>CM026329.1:19608119-20850513 GCA_014843725.1 Amphicarpaea edgeworthii | reverse complement strand
TTTATCTACCTTGGTATCTCAATTGGTGCGAATGGTTAGTATACACTTGGTCTCCTGTTATTTCCAAATTGTCCAAGAAATTAGGGGGATGAAAACACAAACTTTTGTCATTTACGGGTAGGGTGAGCTTAATCAATTCAGTTCTTACATCTATATCTATCTTTTTTCTATCTTTCTTTAAAGTGCCAAAAAATGTGGGGGATGCAATTATCAAAATACAAAGGGATTTTTTGTGGGGTAACGAGGAGGGTAAGAGAAAAATGTGTTGGAAGAGTTGGGATAACATTTGCAAACCTAAAAATCAACGGGGGGTGGCAATTAAAAACATCTTCACTTTTAATGCTCTTTGCTTGGAAAGTAGAGATGGGGGCTTATGATGGAAAAGGCAGGTCTATGGTGTGAAGTTCTAGAATCTAAGTATGGTAGGTGGAGAGGCCTAGTTAGTGAGGAGCGGAACTCTTACCATCGTGGTATAGAGTGATTTTAGTAAGATTTGTGGGGGGTAACTAATGTTAAGTGATTTGACTCATTGGCTATAAGGGAAGTAAGACAAGGGGATAAAACCTTTTTTTGGAGTGATATTTGGGTGGAGAGTGAACCATTTGCATTTATATATCCCCGTTTATTTATGACTTCTTGTTAGAGGGAGAAAAAAGTGTGTGAGATGGGGAAGTGGATTGATGAAGTGTGGTGTTGGAATTTTGAGTGACGTAGAGAACACTTTTTATGGGAAAAAGAACAATTGAACTTGCTAATTTCTTATATGAATGGATACATTTTGAGACAACATGTTGAGGATTCTTGAATATGGTATGGTGAACCAAATGGTTGTTATTCTACTAAATTAGCATATGTTGGAATCAATGAATTCTTGGGCAAAAACTTGGAGAGTGATATTTTGATGGTTACTTGGCAATTGAAGGTACCCCTAAAGATTAATTTTCTATTGTGAAGGTTGTTCAGGAATAGATTACCTACAGGTGACAACTAGCTAAAGAGGAACATCCAGGTGATTGATGGAAACTACAACTGCAAATTATGTTTGTATACTGTGGAATCTGTTGAATATGTACTGTTCGGTTGCTCGGTTGTCTTAGAAGTTTGGAATGCTTGTTATGGATGGTTGCACTTATCTTTGGTGTTTCAAGATCGGCTATTGCTCACTTTCATCAACACTACTTTGTGGGAGTCAACAAGCCGAATCAAATGCGGTGGAAGATAGTATGGAATGTGGTGGTATGATTGGTATGGAAAACCAAAAATAATGTCATTTTTAATAACAAAGAATTCTCTATACAAAGTGTTTTGTAGGACATATTCTTCTATTCATGGAGTTGGATTAAAGTTGCAGATGAATCGTTTTGTTACTCCCTCACAGAGTAGTGTCTCAGCCTGGTGTGTGCATTATAGGAGTATGATTAGTATTTTTTGTGGGACATGGGACAATATAGGTGATTTTAGGAATCATGTATAGTTATTTGGTAGGTACAGTGGATTATTGTAGATAGACGAAGGACACTCATAGAATGTGGTAAAAGTCATTAGAAGTATTAATAAGATGAGATTTATTTTTGTCAGGTACAATGTGCTTGTGTTAACTTTGGGTATAGTTACTATGACTATAACCAGTGTAGTTCCCGCAACAGAGCAGTAGGAGAGGGTTGAGACGTAGTTGATGTACCTTGGATACTTCTGATACCTATTGTGTATGTTATGCAACTGATTGATATATATATATATATATACTTGTTGTTTGCTGATAAAAAAAAAAAACAAACTATTTTGGTGCCAATATCTGGAGGCATGTCGGCTGAAATTGGGCTATTCAAGTCCAAGCATCATGGTTTTGTGCCACTGCCGAGGACACAACTTAATAACACAATTCAGTTACTATTCACTAACTTATTATGACCAAGCACACAATCAGCTCGGGTGAAAAATAATAATCAGACAAACCTAAATTATCGTGGTGAAAGTGAAAGTTTTAGTTAGTTAAAAAGTACTCCTCCGACAATAAAAAGGAGCATTAAAAGCAAGAACAATTTATGTGGATAGAAAAAACTGCACTTCTCTTATACTTAGTTTTGTGTCTCCTATGCATCAGCTCTTCCAACTTGCCGATTCTACCACTCTAATCTAACGTCTATTTATCACGTTTATTTCTCTAATTTTGCTCCGTTTTTTTTTTGTCTTATTTGTTTGTAGCCATTGCTTTCTATTTGTTTTGTTGTCTCTCTCTCTTTTTTTTTTTAGGTTGCAGTTATTCTCTGGACTGTTAACATATAACATGCAAAATTAAATCTGAGATAAATTAAAACTTTGATAATTAACTATATTCAAATTCTCATTTTCATCGATCTTCTAATTATTTTCGAATGATTTTCTTAATTCGTCTAGTCAACCCCTTTCGTAAAATTGTCAAAAATTGTTTTTTAATTGCTATTTAATTGCTTCTTGAAGGTAAAATTTTTTTTGATGAATAAAGAAATTAAAAAAAAATGGCACTAAGGCCTACAAAAAAGAGTGCTTGAAGCATCAGCAACTAAGTAATTCGAAGCTGAAGCTGGACAAGAATTTAATAAAATAAACGGGGAGGAGGATTTGACTCCTGACTTAGCAAGAATGTTTGCCATATTATTTCCTTGCCTAAGCGTATGCTTGAAGCTAATGTTCCAAGGTAGTTGTACGTAATTACGAATGGCCGAAACCACACCTGCATGAGGATGAACAACGTCGAGCCCTTCAATGATGAATTTCAGAGAAGTGGTGGAATCCGTCTCACAAATAACATTAGAGAAACCTTTTGTGTGGGCAAGTTTAATGCCATGAAAAATAGTACACACCAATCGGTGGTATTTGAAGTAAAACCACAATTGCCCATATAACCCGTGATCCAATTGCTTGCAAAATCTCGTAAAACGCTACCAAAACCTGACAAGCCAGGATTACCAAAGGAACTACCGTCCATATTGATCTTGATGTAGTTTTGCGGAGGAGGTTCCCGGTTAACCAAGATCCTATCTATTGAGGATAAGTTGGGTCGAACCGGTCGAGCTTGTCCCTTTGGCTAGATGTAAAAGAGAACTTATCCGGTTATGCATATACCAATCGACCAAACTATATCGTTAAAAACAACCTCATTCCTCGCACGCCAAATCATCCAAGCAAGTGATGCCGAATAAGAGCTGAAAATTTCCTTGAATGTTACTTCGAGCCAAGTATGTAGCATCATCAATGAAGAAATCATGACCATACTTGCAACTGGATGTATTGCCACACCTTACATGCATAGGGACAATCGCGAAGGATGTGAATCCATGTTTCATTGGCATCTCCACACCCGCAACAAGAAGAATCGGTAGTAATATGCCGCATGAAGCGAAAAGAGTTAGTAGGAAGACTCCTCTCTATAGGTGAGCCAAATAAAGTGTTTAATATTCTCGGGTAGCTTGGACTTCCACACCCACGACTAGAACTCAAAGACGAGTAAGATGAAAAGCGGGCTCTCGGCTCAACCACGCATAGGCGGACTTGGTATCATACCTTCCCGAGCTAGATGCATTCCACCTAATAATATCCGGCATAGAAGGATTAAGAAACAAGTATGGAAGGGTGTTCCGAATGTCTTGGGGCAAGGTTGTAGTAAGGACGTCAAAGTGCCAATAGCCATCAAAATAGACATCCTTAACACGTAATTGCATGTCCCTTTCATGGACCTCATCTACCATGCCATACAATGGTCCCTCCTCTAACCAAGGATCAAACCAAAAGGAGCAATCCCCGTCTCCAATCCTAAACGTGAAACCTTGTTTGAGATGAGATAAGGCTTTCATGATAGAGGACCAAACATACGAGCTGCTTGTGGAATTCTTAAGGTGAAGAATATTCTTTTGGCCAATATATTTCGCATATAGTAAGCGAATCCATAACTTATCCTTGCCGTGCAAAAGATCCCACACATGCTTGCCAAGTAGGGAAATGTTAGCTTGGCGACATCGATGAATACCCAAACCTCCTTTGGCACGAGTTTTAGAGATCGTAGACCAATCTACCCAATGATTGTGATTCCCTCTCCAGATGAAGCACCTTAACCTAGAGTTAATTTTATTGCAAATTCCTCCCGGGATCCATAGGTTTTGCATAGAGTAGGAGGGGATAGCAGATATAACCGACATAGCCAAAGTTACTCACAAAGACGGGCTAAGGAGTTGGCCCTTCCAACCTGCAATGCGGCTATTGACACGGTCTATGAGGGAGGCAAAATCCGCCTTAGTGGTCCTACCTACCAAGAGAGGGAACCCCAAGTATCTGCTGGATTATGAGTGTGTTGGAACTCCAATATAGTGGCAAATTGCTTGGATTTTGCTACGTGGAACATTCTTAGAGACGAAGAACTTAGATTTCTGACTATTGACTTTCAAGCCAGAAGCAAGACAAAATAGACGGATAACATCCTGGACCAACTGCACTTGATTTGCTGACGCCTTAGTGAACAACAGGCAATCATCGACAAATAATAAATGTGATATCTTAAGGCCACCTCTAGAGACCGTAACTGGTTGCCAATCCCCACTACTCACTTTCTCATGAATGAGAAGTGCTAGCTTCTCCATGCATAGCAGAAAGAGATAAGGTGACATTGGGTCTCCCTGACGAAGACCACGTCTCGGCGAGAAAGAGGGCAATCTCTCATTATTCCATTTTAAGGACAAGGACGTAGTAGTAGCTTCTTGAAGGTAAATAAAACATCTACTATTAGTGAAAATAACGAAAGTACAAATTTAAAAAAGAGGTAAAAAAAAAACAATTTAAGGAAAATAAAAGAACTTTGCTTTTGTAAATACAGACTTAACATGCCTATTCGAGACAAAGCCCAATGTCAAAGAACTGTATCTTTTAAAGTTAATGGGCTCGTTTGTTACATATTAAAAGAACGTCATCTTGATATAAAATGACTAAGGGATTATTTTCAGAGATTTAAAAAAATATCAAGTAAGTTATATTGTAATTGTTTATAAATGTTTTAAAAACTGGCTAAATTTCAAGGGAGGTTATTTTTTTTAGGAAATTCACGAGAGGTTATTTAAGATAGCTTCTACTCTTAATAAGATTTTATTTTCAGCTTTTGATTATTTTTGGAAGCTGAAATAAGCATATGAAATTTTTTAAAAGTAAATAGTTTTTTTTATTGAGAAATCTGAAAAAAAAAAAAAGATTCAGTATCCCACAAGAAAATGTGCTAATTGATCCACATTGGTTTGGGCAGACTAAGCTGACCTTAAAAAGTCCAGAAAAGTAGCTGTAGTTGATTTCTAATTTGGCATGTTTGGTTGGGTTCCAAAATCTCTATCTTGTGATGGTTTATTTTCCCAAGCATATAGTTGAACAAGGCAAAACTTCAACCTCCGATAATTTAATACGGAAAATAAAATAAAAAGGGGAAATATCTCACGCTGATTTGAGATCCGGTATCCGAAAAAAGCGAACAAATATTTGATAAATAGTTTTTAGAAAGTGAGAAAAACATGGGTTTTGTTTGGGCATAAATTTCAGATGATAAATTAAGGGTAAAATTTTCTAAACTCGATTTTAGTCTTTCAAAAAACTTGTCTTATTTTTATTCCTCTCATTTTTAGTCATAAAAGTTATTATAATTAATATTGAATAATAAATAGTTATAAAAATATTGAGAAATAAAAACGAAGTATTTTCAGATTAAAAATAAAATTTAAATAAACAAAACATGTCCTTGTAGAAGGAAAAAGCTGGAAGGTTGAGGGAAGTGATGTGATGTGCAGGAAAGGCTTGGATGCAGATGCACACGTGCACATTGTTTCTTTTCTTTTCTGTGGTGGCCAATACTGCTGCTACACACATCAGTGTAGGATGATGCAAAGCCATTAATACGAACCTACCGGGATAGTCAAAGTCAAAGGGGCAGTTGAGTAACATCACCCATCATAATCAAGTCATGTTGTTTCTATATCTATAAAAAATAAATACTTCCTACTCTCTGGTCTTCGTTAATTACCAAGTCATTCTTTGCCGTGTTTTGACCTCTTCAACACTCTCTCATCATCTCATCCCCCGCTACCACAAATTAGAGAGATTCATTTTATCTCTCAACTTTCGTGTGTTATTGTGTATGTAGTTAATCAACATAGAAAAATCTATAACCCTGCTTTTGTAAAGAAAGAGGTAGATATGAGAGGTGTTAATGGAGGCGATGCCAGTGCTGTCAACAACACTTTTGAGACTATCAACGCTGCTGCAACTGTCATTGCTTCCGTTGAGAATCAACCCCATCCTCACGTCCAGGTAATACCACAATCACTTCTATCAATTTTGCAACACTCTTGAAGATGAGGATTTCATCTATTTTAAGCCTGAGACCTGTCGGTTCTATGTTCCCCCCTAACTCTGTTTTTCTTGGTCAGATTTTTATTATGCTCTGTCTGTTTAAGTAGCTATAAGCCTATAATCAATCTGTTACAACTTACAATAAAATGATTGTCTTTTCAATTTGTCATTTTTCTTTTTAGGTTGGACAGATATATGAAAGTAGATAATATTATTTATTTATTTTCTGAACATAATGAACTTTCGTTATTTAACGGTAATCTGATGTTTGAAGATAAAACCGCTGCAAAACTGTTTCCAGGCAATGTTAGCTTTCAATGAATACAAAAGACAAAACATTCATTGTCTTGTTTCTCAATTCTCAATATTAATCCATCTGAGTTTAAAACTGTCTCCATCTGTAATTGGTACTTATGACTGAGTGCATCATCAAGATTTAAGGGATCACTTAACTGAATTTTGGTTGTTTGCAGAAGAGAAGCTGGGGAAGCTGGTTGAACATGTATTGGTGTTTTGGACATGACAAAAACCGAAAGCGCATTGGGCATGCAGTCCTTGTTCCGGAAAGAATACCTTCTGGTGCTGCAACAGTACAAGCACCCAGTAATAGGATTCCATTCCCCTTCGCTGCACCTCCCTCATCTCCTGCATCAGTTGCACAATCCCCAGGTGCTATACTATCTCTCACTTCTGTGTCTGCCAGCATGTACTCTCCTGGTGGTCCTTTCTCTATCTTTGCCATTGGACCTTATGCACACGAAACACAACTAGTTTCACCACCTGTTTTCTCAACATTCACCACTGAACCATCCACACCCCCTCCTGAATCTGTCCACTTAACTACACCTTCTTCACCCGAAGTCCCATTTGCTCAATTGCTTGACCACAACAACAAAAACAATGACACCTATCAGAGGTTCCAAATATCTCAATATGACTTCCACTCTTATCAGCTTCATCCTGGAAGCCCAGTTGGTCAACTCATTTCACCAAGATCTGCCTTCTCAGCTTCTGGCACCTCATCTCCTTTTGCTGACACTGACTTTATTTCTCGTGGCTCCCTCCTCCTTGACTTTCAAACACCTCACCCTACCAAGTTTCTAAACTTTGATAAACTACTGTCTACTCATGAAAAAGAAAAACACAAGTCACATCAAGGTTCTGGCTCTCTAACACCGGATTCTATGAGATCCACAACTCAAGCTGGTTTTCTTCCAAGTCACTGGGTTTCTGAGATCATAGTGTCCCCACGTCCAAGAAAAAATCACCCCAATGAGATTAATTTAAATCATAAGGTCTCTATTGAAGTGTCTGCCCAAGAACTAGAAGTATTAAAATGTGGGGAAAACAAGGCAGTGGCATGGACTAAACCACATTCAAAACTCAAAACTGATGCACCACAAGCAGATAAAGAAGATAATTCAAGAGAAGCCCTTGTCACTGAAACTCCCAATGATGCACCACAGCAGACTGCAAATGATGGAGATGTGGAAAGAGTTCATCATAAAGATGAATGTATAACATTTTCTTCTGCTAAAGAATTCATCTTTGATAATGCAGAAGGAGCAGATTCTCCTGCTCCTAATATAGTTGCTGACTGGTGGGCTAATGAAAAAGTTGCAAGTAAGGAAGGAGGATCCTCCAATAATTGGTCTTTCTTCCGAATGACTAATCGCCAATAAGGGCTCACTTAGTTTAGTGACTTTTACTTAACAAAGACTTTCTGGAATTGGGCATGGATTTTGACTTTTGTGCACCACCCGTGCTGAATTGAATCATAAGAACTTTACATTGGTAGAACTAACAAATAGAGTGGTGAGGATAATTTTTGAACTTGCTGGCCCCAAAAATGCTGGTAAGTTTTACAGACTAGCTATAAATTTTTCAGGTAAACCTACTTTTGATTAGGAATGACTTTACATTTGTAGCATCTCCATCTTCCACACCAGCTATCCTTTTGAGTGTTTTTTTTTTTTTTTTAATTGGACTTTTATCAAATAATCCATCTATATATACAATAAAAGTTACTATAGTAACATGCATCATGATGCTGATTAAATAATACTAGTAGGTATAAAAATTAGTGATTTTGTGCTGAGGTAAACATAAGAATAACTAGAGTATGAAAATGACGAGAGCAATAGAGGAATCCCAAGTCCAGCTCAACCTTCATGAATGGTTGTTGCACTTGCAGTAGTGAGTACATTGCATTTAATGACAAGAGCAATAGAGGAATCCCAATTGTCCCTGTTTTCACTTCTTGAGTCGAACTCGAATCACTCTCTGTTTGCCTTTTTTCTTGAGGTTCTTTATTCTTTAGTATATGTGTTTCCAATTTGTACCTTTTTGTGGTGGAAGATTTATAAGGTGTCTTACAAAATTCCTTTTGGCTAAAAAAAGCAGTACAATATCTTAAATTTGATTTTTTTGACGTATGTAGTAGATGGATGCTTGTAAATTGTGATGTTGATGGATCCTTCGTCCTGTGCGTCCAAAGCCTCATTCCTCTTCAATTTTAAGCTTTCAACCTACCTAAGCTCCCTCTTGAGAAAATATTATTATCTAAGCTAAATTAAAGCATCTAAGTTATAAAAATACAATAATAACAAATGTTAATATTTTAAAAAAATAAAAGTTATAAAATTATTTCATTCTTATGTTATAAATTAGTGTTTAATGGTCAACTCAATCATCCAATTACAAATAAATAATATAATTTTAAAAATAATTATCATAAAAATTATCAAATTTAATATACTATACTGATGAGTGTAATTAAATAATACTTCAAACAACAATATATAACAATTTTTTTTTCTATAAATTATAAAATAATTTGTAGAGATAATCGGTGTCTCGTGCAATCCCGTGCATCAGATATGTACTTTTCTTCTAGTAACTTATTAAACTGATTAATTAATATTAAAATATACCATGAAATTTTTTTTTTATATATGAGAGTAAACATAAAAAAGTAAAAAAAAAAAAAAGAAGTGAAACTTGAAGAAACAAATAGTCAAAGAATATGCTGGCAAAATCATAATGGAATAATATTAAGGTCATTAAGAGAAAATTTAGAAAGAAAGAAGCATTCTCTGATTAAGATCCACTCTAATCTCATGTTACTCTCATCTTTACCACTAGTGATCAATGAGACAAGACAGAAAATCTCAACATTCAATAGACGGTCACGATTTTGTTACCGGACAAGACATCACACCGAGTTTTAGTTACTGATATTAGTAAGTACTTACTAATCTAATTAAGAGAGAGACATACATAAACATAAACTTAGTGTGTTTTGTTGTTGTGGTGTCTACTCCTAGCTCAGTTCTCTTCTCTATCTGTCCCTTTCCGCTGCTTTCTCTGTGTCATTTTTCAGCTTATTGTCGCTGTGTCTGCGGTGAAGGGACACGACACCATCTGCTTCGAATCTTCACCAAACTTTGACGTTGATCAGTGAGTCACGGTTTACACTTTCTTCTACTGAATTCAACACTACATGTTCATGTTCACCATTCTATCTTGAATGTGATGTTTCTTTCCAAATTTGAACTTTCGACTATCTTATTTTCAGTTTTTCTTTCCTTGACAGATAAGTCAGTAATTACAATGTTGTGCTCTGCTCGTATATTCAAGGTGCTGCTTCATAGTTTGTGGTAATTTCTTAGTTTCGTTGATTATGCAATAGTTTGAGGTTTAAGATTGATTAAACAAGTAGATCTGATTTTACAACATTTTCCTTAGGGCTCGTTAACTTCCCATCTTTAAATTTCATGCACCTATGTAATGCTGGTTCTCCTGGTTCCAGAACAAAGAGGAAGGGAATTTGAGAAAAAACAATTGAGATGGTTACTTTGTTTTTTTTTGGCACACACTGAGAAGAATTTTGTTGTCAATGAGATGATTTTGCATCAATTCTCCTTTACTAAGGGTACATGAGAAATAGGCAGGAAGAAATTTGGTTTGTATTTTTCGATTGTCATACTTCTAACTGCCATTTGCACAAAACATAATTGCCTCCATTTGAACATACATTGGCCTGTGTTAGGATTCAAGAATTGCCATAGACCAGGACACTTGATGTGCTATTTTCTTAGTTAATTTTTTCATGCCATGTTTTTTTTGGTAAATCTGATAAGATACATTTTGGAAGAACTTTTACTCCTTAGTGCTAATGTCTGGCTGCCAGTGCGAAATAATCTGGCATCCATTGTGTAAATGTTCTACTATGGATATTTTTCCTCAAGATTGTACCTTTTAATATATATTTTCTTCATCACTGGAATTTTCAAGATCCTTTCCATATTTCTACTGAAGCCTCAAGTGTTTCATCTGATATTGTACTTTTCCTAAAAAAGATTGTTGAGGATGATCTTACACTTTATGTATGCATTTATCCTAAATCTGAACATCTAACCAACAAAAAGGCTTTGATGAACATTGATTATCAATTATCTGATCTCAGTCAACTTTACGCATTATATGTTAAAATCATTAAATGTTTATTTTGGGTAAGAACTAAGCTAACATTGGAACTTTCTGTTCAGGTTCTTTTGGTGCGATACATTCCTCTTTTATGGTTTATAATGTGGAACAGAATTGTACTCTTCAGTGGAGATTTGGATGGCATGTATGAATTTCCCATTTTATAGACAAGATAGATTTGTCCCTGTCGTGTACTTGGGACAGCTTGTTATGGCCAAATGTTAATTTGCACAAGTTAGTTTCTGTCATTTTTGTGTGTTTGACAAGATTCTCTAAAAGACATGTCATCATGGTGGGAAAAATCTTCATCCAAAGAGGTAAAGAGGAAATATAAAAGGAAAAGTATTATTGACACAATACAAAGGAAATTAAATAAATCAAGAGGGTCTCGGAGACATCATAGTCACACTATCTCAGAGAAGGGAACCAGATCCCTTGTGCCTACAAGATCACCATCACCCTCAACACATATCTCCTGTGGACAAAGTTTTGCAGAAAGGCCTCTTGCTCAGCCACTCCCACTCCCAGGGACGCACCGTCCCTTCACCAATCATGCAAATTCTGGAGCTAGTGTAACATCAAAACCAGAAAGCACCAGGGGCTTGAAGTCATCTCTATATTTCCCCTTACCAAAACCTGGTTGTGTTTTTAACAGGGGAGAACCTACAGATGCTGAGGAAGATATTGCCACTGCATCAATTTCTAGTGGCAGCTCTATTGACAGTGATGACCAATGTGAGTCACATTTCCTTAGTCCTCTGGCATCTGACTCTGAAAATGGAAACCGAGCTACCATTAACAGTACCGTCAGGTGGGTTTACATTCACTTAAATGCACATTTTTCTTTTTAATCCTTTCCAAGCATTTCCCTTATTTGCTGTTCCTTCTCTTATTGAATTTATTTCTATTCCCTAAAGTGTGGTTCACAAGGATCAGCCACCCATTACTTTCCAAAAAAACTCAAGGGTATCCTCAAAACCAACTTCTCAACTGTGTAATCTTCAATTTCTATTTAACACACCCAGTGGGGCTTCTTTGCATCGGCCGAATCCACAAATAGCTTGTTCAGGTGGTTTATGGAGTGCTCCTGACAGTTCAATGTCAAGTCCTTCTAGAAGTCCACTGAGAACATTTGGTTCCCAGCAAGTTTTGAATTCTGGATTCTGTACAGGAAAGCCATATCCAGATCTAGCTTCTGGGCACTGCTCTAGTTCAGGTTCAGGCCATAATTCAGTTGGTGGGGATCTGACAGGGCAGATATTCTGGCCACAGAACAGGTGTAGCCCCGAGTGTTCTCCAATACCCAGTCCTGGAATGAAAAGTCCTGCTTTCAATTCCAGGATACACAGTGGTGCTGTCACCCCTCTTCATCCACGTGCCGGAAGTGCTACATCAGAATCGCCCACAAGACGTCCTGATGATGTGAAACAACAAACTTACCGATTACCTCTTCCTCCAATAACAATCCCTAATTATTGTCCATTTTCTCCAACATATTCTGCACCTACTACTCCTTCAGCACCTCGTAGTCCCGGCATAGCAGAAAATCTAACAAGCCCTGGCTCACGATGGAAAAAGGGGCAACTTCTTGGAAGGGGGACATTTGGGCATGTATATCTTGGTTTTAACAGGTATATTTGATATTGTTATTCCAAGTTCATATTATTCGTGTTAGGATTATTTTTTTTTTGTATGCATGATGTTAGAATTCTGAACAGAGTTTCTCCAACGAGAGATGCTTAACCAGTTCTTAAAAATAAGAACTTGTTCTTACAAAGTTCACGATTGGAGTGGATTGACATGGCAATACAAGTGTAAGAACCATTCTTTTGTAAGCAACAGTTGCTTATGATTAGAGAAGAATTTTTCAGCTACTGTAACAGAAGAAATGAAACCAGAATCAGGGAACGGTTCAGCACATTAGTTGCCCAGAAGAAATGAAACCCCGAATTAGAACTATTCAGCAAAAAATAAAATCAACTAGCAAAGGACCCAGAGTGAAAGTAAAAAACAGGAATCAAAATCAAAACTAACACTCTCTATTAGAGTGCAACATTGAAGTTGCTCTAAGCTGATATTGTTGTATTATTTGACTTATCCTCAATCGATTAATGTCACACTGGCCATGATTCTAATTTGATATTGTAATTGTTCTGTTGTTTGTGTCTCAAGGTGCAGGTTATCTATCATTCATGCATTAAATAGTTTGTACTTTTACATCTGATTTATTTTAACTTCTGATCTATAGTGAAAGTGGTGAGATGTGTGCAATGAAGGAGGTAACTCTTTTTTCAGATGATGCTAAATCAAGGGAAAGTGCTCAACAACTTGGCCAAGTAAGCTTGCTTTTATCAATTAACACATTTCTTCCATTATATATGCCTCATTTTTTCCACTTAATGATGCATAGTCACTCAAACCAGTTGCATCTTGCAGGAAATTGCATTGCTAAGTCACCTGAGGCATTCAAATATAGTCCAATATTATGGATCTGAGACGGTATATTTATTGAACTGTTTTTTTAATATTGATGTAACAATTTTGTTTTAGAAAATCGATAATCTACTAACTATTTAAGAGAAGGTGTTGATACTTCAGATTGTTTCAAGTGATTTATGGTTCTTTATAATAAACAGGTAGATGACAAACTTTATATATACTTGGAGTATATCTCTGGTGGGTCAATCTATAAGTTGCTTCAACAATATGGCCAGCTTGGTGAAATTGTTATTCGTAATTATACTCGGCAAATTCTGTTAGGTCTTGCTTTTTTACATGCTAAAAACACTGTTCATAGGTGAGTCTTGTTGATCAATATAACCACATGACAATCTTCATGTTCTGTTTCAATTATCAACTTTACTATTAATTTGTTCTAAAAACTTATTTTCCTCTTGTCTAATTACTGGATTTTGCTCAGAGACATTAAAGCAGCAAACATATTGGTGGATCCTAATGGGAGGGTCAAATTGGCAGATTTTGGTATGGCAAAACATGTAAGAGCTTTTAAAAAATATTTTTATGTATTTGGCATGCAACTTTTATCTCCGTGTTGATAAAAAGAAGTGCCTCTAGGGCATTGGATAATCTGACTTGAGTTAAATGTATAGTCTGCGTCTCGACATGGGGTCATTGCTTACAACATTACTTATTGAAACTAATTGCAGATAAGCGGGCAATCCTGTCCATTATCTTTCAAAGGAAGTCCTTACTGGATGGCACCTGAGGTCAGTATGATTTCTTTGTTAACTTGGGTTTTTTGTTATTGATGCTTTTGATGTAATATTAATGTTTGTGTCACTGCTTTGATTGTCTAGGTGATAAAAAATTCAAATGGTTGTAATCTTGCTGTTGATATATGGAGCCTTGGCTGCACCGTTTTCGAGATGGCTACAACTAAACCTCCTTGGAGCCAATATGAAGGGGTTAGGGAATTTTGACAACAAACTAAAAAAAAGACAGAATACTATTTCATATATTTTCTGATAAAAATATATGAATCTCTTTGTTGGAGCACGTTTGGATACAATGTTTATTGCTTATCTTTCTTTCTTCTGTCGTACTACATGTTAGGTTGCGGCTATGTTTAAAATTGGAAATAGCAAGGACCTTCCTGCAATGCCAGATCATCTATCAGAAGATGGAAAAGATTTTATCAGGCAATGCTTGCGAAGGAATCCAGTGCATCGCCCCTCTGCTGCTCAACTTCTGCTGCATCCATTTGTTAAAAAAGCAACACTGGGAAGACCTATTCTGTCCATTGATCCTTTAGAAACAAAACCTGATTTTGTAAAAGCTATGAGATCTCTGGTAAAAGCAATTAGAAGTGTTCATGATACTGTTTCACTGAAGTTCTTAGTTTCTTACTCTTGTAGGCCAAAATTTGTGGAAGTATATGAAATAAGTAAAAAAATATTTTTTTTTTCTGGCATAAGGGTTTGAATGCCTGAATTTGATTAAAAATTGTTGGAACCTCATTATGTTTGATTCACGGGAAGCACATGAATACTTCTTTTGTTTGCCTGTCTTTTTATTCAGTTTGGATTTTCACAGATTTTGAGTTTGTTACTATCATTGTTCTACCATTCTTTTAGGCCATTGGACCTGCAAAACATAATTTAGGCTTAGTTTCAGAAACAGCTGATACATATCTGTCTAGAAGCTCGAGAACTGGCACGGGATCAAGGTCTCTCTCTCTCTCTCTCCCCCAAGCATAAGAAAAATCACATGCATAGATGAAACAAATATGTGGATATACACATGCATATGCATATTTGTGTTAACTCATGCATCCTTGATGATTATTGTAACCTGTAATCGTATTATTAAAGGAAACTTGAGTGTAAGCTTAGGCACCTGCAGTGATTTTAAACTGTCTCGGTTGTCAAAGAAAATGAACTAACATTTATTCCATATTTGCAGTGATGTCCATACAACAAGGAACATCTCACGTACGGTGTCTCCTACTGGGAGCCCACTTTTGCCACCTAGGTTACTGCATGTGACTGGAAGGCTATCTCCATCTCCCATATCTAGTCCTCACACTGCATCTGGCTCATCTACACCGCTCACTGGTGCAGTCCCTTTTCATCAGCCAACGATATCACAAAGGCCACCAAATGGGCGTTATTCAAATGGAAGCATTGCTTATCAGGAGTCAATGCATGACCCAATTTGGGGGCTTCTGAAGAGCACTTTTGCTTGCCCAGATATACTTTCACTTTCATCTAATAATGATGCTCTTGCTCTTGCTCTTGGAAACAACCATAATAGGAGGAGGGTTGGCCAGGGACAGGGACTCCCAAGACCAAGGGAATTTTATGATGGGAAGTCATATTTAGCTGATCGTGTATCGTAACAGCTGTTAAATGAGAGTGTAAGACAATTTCATTCCTAGATCTTAACCCCAGTGCTTCAATGCTGATAGCTTATGTAATCTTTGAATGACTTGGAAGCAACAAATTGCATAATGCATAGCGATAGCATATATTCCTTGGGTCCACAAAGATGGTGCAAAATCCTCAATTTTAGAGTGGATGCCCTTGTTGGATATGCAACCTTATTAAAAACATTTATTATTATTATTATTATTATTTTGGCATTTTAGGGAAATGTACATTAAATTAAACTTGGTGCGGCCCCTATGTTGTATGTATTTGATCATTCATTCATTCTAGCTGAAACTGAAAATAGTGGTGACGCCAAAAGCCCAACCCAAGTGTACAAAAAACAAAGATATCTATGTTGTACAGATGGTTAGGAATCAAATTGAAGTTGAATTTAAGCAATATTTTCCGCCCGTATCGTATCGTATGTGCTTGGATTGTTCATTATTCTAGTCAACTTGCTTTTCTGTAGCAGGTTGCTGTCTTTTATTATTATACGAATGCTATAATATTGAATTTTGAAGGACACTGAGTCACGGCTATCAGATGGCAGATGACCCGCAGAAAGTCAGAATTGCAGCTTTTCATTTTGACTCTCTTCTCTTTCTTTGCCCAGTGCCCACCCTCACTGTACAACGTGGCCTATTTTGAGTAAATTTTTATTTTATTTTTGGTCGCAAACTACACGTCAAAATAGTTCTTCAAGATTTGAAATCTGAAATTATATTTTATAAAAAAAGTATTTGACATTAAATTGATTGGAATTTATTTGGAAAAAATAACAAGCGAGTGTAATATTTGAGAATATATGATTAATTAAGCAAAGGAAGCTTGAGTATATTTGGTTGCCACTTGCCAGATGATAGTTTGTTTCGAGTTTCGACACGTATTTTCATAAAATTATTACGTTACACAGAAAAATGCATAAGTTTTTGCTTAATTACTGAATAGTGTGCTTTTGAGGTTAAACAAAAATAAATAAATAAATTAACAAGCAGTAGGCAAAAAACAAACTTGACAACGTATCTATTGTTCTTTTGTAAAGTTGCAGTGAAAAGAATAAAGACAGTTGCTAGAACAAGTGGAAGAAGAGTTATTATTTCATTCAATTCCAACGTACAAATACATAATAGAATGATAACTGCCCACTAGAATCATGTTCCTATAAGTTAGGTCACGATAGAATACTAAAAACAAACTGATGACCTAATATTAGGAAAATAAAACTTAACTAAAAATTAGGAAACATAATATCTAACACTCCTCCTTGCTTTAGAGACTGCAAACACCAAGTTTAGTTCTCAGGTCTTCAAACTTGCTTGCTAATAAAGGTTTAGTAAGAATGTCTGCTATTTGTTCTTGATTTTGCGAAGAACAAGAGTTACAACATAATCCTTCCGCACCTCCCTTACAAAAAACAGCTTGATGTTGAAATGTTTAGTTTTTCCGTGAAATACTGGATTATGAGAAATAGTTATTGCAGCTTGATTATCAACAAAAATCTTAGTGTCTTCTTTCTACTCGAGATGAAGGTCACTCAATATCTTCCTCAGCCACAAAGCTTGATTTACAAAGCAGAGAGATGGCAACAACAAATTCTGCTTCAGCAATAGATTGAGCCACTGTTTCTTGTTTTTTCGAACTCCATGAAAAAAATCCTATTCCAAAGCTAAAACAATACCCTGAGGTGTTTTTCATATCATCAATGGATCCCGCCCAATCACTGTTAGTGAACCCAAACAGCTTGAATTCCTTGCTTTTCTTGAACTTGATGCCAAAGTTGATTGTGCCTTTGATGTATCTAACCACCCTCTTAGCAGCCTTCAAGTGAATTTCACTTGCATAGTTCATAAACCGAGATAAAATACTCATAGCATTCAAGATGTCTGGTCTTGTTGTTGTAAGATACATAAGGCACCCAATCAAACTTCTAAAGTATGCCTCGTCCACTTTTTCAGTTTCATCTTCCTTGCTCAACTTCTCCTTTTGATTCATAGGAGTGCTTACTGACTTGCAATCTTCCATACAAAATTTTTTCAGAATTTCCTTTGCATATTTCTTTTGACAAATGAAAACTTCATCTTGACTTTGCTTAATCTCCATTCCGAGAAAAAAGGTCATCAATCCAAGATCTGTCATCTCAAATACTTTCATCATTTCCATCTTGAATTCATCAATCAAGGTTGCATTATTTCCAATTACAAAAAGATCATCAACGTAAAGAGATATAATAAGAATATCAATCTCACAATGCTTAATGTAAAGAGTGGACTCTGATAGACTTTTAACAAAGCCTAAGCTTAACAAATGGTTATCTACTCTGCTGTACCAGGCTCTTGGAGCTTGCTTTAGTCCATAGAGAGCCTTCTTGAGGAGATAAACCTTGTTTTCTTATTCTTTCTTCACAAAGCCTTCCGATTGTTCAACATAGATTTCTTCTTGTAAGAAACCATTTAGAAATGCTGATTTAACATCTAATTGGTACACTTTCCAACCCATTTGTACTACAACAGCAAGCAACAACCTGATAGTATCTAGCCTCAGCCATTTGGCGCAAAGGTGTCTGAGTAGTCTACTCCAAAAATCTGAGCGTAGCCTTTAACCACCAGCCTCGCCTTGTGCTTGTTGATGGAACCATCAGCATTTAGCTTGGTTCGAAACACCCACTTAACGCCAATGATTTTTCTGCCTTGAGGTCTATTGACAAGCTGCCATGTATTATTTTTCTCTATCATGTGCAGCTCCTCCTTCGTTGCAACCATCCATTTTTTTTTATCAAGTTTTGCTTCATTAAAATCAGCAGGCTCACAAACAGCAATATTGCATCTTTGATAGACATCAGAAAGCAATCTAGTACCTCTGATTGGAATGTCATCCACCATCTCATTTTCCCAATCTTAACTACTCTGTCTCTCAACATTTTTGAGCTGATTTGAGGCTTGATTTGACACTTTTAAAGTCTCCCAAATCCATTCTTCATTTTCCACAAAGTGCACGTCTCTACTAACGACAATATTTCCCATTTCTGGTTGAAAAACTTTGTAAGCTTTGGATATTGTGCTATAACCGATGAAGATGCCTTGTACTGCCTTCTTATCAAGCTTATCACGCTTAACTTGAGGGACATAGGTGAAGCACAAACAACCAAATACTTTAAGAAAGTTTAAAGAAGGTTTATATCCATACCAAGCTTCGAATGGTGTCTGATTCTTCATTGCTTTTGTGGGAAGTCTATTTTGAAGAAAAACTGATGTATTTGCCACTTCAGCCCAAAACTTTTTTGGTAAATTCTTCTCATGCAACATGCATCTTGTCATCTCCATTATGTATCTATTTCTTCTTTCACTAACCCCATTTTTTTGTGGAGTGTAAGGAGCAGTAAGTTGGTGTTTTATACCCGCTTCTTCACAAAAGGAATTAAATTCTCCAGATGTGTATTCTTTTCCATTATCAAACCTTAGAACTTGAATATTGCAGCCACTTTCATTTTCCACCCTTTTCTTGAACTTCCAAAACACTCCAGTAACTTCTGACTTGAATTTTAAGAAAAAAATCCAGCAAAATCTTGTAAAATCATCAATGAAGGCAATATAATAAAGGTTATCGTTGAGAGAAGGTGTTCTTTGTGGTCCGCATAAATCAGTATGAATTAACTGAAGCTTTTGTGTTGCTCTCCAAGCTGATTTTGGAAATGGTTGTCTGTGTTGCTTTCCATATTGACATGCTTGGCAGTGAGGAAGAGAATCTTCTAACACAGGTAAATCCCTCACTAATTTCTTTGTTTGAAGCAGTAGTAATCCTTGATGGTGATAATGACCAAGCCTCTTGTGCCATATCTCCGTGACACTTTCCTTGATGGGAAATGCAGCTTGCTTCTCCTCCAATGGATTAAGTGTGAAACTCTTTCCCCTCATCTTGACCTTGAACATTTCTTGGCCAGAAACATCCTTTATCAAGCAGTGTTTGTTTTCAAAGTGTGCCTTGAAGCCTTTCTCCATCAATTGACCAACACTTAACAAATTTTGGTCAATTTTTGGAACATAGAGAACATCAGAGATAAGTTTTGTACCCGAACAACTTGCAATTGCAATGGTGCCTTTTCCTTTGACAACTATATATTGCCCATTGCCAATTCTGACTTTTGAGGTTTCTGAACTCCTTAATTCCTTAAACAACTCCTTGTCATATGTCATATGATTAGTGCAATCACTATCAATTAACCAGCTGTCACTTGAATCACTACCTGAGAAGCAAGTAGCAACAAAGAGTTGGTCCTCGTCATCCTCCTCTTCTTGATCAACAACTTGAGCGTCTGCTTCTTGCTGCTTAATTTCAGTTCTACAAATTACAGCTTCATGACCAAGTTGGTTACACTTGATGCATTTTGCATCAGGTCGCCTCCAACATCTAAAAGGAGGATGACCCATTTTGCCACAATGTTAGCATGGAGGATAATTACCCTTTGAACTTCCGATCTTGTTCTTATTGTTGCTCATTGTAGCATCACCACTTGCAACAAAATTCTTCTTGTTCTTTTTCTTCCACGTTTTCTCTCTGTCTTGATACTTGACTGAAAGTGCTCCTTCCACAATTCCTTCTTGCCTCATGGCCCTTCGTTGCTCTTGGGCTTGCAAGGCATGAATGACTTTTGCCAAGGTGATCTTACAAAGATCCTTTGTGTTCTTTAAAGAGGCTAGAGATGCCTCATATCTTTCAGGCACGGTAACCAAAATTTTTTCTACAATTCTGGAATTAGCAAATTCAAGGCTGAGAGTAATCTAACCTTGTTTGCAATAGAAAGCAATTTGTCTGAGTATTCTTTGATTGTCTCGGACTCTTTCATTTTCTGCAACTCAAATTCTCTCATCAGATTTAGAACTTGCATGCTTCGAATTCTCTCATTCCCTGCATATTCTTTCTTCAAATAGTCCCATATTGCCTTTGGTGTTTTGAGGGTCATGATTCTAGTAAAAATTGTTTCTGAAACACCAACAAAGAGACACGATTTTGCCTGTGCCTTTTTTGTTTTTTTCTCCTTGTGATATTTCAACTGAGCCATAGTAGGATTATTCGGCAACGGAGGAACTTCATAATCCTCTTCTATGGCATCCCAAGCGTCCAAAGCTTCTAGGTAAGATTCCATTTTTACTGCCCAAATGTCATAGTTGTTCCCATCAAAGAGAGGAGGAGCAACTTTTGAGAAACTTGACCCATCATCCATTTCACAGGTCCCTTAAGAAGAGAGCTCTTGATACCAATTTGTTGTTCTTTTGTAAAGTTGCAGTGAAAAGAATAAAGGCAGTTGCTAGAACAAGTGAAAGAAGAGTTATTATTTTATTCAATTCCAACGTACAAATACATAATAGAATGATAACTGCCCACTAGGATCATGTTCCTATAAGTTAGGCCACGATAGAATACTAAAAACAAACTGATGACCTAATATTAGGAAAACAAAACTTAACTAAAAATTAGGAAATATATTTGAAATGTTCAAAACAGAATGAGAAATAACAGGAAACTAAAAAATCTGCAAACGTGGCAACAGTTCTAAACACAATATCTAACAATATCGATTTCACAAACAAGGTGAAGGAGGTCCATGATGGATTGGGCAAACAGACAAAAAGATGCGACTAGGTACTAGGTACTAGGTACTAGGTAGATGGAGTAAGATCAACCCCTTGTCTTGAATGGAATTGCTCGGATCACTATCTGGTGATATACGGCCGCAAGGGCAGCTCCAATGAAAGGTCCAACCCAGAAAATCCACTGTAAGCCAAAATTATTATTATTAAACAAGTCACTATATATATAAATAAGCAAAAGAAAGAAAGAGGAAGAGAAGATACATGGTGATCCCAAGCATGGTCTCTGTTGTATATTATAGCAGCACCAAGACTCCTAGCTGGGTTAATCCCAGTTCCTGTTATAGGAATGGTTGCCAAGTGGACCAAAAACACTGCAAACCCGATTGGAAGGGGTGCCAATATCTACATACAACATTTTTCATTTAATTATTAATCTACAAAAAACATTCTCATGAATGAAAGGGTAGCGTACCGGGACGTGAGAGTCTCTGGCGTTTCTCTTGGCATCAGTGGCGGAGAAGACAGTGTAAACAAGAACAAAGGTGCCAACAATCTCAGCTCCAAGGCCATCACCCTTGGTGTATCCATGATTCACAAAATTGGCTCCACCTTTGTACAACTCATACCGCGCATTCCCCTCAAACCCCTTCACCACACCAGCACCACAGATAGCTCCAAGGCATTGCATCACAATGTAGAACAATGCTCTCGTCAGGGACAGCTTCCTAGCCAGAAACAAACCGAACGTCACTGCCGGGTTTATGTGCCCACCTGATATTCCAGCAGTGCAGTAGACAAGGGCAAAGATCATGCCACCAAAAGCCCATGCAATTCCTTGAATACCAACAGAGGAGCACTTGGTGGGTGCCCTGTTGACACCCATGACTGTTAAGACAGTGATGTAGAGGAACAAGAATGTGCCCACAAACTCAGCAATTCCAGCTCTGTAAAAAGACCATGACTTTAGCTCCCCTGCCTCAAACAACGGTGCTGGCGGTGCTTCCTTGTAGTCCTTGTCGCTCTGAGCTCCTGTTCCCAACGCTTGCCTCTCTGAGAATTTCTGTGCTCCAACCTTAACATCTTCCTCCCTCTCCCTCTCCATCTTGCTTTCCCTTTCTTCACTTCTGCTTTGCTTTCTCGACTCTGTTATATAGTCAGTGGAGATGGGAAAAAGCTTTGCTATAGTGTACTATTATTATTTGCTTTGTTGGCCAATTATGGGAATAATAACTTTTGCTTTTTCTTTTTAGTTATGTTAATTTATTTTGTAAGTAACTTTTTTGCTTTCGAAAACAAGACAAGACATTGGACGTTTAAGATGGTTCTGGAAATGGCGAGAGGATGTTGACAGGTTTCTGGTTGGTATCTTTCCGTTCTTCTTAACTATCTTTCCCCGCTGAAAAACAGTGTGTTAGTGAAGTCACGCGCGCGCACCGTATAAAGTTCAAAAGGAACAAGTTCTTGAATTTTCATCCCGGTCCCATGAACCTCACAACTCACACGCATAATAATTACTTTAGTTATTTGAACTTAATAAAATATAAAAAACGGGATTTTAATTTAACGGTAGGAGACGAGAGTCGAAGGTTAGGTACTTAGGTGACGGCCGTTTGGTGAGCGTTGGGAAAGGTACAACCTCTGTCCTGTTGCAACACTTCACAACGTCGCTGTATTGCATGCGTTACAAAGATATAGTGAAAATATTGGTTTAGTAATGAGATATATAATTAATAATATTATACAAGTTATGAGATGTTTGTGTGTACTATAACTTGCCGAATTAAGTTTTACATGAATTATAAAGAATTAAAGATGGCGTTATTCTTCTTTTGGGTGGGTGTGGGTCTAGTTATATTGTGCCTTACAGCTCACACCCACAATTCTAAACCGTCAACCGTCAACTCAAACTACAATTTTTTATCATATAAATCCAATAAATTAAAATTGCAGGTACAAAACCATACATGATCATACGATACACCGATTGGAGATTTCTATTTGAACAAACTCTACGTTACTATTTCTATAAATGTGAGTCCCTGCTTTGTTTGTTTAAAGTGGATTTGGTAATCATTATCATTCAAGGCTTAATTCTCCACTGTGTTGGAGTCTTATATGTGGGCAGTGTCTTTCAGGTTCTCCACTTGTCCACAAAACCCTCAAATCTCCTCGCTTCCGCCCTAATGTCATCAAGGTCCCTGCATTAATTTAATGCATCAAAACGTCAGCATCTAATTACATATAAATTACTAAGATGTTACAATTTCATTTTTATTTTCTTGATAGAAAATGATAACAAAACAATCTTTTCCATCAAAAGTAAAAGTACCAAGAGTAAATGGAACGATGTATAGTAGTGCTGGTTGGCCATGCCCGTCCATCAAGTTTAGTGCCACGTACGTAATTAAAAGGCCTACCAACATTAGGAAAAAAGTCAGCCCATTATTTGAATGTGTACTCAATCATCAATTAAGTAACTTTTAAATCAATAATAATAAAAAAAATGCCTTAAATTTTTGGGTCATGAAAAATGCTAGTAAATTTATGGTAGTCCTACAGTACTTGCTCCCTCACAGTTATTTTTCTTTATTTAACAGATTTTTATTATTTTTATTTTAGACTAAAATTTAAATTAAGGAAAGTACAAATTTCCAGTTTGAAAAAAATAGTTATTGAAGTCAGTAACAGAAAAGGTGATTGGTGGTTGATTCTCACCAAAGCCATATGCAAACATTGCCCACAAGAAATATCCACTTCTAAGGCTTTTATTTGCCAGCCAATCGTACCTGCAAAAACGTACCATTTTGATCAGAAAAGCTTTTTCATCAACTAAAAACTTGCCTAGAAAGTATATACTGCAACAAACAGCTTTGCTCTTCCATTTGTTTTTAGAATGGTGATCCAATAGAAGAACTAGGAAATTGTTGTTTTAAGAACTTAAAATTCCTTCATTCTTCTACCTTCAGGTTATTATTGTGAAAGCAAAATCCCTGAAAATAAGACTGAAGCAAAATTCCAATCCATAAAATCTGGACCTTCTTGTGTGTTATTAAAATCAAAATTTGGGTTGACATAAGTCATGCAAGGGATAAAGGGCACAAAAGAGGGAGGAAATAAAACCTGAGTGAGAATGCCACCAGCATTCCTGGTAAAAGGATGTCTCCAAAACCTATGATGCTGTAACCACCCCATGGATCAAAAATACGTGGGAACTTCAGTAACATGGGAATTCCATCTTCTCCACTTCGATCACCTTGGGCTACCTATGGTGAGTAAAAAGTAAGCAAAATTAAAATAAGTAAATACATAGGGTGTTGGTGATTGCATGAATTAGAATGGAGCATAATACTAACCACAATCATGACGCTTTCCTTGAAAAACTTCTTTGAGACAAACACCCAAAAGATGTCGTAAATGAAGGCACAGCTGAGAAGAATTGTACCAACCTAATTCAGGAATCAAATCATATAACATGAGTATCTTAGGGCCTAGTCGGAATAGTCACTTGTTAAAAGTGTTTTGAAACTTGGTTAACACTCAAGTCAGCCCCAATTTATCTGAACACAATTTGTTTCAAAATTTGCATTTGAAAATAAAAAAATTGAAAACTCACAATCACCCAGAACAAGCCCTTGATTTTCATAAAGAAACATTTCATGCAGCATAAATATATCAAGACAGACTCTAACTTGACAAATTATAGATGTGTGTGTTTGCTGAAACAAGCAGGAGTGGAAAATAGAAGCAATACAACACCAGATGCACATAAATTAAATATTCTGTTAGTTCATTTCTTCCCAATAAGAGAAGCATAAAAAAAATTGTCAAAGTAAATACCAAAGTGCCCATTAAATGGCTTCACTGAAAAGTAACACAATTCAAGAATAATTTTATCATGGTTGAAATAAAGCACAGCACAAACATAATATAAGCTCGAATAATTACCTTGAGATTTGGTACATGTACAATCTGTAGAACTGTGATTATCAGTGCAATTCCCTGTTACAACAACCAATGAAAAAGAAAAATATAATCAAATGGACAGTGACTAATAGCTTATCCAGATAAGCATAAAAACTAAACAGATTTTTCATATCATATATATCTAACAATAGAAAAGTTTATTATTATTTGTACAGTTGGGCAAAGAAATACTATGAAATAGTTGCATTCATAAATAAGGATCCAAAAAGTCTTCACCAAGAGCACCCACTTGACACTCCTGACAGGCGGTTGAATTTCCTTTCAGCATGTAGCAGAGGCAAATAGATGTCAGGACACATTTTACAATTTATGCATACAACACTAGGGGTGTGCAAAAAACCAGTTCGAGCTAAATTATGAGAAATGTACTCTCTTCCTTTAGACCTTGAGTGTCTACATGATATGTATGAAGGAAAGGAATAGCATTTTCTGACTGGAGAAAATTTTATCCTTACAAGTATATCTTGACCAATCCAAGCAAAGGATTCGTTGCGATAAACTGCCCAGAGAACGGAAAATGTTATACAGAATGGAGAAACAGCCAAAGTCAGATATGAGATAGCTCCTAAGAAAGGTACTTTGATGTATGACTCTCCAGCATGCTTGAACCATCTGCACAGAAAATGAAAATAAGTTTCTTCTACAAGTTAACAATGTGGAGGAAGTGAGGAACATAATGACAACTTCAATTAAAAAGGACAAAAAAGAATGCAAGGGTAGAAACTCAAACATTCTAGAACACAACATCCTCAATCTTTGAAATTTGAAAATTAGTCTTTCGAATGTGAGGAAAGAAGAGACTAATTTACCTTATGACATAAAGGCAAGATAAATTGCTTTAATGCTTAGGGCATCAAGCTGATCATGTAATAAAAAAGGCAACCCATCCAAATTCCAACAGGATTTATTATTTTGTCATAAAATATATGTTAACTCTCCCTGGATCCAATTTGAACTTCTCAAATAATTAAAGAGGAATTGTTTCAAAAAATAAAATATGGCGATCTTAATAGATGGATACTAAGACCCAAAATTCTTAACACTCATTAAAGATGATACACCACACCTAGACAAAAGAGCAACCAAGCATGTTTGCAAGCCCTACAGATACAAGAAAAAAACATGATTAGTGATGACTTGGCAGAGAATAACTTGGCAATAGCAGGAAAAACACAGAATTTGAATTCGGTAATGGCAACTGAGAGTTTCTATAACATGCACTCGTGCAATGTCATAGACATTAATCTGTTGCCTTCTTTTTCTTGCATAGATATAATATGCAATTTTTTTTCCCTCACATGCAAAAATATTGAATTTTAGACTGATTTAGTGAAAGTTAATACCTCAATACCACCAATACAGAAGAGAACAACCAAAACGTCAATGAACCACACCGACATCAGTTTGTATAGCATAAACAGGAAACACGAAGCAAATACAACAAAAAGGACTGCAGCTTTCACATTCATATTTACAACTCCACTAACACTAGCATATTTAGTGTTTGGGATTTCATCTAAAGCATCCTATAAGAAAAGAAAAAATTGAGAGTAAGTAGTAGGATCAACAATATATTAAGAAATCAAAGGAAAATCCAACTTGAGGAAATACTAAAAGAATAGGAACAGACCTTTAGTAGCTTATCCTGTTCAACGGCTGCTTCTCGGGTCGTCCAAGCTGACCAATATGATGCACACAATATGGTAAGAACTGCCATCATCCAAAGAAATACTTCTGCTATGTCAACAGCCGGTCGAAGTGGTGAGTACAACTGCACAGACACTGCAAAACGGCAATAGTTTTTAGAAAGCTCCCCTCCCTGTTAGGAAAAACAGAATAGTAGTTGCATTGCAATTAAAGAATCTGCTCATAAGGAATTAAAGATGTTGTGACCATCACTTGGCTAGCTACATTAAATAGAAACTATTACAAGTCCACAAAACATGCACTCACCAGATGAAGTAGTCGTCAGCATTTTTTCCAGCCTTGTACCTGCATCTCGTGGAAGCATGACAGCTGGTATGTGTATGTTCAAATCAGTTTCATCAGGTTCGCAAACCATCTTGTACAGTTCTGCAAACAACAAAAAGAAATTTTACATAAAAAGTGTACACACTAGAATGACCCACCCAGCACAACAGTGAAGCAACTTCTCCAACTATCAAAAAACCAGCTACCAAAAAGCCAGAATGAAAAATGATTTTTTACCTTTTTGGTTATTTATGATGAGGATGGCTGAAGCATTAGCATTCTGTGCAATATTTGCCTTTTTTGTGAATGTGCAATTACCTCGATCCACCATGATGACATCTCCCACAGTCTGACAGTTTACACAACACAGTTGTACTACTAACATTGAGTACTTTGCTAAACTAGCGACCAAAGTAAACTACAACATGTCACACATGAAGAAATAACCTTATTTTTTGGCGAAATGCAACAATCACGAGGATCTGAAAGAATAAGGGGCGTGTGCTTTGCATTTTTCTCTTTGGACACAATGGCTCTGCCAAATCTGGCACCCACACCAACAAATTCAACATCCTCGACACCATTGACCCAAGTTTGCACTTTTATCTGACAATTATAGCAAGTTAATCAGCACTCGAATTGAACTTGAGACTTATTAATTAATCAGAAACTAAAGTTTGTTTTTTTTTTATCTCAAGTGTCTAATTCTGGACAATATGATTTTGATACTCCATGACCATGACCATGTATGCTTCTAGTATGAGGAAAAGGAAAGAAACCTAGAAATGAAAAGTGAGAAAATAAGTGAACTTTGTAAAGTGGGTAGGCATACCAGAACGAACTGGTTCTCGCAACCGGGCTTCTTTGGAGTTGAATCATCGTCGTGAACTATGTCCCCAGCTATGGCAGAAGGAGCATCACGGAGAAGCAAAATTACAGCACAAAACAAGAGAATCGAGTAAATCTTCTCCGAAGCCATGGATGCAGTCTCAACTCAACCAGATTTATGAAACCATTACCAACTCACAGTTGAAACAGAGAGACATAGACGCTGCCGCATCTTGGAACAATCAACTTTCGATTTTGATCCATCCATTCAATAAAATAAAGAAGAAATCAAAGTATAATACTATTTAGGCTTCATCACTATTTTAAATTTAGTTTTTTTTAATTATTTTGACCTCAGTATATTATCAAGTTAGTTTTTTAATTATTTTAAATAATTTAATTTAATGTCTAAATTTTCAAATATTTCAATCACATCTTCTACTCTGTAAAAAAAAAGTTTCATTAATAAAAACGCCGTAAGTAAAAATTGTCAAAATTTAATAAAACAGATATGATTGAAACATAAAAAAAAATAGAGAATTTGATTAAAATGTTTAATAATTTAAATATTAAATTGAGTTATTTTAAATAATTTAAAAACTAAATTAATAATTAAGTCAATATTACTATTATTATAACTATAATAATAATATTTATATATGCAAAGGGGACTGATGATTTCATGGTACAGTCAATAAGTCATGCATATTATTAGGATCCAAGTAATAAAAAAATAATATTATTAGAAATTTAGAATCCAGTCAAAAATACTTTTAAAATGTTTATGATTAAAAAGAAGAAAAGCGTGATACTGTTGCATGACTCAGACGACACGCCATCCAAAAAATTAGTTAGCTTTAATTATTAATATTAGTATTTTTTAAACTTAATTTTATTTAAAAAATATCTATAAAATTAAATGCTTTAGTAATACTAATATTTAATTTAGATCTATTACTATATTTGATTAGATCCCTGAATGATTTCCATTACCATTTTTGAATGTTTACATACAGAACGGAAGGACTGGAATCCAGAATAAAATCATTTCCTATAACCTTTCCCTTACAATATTCAGTTATATTTGGTGTTATATACATTAATTAAAATTATGGAGTCAAAGTCTGACTTGGATGACTCGTGCAGTAGGGTGGAGGAGGAATCTTGGACACATTCTTATTGTCTTCTTTTGTGACTGAGCTGATAAATAACTCTACCTCTTCCTCAAGAAGCATTTTCAATGAATTGCATCGATATATCTGTTGCTGTTGCCCCACACCACTGCCATGCAAGATGGCAACACAAATGGAGAAAGCCTGCAACGGGGATAGTTGTGCATGGAAATCAACTGCATACTCTCCCTCTTTAACCATCGTCATGCCAAAGCTAGGACTTCTCTCTTTGCCTCCCTATGTAACATATAAAACAATCAAAATCTCATAAATGAAATAGAAAAGGCATAACTCAACAATTGGGAACAGAAAATACAAAAGTTAAATTCAGAAGATTTAAAATCAGCAAAACTTAAGCCATAACTATTTTTCTGTATAAATTCTATTTTAAGTCCTTTACCTGAGTGAAAAGTTCCAGTGTTTGATATCCATATCCCTCCATAAGAGTGCGATCTTCAGCAAATTGAATACTAGGATTGCCCAAAAGAATAAGGGGACAGGCCATGTCCCAGCCACCACAATCACAACCTCCACCATGTTTCCATCTCTCAAGTAATGATGAGGGACCCTGGCTTTCAGCAATTGGCAAACCATGGTTGCTAGTTGGTAGTACCACCTTCACCTGTTCCAGGACTTTCCTATCATGAAGGCTTTTTCTACTATGATCACTTAATTTTGAATGTGCTTCAGCATTTAATCTATCCCCTCTTTTGTATTTCAAGCTCTCTCTCTTGCGAAACGGAATTTGCAAAACAATGGCAGCCATTTCAGAGTTTGAATGCAATTCTGTGGATGACAATGGATAAAAATTTGAATTATCAAAAACTGCATTGCCTGATGATAGAGGCTTGTTTTTAGTTGCCAAAGTCTCTTCATCTGGCCTGAAAGTTTCTCCCTTCATTCCTACACGGAAAGCTTTTAGATTGTTAGAACAATGTTGCTGGCTGTAAGACTTTTTTCCAGTTGAAACACTTTTTATTGAGTGTGTAAGATCATACAACACAAATTCTGTCACCATAGAGTTGTCAAACACTCCACCTTCTATTTTCGAACATGAATTAAAGGAAACTAGCATCTGTGCCACCATTGATGAGTCTTTGTCACAATAATGGGATCCCAAGTCAGTGGAAGTGCTTTTCTTTCTATTATCCATTGAGTGAAAGGTATACACCCAGTTGAAAGCATTGCCAGATTTCCATGTCTTTGCCACAAAGACATCTTCAGGGCACTTCACCTTAAACTCAAAATATGGCAGTCCTTGTTTGTTTTTCAACTTGAGAATGCCATGAAGATGAACAGGAGAACATGATAGACCTGAAAACTGGATATCTCTATTGATAAACTCAGAAACAATGTCAGAATGCTTTGCTGTGTTAGAGAAGTCATTCAGCAAAGATCTCTGATAAGTCCTGTTTCTTATGCCATTTCTAGAGCCAGTTAATTTGACCTCAGTAGTTTCAAGCACACAACTCACCGGGCTTGTCAAAGATTTTGACTTTGTGAATGAATTTAACCTTTTCCTGATAGAGGTGAGCGAGACTTTTGGCCTTGATCTTGGTGAGCAGTCACTCTCTGATGGAGATTGCATGTGAGGGGTTTCAACCACAGATTGTAATCCATGAACTGTCTCCTTTTGAAGATGAAAATTACCATCTATTAGTGAACCAGCAACCTTGTTACTTCTGATTTCTGTATTTATAGAACCAATCCCTTCTACTGCACCATATTTTTCATCCCAAACATCTGAATCTATGCAAAATTCAATATAGCCATTTGAAGTGTTGCTCTCCATACTAGCCCAGGAACAAGAAACAGATGGAGATGGTGAACTTAAATTTGAGTCCTGAGATATTACTGAAGGTCTCTCATCCAGACTTTCATCATCTGAACCACATATAGAATCAACAACACTACCCGAAAAAGAGGTGTCACTACTCCTAGATGAAATTTCTATTTTTTTCCTTCCCCTCATGGTGCTCATTTTCTTTATACTTATTACTTGCTCTGAACTCTGATACATGGAACCTCCTCTCCTTTCTATATTACCTTCTTCCATTCCAAGAGCTCTACAGGGAAGACAGTTCCGTGAAGAACTGCGGAAACGACCAAAATTGATATCAGCAAAGTTTTCTTTGAGTTTCAAAAAATCATCTTTCCCAGCAGGTTTCCCATTTTTACATCTTTTCTTCACATTCAAACAGTATTGATGAGATGGAAGAACAGTGTCGGGACTGAGACCCACGAAAGACTTGTCATTCAGATCTAACTCAAATTCTTGTCTCATCCTCAAGAGCCCTGCAATACTATTAAAAAGGAATATAAAAATGCAGAAATAATTACTTTGCAAGAGAGAGATCTAACTGCATTTGACACAATGCTGAATTTGACAGAGCTTTAAATCTTAATTTTACAACTAATCCATGTATATTTAGCTCAGCTTCCCAATCAGCACAGAAATATCATAGTATTGCAGTGATTTTCATGGTCACACTATATTTATATTCAGTTATAGTTCAGCTCCTAATTTAGAGGAAAATCACAGTTGAAGCAGAATGTGATGATATTTCACAAAACAAATTGCTGATTGCAGGTAAGAAAGGGCACCTACACTATACAACAGATATCCACAATGTTTTAAAATATCAAACTTTACAAAGCCAATTACAAGCTTGCAATTGCAAACAACCATTATTGGAAAGGAAGCAAGTGTCCCAACAGTGATATTAAAAGTTAGAAATTGGATTGCTGAAAGACTAGAAAGTAACATTTTTTATTCCCAACACCCCCACACCCAGAATATCAGTAAAGTGATTACAAGATGGTAATTGCTGTGCGAATGTTAAGTACAATGTTCTCAAAATAAAAATAAAATTAAAAAAGATCACTTTATTACAAAACCATAACCATAACAGCAGAAAATTGAAAAAAAAAAACAAAAATGAGTGAAAGGAAAGGGCCATACTGAAGTAGATGTTGGAGAAGTGAAATGCAGAAAAGAAAAACCCAAGAGCCCTGCGTCAATACACAATGGTTATCTCCAAAGTTGAGCAAAAAGTGTCCAAGAGTAGAACCGAAGAAAAGAAGAATCCTTCTTGGCCCGTTGGAAAATCAGAATTCCGAAAGAAGAAGAAGGAAAAGAAGTGAAGCATGATAAATAAATGGTGCAAAGAAGTGAAGTTAGAGAGAGGAACACTGAAATCTCTCACACACGAAAAGGAGGGGAAAGAAGAGACAGCAAGCAGATGATCTTCTGTACATGTCTCTACTGCTGCCACTGCTACTAAAGCTATGTCCTTTGATCAACCACAATCATTATGTCAAATACTGTGTCTTCTTTATTATTTATTATTATTGAGAAATGTTAGCAACTATTTTTGACACACTTTCGCCGAAATTTATTAAAAAAAAGTATATAAAATTATGCACTCTTCTTTTATTTAACAACTTTTGTTTTTCTTCTCCTTTTTATTAATATTACTATTATTTATGTCTCACTGAGCAATCAGCATGTGGGACCAGTGAATCCCAAAACCGAGCAAGAGAAAGAGAAAGGGAATGAGCATGAGCGTGCACCCACGGTTAAAAGACAAATAACCCCATCATAAAGGGGCAACCTCTTCCACTGAGTCTGAGTGAATAAAAAGCAAGGATGATAAGACCGCAATACCATGAAATTAATGATAATGATAAGATAATAAAAGGCATTTTGATTATAAGATGGGTCGGGTGAGTGTGATCATGATAAATGTGTTTCTGGTAATTTTTGTTGACAGTGATGTGATGTCGAGAGAGGGTGGTACTACTGTTGGGTCAAAAAGTGGTGTTATGGTCATTTTGGGAAGCAGAAGGTAAGAGATGAAATATATGGTTGCATTGCATGTGCTTCGTTTGGGAGGCGCCAAACCAGATTCAACGAATGTCGATTGGTTAATGTTACGTCATTTTAATCATTCATACTACTCCGTATTGGGAGAAGATAAGTCCACATTTTAGAATTTATGAGTATTAATTAGCTTACATCAAACTCATAAATCCATATTCCACTGTATGGGAGTGAATGATATTCACCTTGTGCATTTATGTACGAGCAATAAAGCCTATAGTTGACTTTTCTTTTAACTTTTTTTTTTTTTTGTGAGGGATCCTTTTTTTTTTTTTTTATCTCTTAACACTAATCCTCTAAAAAAAAACACTACAGTAGTACTACTATGTCAAAATTGTTTGAGAAATTAAAGAATAAATAAGTTATTATATACTGTAATTATCCATAGCATTTATTAACCTATCTAGAACATAATTAGATAATGTTTGGTTACTATTCTTGTTAAAAAATGTGGTCGATATCAAATTATAGTTCATTTCCTCATGAATTGAAGGAGAAGTTGGTCACCATCGGTTTCATGTTTTATTATAGGTAATAATATAATTTTGATGAGTAGCACTCCAGCGAACTCACACTCAGTTGGTGATCATCATCATCACCATGAAGAATAATCGAAGTTGCCACACACAGTCTCGGTGTAGGGTTGGTCTTCCATTAACGTATTGAAACAACTGGAAGTACTGAACACCCCATGTTAATAGTGATCGATGTTTCCCAAGTTCGTTCAGTAAGTAAAACATTCCCTTAACTTTAATTGCTTTTTCCACCTGTGCTCAAAACTATGCAGAACATCTCAAACAAACAATTGGTCCTTTTCAGCGACAATGTGTGTCAAGGCTCTCTTGGTCCAACTTCAGCAATTGAGGCACCTCTTAAATTTGGTCGATGAAAAATTGAAAATCGTCACCGTGAGTTGTCGCCATCCATCGCACTAATGGGGGCCATGATGTTGCAACCTAATTCATGTCATGTCACAGTTGCTAACAAAACATATACTTATAACATTATTCTGCTTCCAAAAAGATTAATGCAGACAGGCTAAACTATTCAGAAGATTTTGGAGAAATGGAGGATATGGTGTAGTGGAGTAAGCCACAGTTGCAATTATACGATGTTTTCTGTCGGAGAGAAATACATTAACTTTTAGTTTTAATCAGTTTTATTCCATTGAAAGTTATGTAGTATGACTATTTGCATCTATATAGTGCTCTGATACTGAAGCATTGAGTGACAATGGAAGATTTTTAATGGTTGCATTATTTTCGCATCAACCATTAAAAATAAAGTATGCATTATTTTCGCATACTTTATTCATTTTTATTTTGTTTTTCTTATTACAAGGGATAGAGTCCGTTTGTATATTAAAAAAAATATTTACATGAGAATATGTTTTTTATTTATTTACATGTTCCACCCATGCCTGAAAGTCAATTTTATTTTTCGAAAGCCAAAACAATTGACTCAATTTTTTAGCATAGTAAAATGAATCAATGAACTCACATTAATGATAAAAAATTGCTTTTATTTTATAATATTTATAATAAATTTGAATACAATGCGCTTCCGAGACTGTTCATCTTTACCATGGATAGGGTGCAAGTCTTGCTGGAGAAGATTAAATTTTGTTAGTTAGATGTGTTGTTAAGAATGGGGAAGAGGTATGATGAAGTATAACACCAGCTAGTTTTTGTGAAGTGTAACACAAACAACCGCTTGTTGTACGCTATGCGCAGAGTCAAATAGGAAGAGAACTAATATCTATAATTTTCTATTTATGTACAATCTATTGCTATGACTATGACTAAACACCATCCGGGATAGATACATGTCTCATAGCCTCAACATCGTCACCTTTCCTGGACTTGCCAAATAATTTCTGGGGATATACAATTAACTTATTTTTTTAAAAGATTCATCTGAACATCTTTAAATTTTGCAGGGACCTATGGCGTTGTGCCTATGTTTCCCTTTGAATCCGATGTAACTACGGTTGGCATAGACACCTCATCCCGGGAGGCATACCAGGAATGACCACAAGAAACACATTCCAGCTGTAAAGGCAGAGCAGCAAACAATCAATCAAACCAAGCCATGAAAGTGCAGGGCACAGTTTTGGATGGAACTCTGGACAAAAGTAAAAAAAGGATGCAAACCTGATAACGTTCATTATATCCAGCTTGAATAATCTCTCTCAAGCCCACCTTACAATCCATGCATTTTGAGCAGCGGGCATCTGTCATCTGTTTCATGGGAAGGAAAGCTCAAGTCAGCAGATATCTTCACACAACTTAACAGTTAATGAGATAATAAAATTGTAGCCGGGGAAATTTACTTGCAAGTGCTGTGTATCGTCAGCTTCCTCCTTGGTTTTTTCATCAGCAACCAAACCCTCCTGAAGTTCATATATTTAGTATATGACCATAAGAAACTATGCATCCACAAGCAGTTTAATCTTTTCAAAAGCAACTTTCAGAAATTGATGACAAAAGTTACCAATACTTTAATTCATAGTTGCTTTAAGATGTGACGATGTATTTTTTGCTGTTTCCATAAAAGACAGTGCAAATAATTTTTATTTTTTTAAAATTTAGAGCACCCTTTGAAAAAAGCATCAGCCATTTTTAGAAGTAAATTCTCAGAAACCACCCCTATGCCTTTACTAAGTAGACTTGTTTCCCACAAAGCAATTCCAAACAAAACAAGCACTAAAATGAGGACTAAAATTCCTATGTGAGTTGTCTCAAAGGCAGAACGTTCATCTACAACTGATTACAAATAACTCAGATCATTTACACCCTTAATTGAGCTAATAGTATTTGACTGATGGGGAAAAAAGAAAAGATGAGTCCTGGCTGAAATCAGAATAGTAGAAAATCTAGGAAACAATTTCATCATTTCATCACAATAGGACAACTTAATAGTTCAATTGATTTTTTTGTAAAAGATCAAAGCTTGACAGGTATCATACCTTTAATTCATTGGGTGTCATATTTAATATTTTTGAAGGCTTCAACTCTCCATTTAATAGATGGCGTGCTAACACTGCATTTTTCTGCCAAAAAAACAGACCCTAAGCCCAAATACTAACAATAGATTTTCACATGGATTTCTTGAGCCACAAATACTTCAAAAGCATTGGTTGTGATGATGGTGAAATACATATAAGTACAAACTATAAATTATTGTTACAGCTAACTGGTTTTTCCTTTTCTTTTCCATCATCAGAAGAGATAACTACACATAGATATACATAGTATGTTTTGTACAAAAATAAATCACTTAGTGTGCAATAGCATGATCATCCAACCTTCCAATTTATTATTTCTTAATTTGAATAGAAAGTTGTTACATTTATTCAGACTTGTAACCTCTTAGACATTAATTTTAACAGATAATATGAACAACGATCAATACAAGTGTAGAAGTCCCACCTTAGAATTGAGCATCAATTTTTTTTTTTAATGAGTCAAATGCATTAGTTAAAGGCCTATAACTTATATATGCAGAAACCAGCTTCTGACCTGGAGATTAAAAGCTAATTGCCGCAACTTTTGGTTGTATTTCATAGAATCTGATGAAAGAGCATCATGTGAAGCTTTTTCAAGAGCTACTATGGCTGAAACAGCAGCATCTGGCCAGATAAAAGACTCGGAACTCTGTGGATTTGGGGGAGGGGGGGGGGGGGGTGATGAGGAAGAGAGAGACCAAATTCATATACTCATTAAGGAAAAGGGAAGAAACAATAGGAGAAAATGATTAGTTGCTAATGGCCTAATAAAAAAGATTAGTCACACCTTCTGACCCTTGTCTTGACAGTCATTTGCTGATTCTGAGATTCTATTCTTGCTTTCACTGTTGATTTCATCAGAATGAACATTTCCTAATCCTTTATCCCTTTCTTTGCTATCAGTAGAATCACAAATGTACTGAATGCGTTGAAGCAACCTCTCCAACCATTTGTCACGATGGCTATCTCCAGTTAGTGCATTGAAAGTTACCAATATGCTATAATACTCTGAGGCATTAGCTTCATGACCCGCTGGTGTTTCAGATTTTGGATGTTGTTCACCCTTAAGAGTTTCCTCCTCCTCCTTTGAGACATCAACAGGTGAAACGCTCTTTCTCCTAAAGGTTTTTTTATTTTTCAATTGGTCCTCATCATCATCAGGGGCTTCCTCAGGCTCAAGGTCAAGTAGTTCACCGATACGATCCAGAGTCTTCACTACAAGCACATCAATCTCTTGCTGTTTAATATCTTCATAGTCCGTATCACTCAGCCTCCAGAGTTTTCTTTCCACAGTGTCATAAACCTTCTGTACAATAAAACCGGGATGATCCTTACGTTTGGGAAGCTGTTTGTGTTTGGGAACAAAATGCACCACACACTTGTGCATAACAGCCTCTGCAGGAACATCATCACGGTGGAAACTGTAAAACAACTCCCTCGTATCACAGGATTGCCAGTTTCCGCCACCTTTTTTCTCAGCTTCTTCGGGACGATAAAACCACTGCCCCGTCACTTTCACGTTGCCACTGATAGACTGCGTAATGTCCTGACAGCAAAAAAAAAAAAAAACTAGTCCCCTTGAAAGAGGATAGAAGAGGCATAAAGCCCTTTATAACATGAATGCAGGCAGCACAAATAAGGGGAATAATAATTATCTATCAGCCATGAACCAATCAATCGAATTGATTATTATTAATAATTTTTTAATATAAAATCACATTCAATAGCAATTGCCAACGGAATTATATAAGAGTACCTTAATAATTGCGACATATGGCTTCTGGTTTTTCTCCTCCGGTACGAGAAGAACAGGATCCTCCTGCAGAAGAATTGGAAGAAGGAATAAGTGATCTTAAAATCCCTAAATTATGAAGGAATTGGAGAGAAAAGGAACTTACGAGAGTATATTGGATGCCGTCGAATTCGAAGGAGTCATAGTGCCTCTTCCTGCCTCTTCCTTTTCCCGAAACCCTAACAGGTTCACCAAGAGGTTTAGCATCCTCCGCAGGCGGAGGCGGTTCCGGTACCTCTTGTTGTTCTTCTTCATTCTCGTAATCGTTATCGATAAGCCTCATCCTCTTCCGCGTGCGTTGTGGACGCGGAGCTTCGTCTTCATCGTCACTCGTCGCCACCCGAGTGAGGCGTCGACGATTCACCATTTCGAATTTTCAATTACGATAACCGCCTCAGCTCTTCAATGGCAATGAAAAGCTCGCCTCCCAAAATTAATAGAATATACTGTTCAAGGAAGGCGAGTCACTTATAAAACCCATGTCACTTGTCTGACCCAACTCCACCTCATATTATTCTCACCAAATTACATTATTTTTAGAATCAATATTTTATCTAATCTAATATTTATAATTAAGTAATTAACGTGTTTTTTGAATTTAACGATGATGATGTATTGACACGGTTAAATTCATGTTTTTAAATATTAATGAATTTTAATGTAATATACAAATAGTTTAAAATTATAGTTTATTTGATTAAATATATAATTATTCAACGATTGATTGAAATTGAACTAATTTTATATCATGTTGCTATTTTTTTAACATATATAATTTTATTGTAGATTATTTTTTTTATTTGAAATTAACTTTATTTTATTATTGTTTTTTTAATATACTTTGACATATAATATCATAATAAAAATTTATCGAAAAAATATCAAAATAGTAAGACAAAAATATTAGTCTCAAGAGTATTTGTTACCACTAATATATTTTTTATAATTATTTAATATTGCATGAATATGCTAATTAAAAAAAATACCTATAGCACAAAACGTAATAGTTAATAACTTACAACATTTTCTTTTTACAAGACAAAGATGATACTAAAATTAAAAAAAGTATTAAAATCTGACAAAAGTTTAATCATTTTTAATTTTTTACATAATAATTTTATAAATATTTTAAATAAAATAATAATTAAATTTGTTTTCTCTGTTTGAATATTTTATAAGCACGTATACTTTCTAGTTCCAAATTTTTAAGTTGATCTTTATTTTTTATTTTTGAAGGAAAGGGGGCAAAGGTGCCCGGAAAACCAAACTAGAATCTGCAAAGAAACGCAATTAAAATTACATTCGTCATAACAACTTCCAACATTAAAAACTTTACATTGACTAAGGACACTTGATACCCTTCTCTCAATGTATGAGTCAAATGTAAAGATGCTCTAACAAAGGCCATAGGAGGAATGATTTCCTGAGTAGTAGTCAACTTTGAATCCGACTCCACAATTAACTTTTTGAACCCTTGACTGACTACGTGCACTCCTCAAACCTGTCAGAGCCCACAGTTCTGCATACAAGATTGAGCAACGACCGATATCAGCTGCAGTACCAAGCAGAAAATGACTACAATTGTCTTTTAACACAACTCCAACTATTGACTTCTTCAATAGGTTATGAACAACAGCATAACAATTCAGTTTTAGCCAATCCTAAAGAGGTTTTGACCAACTGATACACCTCCTACCTAGCTCCTCTAGCGAGATACATAACAAGTTATTCTGGTTGTTAATACTATCCGCTATGGCATCAACCTCCGACTCACAATCTCTATAGGATGGCTAAAGGCATTTAAAAAAATGTCTTTATTCCGGTCACTCCAAATAATATCTAGGACCACAACAAAGATATGATACCAAAGTCTACCATTAACAATGGTAGCATCATGTAAATTTTGGATCAACCAATCGTGGAAGTTTAGATGGAAGAATGTAGCATGTAAGGCTGCTGGTATAACAAAATACCAATTGTTGATCTTTGCTTTCATGATGAGAAGAGAGCAATTTTACAAGCTTAATTCTTTTTAATTAAGAGTAATGTTATATCCTTCTATTTTATTCTTTTACAAATCTTCCTATAACCTTTGTACAGTAACTATTGAATAACAAATAAAAAATTTATATTTTGAAAATATTAAATACAATCATTACTTACTATTAAAATGGTGGTAAAATGGTGGTAGGAAGATTTTAAGAGGATAGAGTAAGAGGATTTAATATTATTCTCTAATTAATGAAAACATTTGTTAAAAGACTTAAAAGATTTGATAATTTTAATAGATGTTTCATATAAATCTATGTGTAAACAGTAGAGTATTGGTATTTCATATTTGGGACATAGGTGTAAATTTAAAAATCTAAAATGAGTGGATGACAAATTTTTAAAATTGAAAGAAATAATATTAAAAAATATTAATGATCATGTACTGTCGTTATAACAAGTATAAAATAGATTTATAACACACATTACCCATATGTAAAACCCTTAATGCCGAATAGATAAAATAATGAGTATGACATAAAAATAAAAAAATAAAAGCTATAAGATAAGCAAACTAATAGATATAAATGGATATGGTTAAAGTTTAAACCTTGAAGAAATGTCACCAATGTCAAAAGCAAGTAAAGAAACTAGATAAAAACAAAGAAGTTGTTCAATACTGGGGAGGTGGAGGGTGATGTTATTGTTGTTGAAGTCTAGCTGCTAAAAAACATTATATAGTTGTTCTTAAGCTTTTTGATTTTTGATTTGGTCCTCCTCATCCTCATCATCATCAACATCAACAGCAACAGGGGATTCCTTAGGCTGGTCAATGTCAGGTAGTTCACCAATACGTTGCAGAGTCTTCTGAATAAGCCCATCAATCTCTCGCTGCTTAATATCCTCATAGTCATTATCATCCAACCTCCAAAGTTTTTTAGCCTTGTTGTCATACACCTTTTGAACAATAAACCCAGGGTGATCCTTACGGTTTGGAAGTTGTTTATGGTGGGGAACAAAATGCACCACACACTTATGCATAACAGCCTCCGCATGAACATCATCATAGTGGAAACTATAAAACAACTCCCTCACATCACATGAGTTCCAGTTCCCACCATTTTTTTTCTCAGCTTCCTGGGGACGATAAAACCACTGTCCTGTCACGAGCACGTTACCATTATTTCCCTGTGCAATGTCCTGATCAAGGAGTATATGTGAATCAATCTATCAAATTGATTATTTAATTTGTTATATATATATATAACATCACTAACATTTTATTGATAAAACAAATACATATATAAAATCACAATTGACTACGAGATTAGAATACCTTAATAATTGCAACATATGGTTTTTGACCTTTCTCCTCGGGTAAAAAAATAACAGAGTCATCCTATCAAAATTAATAAAATCGGAATTGGAACAATTTTGTTTATGATTCTAATTAAAAGAATTAATGAAAAAAGAAAAGGAAAACTTACAAGAGTATATTGGATGCCATTGAAGAAGAAGGATTGGTAGTGGCTCTTCTTACCTCTTCCTTTTCCTGAAAACCTAACCGGCTCGCTAACAGGCTTAGCATCCTCTACAGCCCGAGGATGTTCGGCTACCTTTTTCTCATTTTCCTTTTTTTTACACTGTCATCGTCACTATTGTTATCTTCTTTCTTTAAATTCCTCTTCGATCGCTTTTGCACATGTTGTGGACGCAATCGCCGTCCTTCATATTCATCATCATCATCATAATCATTTGTTATCGTCAAAGTAAGACGTCGACAATTCACCATTTTCAATTGTTTATTTCCACAATCAAGAAAATGAGTTATATATATAAAAAACACACAATCTCACTTGTGTAATCGGATGGATCCTTTACGATAATATTATCGTCATAGGAAATCATGACCTTTAATTATTTTTTTCAAATAAATTATTATTTTTTATTTAAAAAACAATGGTTAGATTGAACATTTTATCTCCTCATGTTATTTTTCCACTATAGGAGATCCCCTCCCATCTAACTCAGCACGCGTAAAATACTAACTCTACCTAGGATTATTTTTCTTTGAAAAAATAAATAAATTATATATGCATTTATTTTATTACTATAATTTTTTCCTATATGGATATTTTTAAAAACTATATTGTGGAACGACCGTTGCAAATTGTACGGAAATATTTAAATATAAAAAATAATAATCATTTTCTCAGGAAAAAATAAATAATTTTATATTATATTAAATGTCAACGTAAGAATTCATATTATTTTCACGTACTAAAATAATAATGCCTAGTTAAGTTTGCTAACTAAAATATTAGTGAGTGATCAAGGCAATGATTAAAATGATAGTATGATATTAAGTTTAGATACTAAATTAAGAAATTTAATTTGTGCAAATTTATGAACTAAATTTAAGTTTTTCACCCTTCATCTTTCAAAAGATCAATTTCTTAGAGTCTCATACTTTCAAGAATCAAAAACAATGTTTTTCATTAAATATAATTTAAATTTAAATATTTTTTTATTAATAATTAAAAATAAAAATATATCCCAATACAAATATTTTACATAAATCTAAAATATAATTTATATATTCAAAAATATTTATTTATTACATATTTTAATGATAACACGATTTAAAACATTTATTATATTATAAATTTTATTTGTATAAAATAAATATTTATTATGTGCAATGCACAAATTAATATATATATATATATATATATATATATATATATATAGCATATATTTAATAAAATGTAAATGCATACTGAATAAATTAAAAATTTATTCAAAGTATCAAATGTTTATTATAAATAAATTATTACTTTTAAATTTATTCAAATTATTCAAAGCAATAAATGCTCCAGAATAAAAAAAACATTTAATGTTTATTATAAATAAATAAATTACTTCAAAGTATTGATAACTTTAAGGATTCAGAAAAGTATGGAGAGCATTAAATACAATAAATTTAAAATTAATTATTTTATAATAACCATTTAATACTTTGAATACTTTTCTTAAAATAAAATTATTGATCATGCATTTTATTTTTATTCATATTGATCATGCATTTAAATCTGATGTAATAAACTGGAAATTATAATTTAAAATCTTATACTTTATTACGACTTTGATATGATTTAAATTCCTAATAAAGAACTAGCAATTTTTATTTTGAATCTTAATAAAAAAATTATTCCATTGAATATTGGCCAAATGATGTTTTCTATTATTTATCTTATTTATTTTATTCAATTTGATCTTTTATTTTTTTAAAAATTTATTTTAATTGTTTATTTTTTTAAAAAAATATTCAAAATAGTTATTTTGTTACAATGAACTTAACTTTATTAATATAGTTATATTCAACCATATAATTTCATCTTATAATATTGTTTCTACATTATGGAACGATGACTATTTTTTGGTTTACTAATACTTCTTTGTACTCTCCCATTATAGATTTACAAAAAATTATTCATACCAGTGATCTTCCATTAGACCTCAATATAATATGAATTTTAAATCAAAAATCCTCCTTAACGTAAACATTAAATTTATATTAATAAAATAATTATTTTATTAATAATTATTTTTGAACATTTTTTAAAATGGATCAAAATAAATATTTTAAAATATAAAATATATATGAAAAAATTAAACAAAATAAATAAGATGAATGAACAAATATATTTGACCTTGAATATTTAATTTAATATAATACTTTTTATTTAAATCTTTGTCATCAATTTCTTGAATAAATATATTTAGACTTGAATATTTAATATAATATTTTTTTTATTTAACTCTTTGTCATTATTTTTGTGATGATGTGACGCTTTACAAATAATTTTTTAATAATTATTCAAATAATATCATTACAGTAAGTCAAAACAAAAATTTTAATATGTCCGAAATTTAATGTAATAATTGATTTTTATTAAAAATCCAAAGTAAAAATTAGTCATTTATGAAGAATCTAATACATATTAAAATATTTATTATATATTCTAAATTTAATATTTTCAAAAAGTTAAAATTTCTCCATTACTAAATGCTTAAAAGCATTTTTACAAAAAAAAAGAAGCTTAAAAGCATGATTTTATATTATAATTATTTAAAAATAATCTCAGTCTCAAAACCCTTCATTTCCATTTCCTTTTTCTATTTTTTATTTATTTACCCAACAGTCCTTCAAATTGAAGTTATTCTCATTGCTAGATGAATTCTTAAATAAATACCCATTAATTATTCATTACATCTTCAGCTATCATGGCATCTTTTGTTATCAATTTAATAAGTATAAAAATAACTCAATTGAATTATCGTACAAAAATTTAAAACCCACTTCTTAAGACACATAAACTATAAAACATGAAGCTTGTACTATAAAGCTTAAAACATAAATTCATAAACCACGCAAGCTTGTACCATAAAGCTTAAAACACAAATCTTAAACTTAAATCACAAATCACTTACCACAAACCATATAAACTAAAACCAAAGCATAAAGCATAAGTCGTATACCATATACCCAAATTGCTCAAAAGACATCTCTGACATGATTTCTGTCACATTCCTTAATTTTAAAGGTAAAGGAGTGATATTCGTTGTGAAATTTCTTGGTACAAAATAGCATCATTATTCAAGTACGTATTGAGCACTTACTAGTTATTATCTAGACTAAAAGTATCATACAACGTTGCATGCCATGCAAGTCATCATTTGACTCAACGTGTAATTTTCAGACTGCATTCCTCTTCTTCATAAGAATATATAGACAAAATCTAAGTCAACTTAGTAGCAGCGCTCTCTGAACACAGGATCTATGTTGTTTCCCCACTTGTTATTATACATCTCCAATAGCTTGTCTGCTCGGGTTAAACCTGCCCATATTAATTAATAAGCCAAAAGTTAAGAACCTCATGTAGACCATCACATCCGATAAAAGAACTTAAAAGATATCGCATGTACAACTGAAAGTCTGTAACACATTCAATTGAATTATATTTTAATTTTCATGTTTTCCTTGTCTAGATCAAGAATTCTGCGCAAGTCGTTAATGGTAAAACAAGTCCCTTCCAGAAGACAAGAGCCTAGATTTTTATGCTAAATCTTAGATACCTGTTCCAACTACTTCCTTCATTGGATCCAAGAAAATAGATTCATTTAAGCATCTTCTGTCCAAGCCATCCTGCAAAACGATAGATGCGTGACCTAGTTCCAAAACTTATAGATTGTAAAATCAGAAAAAACAATTAGCATGAACTTTTAATTAAGATACCTTTGACCACTTAAGCACGTCTTCTGCAATATGTTGCAGAAATCTACCTTGAAATGGAGTCCTTAAACCAGTTATGGGAACCTAAATATATAAATTGAATGAATTTAGTCCTAATAATTGGCCAACGACTACATTTTCCTGCATATAATTTTCCCACAAGCTCATTACCATATTCCTTAAATTCTGTATGTCTTCAGGGGTCCAATCAGCAATCATATCTAGAACATTTTGTAGTGAAGCCTCATCGTACAGTAAACCTACCTGAAAAAGGAAAGTTGACCACGTCAGATTGTGCGACATGCATGCATGATATATGATGTGATGAAATTAATTAGGTTTAATCTTCAGATGAAAAGGTGATAGATCGACTAAATCAGCAGATTATTGCATTGACAAATGAAATTAGTAGTTAGTACCCAAAAAGCCGGCAGAGCGCATAACATGTCCAAGGGGCCACAATCAGCACCCCTCATTTCCATGTATCTCTTTAGCCTCACCTGAAGAAAATTTAACACCGATCGAGCCAAGTTAGTACTGTAGTGTACGGCATTTTGAGAAATTCAAAATCTTTAATACTATATAGTAACCTCGGGAAATATGGTTGTTAGATGATTTTCCCAGTCACCAAGTGTTGGCACCTGACCTGGAGTGGCAGGGAGTTTACCTGCCATGAAGTCCTGCATATTATATATACATAACAAAGCATGCATTAGTGGAAGGGTAATTAATGAGATATTAATTTGAGAAAAGAAAGTAACCCGGAATGACATGCCGTCACAGTCAATGTACTTGTTTTTTCGATAAACAAACAACATTGGTACATCAAGAGCGTAATCAACATACTGCTCAAACCTATTAATTAGTGTAGAGAGCCACAGACAAAAAATAAGACTTCATCAAATTAGAAATGTCATAATAAAAATAATAGTAAGATTAATTAATTAGAAATAAGTAAACATACCCAAAAGTGTCATAAAAAGCAAAGGGGAGTATGCCAGTGCGACGTTTGTCGACCTGACCCACCTTAAGGCTGTTGTTTACACCAACAGATTAGTAAACAGATATTTGTTTGGGTATTAATTAAGGTGAACAATAATTCAAAACTTATATTAAATATATATAGACCTTCTTATGCTGAGGTAAGCATTTGGAATCCCTTCCTTGAAAGGTGAATTAGCAAATAAGGCTGCTGCTAACTGGTTTAAAATAATAATCGTTATTATTATTATTATTATAACAATAGGAATCAGGAAACTCTGATCAATAAAGTTACAATGAATGAACCATCAGAATTTCTTACAGGCTGCAAAGCAAGACTAGCGCGCATTTTCTTTATCATGTCTGCTTCAGAGCTGAAGTCCAGGTTAACCTAAACCAATAGTTAATTTTTATTTGTTATTTTTATGCACTAAAAACATTTCAAATTGGAAAATAAAGAAAAGGGATAAATTTGCCAAAGGATATTTTACCTGAACCGAGCATGTCATGAACAATGATTCAATGGCTGCTGAGCCAAATTTTTGTAAGTGATTTTGCATAATGTTATACCGTACCTGGAAGAAGCCAATGAATATATTAGCATCTCACTCTTAATTAAAAAAGTTTGATATATGCAGGTAAATATTATATTACCTTAGGCACTCCAGGAATGTCTTCCAGTCTCCATTTAGGCTGAAAACCTAATCCCAAAAATCCAATTCCCATTTCCTCTGCTACAGTTTTAGCCTATCAAGCAACGCATAAAAAATCTGTCAAGTGAAGTGTTTAAAAATTGCTGTATAATTCTCAGTCTCTTAACGAACACTGCCTTTAAAATTTTGAATTAAACTATCACAGGATTCTTGTTATGCCAAAAATAAATTGCACATACTGACCTGATAGAGATGTGAATTAATCTCATCGCAAGTTTGATGCAATGTTTTCAAAGGCATACCACTAAGCTCAAATTGACCACCAGGTTCTAATGATATGCTTTGCTTGCCCTGCGGTGGAAAGTGAGTGTCAGGGAAAGATTTTATGTAGAAGTAGAATAGAAGCAAATAAACATTCAGGTACAATAATTTCTGCCTATAGCCATATCATTAAGAAAAAGAAATTGATTATTATAGGACTTACATTATTGAGTCCTATGATGTTGTCAGCTTCCATGATTTTGTCCCAATCAAATCTTGCAGCAATGCGATTGAGTAAAGCTGATATTTGTTTGTAATTAATGGGACGTAAAGTTTTAAACTCAAAACCAAACTTCTCGTGCTCTGTACCTATTCTGCAAAGACCGACCGGCCATATGCAAAGTAGGTAAATGACCAGCTGATTATATTAATTGTAACCACTAAACAGTTAATCATTAAAATTAAAATCATGATATATATGAAGGTGACCGACCGACCGACCTCCAGTTATGTTTGGGCTTGCAACCAGATACGAAGTAGTCAATGAGATCATCTTTAGTCAAGGGGTTGGCAATAACATTAACAGGAGCATGATCTATGGCTGGCCCAGTAGCAACTATTACTGATCTTTGCCCTTGCCCTCGTCTGTCTCTTAAAATTCTTCTTTTGTACAGATGGGAAGAGTTAAAACGGTTATCTTCCCCTTTAGCTTTAGCTTTAGTTGACTCTACCACCATGCATCCTGAACTCCATTTCAGATCAAGGGATCCCATTCTGCCTACCTAGCTACTCGATCGATCATCAAATAACACAACCACAACATTATTTACACATTAAAACATATCTATCATATATAAGCTAGCTAGAAGCTACTGAGTTCAATATAGATAGCAATTACCACAAGCTAGCGAAATGCAGTCCTCGCGATGGAAAGAAGAGGAGAAAATTTAAAGTGATGAAGGAATAATTACGTATGCTTGTTGCGAATTTGGTTCGAATCAAGCAATATAATGCATGTATATATCGTACAGATGGTGCAGCGTTGGTTGAGCTACACGTGCCATTGTAGGAACACGTCAGTTTGACAAGTGTCATGTTCTCCTCGGTTCAACTCTTGACGTACGTACGTAGTAGTATATGCTAGTAGTTTAAACATGCACCTTCTCTTTCGCATCTATTGGGCAGAGGATTATCTACAAACTAAACAGATCCACACGGGCGGTGCCTGCTGTTAACTTATAGACTAGATTTGCTGCATATTTTATTTATCAATTAAGTTATTGATCAACTATTAAAAAAATAAATAAAAATCAAACTCCAAAATTAATTAAATTGAACTATTTTAATTTATAATAAATAATCGTTAACATGACAATGAATACTAATTTCCATTAATTGTGTTGTTAATTGGAAAACAAAGATGCCAACCTACAACAATTAACAATATACACGAAAACTAATTTTCGTTTTAAAATACTTTTGTCAGCACGAAGAGCAAAAATGGTGGTGTAAATAGCAAGACAAAATTGAGCCCAGTTGGTGGGCTGCAGAGCTCGAGTCCACAAGATTGAATGGATGAGTAATGTGAACCTAACCTAACCAAACTATCTATTCTAGATGATCAGTCAGTCAGTTATCTTTCCAAAGAAGCATTCCCGTGCGATACGGTAGAGGAAGCTATTTAATAACAGACGAAACCAAAATCACTGTACACAGAGACAAAGACAAAGACAAAGACTCCACTCCATCTTCCCTGACTTCACTTCACTGCACTGCGCCTCCTAAAAAGGTAAACTAAGCTGCCACCTCTCTCTGCTATTCGCTACTGCTTCGTGCTCACTTAGCTAGTTAGTTAGTTAGTTATAGTTACATTCGAAGTTGGCACATTCATGAATTGGCGGTGCTCATAGATGGGGAAGGGAAAACCTAGGGCTGTTGAAAAAGGTGTGGTAGGACCTAGTTTGAGTGTTGCATCCTCGACTATACCTTCGGGGCCTGTTTATTACCCCACCGAGGATGAATTCAAGGATCCTTTAGAGTATATTTACAAGATTAGACCCGAGGCTGAGCCTTATGGGATTTGTAAGATTGTGCCTCCCAAGACTTGGAAACCCCCTTTTGCTTTGGATCTAAACTCTTTCACTTTCCCTACCAAGACTCAGGCCATTCACAAGCTCCAGGCTCGCCCTGCCGCCTGTGACTCCAAGACCTTTGACTTGGAATACTCTAGGTTTTTGAGGGATCACTCTGCTAAGAAGTCCAGGAAAAGGGTTGTGTTCGAGGGCCAGGAGCTCGACTTGTGTAAGCTATTCAATGCTGTTAAGCGGTTTGGAGGGTATGACAAGGTTGTTGATGGGAAGAAATGGGGGGATGTTGCCCGCTTTGTGAGGTCCAGTGGGAAGATTTCTGATTGTGCTAAGCATGTGTTGTGTCAGTTGTACCGGGAGCATTTGTATGATTACGAGAATTTCAACAACCAGATGAATCAAGGCACGGCTCAGAGTTGTCAGAGAAGTGTGCATGATGACCACAAGGGTGAGCATGGGGTGCAATCTGTGGCATCCAAGAAGAATCACAAGAGTGTTGATGGTTCAAAACATAAGGATAGTAAAGTGCGAGACGAAGAGCATGATCAGATTTGTGAGCAATGTAAAAGTGGTTTGCATGGGGAACTCATGCTATTGTGTGACAGGTGTGATAAGGGATGGCATACATATTGTCTTTGCCCGCCATTGGAGCAAATTCCTCCGGGAAATTGGTATTGTTTCAACTGCTTGAATTCTGACAGGGACAGTTTTGGTTTTGTGCCTGGGAAGCACTATTCATTGGAAGCTTTTAGACGTATAGCGGATCGTTCAAGGAGGAGATGGTTTGGAGCAGGACCTGTTTCAAGGGTGCAAATAGAGAAGAAATTTTGGGATATTGTGGAGGGATTGGTTGGTGAGGTTGAGGTTATGTATGGAAATGACTTGGATACATCTGTCTATGGGAGTGGTTTCCCACGTGTAACTGATCAGAAACCCCAATTGATTGATGACAAATTATGGGAAGAATACTCAGCTAACCCATGGAATCTTAATAACTTGCCTAAGTTGAAAGGCTCAATGCTTCGAGCTGTTCATCACAATATCACTGGTGTCATGGTACCCTGGCTATATATTGGGATGCTATTCTCATCCTTTTGCTGGCATTTTGAGGATCACTGCTTTTACTCAATGAATTATCTACACTGGTATGCCTTACTTTTATTTATTCTGGCTGTCCTTGTACAATTATCTTCTTTCCTATATTAATTATGAATTATGAACACCACCTAGTTATCAACTCTTGTTTGTTTTGCAAATAATATAAAACCCTTTCTTTCAGGAATTATGTTGTTTTTTATGTATGTTAGTTGGATAATTTATGGCCATGTAGAGTTGGAACTCAGCAATTTATGAAACTAACATATTCAATGAATAATAACATGATCACAGAAACTAGATTTGGTTGTATTAGGGAAAAATTAACTGTAGCAAACTTGATATTAATCATGTGCGCTTTTTTATGTTCCATTTAAACTTGATGATTCAATAGCAAAATATTATGAAAGGAGTCACAGAGAGTCCAATAAAGTCCACAATATCTACTAATTTTTTGTGGTATGATAGTGATAAGAAGGTTTTAACCTAGGAACTCAAGCAAATTATCCAAACCCCTCACCACTAGGTCAATCCAAGTGTCTTTATAATATCCTCAATTTGAGAACTACAGAAGTGCTCTTTGCATTCCATATTAGTTCCAGCCTGAGAGTCTTATACCAAAAAACAGTAACAGCCCTCCAAAATTTATACCTGAACCCGTTCTCATTTGGTATTGGAGCAATTCGTCTTAAAATATACTTTCCTGAGCATGGCTTATTACATACGGAAAATACAGTTCCAATCTGCCATATTGGAGTAATTCTAAGAGAGTCACTCTTGGAGTCATTCATTTGATCCCTCCTCACACACACACACACACACACACACACATATATATAGATATAAGTGCTTTGTGCCTCACTTTATCCCCCTCCCCCCCTCTGCAATTTTGGTTTTGATTTCTATTTTGTTCCAGGGGAGAGGCAAAGTGCTGGTACAGTGTGCCTGGTAGTCAAGCCAGTGCTTTTGAAAAGGTAGGTATCGGGTTCTTGTTATATCTATACACTATTACTTTTTTTTTTAAAATCATTTAATTAGCTTTCTATTCTGCTACTTCTTCCAACCTTGCACTTATAGGATTCTAGAAGAACACCACATTTATTTTGTTATACTTGCACATAAACACTTGCATGCACACTGTAACTGAGGGTGCACATGATGTGTGTGCATGACAAAGAAGTAACATTTTTCTTTTTGATAACAAAGAATTTAGGAAGAGGGATTAGTTTTAAATGGATTTTACTCATTCATCAAAATCATGTTATTTTTAATTTTGGTGGAATACTAAGATAACCATAAAATTGTTGGCTACCTTCTTCTAAATAATGAATTCATGTAAATAGAGTTTTTATGTTGATTTTTTTATTATAAAATAATTGCATTAAAGTTATGATCGGAGTTTATTGTTTTATTTGCATAATTTTGACTATGGTATTGAAGTTTCAATTATATAAACAAACTAATACTCATTGAATGAGATAATTAAATTTTGGCAGCTATATTATCAAAATTTTATCTAGTGGCTTCGTGTGAAATAAAATATAGTAAACCGTTAAACATTTAGGTGTTTTTAGAAAATGATATTTTCAATTAGATAAATCTGTTGCTTATCATAGCTTGAAATCATGACAACATTACGATTTTTATTTAATTCATGTTTTGGTAGTACTGATCACAATTCATTTTATGTGATTTTTTTTATTACATGTTATGCATTAAATCTCCCATATTGAAATCCAAAATCTGATTTATTTATCTTTTGGACTATATTTATCTGCATAGTTCACTTAAATTGGTGGTTTTACAAAGCTATTTTTAGATGGAGGCATTTATAGGACTGGAAAGGGAAGGTTAATCTTTCAATTTGAATTAATATTTTATTATTTGAAATTTTGTACATTTTTCAAAATGAAATATTACCATGTAACCTTCCAATCATCCATTATTCTTTTTTCAAAAACATTTTATCCCCCTCAGTTGCAAATTGAAAATCGAAACATTAACCCTCTCTTCCCTTTCCCTCAAACCCCACTATCCAAACATTTCATAATTTGTTGATTTCATTATTAATTATTAATAGAAGTTCTTTTCTATGTGAGTGGACAAATATTTGTTGACAATCTTAGTAAAATGTTCCACTTCCTTGTAGGTGATGAAAAACAGTCTTCCTGATCTTTTCGATGCGCAACCTGATCTGCTTTTTCAGCTTGTTACTATGCTAAACCCATCTGTCTTGCAAGAAAATGGAGTTCCTGTCTACAGCATACTTCAGGTTTCATTTTGCTGGCTTATCTTTGGTGATTTTTTTTCTTAATAGTTTGCTAATTTAAATGCATTATTTCATTGAAATTGTAAAATTAGAAGACAAATGTGTTAAATTTTTGCAACTCCAAGATAAATAAGCACTCCACAGTAAGTGGATACTTATAATTTAATTTGGTGGAAGTGGAATATTGTGGGTTGCAGTTGAAGTTCTTTTACACTGGAAGCTTCTAAAACAGATTCAAGTTTATTTGTGGGCATGTTTTACAGGAAATCTATGCAGCAATACTACTGCTTTTGCTTGTCATTTGCTTCTCTTTTGTATATTTAGTCTTTGACACGTTACTTTTCATTGATGTTTTCCAGGAGCCTGGGAATTTTGTTATTACCTTCCCCAGATCTTATCATGGAGGTTTCAATCTTGGTATGCAGTTTTATTTCTGTTATCATCCGAAATTACCAGCTTAATATAATCTGAAGTATGTCATGCTTTGTATGATTTGTTTGTGTTCTCAGGTTTAAATTGTGCAGAGGCAGTCAATTTTGCCCCTGCTGACTGGCTGCCATATGGTGCTTTTGGAGCTGATCTCTATCAGCGGTATCACAAAACTGCTGTCTTGTCTCATGAGGAGCTTCTTTGTGTAGTAGCCCAGGTTTGCACATTGTTCTGACTTTGTAAATTTGTTAAAGTAATAATTTGTTGATGAGATAAAAACTTTTTTTTCTTGTTTACATTTTCAGTTGATAGGTTTTCACTATAATTACTTATGGGCATTTTGTTTGAGAAAACATTTCTTGTTTTCATTTTTTATTACAAAAATGGCACTTTGTTTTCACTTCGTTTCCTGTTTTCAAAAGTTTGTACAGGAATGGGTGAAAAAAAAAAGTTTTCTCAAATTGTACAATCATTAAAAAGTTGTTTACTTGTGCAAATTTTTGAAAACAGGAAACATTGAAAATAATAAAAAGTTTCTTTTCACTATTTCCGTTACAAACTTTTAAAACAGCTAGATTGTCACCTACTTTGCTTGAGCCATAACGAAACAGCAAAATCTGAACTTGTATTTGAATAAAGTCTCGCTTGGTTGTTTTGACTTGTTTATGTTGTTTCTAGACTTTCTTGTTATTCTATTTTTACTCATGTTGATTTGAACTAATACTTTTCATATTATTAAAGTTTATTTGTTGACTAGTCTTGCTTACCCTTTTACATGTTGATTTTCATAATTTTCAGTATGGTGATGTTGATAGCAGAGCGTCTTCTTATTTGAAGAAGGAATTGTTGAGAATATCAGATAAAGAAAAATCTTGGAGAGAGAAACTTTGGAAAAATGGTATTATTAAATCTTCTCGCATGGGTCCTCGAAAATGTCCCCAATATGTGGGAACTGAAGAAGTATGATTGTTTTAACCTATGGTAATATAAAATGATAATGCAATGTTTCCATCTTTTCTGATTGGGTTTACTGGTGCGTTTTGTAGGATCCAGCATGCATTATATGCCAGCAATATCTCTATCTCTCTGCTGTTGTCTGTGGTTGCAGGCCATCTACTTTTGTTTGTCTGGAGGTAAATGAATGTGATTGAGCCATTGTGGTATTGATAATCAAATAATGTAAATATGTAATTTCCATCAACAATTCATCTTCTACCATTGCATCAATGTCAAACCTAAAGAAAAAGTGTTAACCAACACCAAAAATGTATGTAAAATCCATTTTCACAGTTGAATCATTCAACTTATTAGTTTCAACCTATGATTGGAGGTACCCAATAGATTTTTTTAAGTTTCTTAAGATGGTCACTCAATTTAAGTGGGTCCTCTTCAATATTCTGCCCTATGTGCAGTGTGAATGTATCAGAAAACTAGCCTGTCCCTGGAAAAGAGGATATGGGTTGTCTGTTAATGTCTTATGTATTTGAAAATAAGTTAAGTGTTCCATACACTTCTGTTTGTGTTCTTACAAACTTGTGCTGATAAGGGGTAAAGGGAATTGTATTGTTGCATGACATAACAGATAATGATCACTATTGTTGTTTGGATTTGCATAAGTTGGTCAGTTGATTATGGATTTATGGTATTTTGTTTTTAGGTTCTTCCTCATGGTTTTTATTGAGTAAATTACACTAACCACCCTTGAATTTTATGAAATTACACAAACTCCCCCTGATTTTTCTACCCTTACACTAACACTCCCTTAATTATTTGACAAACATTTCATGAAACCTTAGGGGTAATTAGTGTAATTTACTATTTTATTTCCCCCCTTCTTTTCTTGTGTCTCTAACTGAAGTTAGCACTGTCTTTGTACCTTATTATTGTTCGTTCTTTCAAAGTGAACTAGACTTTATACACACAAACATGTGTAGAAATCCAATCGATTTATGTATAAAGTAGGATTAGGCATTATAGTTGATAGAAAATATTTGTATTGTTGATATTATTGTGGTTGGAAATCACTTCGACAGATTTGGATTTCTAGGATTTGATTGGTTTGTTCCCTTAGAGCATCCACAATGGGTTGCTTGTCAAGTATTATTGTCAGGGAAGTATGATGCTTGCCAAGCACTTGCCTTTTTGTGGGGGTAATAAATGTGTGTTGCTTGTGAAGCATGGTACTTCCTCAAGCAACTTTGCTTCCCTTTTTTTTAGGAGCAATTTTTAAAAATTTATTAGAAGCAACTTTTTAAAAGTTGCACTATTGGAGAAATTTAAGGGTTAATGGTGCTTGTATTGGGTAAGGTAAAAATGAGTGGCGTGTCCATATGGGGTCCATTACAAGCAACTCAAAATAGTTGCACCAATGTGGATGCTCTTATGGGTGGTGTTTTTTATAGATTGACTGGATTTACTTTTCTCTTGTGCAGCACTGGGAACACCTTTGTGAGTGCAAAACTGTAAACCTACGTCTTCTCTACCGGCATTCACTTGCAGAATTGTATGACTTGGCATTTTCTATGGACAAATATACTTCTGAGGACAAAGCTGAGTGTAGTGGTGTGAAAAGGCAGCCTTCATGCCTTAGTGCTTTGACCAAAAAGGTCATATATACATATACTTATTTCTTTTTAACCCTCCAACTTCCAACTTTCAAATTCTAATATTTTTTTTCCAATAGTTCGATTTATTTATCTTTCTGCAATCAAAAGATATGATGTCCACATGTTTCTGTATCTTTGACTGTGCTGCTCTCCTGTAGGTGTTTTTATTTTTTCATGAAATTATCTAAAATGATGTTTGTATTGTTGTGTATAAATTTGTGATTTCAAAAAATTACTATTGTTTCCTGAGACTCCTAGATGTGTGTAGGTGAAAGGTGGCTCCATTACTTTTGCTCAACTTGCTACAGAGTGGCTTCTGCAATCTAGTACTATTCTTCAGAATGTTTTTTTGCATGATGCATTTGTTACTGCACTAAGGAAAGCTGAACAATTTCTTTGGGCTGGTTCTGAGATGGATTCTGTGAGTTCTATCTATTTGTTGCTTTTAATATACTCCTGTATAAACACATTGTATTATACTTAACTAAGTTCTGCTTCTTTTTGGAATTTAGGTTCGAGACATGGTGAAGAATTTGATTGAAGCTCAGAAGTGGGCAGAAGGGATAAGAGACTGTGTAACAAAAATTGAGTTATGGTTGTGTCATCAGGACTCTAATGGCAAGAAAGTTCATTTAGAATTTGTTGATGAGTTACTGAAATTTAGTCCTGCACCATGCAATGAACCTCGTTATCATAAATTGAAGGTGCTTTTCTTAACAAACTGTTAATAGTGCCTTTGGTAGTTGCAATTTTCTGCCATTTTTTTTCGTTAACTTATGCTGATGCAGGACTACGCAGAGGAAGCAAGATTGTTAATTCAGGAGATTGATACTGCTTTGTCAGTGTGTTCAAATGTACTTTCTCCTAGACTCATCATATGTCTTTTTTTCATAACTTTATATTGATAGTACCCATATCTGGTAACAATTTATGTTCTTGTTAATTACAATGGCGTCTGGTAAGTAGTAACATTTTGATTCTTCTTTTCAGTCCATTAAATTTGACTAAAATTATTTATTCCAGATGTCTGAGTTGGAACTTTTGTACTCCAAAGCTTGTGGCTTACCCATCTACGTGAAAGGAAGTAAGAAATTGGAAGGGAAAATTTCTTCAACCAAGGTAGATGTTTCTGTACATGATAGTTTGGCACATTATTCTACTTTGCTGGTTCTGTGCTTAATCGTCCATTTATATTGTGTATATTTTGAAACTATTTTTTTCTCCAAAATGACATTTTTTATTTACAAGGTTAGGGATCTGTAGATACATTTGATCAAAATATGCTTGTCACAACTTAAAATAGTGTTGGAAAGCCACCTTAATTGTGTTCACCCCTAGCCCACCTTAGTTGTGGCAGGTAGCTGTGGGAAAAAAGGAGACATGTTGATGTCCCACATATGCTCATGTTCTCAACTGCCCCAATTTTTGTGCTTGAGCAGTTTTGCTGTACTCGAGGGCTTAAAGTTGTTGATTTATGTATTGTTTTATTTTGCATGTTGCTAACATGATTTCTTTGAGGCCTATCAGGCATGGCTGGATAACGTCAGAAATTGCATCTCAGCAAGACAGCCTACTGCACTACACGTTGATGTTCTTTACAAGCTAAAAGCAGAGGTAATAAGAACTCAGGAAAGTATCCTGGTGTTATTAATTTCTCAAGCCCTGTTCCTGTGAACATTAAGTTCTCATGTGTGACAGGGCAATTATCAACAATAGAAGTATATTACCATTATTACTTGTGTATTGAATTAATATATTAACTTGCATTTGTTTTCATATAATGTAATGATGAAGTTACTTATAAATTTAAATTATTTGGATTATTCATGCATTGCTAAATAATTTTATGTGTTTCGCATTTATGTGAGTAATATACATAATACACAGACACAATACACACATTGTACAGTACATGATTTATAATTTTATATAAAGTTTATAATATGAAATTCATGTTTTCAATAGTTTGTGGATCTTCAAGTTCAACTCCCAGAGATAGACGTGCTATTGAATCTATTAAGTCAAGTTGAATCTTGTAGTGCTCAATGTCATGATATGTTAGAAGGTCCTATGAATCTCAAGGTTTGCATTTTGAATCTCTTTCACATCTTTTAGTTTTTTTTGTTGGTTAAAAGGCATAACTTTATTAACTAAGGAACCTTGCAGAATGTTGGTTTGCTGCTTAAGGAATGGGACAGTTTATCAGTTGATGTACCAGAGCTCAAGCTTCTAAGGCAATACCATTCTGATGCTGTTTCCTGGGTTTCTCACTTTAATGATGTCTTAGGGAGAGTTCAGATGCAGGAGGATCATCATAATGCAGTTGGTGAATTGAAGAGCATTTTTGATGAAGGTTTATCTTTGAAAATTCAAGGTATTGAGGAATGTTGCAGCTTTATGATGGTTAAGATTTTTTTTTTATCAAGATCCATGCATTTGTTCATTTTCTCCTTGTTAGTTTACACTGCCCCAAGGTTTGATTTATATTTTTCAGTTGATGAGTTGCCATTAGTTGAGATTGAGCTGAAGAAGGCTAATTGCCGGGAAAAGGCTGTGAAGGTAAGCTATTATATTTTATTAATACTAATGTGGTTCTGTCATCCCTCTCCCTTCCTTTCTTTAATATTTAAAAATAAAAGGTTTCTTAGTATGCAGGGGCTAATCAACTTGTTATACTAAATGCCCAGGAAGTTCTTGTAACAATGAAAACTGATTGAAGTTATGTGAAATTGGTACAGGCACATGATGTGAAGATGCCTTTGGAATTCATTCAGCAACTATTGAAGGAGTCCACTATGTAATTTTTAACCCCCTTTCCTTATCTGAACTGGCACATCATTTGGTTTTTATTTATTTCAAGTTTCAACCATTTGCTTTTGTTGCTGATTTGGTTTTTATTTATTTCAAGTTTCAACCATTTGCTTTTGTTGCTGATTCTTCAGGCTTAAAATTGAGGGAGAGAAGCAATTTGTCAATTTATCTTGTGTGCTTGCTGTTGCCATTCCTTGGGAGGAAAGGGCCAGAGAGATGCTTTCACATGAGGCTCCTATTTCGGACTTTGAGGACATGATCAGGTTCAACAATGCTTGGGAGTTGAGATGTTTATGTTTATAACTTCAACAAGATTATACTTGAAAAGAACTTAAAAAAAAGAACTGAATGTTATTCGGTTTGTATATAATACAAGTTCCAATCCCCTTTTATAGGCCAAACGGCTAAACCTATTAAAGGAAATGGGGAAATTAAACATAAAAAGGGAAATAGGGAAAGTAGAAAAGAAAATAAATCTATCCTAATAATAACGAGATTTTATCCTATTTACCACAATTATTTTGGCTGATGATAACTTTGGCTTTTGGTCTTCTCTTACAGAGCTTCAGAAAACATATTTGTTATTCTTCCATCACTTAATGATGTCAAGAATGCATTATCAGAAGCTAATTCATGGTTAAGGAATTCAAAGCCATATTTAGTGTCTACTATGTGTGCTTCAAATTCTGTGCGGAACGTTGAGGACTTGCAGGTTCATGTTTTGTTCTGTTTATTTTGTGGTTTTAACTTTGCTGAAAACATGATCATTATAAATATGACAATGTGATTATCTACTTTTAGATGTTGGTTTCTCAATCGAAGCATCTTAAAGTATCTTTGGAAGAAAGAGGGATGCTTGATTTTGTTTTGAAGAACTGCAGAATATGGGAATATGAAGCATGTTCTGTACTAGAAGATTCTCAGTGCTTATTTGAACTGGATAACTCTTTGCATGAAACAAACAGTGGTTTAACATGTAAAGTGGAAGATTTGATTGCAAGAATCCAATCTACCATAGCATCCGGTGTATCACTTGGTTTTGACTTCAATGAGATTTCAAAACTCCAAGCCTCTTGTTCTACACTGCAATGGTGCAAAAGAGCCTTGTCTTTCTGCAATTGCTCTCCTTCTTTAGAGGTTACTATTTCTCTCTAGTTGCAATTTCTGTTCCAGTCTTGCATTTTCGCAAATGTCTTTTCTTGACCTCGTTTCACAACCTTTTCAGTGTTACTGCTGTCTCGATCATGTACATCCTTCTAAATACCACAACACACAATTTTCATTGTCCCCCTAATTTGGTTTATACTGGTTATATTGTGTCATTCATCTGGATGCCTTATGGTATACCTGGTTTTAAGCTCATATCATATCAGATTATTTTCGTGTTGCTATTCAATTACAAATGCAAAATTGTACCATGGTTCTACGATCTCAATTTTTCTTTACATGGGTCATTGACTTTTTTTCACCTTAAAGATTTTTCTTTGTCAATTACTTCTATTTTTTTTCTTTTTCTTTACATGGGGCATAAAACTTGATCTAAAGCACATGGCCTTTTTTAATGGGGTTTTGCCAACAACTCATCTTACTGTATTTCTTTTGTTATAAAAAAAAAAAACGAAATAAAGGTTCTCCTTAGTACTTATTGATGACTGATGAGGGATGCTTGCTAATCATGTAGGACGTTTTGGAGGTTGCAGAAGGTCTTTCTCATTCCTATGTTTCTGGTGCTCTGTTGAAAGTATTGATTGATGGGTTTGAATGGCTTAGAAAAGCATTAGAGGGGATTTCTGGACCTCGCAATTCTAGAAGATGCAAGTTGACTGACATACAAGATATTCTTACCAATTATCAGGTACTAGGTTATATAATCTTCTGCTTTGTGTATTTTGTTATTTAAGCCATTGATTACCCGTTTTGTTTGATTTCTTAACTATATAAAGCAGAATGAGAGGTCAACTTATATTTGCTCTAGTTCAGAAAGTCAACTTATAATTACACTAGGACATTTAAGGAACTTTGGAGAGAGAAAAGTTGGGGAGGAAACTTTCTTGCATTTTCTTAATCATAGTGGTTGAGAAAAAATGTTTTGGCACATACAGCTTACATCCACAACTTTTTTTCTGCAGACTATTAATATGACCTGTACCGCAGTAAAATGTCAACTTGAAGATGCCATTGGAAAACATAAGTAAGTCTTGTTGGTTGTAGAATTAAGATTATATTTTAGGTTAGTTTGATTTGTTTCTAGTCTTCTGAATGGCAATTTACCCTTCTTTTGCTGTTCTTTTTATGTTGGTCTCTTCTACTTTTGTAACTTGTAAGGTCTTTCCTCTTCATTTAAAGTTTCAATTAAATTTCTAGATATTTAGGTTTTGCTCTTTTGAATTTTTTTATAGGTTTATATTGACGCCAATGCATTTTTAATTTGATTTTATGCCTTTCAATATTGCTTAATCATGTAAAGAACTGTTGATTGAAGACTGTTGCCTTTCTCATTATTTTGTTAAATATTTGATATGCATACTTAATTGTATTCTATTTCTGCTTTAGGTTGTGGCAAGAGCAAGTGTGTCAATTTTTTGGTCTAAGCTCTAGAGAACGTTCTTGGTCTTCAATATTGCAGCTCAAGGTAATTTTTCTTGGTGTATAGTAGGTGGTCTTTATGTGTGTAATTATTGATCAACTGACTAGGCTGCATTACACAGCTATGGTTCTCTTTTTTGTGTGGCTATGTTGCCATGTCATTTGTAAAAAAAGTACTGGTCACTGGTCAGAATTTTCCTTGTATTTTATATGAATTTTTAGTGGGGTGGTTTACTTTCTTCATTTTCTCTAATTGTAGATTTACTTTAAGCCTTAAGGTTTGGTTTGACTCCCTTCCTAACTTGTCCCTTATATTTTACAGCACCTTTCTGTTTAAGCGTTTTCTTCCAATTGTTTTAAATTTTGTGTATATTCTTAGTATCCAGGAGTATCATGCTATTGGGAAAAACCTAAGTCTCACATTGGCTAGAGTATGCTATAATATAATATATAAGTGAAGGCAACTTTTATTCTATGAGCTAGCTTTTGGGGTTTAGTTAGGCCCAAACCACACTCTGAGATGGTATCAGAGCCTACCCTAGATACATTACATAGGATTACCCACCATATTATCCACGCACCAAGTCCCAAAGTACTGGGCATGAAGGGGTGTATTGGTAAAAAATCAAGTTTCACATTGGCTAGAGATAGTACCAAAACCAAGTAGGGGAAATCCTCACCCTATGAACTAGTTTTTTAGGTTGAATTAGGTCAAAACCCACATTCTAAGACAAGCTTATTTGTTCATCAGTTCTGACTATATTATGATTGAGAAAGTGAAAGCTTTCACAATTGTCTTGAAGGCTGAAGCCTTTACCAGTTTGTTTTATTTTGTTAGGACTTGACATATCACTGATCACGTGCATAACACTGACATTATTTGCTTACATTCAGGAACATGGAGATACCATTGCCTTTAGTTGCTCCGAACTGGATTTGATTTTATTTGAAATTGAGAAGGTGGAAAATTGGAAGAAAAGATGTGTGGATAAATTAGGAATATTGGTCCAAAATGGAAATTCGCTACTTCATGCACTGGAGAAGGTTTTGATTTTACAGTATTTTCCTTTGCATGCCCATTTGCGTAACGCATATACTTAGTACCTTGTTTAAAATTTTCAGATAAACCAGACACTTGATAGATCATTGTCTATATACAACAAATTGCAAGATCTGAAGAAACCAAACCTATGTATATGCTGCTATGACAATTCTGAAGATCAGGGATTTCTTACTTGTTCCACTTGTATGGACTGGTAATGTACTTGTTGCCTTGTTTTTAAAATTGCAGTTCCATAGCTCTGAAAATAAATCAGGCAATAGCTTATAGTCTTCATTGCTTTCATTATTCTGGTCACTTTGTAAATGCTAGAATATATAATATCTTATCATATCTTATATTATCCTCTAGGTTTTACTTCCCTAATTAGCTACTATTATGATGAGTATAAATAAGAGTTACTGCTATAGTTTTTATGTATGTATCGAACACATCAATACATTGTAATACATCTAAGTTAATACTATCAATTAGTGTTTCATTCTCATTCATCTCTCTTCCTCCCCCTATACCTAAAACTAAAGAATTTCAACATGTTATTAGAAAGTTACCATCATCCATGACCTTGGGTACAATTACACTGCCATGCTCCTAAAATATGGAACTAACTGTTTTGTGTCCAATGACTTTCTTCTTTTATTCCAAGTAGTCTAGACCTGCCCTATTGTCATTCCGTCAAGATCTTCCTTTCCTTTCATCACTGCTTCTGTTAAGATCTACTCTCTACAATTTTAGTTTTCTGACTAAGGAAATAATTGTCATTTGGTCTGAAAAAAAATCATTTTTTTCTGTACTTTTGTTTCATTATTAAGAATTTACATTGATTTATTTGTTTGGTGCATCAATGTCTTTCATATGATATGGACAGCTATCATGTGCGGTGCATTGGACTAACAGAAAAAGACACAGGCATTGAAAACTACAAGTGCCCTTATTGTGAGATTTTGAGGGGTGATTTCCATTATCAGAATAGAGGTGCCCTCCTGGTAGGATATTATGTCATTTTAGTAGTAGCTGACTAATGTCTCTCTCTCTCTCTTTATCAGAAAATCACTTGTCCACTTATCATTTTGCTTTATGCAGAGGTTTGGGAAGAATCGTGCTGAATTGAAAGTTCTTACTGAACTCAAGTCTGATGCTGAAAATTTCCGTTTATGGTAATGTGGTTCACATTAAATCTTTATGTACAGCATGTATAATTGACCTTAATTTTCTTCAATAAGGTTTATTGTTACTCAATAGAAACTAAAGCCCTGCTTTGGAAATACTGGAATTTCAAATGCTGATAGGCTGTATATAGTTACAAAATAAATAGGCTAAATTGCAATTTTTGTCCCCCTAAAATTTTAATGTAACATTCGGTCCCCCAGTTTTCAAACTTCGCAATTTTGGTCATTCCGTTAATTTTTATGCATTGACCGTTATGTTATTGTCGTTGACCATCTATTAGATGATGTGATACATTTAAGATGAGTTCTTAAAAACATAAATGTGATTATTGTTTAATTAAATTAAGTAAAAAATAATTAAAAAAACAAATTAATGGTCAAAATTAATTAAACTAAATAAATGTTTTTAATTTTCTTTGTTTTTAATTATTTTCAACTTAATTTATTGAAATAATTTGGTAAAATTTGTAAGTCATCTAGTTTGTGTAACTTGTATGTGCAGGATTGATGAAAGAGATTTTTTGAGCCGACTTGTTGAGAAAGCCCTTTCATGCAAATCTTGCTTGAGAGAAATTGTGATCCTTGCATCAGCTAATGTTGATGAAGATATTAGTGTTGTCTCTGAAAAATTGGCCACTGCTGTAAAGGCATGTATTTATTTATTTATCTATCTTTATCTGTTTATTACTTGTATTATTTCACTTAACTGGAACACACTCTTGTTACAATTGAGTTAATTTTGCTTATTGAATATAGGCTAGCAAAGTGGCTATTGTCTATGATCAGCATGATATTTGTGACCTTGAGCTGACTTTAGCAAAAAACTTTTGGAAAATTCAAGTCAATAGATTGTTAAATGGTGTACAAAAGCCTGCTCTTCAACAAATTCAAAAGCACCTGAAGGAGGTATGTGCCGTTTGCTAGGTTTTATATGTTGTTGTGTGTGCATTGCAAAAACAAGATAAGCTTGTCCCCTTATTTATTTTTAGTACTAATTTGCTTTTCTACTTTTTAAAATTTATTGCGATAAGAACAACTTTGAACCTACTGAAATGTCAAGTGCATGACAGGGACTGGCTATGGACATATCACCTGAAGATCACTATATGTTGAAACTTACAAATGTGAATTACTTGGGTTTGCAGTGGGCAGTACTAGCCAAAAAGGTTGAGATATTTTATTTTGGTGATTCTTCCATGTCGTTTTTTGCTGGTGATGGCTTTTAATATTTAAATATCATGTACAGGTGGCAACTGATTCTGGGGCACTCGGCCTGGATAAAGTTTTTGAACTGGTAGTGGAAGGTGAAAACTTGCCTGTTGATATGAAGGAGGAACTAAGGGTAAGAGATTATTCATTTCTATATTATTAAAATCAAGAGATTTTTATTTGCATCATGATTTTGATATAAATCTAATCAAGTATTGATTTTTGTTCACAACAGATATTAAGGGCACGATGCATGCTTTATTGCATTTGTCGAAAGCCCTTTGATCCAGAAAGGATGATTGCATGTTATCATTGTAATGAGTGGTATCACTTTGATTGCATGAAATTGCCTTGCACAAGAGATGTCTACATTTGTCCTGCATGTAACCCGTGTACAGAAGGATTGCCTTCAAACCATGACAGGTCAGTTTATTGTTTGCATCTCAAAATTAGTTTAAGACTGGCTTTCTATATTGGCTTTGGGTTGTGTTTTACTTGAAATTTACAAAATATTACCTTTTAGCCAGCCAGCATTTTCAAAGGATTATTAATTGTCAACTCCAGATTACCAGCAGAAAAACACATTCTGTTGCATTATTATAGAAATTAGGAACATTTCATAATAAATTTTGTTAGGTTTCAGCTGGCTGAAAGAATGGTTCTATCGTTTTTGGTATTTGTTAGTGATTATCTGTTATGCCTTGCAGAATAACCAGTGGTAAATTTGAGGAGCCTAAAACCCCATCTCCCAGGCATTCAAACCCTAGAAAGAAACAGAAGAGAGACGTGCCCAGTCTCACTTGCAACATGTTCGCTACCAGGAGGAATCAAGATAGTGAGTTTAGGTATTCGAGTGGGATAGAATGTCTAAGGTGGAAAAATCGAAAACCTTTCAGAAGAGCAGCTAAGAAACGTGTTGAACTTCGAAGTCTTTCTCCATTTCTATGCATACAACGATAGCTAACACATAGTAGAAATCATTGGTCATTAAATTGATTCAATTGATTTTTGTGGTGTCATCTCCGTCATTTTTAATCCATCTTAATGTGAAAATTTCATTTTTAATTTCTTGTGGTTTGCGGTTCACCATTTGAAGACTTAATTATTAGGATAAAGATTGCGTGAATTGACTTAGAGGCATTAGTTTTAGAGAAAAAGACTTATGCACTGTCGATGTAAAATTATTTTACACCATCTATCAATCACAATCCTTCATTTATGGTAAGATGATTAATCTTTATAAAATTATTTTAAAAGTTACAATGGTGGGTTATGATTAATTAATGGTGTAAAATGATTTTACATTAATTGTGTATGAGTATTTTACTTTTTAGTTTTATACACCTGACATAAGTAGGTAGGATTTTTTTTTTTTATAGAATTCAGTTTAGTTTTAATGGTGGAAGTTAGATAAAACAGTGGGAAGAATCATTCATTCATTTTTTTTCATTAAATGTTTAGTCTATGTAAATAATATAATGTTTACATCCTAACAAATAAATTATGTCCCTTTAGTTCTTATTTACATAAATGTGTTGTATATAGTCTTTATTTCTATAAATGAAACATAATAAAAAGACAATGTTTTTTAAAAATGCCAGATCACAATAACATTTTTATGATGATATTTTTTTTTTAAATGAGTTATTTATTAGGGATTAAAATTAAATGTTATCATATTGCATGATTAAAAACATATTTAACTCATTTTTTTAGTAGTATTATGCTTATGTCGATTAATCATTATTTTTTTGTAATTTTTTATTTTTTGTTACATTATTGATGTTTTTCTATATCTTTTCTTTAATTTTTTATTTTTTTTTACAGCTTCTTTAACTCTTAAAATGTAAGAGTTGTAATGTTTTTAGAATCATATTTTGCTTATTGAAAATGTAGATGTTTGGTTACCCGAGATATTCCTTATTTTGATTTTTATTTTTTTAAAGCAGTTTTTATTTTTATATTTTTAAATATTTGAAAATTTGTTTATAAAAGTGAAAATCTTGAAAATGAAGTTGTCGAGGACAAAGAAGTTTATAAAAATGAAAATGTTGAACGTTAAATCTTTTAGCATATTTTAGAAAATATTTTCAAAAATTAAAATAAACATATTTTTAATTATATTTTTTATTTTCTATGGAAATGAAAATAATGAAACCAAATGCTACATAATAATATAATAATGTTGTTACACTAGTGTTTTTTTAATTTGTTGAGGCAATTGTCAAATTATTTAGCTATTGAAAGTAAGGAAATTTAAATAAGTTTTTGAATTTTTTAGTTGTTTCATCTAAGCATTAAATTTAAATATATTTTAGACTAATACGATTGATGGTTTCAATCCCATGTTTTAAAACTTAGACCAACTCAATTGATCAAATTGGATTGATCATGACTTGGTAGTCAATTCGAGTTAAATCACATATTAGATTGATTGTCTAATTAGTTTAGTTAAATCTAATCGGTTTTTAAAAAACTAATGATCTAGTGGCTGAATCGAATCACAATATTTTTTATATTTTTGGCATTATTGTTGTTGTTGATTAAAGAGTTAGATCTATTTTTAATATAATAATTTTTTATAAATTTAAAATTTATATATAATAAATATAATTTATTTTAATATAGATTAGATCATATAGGTTAACTAATGAGTCACTTATTTGACTAATAATATAATATCTTGATTGATTCATTGATCTAATTTTTAAAATTATGATTCAAACTTAATGTTTTGTTAAGGATTTCTTCCATGATCTAAATTATCCAAAAAGATTATTCAATTTTCATGGAATGTATGAATTATAACACATAAACACTCTTCACTTTTGTGAGAGAATTTTGATCTCTCTAACTAATTTGAGATAACATTAGATAATGAATAATTAATGACCAACTTCAAATTAATTAATACTTAATAGTATATAAATCTTTGTCCTGAGTACATGAAAAATTAAAATCTAAAAATATAAAATTGATTTAGTTCCGCAGCTCTTACAGAGAATTCCATAATTTGTGTGTAATTTAATATATTTTAATAAAATATAATTTAATATTAACATAGTATATTGACTGACTTTTGCACCTTAGTGCATTACTCTTATTTAAAATGGTGGGAGTATTGAACATATAATATAATAATAATAACTCGTTGATAGTGCGAGCCGCGACGCCGGCGCTGTACGAAGAGAGCAAGAGCAGGGTGTCACTGGCACTGGCACTGCCACTCTCTCCGACGCCAACAACAAACAGGTTTATTTCCTCTTTCTATTACTTGCTTTTTTGCTCTCATTCATATTAATATTAGCACCACTTTTGAATTTGAATTGAATTTGAATAAATAATCAATCCGGTTATAATTTGAATAAAAAGCCCTAGACTAGGCTCAGGGTTTTATTTATTAAATAAAATAATCGTCCGATTTGAAATGATGGGTAGATGAAATGAGGTACATGAAGCCCTTGCAATTGTTTCATGATTTGAACAACACAACTCAGAAGCAGCGCGGAAGGTTGCTTGGTTTGGATGTCGGAGATAAATATGTTGGCCTTGCTCTTTCTGACTTTGATAACCAAATTGCACAACCTCTCAGGTACCGCCGCACTGTGTGCACCACTCATAGTAAATATTATTATTATTTCCTCATTTTTACGCTTGCTTTCTATGCCACAGCGTTCTCGTCAGGAAGAAGACAAATATTCCTTTAATGGCTTCTGATTTTGAGAGCTTGGTGAGCTTCCTTCTCTCCTTTCTTTCCCTTCAAATTAAACCCAGCCATGTTATGATGACTTCAGCTGTTTTTTTTTTTATGCAGATCTCTAAATATTCCTTGAAGGGCTTTGTTATTGGCATCCCTTTTGATAAACATCAAGTGTCTTCTGATGTGAGTTTCATTTCTTTGACCATCCATGTACCATGTATCAGTATTTCTGCTCTTACGTTTTTTTGGTCAGGCTATGCAAGTGAAGGTCTTCACTGATCACCTCTGTAAAACTAAAATGCTTGAAGGTGTAAAGTATACATATTGGAATGAGAGCTTCACGTCAAAGGTGGATTAACATGATTGCTATTATGAAACTTTCTCGATTTAATTTTGTCTCAACTCTCATTTTCCAACATGACTACAACCTTTCCCTTGTTTGGTGACTACCACTGCTGAAAGAATTAAATATCTATGAAGTGTGAAACAAATATTGCTATATGGGACAAAAAAGATTCACATGAACGATTAAGTTATTGAAGGAAAGAAAATTGAAAAACTGGATTGAAATCACAGGCGACATTGTTCATAAAGTTACCTATTTCATCCAGTGAAATAAACTAAAAAATGAGACAAAATCTGAAGTTAAATTTTGTTTGCAGAATGTGGAATTGCTGTTAAAGCCTTTGAACTTGAATCATCCAGTTCGATCCAAGACTATGCTAGACAAGTTTGCTGCGGTAGGAATACTTCAGGTGAGTTCTTTGGCTTTCTTCTTGACATAATATACTATTGTGCTGTTATACTTCTGGTAAATGCAATGTGTCCTCTTCACTTGCGATTGTACTGAAAGCATAATAAGAATGCATTAAACCAGTGAACTTCAAATTCTGGTTTTCATGGTTCTGTTAGGAATTAAATTCAATCGAAAAGTTTTTTTTTTTTAGTTAGCAATTGATTATTGAATGGACCCTCTTTCATTTGTAAGGGACTCCGAAATTTAATCCAAAATACATAAAAATATTGTTTAGATTTTTTTATAGTTTAGGTTGAATGTTATGTTGAGCTAAAGAATTAAGTTTAGTTTACATCTACTTATATGTTGGTATTTTCTAGGGGTACCTGGATTATGTCAACAGGAAAATGAAGCTGACAGCAACGGAGTAAGGAACTCTTAATAATGTTACTTTTCAAGCCTGCTAGTGTTAGTCTCAAACTCTTTTTTCTTCTGTCTTTACATGATTACTACTTCTCAAAACTAGTAATTTGCTCAGGTGGCTCTTTTCTTTTCACTTTTCTGTACCTTTTCTTTATGGGTTTCTCAATATTTGACAAGTTAGTGCTCTTTCTACAGGTGGAAGCATGCATCAGAAATCGCAACTAGATAACTCTGAATTTAAGGTTGGTTGGAGGACAGTAATGGATTTTATGTTTTCCTATATTTGCATAATTGCATTCTCTATTCTATAGCTGAAATGGAATTAATCATGTTATCTTTCAGTCTGATCAGGGTTAGTTTAGAACCTTAATGAAAAAGTTAAGTGGGGGAGTTTAGAACCTTAGTAATGCAATCTGTACAGACTTTTTATCTAACTTAAAACAAAACTGTAGACTACATAACTTATTGGATTATATTGTTGCATTTTTCTTGCACTAAGCATTGAATTCATTTGTGAAATTCAATGCTTTTTATGATTAATTCAGTGCATGTTTGGTTTCATGTCCAAGATTCACGTTTAGAGCAAAATCACATTAAAAGTGATGAGGATCCACTTTTGATTATTGTGATGTCACACCAAACACACACTGAATTGAGAGTAAAAGTAAAACACGTTTTGTTTGATACTTATGATTTGTCTTTTGGTATGATGGTATATTTTCTGAAATACTTGTACTTCTAACTTTCATCATTGTTCACTGGAATTGTGTATCTTTTTTTTTTTTTGGTTTCATTGAAAGGTATATTAAGCACCAAAGTAGGGGAAGGGAATGGGGAGATCAAACATCTAACATCAACATCACATTCATATTTTGTAGACTTGAGCTGGTGTCAATTTAGATGCAAGCACCGGGCTAGCTAGATTCATTTAATTTCATTGGAGAATGAGAAGATTTTGGTTAAACTATTCGAGGCATGTGGAAAATTCTTGATTTTGCAATTTATTCATTTAATTCTTGACTGTGTAGAAAGTAAAAAAATTCTAAATATAACTTCATACCGTAAATAAGAAAAGAAATACTAACATAAATAATCTTTCATCCTTGAAAGAAGCACATCTCAACTCTTTCTTTGGTCGTGAGAAAAAAAAAAGGGAGTGGAAGAGAATGAAAAAAAATTAAAGGGGGTGTACTTTGCAGATTTATAAAATTTTAAAGAATTTTGTTAATTTTTAGAAATTTTTTCAAAATTACTAAACACGTTCAAAATAGTGTGTTGAGAAGACATTGAACATAAACTAGTAACAACTAACAAGTCATTTAAGTGTTCCATCAAATAATAAAATGATAAAAAGTTAAGAACATGAAAAATTCATAATTATAAATTATAAAAATTCAAGGTTTTTCATATATAGCACTTCTCCACATATCTAAACATATATTAGTCCTTAATGCATTAATGTTTTCTCATTTATGTTCTTGGGTCTCAACAATAAGTTCAACACTATGATTTTCATTAATAGGTGATTTTGAAGATGAAAATTTGTCTATTGATTCAATTGAAAATTCATCAAAATCATATTCATTACAAAAAAAAGTTATGAAGTGTAACATATGTTAACACAAGTTTTGTTTATGCCATGAATGAAAACAGAGAAGCTAATTTAAAAATTGTGGATTGTGATTTCAAAATAATACCAAATATTATCTTAATCACATTTCTTAAAGATACATGACAAAGATTGAACAATTCATTCTCATTTTTAGATCATTGCTATGACTTGCAAAATCTTGTAAATGATATCGCACACCTCAAAATTGAGCTAAAAATTGGTGCCTATGATTTTATAATTAGTAATTTTTGAAAATTCATTTATTCATTTAATTGAAAAATCATCCTATCGATATTTCTTTTAAAGAATAAATAATGCATTACATGGGATAGAAAAAAGAAAAGTTTGACGAACTTCAAAAAAAGAAATAAAAAAAGTTTGGCATAATTCCAAGGGTTTAGGTGGGATTGTATGACGGATATGGTATTTATATTTTATAATGAAAAATTTCATGAAATCATTAAAGTCCATTATTAGAAAAAAAATTCATTAAAATTTGAGTATTTTTAAATACCAAAAGACTTTTTACTACATGTAAAAAGTCTTAATCGAATATTAATGAGATTTCATTGTACTGATTAAAAGTCTTCATTGAATACACAAGACTTTTTTTTTTTTATTAGTAAAAAGTAATGTTTTTAAAATCGGATCGGTCAGTGAAGTGGTGAAGACTCTGGTTTAAAGTTTAAAGGTTTAGCTGATTTTAATAAATTTTACTTTTTTTAATATAATATATTAATTAATATATTAATATATGAAACCAAATAAAATACATCATAATATTTAAGTTTAACATGTCTCAAAATAACAATTTAGGGTTAACAATAACCAATAAAATTCATTAGTAATTACAACACTCTTAAAAAAACAATTACAATTAAAAACAATTGATATAATTAGTAATCATTATAATTAACCATCACTAATTTAGGTGTTTAGGTTTTATAAGGAAGGTTAAGAAGAGAATCGAAAAAAAAAAATCCACTAAAACAAAGTCATTTTGATTTAAAAAAAAAAAAATCACAGAATCACTTTACTCATTAGATATATCAATTTTCATCTATTTTTTTAATTTTACCAATTTGACACCTTTTCGATTAGGAAATTCTCCCGAATTAGACAAGTTATCGATTTTCAATTGAACTGGTCTGATTGATCGGGCCCAATTTGATCTTCATAATTATGATAAAAAATTTTGATTAAATATCACGAAACTTTATATAAAAATAAAATATTTTAAAATTTAATAAAATCTCAATTGAATGTCTACTGAGATATAGAAAAGAATAAAAATAAATAAATAAATGCTAAAATTATATTTTAATTCTTTTAAATATTAGTTAAAATTATTTTATAAAACTTTAAAATAAACAATGAATGATGATGATATTATAAGTGTTGATTCCGCCGGACAAAGCTGACCTTGATCATTGGTTACACGAAAAAGAACATTTGGTCTGTGTTTGGTACTTTGGTAGGCCTACTCTGTCCCTCCAAATTGATTCCACTTTTCTCCTTTCCTATTACATTTGCTTTCATTTTTATTTTATTAGCCATTTTCGGTCACACTCTCTCAGCTCATCTCAACATATGGAATATATGAGACATTTTATTTAAAATTATAATAAATATTTATAAAATAAATAATTATTTTATAAATAAGTAAAATTTATTTATTTAAATAAATAAAATTTATTTATTTAAATAAATATATTAAAAATATAAATAATTATTTATTTTATTAAAATAAATAATTATTTTACCAAACAAATTTAAACAGACTCACTCTGTTCAATAGATATTCAATACAGCTATCCTTTTCAATTTTTGTTTCACACGCGCCCTTTAATTCAAATGCTCTTTCTTACTATTTTTATTATTTATTATTTTAATTTCCCCTTTCTCGTCTCAAGTCCCAAGTGAAGTCCCATTCTTTGTCTTTTCTTCTCCCTTTTTCCTCCTTTCCACCACCCCACACTGCATTCCTCTGTCAAAACCCTAGATTTTCAAATCTAGGGTTTTGTTTTCTTAACCTGTTACTGTTACGGACTTGATTCAGGAACTGAACTCCCACCTTTGCTGGTTTGAGTTTTCTCTTCTCAATCTAAGCCTCTGGTTTTTCTACATTTTCCTTCACTAACCTCTGCCTGCCATGGATTTTCAATGCTGATTCTGTTTCACCTCTAAACAGCTTCTGGGCTTCAGATCCTCTTCTTTCTTCTTTGCCTTAGGGTTAAAGATCTAATTTTTCCATCATTGTGAAAAAGCTATCTGCTTTTGACTAGTAGAAGGGTACCTACTTAATCCCCTGTTTTTACATCTTCACTGGTTTCTAAAATTAAGAAAGATTATCGCAATTGACAAACCTTTTGGTAAATGCATGGATGGGAGAGAAGGCATGGCATTTTCTGGTGGCTCTGCTCCATATTACATGCAGCATAAAGGAGGAGGGGTTAGTGGGTCTGGTCCAGTAACTGGGACACAGAGTGGAGGGTTTCAACCACCCTCTGGGTTTAGAGCTTTGTCCAATGTCTCTCCAGGTTCTACATTTAAAGTAGAGTCTCAGTCTCAGTCTCAGCATGGTAGTTTTAGTCATGGCATTAACATAGGTTCCTCTCCTGATGGTGGAGGTGGAGTAGCTTCTTCTGGTGAGGCTGTGAAAAAGAAAAGAGGGAGGCCAAGGAAGTATGGTCCTGATGGATCTGTTTCATTGATGCTCTCTCCCATGTCTGCCACTGCTAATTCCATTTCCACACCAGGATCAGGCACTTCTTCAGAGAAACGCCCCAGAGGGCGCCCACCTGGAAGTGGGAGGAAGCAACAGCTTGCCTCTTTAGGTACTTTTATAATTATGTGAGAGTTTCAAATCATCATTTTCTGTTGATTGATTACTTGATCTGTTCATATTGGGATTTAGCTTCTCTAAAGTGAAACTATCATTTCAAAGAGCAAAGTGAGGTGTTAATAATTGTTGATAAGGTCCCCAAAAGATGTTACTTTGTTTCTTTGGTCCTGAAGTTGACAGCTCGCTGATAAGTTTTTCCTATTGAAATTGTTAACTTGCTTTTAAGTTCTAAGTTCATCCTTTTGTGATATATATGAAAAGATACAAAAAAATGGGGATTAAAGCAATAAAATTTAACATTTTTAAGAGACTACTAAATTATGTATTTTCTGTGAGAAAATTAATGGATGAGATTGTGATAAAATACATGTGCATGGATAACATATGCTTAAACAGAAGCAAGTATCCATTATCATGATTTTTTTATGTTGATTTTGTGTACAGACTGCTATATTCAATAACTTGGCAGTCCTGATTCAAATTTCGGGTCCAGATTCATCCCTCATCCCTTAAGAATTTGGAAACCATGAAAACCTAAACCCTTAGTTTTGCTCTTTACCCTTCCCTTAAAGGTGCAATTATTTCTTTTTTTTTATTTTTTTATTTTGATGGCAACTCACATTAGTAATTGAACACGTTACATTGTATCTTTATCTATTTTCTATGAAATTGTGTGAACTTTTAACAGTGTTTTCTGTTCTTCTCTTCCTAGGTGAATGGATGAACAGTTCTGCAGGACTGGCTTTTTCACCTCATGTTATCACCATTGGAGTTGGGGAGGTAGTTATACTCTTCCATTATTTCATAAGAGCTATAGGATTTGATTATTTTCTTACTTTTTTTTAATAAATCCTAATTTAGGCTCATGTGGGATATTTTTATATATTAGTGACTCCAAAATCATTGGCGACATCAACATCAGTGAGAAAAAAAACTTGCCTAACCAAGAAAAGTTGTCTTTCATGGTTTGAGAGATGTGATCAACTCTGTCTGTACTTCATACACATCCAAAAAGCATCTGAAAAGTAACAACGAATATTTAAAAAAATAAAAATTATAGGATGCTTCTCTATTATTCTTAATAGTATTGATATGATTATTGTATTTTACCATTCATGACATGTAAGCCTCGTGGATGGTTTGTATAATTGGAAATTGCTGAATGCACACAAGGATTGAATAGCCACAGTCTGGGATTATCAATGGCATATAAACTGCAGAAGATTATATCACATGTATATGTGGTTGCTAATTGCATGCAACTGATGATACATAATGGAGTCATCAAATTTGAATTTCAATCTTCAAATAATATTATAATAAGCATAATTGCTGTATGCATTATGTAAACCTTCAAGATTGTTACTTATTATTTCACATTAATTTAGAAGTTCCTTGAATGATACTTTCTTTGTTTCAGGACATTGTAACAAAGTTATTGTCATTTGCACGGCAGAGACCAAGGGCTGTGTGCATCTTAACAGGAACTGGGACAATTTCTTCAGTCACTCTGCGCCAACCCGCTTCTACTAGCGTCAGTGTTACCTATGAGGTTAAAGAACTAAACACTACCGGAAATTTTAACATCACAAGTATCATCTGCATTGTCATCTCTATCTCCTTTCCATGATTTCAGCTTAGTGATAAATTATTATTGGGTAGCAAGTTAATTGATTTAGTTATAGTTCTTGCTGTTCAAGAAAAGAGGTTAATGGATGAAGTTCATTTCGGAAATTCTGGTATTGTAATGTGTAAAAAATCAGCTTTATGAATAAACATTTTATCTTGTACCTTTTGCAGGGGAGATTTCAAATATTATGCTTGTCTGGTTCATATTTGGTTGCTGAAGAAGGTGGACCTCACACTAGAACAGGTGGCATGAGTGTTTCCCTTTCTAGTCCTGATGGTCATATTATCGGTGGTGGTGTTACTAGGCTTATTGCTTCAAGTCCAGTGCAGGTATATTCTTAATCTTGGTTCCTTGTACTAATTATTCTTATTCTTCTTGCATCCTGCATGCATGCTCATTCAAGATGTTCAATAACGATTTGTTATTCGTGCAGGTGGTAGCATGCAGTTTCGTGCATGGGGGAACAAAGCCAAAGCCTAAACAAGTGACCACCACTACTACAAAAGAGAGCAGTTCAGAGCCTCAGAGTACTGATAAGTTAGCTTCTCCAGCTAATCAAAACTTCACCTCTTCTTCTTCACCTGCTGTCCCAGGCATTTGGCCAAGGCCAGTAGCAGAGGGGAAAAGTGCACATCCACAACACACTGGTATTGACTTGACGCGTGGGTGAAGACCATTTATTGTTATTCTATAAGGAGACATTGCAGTTTTGTATAGATATATATCTCTTGTTGTAAATGAACCGAACTGAACCGGATTTGTGAGCATTGTGACTCTTGCTATCACCGACAAGTTCGCGCTAACTTATGCTGTAAGTAACAAATGGGAACTATGTTGTGCTGAATGATTAATAGCACATCATCTAGGATTTGATGTCCGTTTGTTATATTAATCTTAATATCTCTATAGTATAAATTTTGAGATGCATAGTCATACGTTGTTATGTTAGTTTACTAATTTGATTTATCAACTTAATTGGTTAGATGTTATTTTGCTATTTAATTTCATATTTTCCCTCAATTTTTACACATTTTAGAAAATTTATGTTGCAATTGTCTTTTTCCAAATGTCTTTAACCATTTTTCAAGTTAATGAATATCTCAATAAGTTATAAATTATTAAATTTATATTAAAATTTGTTTATACAATTTGGATTTTTATTTTTTCTTTTGTCATATTAATGAAATGTATTTTTTTGGGTAATTCATATAAGTTTTTTTACGTAATTAACAAAGGGAATATTCAAGAGTAAAATGTAATTAAATTAATATTTTATTTGTTAGCTAGCTAGAATGATTATTATTTTGTAAAGTTTTTTTTTACAAAATCTCTTTTTTAATAATGAAATAAAATAAAATATTAGTATTTTATTATTTGTAATAAATATGTAAAAAAAATAATGAGGTGGAGAAAGCAAAATAATTATGTTTGTATAAATTGTGTACTAACATGTGATTTTAGTTGATTTTAATATTCTTGATATTTGAATTTATGACCTCATTATCAATGTTTTTATTTTTTTTATTTTGGGGTTTCAAGTGGGTTTAATATTTTTTTATTTGAGTTTATGATTTTTAAAGCATAAACCCTAAATATTGAATATTAAAACATTGAACCCTAAAATTCTAAAACTTAAAATCATAAAGATTTAGGATTTTGAGGAAAAATTTAAGGATTTAAAGTTTACAATTTCGGGTTTCGGGCATGAAACTCTAAGGATTTAGTAAATTAAATCATAAAAATTTAGGGTTTTGTACATAAAATCCAAAGGATTTAGGGTTTTATAAATGCAACCTTAATAATTTAAGGTTTTGTGAATGCAACAGAAAGGATTTAGAGTTTTGTGGATAAAACCTTAAGGAATTAGGACTTAGGATTTTGTGGATGAAACTCAAAGAATTTAGGATTTCATGAATTAAATCCTAAGAGTTTAGGGTTTCATAGATAAAATCCAAAAGATTTAGAGTTTTATGAATGTAATCTTAATGATTTAAGGTTCTGTGGATGCAACACTGAGGATTTAGGGTTTCATGGATAAAATCTTAAGAATGTAGGGTTTCGTAAATGAAACCCCAAAGATTTCGGATTTAATGGATGAAAGCCAAAGGATTTAGGGTTTCGTGCATAAAAACTTAAGGATTTAGGGGTTCATAGATGCAACCCTAGGGATGTAGGGTTTCGTGAATGCAACACTAAGGATTTAGGCTTTCATGGATGTAACCTTAAGTATTTAAGGTTTCGTGGATTTAACTTAAATGATTTAAAGCTTTGTAGATAAAATCTTAAGGATTAAACATTTCATGGATGCAACTTTAAGATTTACGATTTTGTGGATAAAACCCTAAGGATTTAGGATTTACTATATGAAACTTAAAAATTTAGCGTTTCATGCATACAATCCAAATGATTAAGGGTTTCATGAATATAACTATAAGGATTTAAGGTTTTGTTGATGCAACCTTAAGGATTAAAGGTTTCCTGAATGCAACCCTAAGTATGTGGGGTTTCGTGGATGTAACCTAAGGATTTAAGGTTTCATGAATAAAATCCTAATGATTTGGGGTTTAGGGTTTTATGGATGAAACTATAATAATTTAGGATTTAGTGGATAAAAACCAAAGGATTTAGTGTTTCATGCATGTAAGCCTAAAGATTTAGGATTTTATGATGTAACACTAAGGATTTAGGGATTTTGTTGATGCAATCCTAATGATTTGAGGTTTTTTTATACAACACTAAGTATTTGAGGTTTTGTAGATGCATCCCCAGGGATCTAGGGTTTACAGATGCAACCCTAAGGATTTAAGGTTTTATAAATGAAATCATATATTATGATATATGGTTTATGGTTTATGCCTTATGGTTTAAAATTTATAGTTTTAGAGTTAAATATTTAAGGTTTCATGTTACATTGTTTATGGTTTTATGGTTTAGGATTTGGGTTTGATTCCATGGTTTAAGATTTAAGGTTTCTTTCCATGGTGTAGGATTTAAGGTTTCAATATTTAGAATTCAAGGTTTCATTACATGGTTTATGATTTAGGGTTTCATTTCATGTTTTTGAATATAAAAGTTTCATAAATGAAACTTATATTAGGATTTAAAGTTTCATTTACGAAATCCTAAATCCTTAAAGTTTTGCATCAACGAAACCCCAAAATTCTTAGGATTGCATCCACGAAACCCTAAATCCTTCAGGTTGCATCCACGAAACCCCAAATACTTAGGGTTACATAAAGGAAATCCTAAATCCTTAAGGTTATATCAATGAAACCATAAACCCTCAGGGTTCATCCATGAAACCTTAAATCCTTAAGGTTGCATCAATGAAACCTAAAATTCTTAATTTTACATCCACAACACCCTAAATTCTTAGGATTACATCCACGAAACCTTAAATCCTTAAGATTGCATCCACGGAAACCTAAATCCTTATGACTGCATCCACGAAACCCTAAATACTTGGGGTTAAACCCACAAAACCAAAAATCCTTATGTTTGCTTCAACAAAACCCTAAACCATAGGGGTATCATCCATGAAACCTTAAATCACTAAGGTTGCATCCAAGAAACCCTAAATACTTAGGGTTACAACCATGAAACCATAAATCCTTAGGGTTGCATTCACAAAATCCTAAATACTTATGGTTGCATCCACAAAACACCAAATACATAGGTTTGCATCCACAAAACCCTAAATGCTTAGGGTTGCATCCGTAAAACCCTAAATCCTTAATGTTGCATCCATAAAATCCAAAATCCTTAGGTTTGCATGCATGAAACACTAAATTATTGGGCTTTCATAAACAAAATCCAAAATCCTTAGGGTTTTATCCACGAAACCCTAAACCCTAAATTCTTAGGATTTTATCCACAAAACCTTAAATCCATAAGGTTTAATCCACGAAACCTTAAATTCTTAAGGTTGTGTCCATGAAGTACTAAATCTTTAAGGTTTCATCCACAAAACCCTATATCCTTATGGTTTTATTCACGAAACCCTAAATCCTTATGGTTACATTTACAAAACATTAAATCCTTAAGATTTGTTGTAAGAAACCCTAATTCCTTAGGGTTTTATCCACTTAATCCTAAATACTTGGGGTTCATCCATGAAACCCTAAATCATTAGGGTTTTATCCATGAAACTCTAAATTCTTAAGCTTACATCCATTAAACATTCAATCTTTATTATTATTTTTTTTTCATAATTATTAAATTTCCATTTTTTTCAAGATAACAATACTCTTGTTTTTTTTGTTTTTTTTAAAAAAATTTTAAGACATTACTCTTGTTTTTTTTTAAAATTATTTTTTCATAAATTTTCTAGACATTACTTTTATTTTTTCATCTTTGTAATATTTTTTTTAAAATTTTAATACATTACTCTTATTTTATAATTTTTGTTAAAATAAATTCAAATTTTCATGACATTTCACTTGTTTTTTTTCATATTCTTAAAGTTTTCAATTCATTACTGTTGATTTTTCATATTTTTGAAACCCTAAATCCTAGGGTTTCATTTAGGGTTTCAATGTATATGAATTAAGGTTTTGTTTGTGAAATCCTAAGGATTGAGAATGAAACCTTAAGGATATGGAGTTTCATAAACAAAACCTAAAGGATTTGGGATTTCATAAGTGAAATCTTAAGAATTTATGATAAATGAAACCCTAAAAATTGAAGGTTTCATAAATAAAACCCTAATAATGTTTGGTTTTGTGAATACCTCCCTAAGGATTTACGTTTCGTGGATGAAACTCTAAGGATTTACGATCTCATGGATGAAACCTTAAGAATTTGGCATTTTATGCATGCAATTCAAATGATTAAGGGTTTCGTGTATGTATTTGTAAGGATTTAGGGTTTTGTGGATGCAACCTTAATAATTTTGGGTTTAGGATTTCGTGGATTTGAAACCCTAATAATTTAGGATTTAGTATTTCTTACATGTAAGTCTAAGGATTTAGGATTTTATGAGTGCAATACTAATGATTTAGGGTTTCGTTAATGCAACCCTAATTATTTGGAATTTCATGGATATCCTAAGTATTTGGGGTTTTGCGAATGCAACCATAAGGATTTTAATTTCATAAATGAAACCCTATATTACGATATATGATTTATGGTTTATGCCTTATGGTTTTAGAGTTAAATATTTAAGGGGTTAGTGTTTAGGGTTTAGAGTTTCGTGTTGCATTTTTTTATGGTTTTATGGTTTAGGATTTGGGGTTTCATTCTATGGTTTAGGATTTAGGATTTCTTTGCATGGTGTAGGATTTAGGGTTTCATGGTTTAGAATTAAAGGTTTCATTTCATGGTTTAAGATTTATGGTTTTATTTAGGATATAGGTTAGGCTTTTATAGTTTATACTTTAGGGTTTCATTTCATGCTTTTGGATTTTAAGTTTCATTCACGAAACCATAAATTCTTAAGATTGCATCAACAATACTTTAAAATCTTTAGGGTTACATTCACGAAATCATAAATCCTTAAAATTATATCCATTAAATCACAAATCTTCAGGGTTGTATCCACGAAACCCCAAATACTTAGGGTTGCATCAACGAAACCCTAAATCATAGGGGTTTCATCCATGAAACCCTAAATCCTAAGGATTGCATTAATGAAACCCTAAAATCTTGAGGGTTGCATCCACGAAACTATAAATCTTTAGAGTTGCATCCATTAAACCCTAAGTACTTAGGGTTACATCCATGAAACTATAAATCCTTAGGATTGAATCCACAAAACCTCAGATACTTAAGGTTACATCCACAAAACCTTAAATCCTTAAGATTGCTTCCATGAAATCCTAAATTCTTAATTTTTCATTCATGAAACCCTATATTCTTAAGCTTGCATGCACAAAATACTAAATTCTTAGGCTTTCATCAACTAAATGTTAAATCCTTAGGATTTTATTCACAAAATCTTAAATTTTTAAGATTTCATCCACGAAATACTAAACCCTTAGGGTTTCATCCACGAAACCTTACATCTTTGTGGTTTTATCCTCGAAACCTTAAATCCTTAGGTTTACGTCCATGGAACCATAAATCCTTAGGATTACATCCACGAAATACTAAATCCTTAGGATTTGATGTAAGAAACCCTAATTACTTAGAGTTTCATCCATTAAATCCTTAAGGTATTATTCACGAAACCTTAAATCCTTAAGGTTGCATCCATCAAAAACTCAATCCTTATTTTTAATTTTTTTCATAATTTTTAAATTTCCATTTATTTACATTTTCAAGACATTAATACTCTTGATTTTTTTTTTCAAAATTTTCTTTCTTTTTTTCAAATTTTCAAGACACTACTCTTGTTTTTTGTTTTTTTTTTAAATTAGTTTTTTCATAAATTTTCTAGACATTACTCTTATTTTTTCATATCGTTAAAATTTTCATTTTTTTTAAACTTTTAAGACATTACTCTTATTTTATCATTTTTGTTAAAAAAAAAATCAAATTTTCAAGACACTTATCTTATTTTTTTCATATTCTTAAAATTTTTAATTTTTAAAATTTTCAACACATTACTCTTGGTTTTTCATAAGTTTTAATTTTTTTTCATATTTTTAAAGCCCTAAATCCTAGGGTTTCATTTGGGTTTTATAGTTTATGATTTAGTGTTTTGTTCATGAAATCCTAAGGATTGGGAATGAAACCATAAGGATATGGGGTTTCATAAATGAAACTTAAAGGATTTGGGGTTTTGTAAATGAAACCCTAAGAATTTAGGGTTACGAAAATAAAACCCTAAATATTTAGCGTTTTGTGGGTGAAACTCTAAAGATTTACGATTTCGTGGATGGAACCTTAAGAATGATTAATCGGCCCATAAAGATTAATGATTGCATGCATTCTAAATGATTAATGATTTCGTGGACGCAACCATAAAGATTTAGGGTTTTGTGGATGCAACCTTAAGTATTAAGGGTTTCATGAGTGCAACCCTAAGCATGTAGGGTTTCGTGGATACAATCCTAAGGATTTAAAGTTTCATGAATAAAACCCTATGATTTGGGGTTTTAGGGTTTCGTGGATGAAACGCCTAATGATTTAGGATTTAGTGGATAAAAGCCTAAGGATTTAATGTTTTGTGCATGTAAGTAGACATGGCAATAATACCCATACCCGTAGGTACCACCCCGACCCCACTCCGAGTTTGACAAGGATTACCCGCTTTAACCGGGTACGAGTACGGTTATGGGTAATACCTGCTTTTTCTAATCAAGGACGGGGACAAGTATAGGAACACCCCCCCCCCCCCCCCCAAGTAGTAAAATTACTAAATTGCCCTATTTAATTTTTATTTTAACTTTTGCTTTTGCCTTTTCTCTCAGACTCAAACTTTCACAAACATAACACAGGTCCCAAACAACCTTAAATCCCTTATTCTTTACGAACTACCCCTCTTGGCCTCTCCCTCCCCTTCAACGGCGATGGCCCGGCGGCAGCAACAACGCCGTCGTCGATGATGTGGTAAAGTAGCCTCCTCTTCCCACTTTCGTTATCGTTCCAATCTCCAAACTCAACTTTCACCAAACATGTTTGTTAATTTTGTAACGATTCCCATTATCTAATTTTGTGGTTTTTTGAAGCATGATTTTTGGAACATTGAACAAGATTTGAAAGCACTCAAGCTCTTGCAGGTACTTTTCTCTACTTTGTTGTTCCTTCCTGTTCATGAAAAAAACTTATGCATGTGTTGATTGATTGTATTCTGCTGCCAACCCACGTGACACTTGATTCAATCCTCGGTGTGGTAGGGTTGTGTGGTCTATGTTCCCTTTCATTGTACATGATAACCATAAATAATACTCCCTAATTCCCTTCCCTTAAAAAAATAAAAATAATAATTAAGGTCATTTAATTTTTATAATACTACTAAAAGAAAAAGTATTATAGTTATAATAAATGTATGCAATGCATTGTGCATGTTAGCTAGGGATGATAATATGGACCCAGACATTACGGGCACTCGCAAAAATACCCATATGCGGGTAGGGTAATAACCCGCACAATGAAGATGGGGATGTGGCGAATATTTACCCGCAAAATCTCACGGGGATGGATGCGGGTACGGGTACTGTAGTACCCACCCCGCCCCGCACCTTATATATATATATATATATATATATATATATATATATATATATTAATTAATATAATTGTAATTTTATTATATAAATTATTCAATTAAAATTTTTTAATCATCTATTTTTTATTTTAATTATTCTTTTTATATGTTGATTTTGATATTCTATCATATTTTAATTTCTATTTATATTAGTAGTTCAAAGCAATATAGAAACTATGGATATAAGCATTTGTAAAATATGGAGAAATTGATTTGGATGATGAAGTCAAAATATTATATCTATTAGTGTTTTATTTTTAATTTTTAATATATAATTATAAACTAATTATTTTTTAAAATATATTAATTTTTTCCGTTTAATTAGAGTTTTTGTTTAGATTAGAATATTTATAATCTTTATGTTGGATGGTTATTTTTGTAATGTAATTTATTTACAACCTAAGTTTTGATAAATCAATGTTTGTTTGATTTTAATATTATATGAGTTTTTTTTTATGATTTTTAATTTTATATATATGAAAAATACGGGTCGTAGGTGCGGGTATGGATATATAAGTACCCAGAGGTATGGGGATGGAGATTGAAATTGCTACCCACACGAGTATGAGGTCGGGGATGGGGATTGAAATTGCTACCCGCATGAGTATTCAAATGCGGGTATAGGAACGGGTACTATAGTACCCTACCCATTGCCATCCCTAATGTTAGCCTTAAAAAAATTTATGATAATTATAATAAATGATAGATTTATAGATCAAATAGTGATTTTGGTTACCCCACCACAAAGGGGACAAACTGAGGCTGTTAGTTTTCATAGGGTGTTAGAAAATCTTACCTTGTGAAATATAACTTTTTTTTTTTCAGGGGGAAAAATGATTGTCACTTATTTGTTACTATTATTTTGGCCTTGGATTTTTTTGCAAAAATTTATTATGCTGAACTGAAGTAAGTTTCCATTTTGTTAATTTATATTGTCTTGTCTTTTTCTGTAATTTATATGAACTAATGTAACAAGTATGAAGATGTATTTCTGTTCTATCTATCTAATTTAGATCTTTATTGAACTGTAGCAACATTTGGTGTTTTTTACAGGCAGGTTTCATTATTACTGCTGATCAACCTATCACCCTTATGGTGATTATTCTTCAATGAATTTAAATGCCTTTGCTTCCTCATTTCCTATTTTAATTGATATGGAAATAGTTGGTGTACACCTATGAAAAATCGGTGTCCATGTTGAAAACTGAATGCATATTGACTTATGAGGCATGCTCTCTTAGATATCAATTCTCTGAGTAGTGAATAATTATTTTATCTATCTTTTTTTTTGGTTTTGATTGTATTTCCAATTCCATGATATTATGATTTCTTTTATTGAATTTGAGTCATCTTTGAAATAATTTCATGGGGCTAGCTTATTTATGTCTTCTGCCAATATAGAAAGTGGACACCATATAGGACAGCATTGGGTGCACGATACTTAATTGGTATTCGGAATATTCCTTCTAGACTTTATGGCCAAGTACAAAGAAAAATTAATTCAATGTGTGATGTATAATTAACTGGTGATGATCATATGTTTTAGGAATTAAGATAAGAGTTATTTGGGGGAGTTTTTGGATTAGTTTCCCACTTATAAGAGTATTTTAAATTAAGATAAGGCAACTTGTAAATTAGTGCTAGTTGCTTCTTGTTTATTGTTTCTCTCAGTTTCCATTCTTTTTTTTGTGGTTTGGAATATTATTTGTAAATTTCTTGGACTTGTGGATGTGGATGTATGTGTATCTCGCTGTGTAATAACCATACTCGAATTAATTACATCTATACAGGGTTGGAGATTCAATAACACAATCACAATTCTATTTGATAATAACTTTTAATCCACGATATTAATTGAACATAATATAAGTTCTCAAGATTAAGAACTAACTCCAGAATCTTCTCAACAACCACAAACTGCATGTGAAGGTTCTATACAAAGACCTACATGTGAAAGTTCTACACAAATACCTACTTCGAAAGAGCCTGATCAAGATGAGTCATCAACACACACAGGATCAAAGAAGCTGACAAGTGTAGTATGGAAACATTTTGAGAAGGTCAAGATAGATGGGAAAGATAAGACTCAATGTAGATATTGCAAGAAATATCTTGGAGGAGAATCAAGGAATGGAACAAAACACTTGCACCACCATATGAAGAGATATCTTGTAAAGATTGCCCAAACAAGAGGAAAGGAGAGGCAAACAATGCTTTTTTTTTTTCTAAGGGTGCAAACAGTAAAAGAGAATTGGCTTGTGGAGGTTACAATGAAGCAAAAGCAAGGAAGGATCTTGCATGTGCAATCATCATGCATGATTATCCACTCTTAATAGTGGAACATGTTGGCTTTAAGAGATTTATGGCTGTTGTTCAATGATTGTTCCCAGTTCCTTCATGAAACACTTCAAAGAAAGATATCTTTGATGTCTACGAAGAAGGAAAACAAATTTCTTTTAAGTTATTAGATACAAATGACGAAAGAGTGGTAATTACAACAGATATGTGGACCACAAGCAATAAAAAAAAGGATATATGGTTGTCACAACTCACTACATTGATAGCAATTGGACCTTACAAAGTCACCTTTTGAGGTGTAAACATTCTTTATAGTTTTTTTTGTTATATCTTGTGTTTTTATTTTTTTTTAATGTTAATCTTGGTATGTATTAGGTTCATATACGTTCCTATACCTCACACAGCTAATAGACTTTGTAATGCATTAGTTGATTGTTTGTTTGATTGGAACATTGAGACAAAAGTGTCAACTATTATTGTTAACAATTGAAGTACAAATGATAGCATGATTGACAAAATTAAGGTTAAGTTACAGTTAAGTACTTTAATTAAAGATGGATTTTGCTTCAATTGCGTTGTTGTGCACATATCCTAAATTTGATTGTCAAAAAGGGTTAAGAGTTGTGAAAAAGGGGGTAGAAAATATTCAAGACAGTGTAGCATATTTGACCGCAACACCTAAAAGGCTAGAGAAATTTAAGGAAAATGCTAAACATTTACGATGTACTTACACTAGAAAGTTATGTTTAGATTGTCCAACTAGATGGAATTCCACTTTCAAGATGTTTGATATTACTATATGTTATAAGGATGTGTTCTGTCGTTTAAAGTTGCGTGAACCTTTATACACTTGTTTGCCAACTAATTTGCAAAAGATGTTTGTGGGAAGTTGAAAATCTTTAATGATATCACGAAAATCATTTCTGGCACCCAATACCCAACTACTAACATGTTTTTTTCCTAAGATTTTTGAGATTAATATTGCAATAAATGAATGGATTAAGTCCCCTAAGCCAATTATTCAAGATATGGCACAACAAATGTTAATCAAATTTAAACAATATTGGGGTGTCATCCATGATATAATGAGAGTTGCCTATGTTTTAAATCCAAGATACAAAATGGGATTGATTGAATATTACTTTGGTAAGTTGTATGGATTGGATGATGTTTCTCATGTTGAGAAGATTCACCAGTTGTGTTATGATTTAGTTGCGGAATATCAATTAAAAGAGAATAAAGCTTTTAGTGACACCCCATCATCTGATGTAGGAAGACCTGCTGATGTTGATTTGACTAAATTTGTAAAGTACATGGCTTTAAGGAAAAAGGCTAAAACTGTATTTAAAACTGAATTGAATCATTACTTAGAGGAAGATAATTTACCAATGACATCAGACTTTGATATCTTAAATTGGTAGAAATATAATGGGTTGAAGCATCCCACACTACAAGCCACTGCAAGGGATATATTAGCTATTCCAATCACCACTGTAACTTCTAAATCTGCATTTAGTACTAGTGGTTAGATATTAAGTCTTCATCACAATCGACTTCATCATACTACTTTAGAAGCTATTATGTGTGCTAAAAGTTGGTTATGGAGCGCAGAGACTAATGGTAAAGTTATTATTTCTTACTTAAATTATTTGTCAATTGCTAATTCTTTTTCTTGTTTTAATTTATCAATTGTCACTTACTAATCTGTATTTGAATTTTGTAGTTTTTAAAGCAGTTGAAGAAACAAATACTGTAATGAATGAAATTGAATCTAATGATAAAGGTACGTTTTATTTTGATTTTACAATTTTTCAATTTTGTTGTTCATATTTGATTTTCATTTTTCTAAGTATAGGTGATTTTGATGAAAGTGACATTATTCAACTTTTGCAAGGTTAATAGATGTTACTGTTGTATGGTAAATTTATAACTATGCTCATTTAATTAATTCTTTCATTTTTCTTATATATTGTATTTTAGTTTTAGAAAGTTGCAATTTCATTGTATATATTTAATTTATAATTTTAATAAATACAAATGAATTGGAGCTTCATGACGTTTGACACCACTCAACATTTGCAAGATTTTATAAATGTTTTTGTGCAGACTTTTAATTTAATTATGTGTTAAGATATTTTTTAAAGTTCATGTAATTGGTAGTGTATTTTTAATTTATGTTAGTGATTTAATATATTACTGAGGAACCATAAACCCGTCCTTACCTCGCCCCATTGCCATGCCTACATGTAAGCCTAAAGATTCAAGGTTTCGTGGATGCAATACTAAGGATTTAGGGTTTCATTCCTAATTATTTGGGGTTTCGTGGATGCAACTTTAAGGATTTAGAATTTCATAAATGAAACCCGACATTACGATATGAGGTTTATAGTTTATGCCTTAATGATTTAAAATTTATAGTTTTAAAGTTAAATATTTAAGGATTTAGTGTTTATGGTTTAGGGTTTCATGTTACATTATTTTTGGTTTTATGGTTTATGATTTAGGGTTTCATGATTTAGGATTTAAGGTTTCATTCAGGATATAGGTTAGGCTTTTATGATTTATGATTTAAGATTTCATGTCATGCTTTTGGATTTAAAGTTTCATAAATGAAGCCTATATTATGATTTAAAGTTTCATTCACGAAACCATAAATCCTAAAGATTGCATCCATGAAACCTTCAATCCTTAGGATTACATCCACGAAACCCTAAATCATTAGGATTGCATCCACAAAACCCCAAATATTTAGGATTGCATTCACGACACCCTAAATCCTTAGGGTTGCATCAACGAAACTCTAAAATCTAGGGGTTTCATCTACAAAACCTTAAATCATTAGGGCTATATCAACGAAACCCTAAAATCCTTAGGGTTGTATCCACAAAATCATAAATCATTAGGGATACATTCGTGAAATAATAAATCCTTAGTGTTGCATTTGTTAAATCCTAGATCCTTAAGGTTGCATCCATGAAATCCTAAATCATTAATGTTGCATTCATGAAACCCTAGATCTTTAGGCTTGCATGCACAAAAAACTAATGTCTTAGACTTTCATCAACTAAATCCTAAATCCTTAGGGTTTTATACATGAAACACTAAACTCCAAATCATTAGAGTTTTATCCACAAAATCCTAAATCCATAAGGTTGAATCCACGAAACCTTAAATTCTTAAGATTGCATCCATGAAACATTAAATCTTTAGGGTTTCATCCACAAAACCTTAAATCCCTAAGGTTACTTCCACGAAACCTTAAATTTTTAGAGTTACATTCATGAAACATTAAATCCTTGGGATTTGATGCAAGAAACTTTAATTCCTTAGTATTTTCATTTTTTAAAATTATTTTTATATAAATTTTCTAAACAATACTCTTATTTTTTTTTCATATTCTTAAAATATATTTAAGATATTACTCTTAATTTATCGTTTTATGTTGAAATTTTTTTTTTACTAATTTTCCTATGGTCGTAATTAAAAATATGTCATAAAAACATCTATATAACCACAATTTTGGTATATAATTAAAAAATTAAAAAATCAAAAAATCAAAAAATTAAAAAATTAAAAATTAAAAATTAAAAATTAAAAATTAAAAATTAAAAATTAAAAATTAAAAACTAAAAAATTAAGCAAAGTGGAGATGCATTAAGCAAAATAGGAGTGCAACAAATAAAATGAGGAGTGTTGAAATTTTTTTTTTATTAAACATATATGTTCGACTATCCAAACTAAATTTCAAATTAAAATATAATATTACAAAAATGTACAGACGAAAAACAAATGAAAAATTTTATAGAAATTAAAATTAAACTTTATCGTATTCATGGGTACCAAAAACATATATTATTCTTTTAATATATTAGTCTTTTAGATTTATGAAAAAATGATGAATGACTTAATTATACTATGCCACAGGTTATAATTTAGTGTTCAATTTGGTCATTAGATTCTTAAAAACAACCCAATTTGATTTTTTTTTTTTTGTCAATTTGACCAACAATATTAACTCTTTCATTCATGAAAAAAGTTAACATTGATGGTGAAGTTGAACAAAGAAAATACTAAATTAAATTATTTTTAAAAAGTTGAGAATTAAATCTAAATTAAATATTTAATTATAATTTAATGATTAAAAAGTACAATTAAGCCATGTTGAAAATGATAAACCGATAAATAAAAAAGTCCAAGTTAAATCATCTAGTTGATATTGATATTAAAAGTAGGACAAAATATGTTTTTACCTTCTGAAGTGAGCATTTTCATTTCTAATGTTTTATTCTATCGATTTTGATTTCTAAAGTATTTTTTTGTTTTGTTTTTAGTCTCTTCGTCAATTAACTCCATTAATAAATGATTTGTTCCTGATAAATATCACATGTCTAATTAATGAAGTAACACATGACATTAAAAAAAATATTTTATTTAAAAAAAAAAATTAATGTCACGTGTCTCATTAATAAAATAACACATGACACTAAAAAAATTGAAAAAAGATATTTTCTTAATTTTTTTTAAGAAAAATTAATGTCACATGTCACTTCATTAATGAGACACATAGTACTAATAAGAATCAAAAGTCAAACAAAAAAATACTTTAAAAATTAAGACCAATCAAACAAAACATTAGGAACTATAAATAAAAATGTTCAATACTTTAACCATAAAAACATTTTTTTTTTACCTTAAAAGTATAAATGATTTATTGCAAAAAGAATGATAAAAATGAAATTAAAGGAAACGAATAATGTAGGACAAGCGATATATGATGTCAATAAGATTAAGTGCATGCTTGAATTAAAAGATCCAAGTTTTCATGTCAAATCTCTAGAACGACACATATGCTAAGCGAGAATTAAACGTAGTGTTTTTAAGTCAAATCCATTAAAGCGACAGAAGCTAGAATTAAACACATCTGAAATTGAAGTCAAATCCTTTAAAACGACGGAAGCTAGAATTAAACGCATGAAAGGCGTGGATCGAGTATTACACTGGCAGCAGATAATCTTTTTGCCTTCAGGAGATACCCAGAAGCTGACGGATGTCTCGCTGCAAAGAATTACAATAGAAGCATAAAGTAATTAAATTCAAGAAAGAATAATTATAATATTGTGTAGTGTTTACCTCAAGGCTGAGAGGAGAAGTCGTGGGATAATAACGACCCACCACTTGTCCATTCTTATCAACCACGAACTTGGAAAAGTTCCACTGAATATCATCACCAAAAATTCCCCATTTCCCCAACTTCAAGAACTTATACAAAGGAGCTGAATTCTCCCCATTCACTTCAATCTTATCAAAGATGGGGAATTCAGATTTGAAGCGAGTGCACACAAAATCCGCTATTTTATCATTGCTTTCTGGTTCTTGCTCACCAAATTGGTTACATGGAAATGCCACAATCTCCAGCCCTAATTAAGTTTACCAACCCAGTAATTATAAGACAGCAGAAAGAATATCAATGCTCTAAACAGGGTGTAATACAAACAAACCTAGGTCTTTATACTTGTCATACAATTGATTCAGCTCCGTATAATTGGAGCTGGTCAAGCCGCTGTCTCAATCCCAAACATGAATGAGAGTAGTTATTGAAAAGAGTAGAAAGATGAAAATACCAGGGATTCAAATTAATTAATTAATTAATAGAAGGCACAAATCACAATACTTACCATTTGGAAGCAACATTGACAATCAGCAGGACCTTTCCCTTGTAAGAGGAGAGATCCACATCATCTCCCTTAGCATCCTGCAACTAGTGGTTAAAGCTCAACTTGTCTAACATTTATTTATTGCACGTTTAGTCTACAATCTTATTTATGAAAGAAAAAAAAAAAAAAAAAGGAATCTTTCACCTCCAAAATAGGTAAGTTAACAGTTCTAAATCATATAAATAAAGTCAACGCACAGACGGAGATGACACGAAGCAACACATGAAATGAGAGGACTAACCTTGACAACAAAGTCATACACGGATTTTTTATCCTTGATGTTGGTGGTCATGCTATGCAGCTACAGATGAGACTTGAGAGCAACAACTGAACATGCAAGTTGAAATCAGCTCTTCAATTTTCAGATTCAAAACGTTGAAATCTGTGACCAATCATGATTTCACACGTCGTAGGATTCTTGTCGTATCTACGCACGACCACATCATTATCTTTTAGGCTTCGTTTGGCAGAGGGAGGGGGAGTAGGTAGGTGAGAAAAGAAGAGAATAGAAATGGTGAGAAATAAAAATTGTTTGGAAGAAGAGAAATGAAGTAAAAATACTTTAATACCCATTCTTTGTACAGGAGACCCGTGAGAATAAAAGGATAACGTGATAACTTTGCTTCAACAGTGCAAAATTCCATTCCTTTCTCAATTCTCACCAGTTGAAAGGGGAACTACTGTGTCGTTCGACGCTCCCAAACCCAGCGTTATCTCTTTTTTCTATATCAATTATTTTATCACTATTATGCATATTGTATTCCGTTAAGAAGTTAAGAAATTATCATATGCAATCTGAATCAAAATAAGTAGAATGATCATTCCGTTAAGAGTACGAATAATAATTTTTTACAACCAAAATTGTTTTGAATGCTTATATCTATTTTTCAAATTTTAGTATTACACATCATAATTAACAGAGCACGGATTAGCAAGTAAGAATGAAATGAGCAAATCAATTTACATGTCCAAACGAACCTTATGCAATGAATTACGTTTATAATATATAAACTGATACACAATTTATGTAGATTCAGAGGTACATAAGCAACTGTTTCAGTACAAATAGGGAGGAAATTCCACTAATATCTGCAGTACATTATTCATGATGTAATGTTATTCTAATCATTATTTGTTCATTAAGTGGCTGCCACTCCAGTCATTCATGCATCTAGCAGCTTCTTTATGTCTTTCTGTATACAGCAACACGAAAAAATTATTATTAGTGTTATCTCAAAAGCAAACATATTGGTAGAGCATGTCATCACACAAATCAACTTACCTCAATGCTGAGAGGAGAAGTTGTGGGTGCATAACGGTCAACCACATTCCCATCCTTATCAACAAGGAATTTGGAGAAGTTCCATTTGATACCATCCCCAAAGAGTCCACCTTTACTTGATTTCAGAAACTTGTACAGTGGAGCAGCTTTGTCACCATTCACATCCACCTATATTACAATTTACAAGCATTGCATCTAAACATTATTTGAGTAAAAAATATTTACTAGTATGTTATATTATATGTATACTTCTGGAAGAGGTAAAATAGTGTCTAGTGTCTAGTGTCTACCATGTTTAAAACAGAGTGATGAAATATGAACACTCATATAGCAAATCAAACACTCCATTAATATATACCATGTACAAGACAGTTTGGTATCTTTCATAAATTGGGACCTATTCTATGAATGAAATCAGTGAGAACAATTAATTAAGGAGAGAAGAGGAGCTACCTTGTCGAAAATGGGAAACTCAGCTTTGAAGCGAGTACAAGCAAACTCCACAATCTCTTCATTAGTTCCAGGCTCTTGAGCCCCAAACTGGTTGCACGGGAATGCCAGAATTTCAAGGCCTACATAAAAGAATTACAAGACCACGTATTTAAAGAGAGGCCCTTTTGATCTTAAATAATAGCAACATCAAATGAAGAACTAGGATAAAAGCAAAGACCTATTACGGCTATATAAATATAAATTATCAAACACCTGAAAAAGCATATACCTTTCCCTTTGTATTTCTCATACAATTGATTAAGCTCTGTGTAGTTTGAATTAGTCAAGCCGCTGCATCAAATATTGAACATCAAGGCATAAGGGGAAAAGTGCATAAAGGTTTTTGCATAAGCATAAGATGTTAGAGATATACTAGGTACCATTGTGAGGCAACATTGACAATGAGAAGGACCTTTCCTTTGCAATCGGCGAGATTAACATCATTTCCCCTCGCATCCTGCGAACAAACGTAATCATATAATTAATAATATGAACTTGTTCGTCCAAATGTTTAAGCGAATTAAAGCAGCATACTTTAACTGTGAAATCGTGAACTGATTTAGTGTTTGATGATTGGCTAGCCATTATCAGAGCTAGTGAATGAATTTGAAAAACTTGAAAGTGAGAGAAGGATGAAGATTGAAGAATGAAGAAGATGCGACTTAATTAATGCAGACAACAACCGGATAGCCCCAGATTTACAGCGTCCTCCTTCCGCGTCGTGGAGGCTTCAGACATGTACACGTAAGTAACCAAGATTCTTCTCATCCTTTGCTTCACAAAGGTTACAACTTACGTCATTCATAACGTTTCAATTATTTACTTATATCAAAGACTAGATTCACTTTTTTATTCTTTCTTTTTTTTTTTTTCTTATTGTTATTCCCTGTATATTCTAAAATGAATCTGATTTGGAATGTGTGTGAAAGCGTCTTCAAGGTTAATAATATTCGCATCCAAATTGGTCGAGGGAAGTAGCGAACAAAAACTTGAGGACCGCAATCCGTAGTTCTACTAGCTTCTAGATTCAGTTGAGGATCACAATGGTATATATATTATTCTCGATGTTCACACTATAATCCAAGCCAAACAAAAGGAAAATAAAAAAACTAATATTGTTGCACTTTATATATTATTATTACAGGTATTGTTAGTGAGTAATTGCGAACAGAGCATCAAGTGCAAAAATTAAAAATCTAAACACTAGATAGCATTTGGAAAGTATCAAACGAATAAATAGTCAATCCTTGTGTGCTTGATCTAATCTGTTAACCCTCTCAAACAGATTATTGATTGTAATGGCAAACGCATCCTGAAACTTGTCAAGCTCAGCGTTGTGTTCACCATACACCAATCCAGGCAACAGTTCATATACAATATACCTTCTCATGTTTTCCCTCTCTTTAGACGAAATATTGGTTAGCCTCTCCACCACGTTCACATTCTTTTCTACCACCTCTTTTTTGTCCATGAACACTGAATACTTTTCATGATCATGAGGCAAGTGCCATGGATATTGGTAATAAGCTGTGAAAGGATCAAAGAGAACTGGAATACAACCTGATATAAGCGAATCAAAAACAGATTTTCTAGTTGGACTATCCCCTGGTGGCTGCAGACAGAACTCAGACTCCACAAAAAGTTCTATAACTGACTCTGCCTCATCACACTTAACAGAACTACAATTCAGGAAATGGCACTTACCATTACCCAATGAACTTGAAGTGCATTGGTCAATCAATGTTGACCTTATGTTATCCTCTGCATCAGCTCGTGCTGCTCCAGCAAAACTGACAAGGTTTTTGCGGTTTGATCTAATGATTTTCAGTTGCCAAGAGATTAAATCATTGTCTGAATGCGGGTGGAAGTTAGTTGGATGAGGAATTCCAATGTCATTCACGTGCCACGGTTGTCGTTCAATCAAGAGCTTAATGGGATTTTGCATTTTGTCAAGCTCTAACAATCTAGTACCCCAAGGAGAAGGAGACTCACTGCTTCTCCTAAAATCCCATGAAATCTTACCCAACACAAACACATGATCCTTACCTGAATTCCTTTTCCACGTTCCTTGTCTCTCAAGCCACTTAACCAATTCCAGACCCAAGCTGTCCTTCACATCATTTGACACGTTCTTGAAATGCCATCGCAAGATATCCAAACCACCATAGAATGGAACATAAAACAGCTTTGCAACCTTTTCATCATAGACCCTGCATGGATGCTTCATGACCCTCGAATGAAATATGAGTTCAAGTGAGTACTGATGAGTCTTATACCAACCTTTGCCAAGCTTGGCTATAGGCTCACCCAACCCCTCGTTACTTAAATAGCCGCAGAAGTTCTGCCACGGAACCATGTCACGGCATTGACCCACCAAGTCCTTGTTAAACTTGGATGGCAAATCATACACATATATTCCTTCACCATCACAAGTTGCATAGTTTTTGCTTGACTTTGACCTCCAGGATCGATGGAGCTGCAATTGTTCCTCAACGACCTTAACAGCATTTGCAACCCTCTCATCACTATTATTGATATCTACTCTACTACTACTAGTAGTAACCAGATATGGGATATCTGGAAACTTACCAGGTTCAGTAGTTGCATTACCCTTATCAAATCCAGGAGTAATAATAGAAATAGAACTACTATCGTTAGTGGATTCAAAGGAAGGGTGAGTGCCTGGGCCTGCAGACAAACAATAGAGGCTGTTGAGCTTCCTTGTGGAAAAGCACACATGAATGATGTTTCCTGTTATTAAGGTGGAGAAGGAAGACCACATATAGATAAGGATTATAAGGAAGACTAAAGCAGAAATTCTATTGAGAAAGTTGCATAGGATTGTAAGGCCAAAGTAAGATTGGTTAGCCTCTTGGTTTTTAGAGGATTTTGATCTTTTTCTGGATATAGACACTGCCATTTTCTGGGTGAGAACAATGTTAGTATACCTTACTTCTGCTTGTTTTTTATATAGTAGATGCAAATTTAATCATGGTTTTCTCACCTAATACTTTATCATGCAAGCAAGCCTTCCTACAATTGCCACGTTGATATTATTTAATCTTTATACTATCATGCTAGCACGTAGTAGTTTTCCTTTTGAATAAATAATATTGTGCACGTCGAGATGTGCTTTAATTATTTGTTTCTTGTGCGGTCGTGCTCCCAGATACCATATGTTTGCAGAATGGCATAATTCGTAATGCAACTAACGTTCATCCTCTCAAAGAGGTGGATCCTGATCACTCGGGGTGAGGTATATTCAAATGTTTGATTTTCTGAAAAGTCAAAACGTTGTTGATCGCCATAACCATTTTTTTAAACTTAACAATGAAATAGGTTTTCAAGATAACAAGTACTAGAGCAAGTCAAAGACCAAAACATTAGAAGAGAACTCTATTAAAGTCTTACTGATTTGCAGTTAAACAATCCACGTACAAATTAGCTAGAAGTCCCAAAGTATAGAGTTACATAATAAAAACACAGTCAATAGCAGATAAAACAATAAAACAATAAAAAGGAGAAAAAAAAAACTGGTTTGAAAACACTATAACATACTATCTGTTCTTGCAGCAAGGCGGCGGAAGAAGTTGACCGGGGAACATGGCAGCCTGTGGCGAAATCTGGGATGCCTCATGATGTAAAAGCCAGCCAAACCAGCAACAGCTTGAAAAGGAGTAACATACAGCAGCAACGCAGATAGGAGACACAATGTAATAAATATGGATGTGGCACGTGGGTCTCTCCAGCTTAACAGTGCCTGAATCCTCTCTCCCTGGCTGGCCAAATCACCAACCACTGTTTGAATCCTTCCAGCCACACTCCTCAAACGATCATACCTCATTCTCACAAGGTCCGGGCTCCGGCTTGTAGGGAATGTGTCAAACTCTTCATCCAACTCATCCGGGTGCACTGCCTCAGCTTGTGAGATTCTTGTGTTCATGTGTGGAGGGTACCTTGGCCTATACCTGAAGTTCCACACCCCTATCAAAAACATGTAGAGGAAAACAGTCGGCAAGATCAATTCCGGGAAGCAAACAAGCATGAGAAACAGCACATGAACCAGCACTGTTGTCACAGGATTCCTCCACATGCAGATATCACCAAACCACTTCCCAACTGCAAACACACCAGAGAAGACAGTCATCAGTCTGAAGAAATTTGCCTTGCTTCGCCGCATGCTCCAAAGGTGAGAGTCCACGTCTGACATGTATTCCACCACTTCCTTGCGAAGTGGTGGCTCTGCTCGCCCAAGTCTAGCCGCCACTATGTTCATTGCTTGGTGACGAAGCATGTCTAGCTGCGTCACAGAGAAAGGCCTAACGTAGTGCATTTTTGGCAGCAGTGGACGTGAGTATAGGTAAAGCATGTTTGCAAAAGAAGTGCATGAAAACCGTATTGCCAAGTGAAGTTCACCCATCTTCTTAACCCCAGTTGCGTGAAGAACCAACAGTGGATATGAGTGAGTGTAAATCCTGCCTGTTTCTAAAGTAGAGATGCGAATTCTGACCTTCCCAATTTTCAAGTCCTTTGAAGAACCACTACCCTTTTCCCCGAGCTGGCTGTTGTCAAAGACACCAACTGTGAGAACTGTGGCATGATCAAAAACCTCCCAAGTGTATTGTTCATTGTATTTTGGACACATATTATCAGCAATGGTCCTTGTTCTGACCCATTTGTGACCATATTTTGCGACACAGTATGTGTCAGATGTGCCCCTACCATCCCTTGTTTTCATTGGATGGAGCCCTACAGCGTTCAGCACTCCAAGTTCTAAAACCCCAATCGGTGGCTTCCATAGCTGCTTTGCCGTGGGGCGGAGATCGCTGCTGTAATGAGTTGACTCATCAAGAACATGATATCCTCCATCTAGACATAACCGGAGCTGAATTCTGCTTGAGAACTTTTCTTTCTTCAACTGATCAACATCTATGGCAACTGGTTTTTCTAAGTTGAACCATCGAGAATGAATGATTCTATCATCTGCACGCCTTTCCACGGAGTTCAGTGGTATGATGATCCTCCCAATGATCTCATCTTTTCCAGGACTAACCCGATCTTCAACTGAAATAATTAAATGGTCTTCAAAAGGTTCAGCAGCAACAAACAAAAGATCTTCATTCCATAGTGCGCTCAGTGTCCGCCCCGGAACTGTCTTTGTTTTCAGCACTTGGTTTCCTATCTGCACCTTGGCATACACATCTGGGAAACGGTTTTTCTCTGTAGGAACCAAGTCTTGTGCCTCCACAACATTGACACGCACGTACCATAACCTTGGTGCATGATAGACTTTAGAACGCATCCCTGTAGAGATAGCATGTGTGCTGTCAACAGGTGTGGCTGCATCTGAATGCCATGCATCAGAAAAAGCCTCATCCGCTTGAGTACCAATCCAGACAGCAAGCATCAGCTCACCTTTAATCTTCTCCCCTTTCTTGTCCTCAAGACGGTACCACTCTGGTGCCAAAGGGCTATCTGGTGGCACTCTCAAAGGAACCTCATTGATGTCAAACCTCACAATGCCTACAAAATCATCTTTGATGAGATCCTTGTCCTTGATCACAACATCAAGTACAGATGCTTGCATCCGATCCTTTGAGAATGCAAACACCTGATTCCATTCAGGACTCTGATTCTTATCAAAGTGTCTGGTGATACCTTTGTAATTTCCAATTCTCACCTCAACAAAAGGATCAAGACTACCAGTAACATCCATAGCAGGAAGCTCACGAGCCTTGACAACCCTGACATATAGAAAGTACATCCTTTCCACAAGATCATATGTACTAGCAGTCTTGTCTTTATGAATGACACGACCCCCAACAACTCTTCCCCCACCAAGATATGGACTTGTTTCTTTAAGGGCAAAATCAACTGGTTGTACTGATGTAGCAGTGCGTACTAGCTTCATAGGCTGTGGTTCAGATTTCATTGCATCAGCTTCATACTTTGTTACATAATGAGTATCTGCAGAGCCAGAGGAATGCTGTTGGTGCTGGTGATGGTTTGTGTTAGGGAGATGATGAAATGCGTGTCTTGACTCAACCTTTTCAATTGGCAAACTGTTTGTCATTGCGCTTGTAGTAGCACGAACTTCTGCATGTGTTGAGCTTGAATTATTTGTTGGCATGGACTCAACAGCAGGATTTGGAACAGATGATTTTATGGTTGGATCATCAGTGATGTAAACTTTAAGGCCAAGCTCTCCTCTTACACGAGAGAAAATACCACGCTTCTCCAATGGATAGTGCAAGACAACTGCATCAGAGTAAGGGACAAAAGAAGTCCCAGTAAGGCTAACCTTGCCAAGAAATGAAGTGGAGTTAGTAGCTTTGGTATGGCTGTGGACATAGACATCAAGTGTGAGATAGTGAAGATTAGAAGGGTCAGATATATTGAAGTATAAGCTCTCATTCCAAACAGGGTTGAGATCCCTTTCTTTGATAGTCGTACGGTACTTTTGGCCATCAAAGTAAAGTTCCACAAAGGCATTGGATGAACCTTGTCCATCTTTAGGTAATAGATTGTGAGCACTAACCACATCCACCCCTAACTTTAAGTTGTTCATAATTGAATATCGTAGTCAGGTTTCTATTTCCAAATGATATTTAACGGTAGAGACCTACAAAGAGAGGAATAAATAAGTGATTGAGAAAACAACTGAAATTTCAACGATGGGACAAAGCTGCTTTCACTAGATGCATATTCTTGTATATTTTGCATTACATACATAACAAAGCAGATAATTAGATTTGGTATCTGTTCAAAAAGGTAATGTGTGTGGCAAATGCTATACAATACAGGGTTGAGCAAGCATCCATACAGCAAAGGAAGACTATATATATATATAATATCATCAAGCCAAGAAAATTATGCAACTGCAAATACATACATATGTATTAATGCATACTTCCATAATCAACATATATAATTAGATCAAGCGGGCAAACTACTACTCTACTTGGGAAAAAAATCTCAGCGGCAAACATAAGTTCTAAGTTCTAATGGAAACAAATAATGGGAGTTACAAAACCGATACATCACCTTGGAGAGAAGATTTGCAAGGGATCTAAACAAGTAACAAGTTCAAGAAGATCTTTGCTTTTTTTTTCTTTTTTTTTTCTGTTGAGTGAGCAATGAATCAATGCAAAGGCACTAGAAATAAAAGTAGAGTTAGTGAGTACCAAATTAAATAAAAGGAAATATGAGGCAGGAGAAACGCAAAATGGGGGTCAAAATTTACCTCTTCATAAATCTAGCTCATGTGCGAAACCCATTGTGGAACTATTTATGTAGACGCACGCATTTAAGGAAGTCAGCATGTGGCACTGCATGCTTTTCAGCTCCAAGTTAGTGATCCATTAAACACGGCATACACACATGAGCTTTGCGTAGGTGAATGGACTCATCCCACAAATTTAAAACCAAAATAAAAATAAATAAACAAATAAATAAATAAATACAGTATGACTTAACAACAACAACAACATCATGCACGATGCAGATAAAAAATGAAGGCTCTCTAATAACAATGAAAAATAGAGAAAAACTTACACTGTGGACTGTGTAGTGGAGCTGCTTCTTAAAACAAGAGCTTAGTTAAGTTTGAGGCAAGACTAACTAGACTATGGTGGAAATGACAAGGAGGAAGCAACCAAAAAAAAAAAAAGGTGTGTTTTGAGTTGGGGAAGAGGAGGGAAAATATATGGTTGGTGCTGAGGTTGGAAATAGAAAAGAATGGGTGACCACACCCACAAACACAGTGCCACAGTGGCATTATATTACGGTGAATGCCAACAACACAGACACTGTCTCCAATGCATGGTGCAAAAGACAAAGGGGTTCAGTTTCTGACTCGTCCTTTTTGTATTTCTAGTTTGGTTACTTTCGTTTCTCTGCTACCATTACCATGCGCCCAACTTCATCTTATCCTATGTATGTAGATTTCAATTTTTGTCTCTACTATTACTATTGTGTAATTTTAATTTTTCATTTCTAAGTTTTTTCTACTTCAGCATGGTTGGGGAGTATATAGTAAATTACACAGGTTTAATTGCAGCATGGGGGGTTACCCTTTGAATTTGGGCTAAACGTGATGGGCTGGCTCCATTGACTTTCTAATGCCATCTCCTCTATTTAATTCGGCCATTATTGCCACAACAATCTCCGTATGTGCATCTGCCCTTTTTATCTTTGTTTTCCATACTTTTAAGAATATGGTCATGGGTGTTCATCCTAGCTTAAGAGAAGGTTTGTGCCATCATTATCATATTCATTTTTATTGAATTTTTTTTTAATTTATATATTCATTTAATTATTTTAAATATAATAATTTAGATCATTGAAATGAATATATATTTTGATTTAATTAATTAATAAAATTAAATGATCCATACATAAAATTTTGATTTTATATACCATTGTAATTAATTATTAAGTTTTATAAAATATTTTTTTATAATATGTATATTTTTTCTGTTTAAATTTAATATTTTTTTATTTATTTTTAAGTTTTCATATAAATAAATTATTATATTTAATTAAATTACTAAATTTATGATATTGATTTTATCATGTAGGATACTTCAAAATAAATTCATAGTCGTGAACCAATGTAAATAAAGATGTGTTACATTTGGAATAACCATGAGACCCCACCTAATATATTGGTATCACAGGCTTCTCAATTCTTCTCTAATTGGCTTCTTCAAGCACGTACCATTCCATCACACAACTACCACACACTTGGAAGCAACCACCTCTTGGTTTGGTCAAATGTACCATTGATGCGGCCATTTTCAAACAACAACAATGCTTCGGGGCTGGAATCTGTATTCGTGATGTCAATGGCCATTTCCTTGACGCAAAAACAACATGACAATATGTCTTACCTGAGCCAAAGGAAGCAGAGGCATGGGCACTACTTCAAGCACTAATTTGGTTAAAAGATCTTAATGTGCAGAACATTATATTTGAACTTGACTGCTAAATAGTTGTGGAAGGCTTTCATAACAATTCATCAGGTCATTCAGATTTAGATGTTCTAATCTCAAAATGTAAATAATTAGTTTCTTGATTTTTAAATTCAATGGTGAGTTTTGTTAAAAAAAAATTTATCGTTTATATTTTAGCTAGGACGTCAATCTTGTATGTTAGTTCTTAGATTTTCTATGACATTCCTAATTGTATTGTTTCCAGCATTATAAATGAAATAATATAAGTTTATTCCCTTAAAAAAAAAAAAAGATGGGTTGCATTTGTGTCATAAATAACTGCATAATACTATTAAATAAGGATGTGTATCTCTATCCCTATTTTTATTTTTTTTACATTTAAAATCTTATTCTACAAGTTTTTGTCTTGTTAATGGATTCTTACCGTCAAATGTTAATATACATGGAATTTAATTATGTTTAGTAACATTTCATTTTTTAATAGTTAATAACTACTAAAAATTGTTTTACTAAATAAAATGTTAAAAATGAACTAAACAACTTTTACGGTTATAAATTGTTATAAAAAAAACATATGTATATACAGTAGGGAATTAAAAGTTTTTAATTTATTTTTCAATAATAACTACAAGTGAAAATCGGAAAATGCATAGGAATAGAAAACATAGTTAACCAAATAAAATGTTGGATTATTCAATCTTGATAGCATTTATCTGGAAGGTGTTTAGCGTGGTAGGTCTCTTGTAATTTTTTAACAAGAGGGATGAGCAAACAACACTGAGAGAAGAGGCAGCCATTGCAGCTCCAGCAATCCACGGTGGTAATCGGAATCTAGTGGAGGAGTAAAGGACACCGGCGGCAATTGGGATAGCTAGCAGATTGTAACCCATTGCCCAAATGTAGTTTAGACGTATACGATTGAATGTTTTTTGAGCTAGGTCAATTGCTATTATTATATCCTCCAAGTTGCTCTTCATCAGAACTATGTCAGCTGCCTCAATAGCTATGTCTGTGCCAGCACCAATTGCCATTCCAACATCTGCTGCCACCAGTGCCGGTGAATCGTTTATGCCATCTCCCACCATTGCCACCGTCTTCCCACAACTCTGTCAGCGCAGTAGTAATATTATTACTATTATATAGAGATCAAACACTTTTTTTTTTTTTTTCGGAGACTCTTTCATCACTAAATTTAGTGTATTTCACATCACATTTAACCTGATTTAGATATCAGATCCACAAATTACGGACAACAACAACACACGTCACCTTTTAAGTTTCATCATTAAGAAAAAATGTTGTTATATATACCTACCTGCAATTCTTTTATTTTGGTCGCTTTAGTCTCAGGTTGAGCCTCTGCCATGACATTTTCAATACCAACTTGTCTTGCTATGGAGTTGGCAGTTCCCCAGTTATCACCTGTCACCATCATGCTCTTTATTTTCATGGAATTAAGAATGGAAATTACTTCTTTGGCACCAGGTTTTAGTGGATCAGACACAGCCAAAACACCAGCGACTTCTCCATCCAAGGATACTAGAATCCCAGTTTGAGCCAAGCTTTCAGCTTCTGCTAGTGTTTCTTCAGCATCTGCTGAAATGGCTATGTTATGATCCAACATCATCTTTTTATTCCCAACCATTATTTCCTTGTTTAGAACAATGGCCTTCACTCCATGGCCCGAAACAGAAGCAAAGTCGTGTGCTTCTGGCCAGGGATGATTCTGTTCTTCTTCTATGATCTTTTTAGCGTGCTCAACAATTGCCTTGGCTATTGGATGTTCGCTGTTCACCTGATAATAATATAGATATAACAATAAATATTAATTTTCAATGGCATTTCAGAGTCGAGTAGTTACGGTAAATTAATGGAAGAAGGCGTGCCTCTGCTGCAGCAGCAAATTCATAGAAATCTTTAAGTGACATCTTTTTGAAGAGTTTTGTAGTAACAACCACTGGCTTCCCAACTGTGAGGGTCCCTGTCTTATCAAACACAATGCAATTCACCTGCAACGAAAAGTCTACTTATCAAACACCTATAAAACAATTTAATGTTAACACCACTTACTAACCTTGTGTGCATTTTCCAATGCCTGGCCACCTTTGATCAACACACCTTGTGATGCACCAACTCCAGTACCAACCATAACAGCCGTAGGAGTGGCTAGGCCAAGAGCACAAGGGCAGGCAATGACCATGACCGAAATCCCAAACTGAAGTGCAAGCTCAAAGCTGTTCGTGGAAGATGGTATCCAAGATTTTGGATATGCATGCAATTTTCCAGCTAGAAACCATGAAAGCCATGTTGAAAGAGAAAGCACAATGACCTGAAGAAGAAAAAGATGCAATGGTGAGCATAGAAGAAATTCCTCTGACCCCATGCATCCATCATCACTTGGCTTACCATGGGAACAAAATATTTAGAAATATGATCAGCAAGTTTTTGGACAGGAGCTTTAGCCATCTGGGCAGACTCAACAAGTCGAACAATCTGAGAGAGGGCAGTCTCTGATCCAACCCTAGTGACCTTAACGTGCAAAACCCCATTCTCGTTCACAGTGCCTCCAATCACCATATCACCTTTCCTCTTCGCCACAGGCCTTGCCTCTCCAGTTATCATGCTCTCGTTTACATGACTCTGTCCCCATACCACAAAACCATCCGCTGCTACTTTTGCACCTGGAACAACCTTTATCACATCCTCCTTTTGTATCAACCGGCTGTCAATTTGTCTTTCACCAACCACATTTCCCTCATCATCTTGAGCTAACAAGGTTGCCGTGTCGGGTGTCAAGTTCATAAGCTTTGCAATGGCCTGTGATGTCTTCCCTTTTGCCAACACTTCCAAATACTTCCCCAACAGAATAAACGAAATAAGCATAGAGCTGGTCTCAAAGAAATCGCTCCCTTTGAAATCCCGTGAGAAAGCAGCTCTTTCCACAACGTAAAGAGAATAGAAATATGCTGCATTTGTCCCTAAGGCTATCAACACATCCATGTTAGCAGAACCTTTGCGCAATGCTTTATATGCCCCAACGTAGAACCTTTTCCCTATGATGAACTGCACCGGGGTAGCAAATTCACACCTCAAGAGAAGTCCAATATTCAACATGTTGACAACTTTGATATCTAGAACATGTTTAACTCCAGGTATATACATGAGGACCATGGATGTCAAGAAAACAGGAATGGTGAAAGCCAAACTCCATATGAATAACTTGAAGTACCGGTTAATTTCCTTCTGTCTCTGTGCTTCTCTTCCTCCATCGTTTGGGAATATCACTGCTTTAAAACACCCTGAGCCTGTGGATTCTATGACTTCTATGAAGGTTCTTGGTCCTGTCATGTACGGTTTATAAGTTATGGCAATTTTGTGAATGTCTGGATATATGTCTATGGTTTCAACACCTGGAAGTGCATGGAGAGAGCGTTCGATGACATTCAGGGATTGATCATTTTTAATGCCATCAATTTGAAGCTCAATCTTGGAAATGTGTTCCCCTGTGCTAATTAGTAGGGCTTCGAACCCGGTTTCTTCAATGACATTGATAAGGTGGTTGTGGGTGACAGTGTTAGGGTCATAGCGGATTTCAGCTTCTTCAGTTGTTAAGGCGACTCGTGCCTTATGCACCCCAGGAAGGGACTGAAGAGATGATTCAATGGTGGAGGAGCAAGAAGTGCAAGTCATGCCTCGTACGTGAATTCGGCATATTTGAGTAGTGGAGTTGGTGTCGTTCGAGTCTTCTTCCATCACTTTGGCTTCAAATCCAGCATCTTCTATTGCCTCACGTATCCTCTCCTCCTGCGTAAGTAGTTTTCAGAGTTTTAAGTCAGATATATGATATATCTTTTTCTGTACTCTCCTCTCCTCATTTTGTCAACCAATGTTCAATTTATTTTATTTCTTTAATTAGTATGTTTTTATATTTAAAAGTTATCATGTAATGTATGAATAAGCAATAAGTGTCTAAAATACACTATTGTTTATAACATTAGATAATACTATAGGATCATAAGAGGATCCTCTGAAAGAGATTTATATTTATGTTGAATAGGATCTGAAAGTAAGATGAATGGCTAGAGGAGGAAAGTGGAGCATATATATATATGATATCATCAAAAGGTGCTAATAGGACAGCCATTAATAACCATCAGCCAAGGAAAATTTCGGGTCTGATAAGCAAATTAATAATATTTTTTACTATCTCATAGTACTACATATATCCACTAATAAAAGGGCTACAAGATATGTGTTGTGGACTAATCATCACCTTTAAAGCTGAAAAAGAAAGCAAAACAAAAGCCATATTCGTGCACAAGTGGAGCAAAAGGCTGTGCAGCATTTCTCAATTATTAATGAACACGTACTGTAAATTGTCAAATGAGATTCACTTTGATTTTGGTTAATTTATATATATGAAGTATAAACCACAGAGAATATATAATAACATATTAATTTAATGATGGTAAAACAATATTAAGCGAAAGGGAGATAAATAGATCAATAAATAACTATGAAAATTAAAATGAACTTCTAATTTAAGTATTGTCCCACAACATAAGCTTAAGAGAGACTAGATTAGATAAAATGGCATCTCTAATAGTATGAAAGAACATGATTAGTCTGTATGTAGTTCCACGTAGCCCTGATTTCGTTTTCATGGGAAAAACGAAACTGGAAAAGCAAACCCCAACGTAACAGTCGCAGATATGATCCTATCACATCGGCTTGCGTATGTGTATATATATAATATATTATCCGACTATGGCTCACGAAAGACGTAATGTATAAAAATACATATATACCACAGCATCAAGTATCATATTGAGTCTAAACTTAGAAATTCTGACACGCTACTACCAAGTACCAAACGTCGACTAAGCTAGTTAAACCTTAAAACACTTGTACATATTTATAAGTATACACGCATTATTATTTAAAGTGGTAGTAGTATTTAACTTTAGTGTGACGGAAATAAAGATAAAATGGTTAATAAATAAAGTTTGTGTGTAATACTTACACAAAAATATAAAATTGCTTTTCTTGTAAACATGATAGAGAGCCTTTATAAATCAATTGAAAGCGAAATGTCACCATCTCAACTAAGCATTATTCTCGGTAAAAAGAGTAAACATTGAAAGGTTTAGTTTACGCTTTGGTAAGAAAATTCAGTTCTTTAAACATAATTATTGAGTCTTTGGTAAAGGATAACTTTATTGATTTAGTCAGACAATTAATTTTCTGCACGAAGCTTAGCACTTTGGAATTTCGAGATCTTTGCTCCACGTACTTCCCCTACGCACCACACAATCAGCCACTTACTTTCAAAACACGATTATTTGCCATAATTATATTTTTATAACTAAATGTTAATCAATGTTCTAAAGACCCCGACTGAATAATTAAAGGTACAAAAATTTGTGAAATTTTACAAAGGATCAATTACCAAAATTATTAGGACACGATATATCATGGATGCCTGAAGAACCCCATAAACACTAAGATGTCATTTTTAAATTAAACAAATCAATCATCTTGTTAAACTTGCATGTTCGGTCCACAATCGCTCGATAGCTTAAATAAGAATGTTATTTTTAAGTATGCATATGCCCGCCTTTTCAGTTTCTTTAACTGATGTAAAAATTATTATAATCATACATTTAATTTGATATTTTTCTACAAAAAAATAATTTAACTCTATAAATGTCTATAAAAGATAACTCAGTTCTATAATGTACCTAATTTTATTATTATTATCCTATTGATACAAAATATTTATCTTTTCCCCAACAACATTAATAATTAATTTTGAAGTGTTATAATTTATATTTGGATGATTTTAATTAAAATTAATTTTAATATAAATTATTGAATTCAACGCATAAATTATCTAAAGTTGTTTTAGTTCATAATTTTTGAACCTAAAATTAATTTTAAGTTTTTCTCAACTTAGAATCAAACATGTAACTATTTCAAAACTGAATCAATTCTACATGCATGCATGACTGGAGCATTTAAGGGTGCTTTTTTTGTCTGTTTTTCAAGTCGAGGTATGAAGAGACATTTAAAAATGTCTGGGCATGTGTAACACAATTATTTGAGTTGTAGTATTAATTTCTTCACAAATTTTTAAATTTTTATAACATTATTTGATTTTGTATCTATCTTTTATTATCGTGTCATTTATGCATGTTATCTCTTGCTCTTTTCTTTTATCCATTCTTTACAAAAGAATTATTTGTCTGGTGCTGTAAAATAAGTGACAAAACTAAACAACCAAAAGCATACAGAGAGAGGCGCGAATAATTGTGAAAAATGGTTAATATATATGCAGTCTTGAAAAGCCAATGAGGAATAATTAAATTAAAGCATAGACGAGAGAGCGAGAATATGGATACTCACGTGAACCAGTTGTGGGTAGTAAAGAACCTGAGCTTTATAGTTCAAGACATCAACAACGGCCTCTCGAATCCCGGGTAAGCGTTTGATGGCTTTCTCAACGGATCCGGCACAAGCAGCGCACGTCATTCCCATAACGCTGAGAACCACTTTATTGACCGCCTCTGAATCTGTTCCTTCTAATTCCGACGGATAGTGTGGCTCAGGCCAAAGGTTCCCACAGCACTGCAACTGCAAACTAGTACTCATGCAATACTCCCAACCCTTCAACTTATTGTTACCCATTTTATTCTTTTATTAATTGCATAAAGGCTATAGCTATTTATAGAAGTGAAACATGACATGGATCGTTTTTTAAAACATAAAATAGATTTTGACTAATAACCGATTTGTTTTCTCTTTCTTACTTTGTAGGTTAGAAAGGGAAAGGTCTTGGCTCTTGACATGAGTCATGCCGTATGCAATGGTTAAAATTATTTATGAGAGATTCTAACAAGGGTAATTAAATTTGAGGAGTTTTGGAAAACAGGATAAGGTAGTTTTTAAGCGCGGAAAAGATAAAAAGTATTTAGCACAAGTTGTAATGTTAATGCAAGGTTTCTGACGATGAAAGCAACGATTCTACTTAGAACAAATGTTGTAGTGGGTGAGATTCCTGTCTTGCATGATTGTTTTGTTTTGCTGCTACGTACCTAACTTTGAAGGAAGGAGTCGTACCGATCCAAAGAGGGGAGAGTGTGGACTGTTATGGCTTATGCCACAAATGCCTGCGACTGCCCAATGGCCAATACTACTATTAAATCAATAAATATAATTTGATAACTGTGCACTCACACACCACACAATCCAAAATATTCTACCCAACCATTATTTCCTATATCTCTTGTTCTTGTTGCTCTCTCAACAACTTTTTAGTACTTATGGGTTGACGGATTCTTTTTGTTGTTTTTTATATACTTATGGGGTGGGAATTAAAAAGATTTGGTTGTTACAGTCCCGTACCATCATCATGGTCACTAAGTAACAAGTTGAAATATTTTATGACGAGAGATAGATTGACTTCGTTTATTTTATGATATCCAAACTCATTACTTCATTAACAACGATATTATTACCATCATTTTGATTTTAGGAGACCCACTAACAATTATGTGATTTTTTGTAGAGTCAAAAACGGACATAAAACGTAAGTTGCTAAAAATACAGGAATCTGAGTGTAGTTTACTACTCATTACAAAATTATAATATGTGCAGTACGGGCATTTCCATTCTGTTCTGTTATTTGCTCCTCTTTTCCATTTACTTCCATCCCATTTGGATTGTCACTCAACCACAGTTTTCAGAATAAAAACATCATCATCTCATAAAATAAAATAATATATATTAACAGCTTCTATTTCAGTACTTATGCTCATCAAATCAAATATCAAATACAGTAGAAAATAATAGAACATGTACTCCTATGTTACTTTGGATTCACGGTTTCTTTTGCTTCTTTCGAATCTAACCGGTGGAAAAAAAAAATCAGTTTTGTTAGTCCGATACCATTTTGATCACCAAGTAACAAGTTGAAATATTTGGCAATATCATTATAAACACTAACTAACAAGTTGCAATATTTGGACCAAAATAATTCAAGGGAGAGAGATACATTGACTTTGCTCATTTTTTATTTGGATAACATTATTATTCAATAGTCAGTTATCACGGATGAATTTTGTTATTTATTTTTATTTTCATTTTTGTTGGTCGATTTTAACCTTAAATATCTTGCATGTTAAAAACAAAAATAATAATAATCATGTATAAATAAATAATTCCTATCCAATATTCTCAATTATAATTTATTTTTAAAAATATATTTTATTTAACCATATATTCATCTACAATTCTTTTTAAACCACCCACAACACTAATCATTTTTCCTCCAACCTCCTCCCCATGACCCGTTACTCTATTTCTATTCATCTCGGTTTCTCTCATTCTCACTTATTATCATCTTTAATTTTTATCCACAATGCACCATTCATTTCTATATTCTCACTATATTGTTATATTTTTTTTCCTCCACATCCACAACACCTAAAGAGAATTTTTAATTTGTTAGAGGATGCATGCACTTTTATCATAATCAATTATATGATTCTCATTATTAAAGGTATCAGTTAATCCCAGTTTCACTTAAAAGTATAGTAACTATCTCAATTTTTGGTTTTCATATTTTTTTTATCTATATTATATATCTTCCTTTTTTGCTTTGGACGATTCTAAATTGACGACAATGGTTAGTAAATTCTCAAGGTTGGGTTTTCGCTATCTGTAAAATAAAACTTAAAAAAAGGGTGTATTGTTGCACTGAAAAGGAGAGTATCGAGTGAGAAAAGAATACTTGAATGGGGGAGGTTAATTGTAGAGTAGTTTCTCTCTCTCTCTCTCTTCTCTTTCTTTTTAAGTCTCCATATTTACTTTCGCTCACATTCTGTTAGTTTAATTTTTTATAAAACTCAATCTTTATTATGTTTGACTTAGTTTAATTTTTTATAAAACTCAATACTTATTATGTTTGACTTTCAGGATCTGTAGGAGTGTTGAAGCCAAATGAATCAATGAATTGTATGGATTAAGAACCTTGTTCTTGCTTTTTGGTACTGTTTTTTTTTTTTTTTTTTGTCAACAAGTGCTTCTTCCATTGTGGGAAGAATTTTTTTGTCAATAGCCAACAAAGAGACCTAGACCTTCAAATATGTATGCACATATAATCATATTTTGTGTTATTTAGTATTATTATTAACATTGATGGAAATTAATCTTAATTTGTAGGATTCGAATGAAGGAAACAAGATGGAATGTGAGCACAATAAGAAAGGGTTCATTAAGATACTCATATCAGGAGGTTCATCAAAACATAAAAGAAACCCACCACCACCACCTCAATCCGATGATGATGAGAATGATTCAACACAACATAATGATTCAAATGAATCGGAATCTTCAAATAATTTTGTTCTGACATAGCATTGTTATTATCCTGAAATACAAAAACTTCCTCCTCCCTAATATATGAAAGAAAAGAGTATAAACTAGCAAACAAGTTTTTCAATGATGACAATACTCAAGGTTGCCACATTATCCCTTTGCTCTTAACAAATTCATCTACTATTTCCTTTTTTAGTAGTTACTAGAAATACAAGTTTCTTCCTATAATAATTTCTTTACTTTATTGATTTTTGCAAGTTGAAATTGAAATGTTGAAGGCACCATTGCCATATTGAAGAAAGAGGAAATGGAAAACAACTATTTGTTTTGTAAATGATTTTTTTTCCATGGAACTATGCCTCCACTAGCCTTATATCATTTTTTATTTTGCAGGTTCAAGTGCTTCACTTTCCAATTTGTGGATTTCTAATATGAAGTGTGTGCGTGTTTTATTTTTAGGATTTTTATTAAAATAATATTGCATATCTTTTTTACTGATAGTTTTCATACACAGGTCATCAAGATTTAAAGGTTATAATCATGATGGCATAATCATCTGTGGTGTCTTATTCTTATTAGCATGATGGTTACACGTGATGTAGTGAAATAATTTCATACTTTCTATTTTTTCCTTTATTTTCATGAAATACTTAACATTTATTAATACTAAATTTCTTAATAAATAGTTATACATTATTTTCTCTTCTTCTCCCATTTAATTTGAATACTTTGATACCTATTGGGAAAAAAAATAAGATGGTCATTGTATCCAAAAAGTAAATAAATGATATATTTGTAGTGTATCTATCTAATATAAATACAACTTTATTGATATACCAAAGTGTATAAACAAAAGTCTTATTATTCTCAGCATACTTTTACAATCATTTCACTTATGCAAAAATCATGATTAGTTTCTCATTTAAATATTACTTCTATTATATAAAGAATTTGGATTTTGATTGACATGTGATATTTGAAAAAAAACATAAAAAAATAATAATAAACAAAATAAAGCATGAATGAAAAATGAAAAAGGTTCAATAAAATTAGTATTGATTCTATTATCCAAAGAGTTGGATTCACTCACAATTGAGTTTTTTTTTAAATAAAAAAAATCTTATAAATAAGATGAAGCATGAATCAAAGATAAAAATAAAAAAATAAAAAATAATGTCAATAAAACTTATCTATTTAATTTTTTAACGTACACAGATGATTTCTTTAGGGAAAAAAATAAATGTGACCACGCTAAAATTAAATTAAATTAAAATAAATTATTCAGCATAAAAAAATTGTTTAAGCATAATAATAAAATAAAATTATTATTATGTGTCAGTGTCAAGAAATAAAAAAAAATATAAATAAATATTTATTCATAAATAAAATAATAAAATTCATAATTGACGTAGTGGTATAAGATTTGATTGTTACACATAAAAAAATAATTTATTTATTTAGCAGGAGAATTGCATTTAATTTTTTTTTTTATATTTTTTGGGACTTACCACTGATACAATAAATGAGATTATTTTCTAATCTAATGGGACGAAGAACACCCATGATTATTGTCCTAAGATAAAATATATATATATATATATATATATATATATATATATATATATATATATATATATATATATATTCAACTAACATTAATGTATCCATCAATTAGAATATATATTCACCTCATTTTAACACACAAAAAATTGTGACAATTTATAATATAAATCCGAACACACAGGGGAGGCTGTGATTCCGTTGGTATTCATAATAATTTTTTATTCGTTGATAATCTAAAAGTTTTGCACTGACTCGTATAATTGATAAACTCTTATTTTATTAGTTAACAAATTTCAAGTCAAATAGATTTTTTAAGTCTTTTATTTTTATTTTTATTTTGATGAATTTTAAGTCTTTTATTTTAATTAGTAACTTATAACGTTTTTTAAAAGTTATTCCAAGCAAATTTTTAGCCTTTTGTTTTTAAATGAAAATATTTATTATTTTTATTTTTTAATATTATCTCACAATTTCTATTTATTTTTAGAGATTTAATACTCTCACATTCAATCTCGTTTTTTTTAAGAAGCAACTTTTATCTACTTAAAAAAATCACCTTTTACTTGATTGACATCATTTATAAGTGAAAGTTTTATTAGTAAAATAAATTTTAATTAATTAAATTTTGTAAATTTCTATAAATTATTAAGTATATTTTAAAAAACTAACATTAAAAATGTGCTTACCTGGCCATACTTTTAGTTTGGGTCAACTCTTAAAATTTAATCCCAAAGTTGAAGCTACGAGCCCATATCATGCACTATAAGTGCAATAAAACAAAGCCTAAGTTCTTTAAAAAAAAAAATCTAAGTATAATGATGAAAAAAAAATCCAGGTTATGAAAATGTTCTGCATTACTATGTGCAATTATAACTGTGATTGGGCTTTTTTTTCTTCTTTTCGACAAGATTATTGGGCATTTTTAATAAATGATCTTTTGAAAAAATAAATACAAAGTCTAAGTAAAAAAAAAAATTATAAACGATAATTTTTTTATTTCACAACAATGAAACTATATATTTTACTTTTAGTATATGTTTACAATTCAACCTGTGAAAAGATTGGGCAACTTTCATACATACAAGACTGTACGCAAAAGACATTTACCCTGGGCACAGCTTCATTTCAACAAATTTGTAAATTTAATTGTGCAGAAGAGAGAAAGTACAAGTTTTTAACACCTTTTTCACACCTTTGTACACTAAACTAAAATCACCACAAGACAAGCAAAATCATGAATCGTGATGCATGATATCAGTGGATGACTCGACCCTTATGGTTCGTATTTCAAGGTTGTCTAGCTTCTTGGGTCTCCTGTAATATTTAAGCAACAGAGAACAGCAAACAACGCTGACAGAGGAGGCAGCCATAGCAGCCCCAGCAATCCAGGGTGGCAATCTGAACCTTGTAGAAGGGAAAAGAGCTCCAGCAGCAATTGGGATGCCAAGCAAGTTATAACCCAATGCCCAAAAGTAATTCAGCCTTATGCGGGAAAATGTTTTTCTTGAAAGGTCAATGGCTGTTATTACATCCTCCAAGTTGCTCTTCATCAGGACAATATCAGCAGCCTCAATAGCAATGTCTGTACCAGCTCCTATTGCCATTCCCACATCCGCTGCCACTAGTGCAGGTGAATCATTTATACCATCCCCCACCATAGCCACAGTGTACCCAGAAGCCTGAGAGTGTGAGAGATAAAAAATAAAAGAAGTCACTCAACTCAATACGTTACAATAGAAAATATAGTTGAAAAGTTGTAATCATTATGCATTTTTACCTGCAAGTCTTTCACTTTCTCTGCTTTTTGATCCGGTTTGGCCTCAGCAATAACATTTTCAATTCCTACTTCCCTCGCGATAGAACTAGCAGTTCCCAAGTTGTCCCCAGTCACCATGATGCTCTTGATTTTCATGGACTTGAGGATGGAAATGACTTCTTGAGCACCTGGTTTCAATGGATCGGATACTGCTAAAACCCCAGCTACTTTCCCATTTATAGATACTACAATTCCTGTTTGAGCCATCTTTTCGGCTTCAGCAAGTATATCTTCAGCAGCATCAGGAATTGCAATGTTATGGTCAGCCAACAAGCTCTTATTACCCACAATTATTTCCTTGTTATGAACAGTGGCCTTTACTCCATGTCCTGTAATGGAAACAAAGTCTCTTGCTTCTGGCCAACAAGGGTTCTCTTCGTCTCTAAACTTTTTAGCATACTCAACGATGGCCTTGGCCAGCGGATGCTCACTGTTCACCTGTGATAGGCAAGTCAAATCAATGGAAATTGTTTATGACATGCATATGAGAAGGAGAGGGGGGAGATGACTACCTCAGCTGCAGCCACAAGTTCATAGAATTCCTGGAGCACCATTTTTGTCAATATTTCTGTTCTCACCAACACTGGTTTCCCAACAGTGAGAGTACCCGTCTTATCAAAAACAATGCAGTTCACCTACAAGACAGTCATAAACATATTCACGTGTGAGTAAATCCAGATAAAACCATGAAAGCTTTTATAGATAATTTTGGCATGACAAAACATACAACCAAGGACCAGTTTCTCCATTTTAAGTTTTAACTTCCAACCAAGTGTTGAGAGATAGGAATGAAAAAACTCAATAAAAATCAGAATGATACTAATATCCAAGCATAATATTTCCATTCACCCAGCACAACATTACTTCATATTAAGAACTGAGAAATGATATAAAGTGAATATGTTACAAACACTAGTACTCCTTTCCTAAAACACATATCATGTTGAATTAATTAGCAGAAATGGCTCTCAAACACCACTTGATTAACTGTTCAAAATTAAGCACGCACCAACACAGACAAAGCAAAACCAAAATTGACTTGGCTAACAAAGAAATGTGAAATGCAAATGCTGACCTTATGTGCACTCTCTAATGCTTGGCCTCCTTTGATGAGCACACCCTGAGATGCACCAACTCCAGTCCCAACCATAACAGCAGTTGGTGTGGCTAAACCCAAAGCACAAGGGCAGGCTATGACCATGACCGATATTCCAAACTGCAGAGCAAGCTGAAAGCTGTCCATAGAAGACGGTATCCAAGACTTGGGGTAAGCATGGAATTTTCCAGCCAAAAACCACACAAGCCAAGTAGTGAACGAGATCACAATCACCTGCACACAAACAAGTAATTGAATACAAATAAACAAATTCCTATATTACATTTACATGTCATCACACAATTCATAATTACCAGAGGCACAAAGTATTTGGAAATGCGATCAGCAAACTTCTGAACAGGAGCTTTAGCCATCTGAGCAGACTCAACAAGGCGAACAATCTGTGAAAGAGCACTCTCCGATCCCACCTTTGTTGCCTTAACATGCAAAACTCCATTCTCATTCAGAGTCCCTCCAATAACAGTGTCTCCTTTCCTCTTGGCCACAGGTCGCGCCTCCCCCGTAATCATGCTCTCATTCACGTGACTCTGCCCCCAAACAACAAAACCATCCGAAGCCACCTTCGCCCCAGGAACAACCTTGATCACATCGTTCTTCTGAACCAGCCTGCTATCAATCTCCTCCTCCCCAACAACGTTTCCATCACCGGGGTCCAGAGTCAACAAAACCGCAGTGTCCGGTGTCAAGTTCATGAGCTTGGCAATAGCATCAGAAGTCTTCCCCTTGGCCAAAATCTCAAGATACTTCCCAAGCAGAATGAAGGAAATAAGCATCGCACTTGTTTCAAAGAAATCATTGCCCTCGAAATGTGGAGAGGTAGCAGCTCTTAAAACAGAGTAGACAGAGTAAAAATAGGCAGTGTTTGTTCCCAACGCAATGAGAACATCCATGTTGGCAGAGCCACGACGCAATGCCTTATAGGAACCATAGTAAAAGCGCCACCCGAGAACGAACTGAACCGGCGTGGAAAGCACCCAACGCGCAACCTCCCCAACGGTAAGCATGTTGACAATTTTGGCATCGAGCGCGTCCTTAATTCCAGGAACATACATAAACACCATGGAGAGTAGAAACACAGGAATAGTAAAGACCAAGCTCCACAAGAAAGATTTATAGTACTGTTTAATTTCCCGGCGTCTGTGAGAATCTCTGTGTCCTTCTTCTGTAGGATATATCTTAGCCTTGAAATTCCCATTCCCTGTTTCATGAATCGCGTTGATGAAATTTCTGGGTCCTGTGACGTCCGGTTTGTAAGAAACCGATACTTTGTTTAGTTCCGTTGTTATGTCCACCGCAAGAACTCCTGGGAGCGTCCGCAGAGAATCTTGTATTAGTTTGATGGAGCCGGAGTCGTCGTTGGATACTGCAGCTTCCACTTGGAGGTCTATCTTGCTTAAGTCTTCGCTTGAACTAATGAGCTGGGCTTGGAATCCGGAATCTTGTATAGCTTGTAGAATTTGGTCGGTGGTGAGGAGGTTTGGATTGTAGTGGAGTTGGGCCTCTTCAGTGGCGAGGCCCACGCGGGCCTGGAAGACGCCGTGATGGGCTTGCAAAAGGGATTCGAGAGTGGATGAACAGGAGGTGCAGGTCATTCCTTTGATCTGGATACGGCACACTTGAACGGATGTGTCGTCTGTGAGTAACGCGGCTTCGAAACCAGCGTCTTCAATGGCCTCGCCAATTGTCTCCTCCTGAAAATAGCAATAAATAAAGTGAATGACAAGTTGGTGTGCTCAGTGGTGTGTAACTGGCTTACTTACGTTAACGAAGGCCGGGTAGAAGATGACGTGGGCGCGGTTGTTGAGGACGTCCACGATGGCTTCGCCGATCCCGGGGAGGCGTTTCACGGCCTTTTCCACGGATCCCGCGCAGGCGGCGCAGCTCATTCCCACGACGGAGAAAAGAGCGGTGGACTCTGAGAGCTCGTCCACCGTCGCGGCACCCTGTCCCTTCGGGTATTTCGGCATCGACGGGTAGTGAGGTCGCGGCGACAGGTTTCGCCAACAACTTAACGCTAACAGCTTCGCCATTGCTACCAGCACAACACAACACAACACAGGTTTTCTAAATTGCTACGAGAGAAAGAGAGAGGCTCGCTTTTTATATTGTCAAACGTGTTTTGTTTGCTTCTGCAGTCTCCATCGATTCACGCTTTTGACTTTAATTGATCTTGTTGTTCGTCACGCGCCAAGTTTGGTGGGTCATTAACTTACGTCACGTGGGCTTAACTCAACCTCGGCCTTCGGTCCGCGTAACCACTAAGCCAAAACGAAGCCCAGGATTAGGCCCGCGTAACTACGCTTTTGACAAAAACAAAAAGCCCACAACGTAAGTTTCAAACAATACCCAATCGTAATATAACTGAGTCTATCCGTTAGGTCGAACCCGTTATCGTTGCAAATGTATGGTCAGTTTTAATTACCATAATTGCCCGTATGTCTTGTTGATAGTGGGAACAGGTTCTTTTATTCTTTGCTTTTCCAAATAATAATATAACACTCAGTTAGAACAGAGAATACGTCAGCATAACTCCGCAAACTTCATGCATAGAAATAGAATGATGGGTAATACTTAACCTCAAAACCACAGTTTCTTATTTATACATTTTACATTTTTTTTACGGAACCACTATAAAATTGTTATGGTTGGAACCGTTATCTCTTTTTGACTTTATCTCGCTATATATTTAATTTAATTGTATTTCTTAATTGGGCTGTCAAAGACGTCATGGATTACGTGTAGAGGCCGGCTAACCAAAGTTGACTTGGACTCTAGAAAGAGAGCCCATTCAATAATAGGCTATATAATACCAACACGTCGTTATGGCCCACGGTTCATGCATATTATTTGGGCCTTATCATCTTAAGAACGGGCCAAATTCTTTACCTACACTCATAATTGATAAGACAGTCCAAATCATTGGTTCCCAATTCCAAATTCGCAAAGCCTACCGAAAGTCCGGCTTGACATAAAAACGAATTTAGTATTTTTTTTGTCACCATGACAAAAATATAATATTATATTAATTTCTATGTCAACAGATTAATAGTGAAACTGAAGATTATTAAATAGGTCAGATTTCTAACAGAATCTATGGCTTTTTTTTTTTTGACGGAAAATATATGGCTTAATTTACATTAGGTTAGATTTTAATAAATCAATAAGTTTGGTCGTCTTTAAATTATAATAATGTATTATTTTTTACAACGTATTAAAATGATACTTTTTTATTCACTAAAATGTAATTGGAAACTTATGGGACATGATTTATTTATCTAATTAAGGGCAATAGTAATGGTGGGAAGGAAAAGCAAATAGATTGCAACAGCCAACCGCTATCGTAGTCTTCTCAAAGTTCGTTCCGCCTCTCGTGTTTCCCAGAAACAAGGATCGACTTTATCTGTTATTTATTATTATTCCATAATTTTTCCATTCTTCTTCATTGCTCCCCAATATCCCTGTCTAATTTTCCTACACTTTTCAAAGGGCGCTTCTTCCTCAACACTGGTAAAATGGTACGTACGTATCTCATATTTATATGTTTTATTTTTATATACAGCTACTGATCGACAATGATTGCAGGCAAATGCAGCGTCCGGAATGGCTGTGCATGATGACTGCAAACTGAAGTTCCAGGAGCTTAAAGCAAAGCGGACCTTCAGATACATTACATTCAAAATTGATCAACAACAAGTTGTGATTGATAAAATTGGCTTATCGGCCGAAAGCTACACCGATTTTCAGGCCAGTTTGCCATCTGATGAGTGTCGTTATGCCGTCTATGATTTTGATTTCACTACCAATGAGAATTGCCAGAAAAGCAAGATCTTCTTCATTGCATGGTAATTACTAATTAATGCTACTGATCAATGATCATCGACTTGTAATATATATCTATGCTGTTGCATGCAGGTCACCAGACACTTCAAGGGTGAGGATGAAGATGGTGTATGCAAGTTCCAAGGATAGATTCAAGAGGGAACTGGATGGCATTCAAGTCGAACTGCAAGCAACTGATCCAAGCGAGATGGGCTTGGACATTGTCAAAGCAAGAGCCTTCTAAGTTCCAATTTTCCTTTCAAACATTCTTCTATTTCCCATTAATCTTGCTTTCTTTCAACACCCAATCAAACCACCTTGCTTCTTCATTTGGAAGAGGATTTTATGTAAAAGTATTTACATTATATACACCTTTTTTTTTTTTATTACTTTTTACTTCTCTTCTTTGAAGTAGATCATGGACATGATACATTATTTATATGCGCTGAACAAACATAAAGGCTCGTGATTTACATTAACACAACCAATAGAACGTTTTCTTTCATCCAAACCGGAACAACACAATGCTTGGTATGTATAATACAATCTTGTTCTATTTATCAATTGCTGGACCTGGACTTCTACTAGTCCGCTAGTGCTATACAACGAGACCTTGTCGTGTTTAAGCCTAACACAAACCCTTTTTGAGCAATCATTTACAATAGAAATGAAATCGAAGAGTAATAAGAAAAGAAACTAGTCAGAAAAAGTATTACTGGTGTATATGTCTCTGCTATAGTGTAGAACTGTTAATTTTGAGTTTTTACTATATTAAGATAAAAGTGCAAGTTCAGCCCAAGCCAAAGATGATGACTTGAGTCCCACGCTTGCTGATGTGTCAATTCTGCTCTCCAGCATGCTACATAATTCTCGCATAGATGGACGCATAGTAGTATCAGGGTTGATACAAAGAGTTATTACCTCGCATATCACTTTGAGGTCTTCATTTCTAAAAAATTTCAGTTCGGGATCCACCACACGTGACATTTCATCTGTCATTTCAAGGTAGTCCTTGGCCTGCAGCACATACAAACATTTAACAATATCGCTTCGTAAAAAATAAAAAATAAAAGTACACTCAAATTTCGGTTAGTTCCTTACCCAGTCAACCAAGTACCCTTTGCCCTTACAGTATGGAGGTCTCCCGCTGATTATCTCTAGCAGAAGTACCCCAAAAGCAAATACGTTTCCTTTGGTATCAAGATGGCGTGCTTCAAGGGAATTTGGAAGAACACAGATAGCACCTTGGCTGCCAATGGAACCAGAATTCTTTTCTGATCTTTCAAGAATTGTCTTCCAACTTTCAAAATCAACCAACTGCAATTAAGGTTAATGACAATGTGAATATCAAGCAAGCTTTTGGATTTCCAACATAACACATACATAAATATAGGTACATGTTACTCTGTTTCTGCTCATTCTTGACTGCAAGAAGATATTGAGTGCAATTGTAACAGGTAAATTTGAAGATTTGAACTAGCCATTGTGCACACCTTAGGCAAAAATTCTTCTGTAAGGTATACAGCACTAGAATTCAGCTCTGAGATAGTAAATGGAGGCTCCACTTCTGTGTGCAAATACTTGAGCCCACGTGCAATGCCTATGGCAATCTTCATACGCCGAGTCCAAGAGAATTGACATCCTTCTTCATCTGCAGTCATAATTGCATGCTGAAGGAACTGAAACATTTAAAACATAAACACCAGCAGAGAAACTTGACTTACAACAATGTAGGTGATCATGAAGTGTCCCATTTGAAGCATAATCAAAAACCAACATCCTTGTAAACGGAGTGTCTTCTCTACAATAGCCCAGTAGTTTTCCTATATTCTCATGATTTAACCTTGCCAAGTCTGCCACCTGAATGACATTAATAGCATAAATAATTACTAAAAGATTTGGACAACTATTTGTCTGCAAATTTTATCAAGCTGTAGGCATAGGGAAACTCCCATTTACCTCTCTCTGAAAATAGAGCTCAAGATATCCTATCCATTGCTCCTCCTTGATGCAGAGGGAAATCACAGCAATCTCAGGACCACCTTTCATTGTTCCCTTGTAGACCACACTATCTGGTGAGGACCCAATTATGTTGCTGAAATCTTCACAGGCAACTTCAAGCTCTTGTCTGCTATACCTTCTCACGTCCTTCAACATTTCAGGGTCTGCACATTAATAAAGCCAACTATGTTGAGAACAGCTCTAGAAAAATTAGATGCAAATACAAAGTACGGACAAAAAAGAAACAGAATCTATTACCTATATATACTGCTGTATTATCTTTCTGGCTTCCAGATTTTTTCCAAGGAATAATGATAGATGATTTGTTGTTACATCTCTGAAAACCCGCAAGAACAGCAACCAGAAAAAGAGAGCCCACCATAGTTCCAGTTACTATTTCTAGAGCCAAAAGCCAAACAGGTTTCGATGCTCCGTGATGCTTAGACACATATTCATCAGGTTGGTGGTTTGGATGCACCACTGGCTGGCTCTTGGCCCTGGCAGGTGAAGCACCCGCTATAAAATAATAGTTCAGTATTAGATACAAAATTAGGAAGGAGCGATTTAACGTAAAGAGTGATATCCAGTGTATGTTGGATTTGACAAAATTCTTATAGCATTTGTAAATATCACATAGATTCATTCTCAACACCGGCTTGGGTTTTCAAAAGAGGAATACAAAGTAAATACCAGTGAAAGCCACTTCTCAATAAAGTCATTAGTCAAGACTCAGCTCATACCACACTGTATAGAAGACCGCTGCTTTAAATCCTGGCCCTGGAGGCAATTCCCTTGAAAGCTTAACCTGTAGACATAGTATATGTTTACTAAATATAGTGGAGGAGGAGGAGTACCAACATGACCAGGGTCTCAGAAAAGAACCTTGGAAGATACTCCAAGCATTTGGGTATGCTACCAACTAAAAAATTAAACGAGAAATCTGCCATTTTCAACTGAGATGAACGACAAAAGCCAGTTACATTCTCCTTTGATGCATACCTGAAGAAATTATACAAATTTATGAGACAGATTAACAAAATTCAAACTTTGACTGGTTTAACTTGATTTTTTGTGCTTCATGTTGAATATTTCTACATGTTTTTCAGCCACAAGTGTTTTAAGTTGACTCATAACCCAAAGGGAAATTAAGTATCCCTAATGAAATCCTTTTGCATATTGAATGACTCCTGAACATGTTGAAAACTTGAAATTAATCATTGCCAATAATAAATTATCCTATTCCAATTTGCATATATCCAAACTATCTCCTTCACGGTAAACTTTAAAAGATAAATCTAAAGCATGATCATGTACTAAAAAAAAAAGTGAATAAAATTTCTCTTATGCATTAGTCACGACTAACAAGGGATGAAATAATGAAACAAGTGACATTCGAACAAAATAATAATTTGCATCCATTCAATTGTATACAAGACCAAAATTAAGCTCATCTAACAATCTCAATGCACAGCATATATATAATGGGGGGCTACAATCTCTGGCCATACTCATAAAAAAAAGTGTTTTAACAACCAGCAATTAGGAAAGAACTACATGATTAAGGATAAGGAATCCCTGAACCAAATTATAGCAACTCAATTATAAAAATTATACTCACATCCCATGCATATTTGAAGCAAAATTTGAGCTACAACCAGCAGGAACAGGTCCTTGAAGCCTATTCCTATCCAGCCAAAGTTCTTGAAGGTATCTCAAGTTTCCAAGCTCTGGAGGTAGCCTGCCAGTCAACCCATTGGACTGCAAGTTTCTACAGGAATGCAAACAAATTGGAATAAGTATGAAAGTCAATAATTGTATCTATTCAGGAAGATCATTATTCTGAATTTCTTTTACACTTTCACGAGTTGGGTTAGATTTCCAATCTCTGGAGGAATTGGTCCCGTTAACTGATTCAATCCCAAATCCAACACCTTGAGAGATTTCAACACACCCAACTCTCTAGGTATTATTCCAATGAAATTGTTGCCATGCAAAATTCTACATAAAAATAAGAAGCAGAAATTAGCTCCAACCATGATATTCCAGAACCAAGACACATAGTAATCACAATGACTAAACCAAAGATTTTCACTTTTTAGGATGTAGTAGTAGGGCTAGGAGAAAGGATGAACATACAGTTCTTGCAAATAGGTGATTTGCCCCAGCTCTGGTGGAAGAAACCCCTTTAATGATGATCCTGATATGTTTCTGCAAAGAAGAATCTCAATCTTTAGTACTAGAAATGTGATAGCTTGGAAATTCACGTCATCAACCTTGTCAAATAGCAACAGTACACCCGACCACCAACAACAACAGCAGCAGCTAGAAAAGAGCAATAATATCTTACAGCTTGATGACATGATCTCGAACCATAGTGCATGAGACGCCAAACCAGCTACAAGGATCTGATTCCACCGTATCCCAATTGAATAAAACTTGATATGGGTCTTCATAGACAGCTTCTTTGAGGCTCCTAAGCGCCCAAACTATCAAGAGAAGAAAGAAAGAAACAATGCAAATACTTAATTTCATTACTATGAACACCGTAATAAAAACTTGGGTAGCCAAAAGACAAAAATGACCACGTCCATGAAAATTGAAAAGCAAAACCAATCACACAATCTCGAAACTTGCAAGTTCACACAGGAAATTCAGCTACCTAACACGTTACACTATTAACAAGATTTTAGCAGCAGACAAAGATAGTATAACACGAGTGAATAGCTGAGATCTGAAAAAAGAGAATGAACACTCCAGAAAAAGACATACCTTCATTTGAGGGCACCGTATTAGAAACCACAAAAGAGAGCGTAGAAATGAAACTGAAAAACAAGAATGAAGTACAAGGCTTCATCTTTTCCCTGAGTTTTCTATACATCTTGTTTTGTTAGCCACTCACTTCACTCCAAAATACAAAAAGCACTTTTCCAAGAAAGTGTAGAACTCAACTCATGAGAAGAAGAATTGAAAAACAGGATAGCACAGACTAGGTGGGAAGCTGCAGCAAAGTTAAAAAGGTTCTAAAAATCTGCATTGTGTTGTGTGCTACTAACTACCAGGTTTTGCAGCGAAGTGGAAAAGAGGAGTTTAAATCCAAGATTTGGCAACTACCGATTGAAAGAATAACCAACTAGCTGCTGGTTCTGGTTGGAATGAGAAAGTGAGCAAATTGTTATTGTTAGGGTGAGTGACAATGACAATGAATTCGAGCCATAGCATATCAGAATGAAAACTTAGATTGAAAGAGAGTTTAGCCAACAAGCAAGTGCCAACAATTAATTTGATTAAGATTGCCACATACACATAAGCTGCTGTTAAAGATAGATACGCCTTTTATTTTTATTATTTATTTTATGTCAAGCAAAATCAATACAAGAGAGAAAAGTAAAGGTGTTATAAATATGTTCAAAATAACAATTTATTAATTGGAGGGATTAGTGAGGTAATTGATGATGGAGTGGGGCTAGATTACTATTACTAAACTACTATCTCGTGAAGTTGGTGAAGAAGGAATTGATATCGCAACATTTTTGACAAAAGTCGTTTTACGTTAGTCAACAACTAATATGTAGGTTAAACACCGAGTAATCATAAATTACGAGATCTTCAAACTTCAAACTCCAAGGGATTGGTCTTCTATCCAATAATGACAAATTTTTGTGTGAAAGTGCGCAATGCTTAATTTATTTATTTTTCATCTGTGTGTATATTCAATCAATTTCACAGTTTTCCTTTCCTTTTCGTGAAGAGTTTTTCTTTAAGGAAATTGTTCTTAATTTTATTTATCAATTAAAACGTTATTTTCTATCAATTTTTTACTATTACACACAGATTATCATAAGATTGCGATATATAGAAAACCAGTAGCATTTTAGCAAACTTGTATCTAATTGAACTTATAATATTTCAGGAATTGCCGTAGACGAATATATATATATATGACTTGTTAAAAATTTAAAACCATCGTCAGAACATAAAAACATCATCACAATAAACGTGATTTTTTTTTTTGTTCTTTCAAGACGTAAAGCGGTGTGTTTTTCTATTGTTGTTTTGTTTTCCTTTGCTTGTCTTGCCTTTTTTTTTTTTTTTTTTCTTCCCCTATATTTTTTTCACTTTCAGTGTGCGGGTTAATTATTTGGAAAAAGAATACGATCGATGCCTTTGGTAAAGCGTTGGTCGGGCCAAAATAATTATTTCTGTATTTTTTTTATACCGTGATTACTGGTCGGTTTGATATTTAATTTAATTACATAAACAAAAGTGCTTTTTTGAAAAGGCATGAGACGCTTCCAAAAATCCACAGTTTACAGTTGTTCTCTAACAAAAAGCAATATCAAAGCTTGTGTAAAACATCTTCTAGCCTTGGAACATAACAAACAAACCCACTCCACCACCTTTCGTTTTCTTGATTATGTTTTTGAATATCAATAGGCAACTATACCTAATAAAGATTGCAATCATGCGTCTTCAGGTTATTTTTACTTTATTTAATATTTACGCCTCTGTCTTCATGTTTATGTCCCCTGTACTTGTTTAGTCATTTACTTTATAGTTTATATATTATGGCTAAAACATTATGGAAAAACTAATCAATTAAATACGAAGACCCTTTCATTTTAATTGGTTTTCCCCCACCTTTTCGTTACTCTGATATGATTATATGTTTGAATGGTATTAAGGACAAATGGAGATGATTTTTTAACCCTGAAAGGCCCTCACTAAAGCTTCCAAGCAAAACATTCTAAGAGTTAGAGTATATTTAAAGGAAGGAGAAACCTCATCGTGCCATGATTTTGAATCAATATCGAATGAAGAGCTAGACGCCTTCTCATGCTTTGTAGAAAAATAATAAAAAACTATCAATTGGAAATCATAAATAAAAAATAAATGAGCTTAGTATTAGCTACTGGAAATCAAAGGTCAATAATGGGTGTAAAAGTAATTTTCTATCAGACTAGCTCAGTTTGTTTTGAGTTTCCACAGAAAGATTCAAAATTAAATAGACAGAAAGAATTTAAAAGTCAAGAGTTATGGTCTTAACAATAAGATAGATATGACTATAGGTGTGAAATTTAAAAAGCATATCACACTTCTTTGTAGGCCTGTTTAATTATTTAAAAAGAATATATATATTCAAGAACATGTAAGTTATATATAAACAAAAGCAACTTTAAACAAGTTAAAAACAAAAATCTATGAACTGACAAATATTAATATTATTTTGGATAATTAGTATCAAGTCCAATAAAAGACCAAATCATTTACATATTTCCATTAATTTATTTTGTATTTTTATCTGCACTATCTCTCACTAGCTCATTTCAATAAAATAAAAACACAGGTAAGCTTGTATCATCTATGACCATGACCTCCCTAGTTAGTTGCAACCAAACAAATATAAAAAGAAGTGTAGAAAATAATATTATTTATGAATTCATGAATGGATTATCGATTGAAGATGAAGCGGGTCCGCAAGTTTGAGTTTTTGCTTTTGTAAAAGGTCCATGCTGGTCGAGTGGAGTCTTCATTGACAATTGTCATTGAAGAAGAGTGTCCCATTTTATCATATTTGAAATTAACATGTCCCGTGGAATGTTTCTGTTTCTGCGGAGTAATTATTATTGTTATGACTTATGACGACGAACGTTCATGAATTTCATGCTTTCTTTAATATGCACACCGTCACGTTATCAATTCGCTCCTATTACTATTAGTGACAACCCTGTAATTTACTTACTTTTATTGGGCCTTGGTATGTCCATGAACTCCTTAAGCAAGGCCAACATTTGGGAATTCATTGGGCTCCTTGGGAGTATTTTTTGCATCCTTTCTTTGTGCGAGTCAATAATTTAATTATTCAATAATTATTTCTCAGTCAGCTATGGCCTCAAAGTTACAAGTGCACTCTTCTACTCTACCACTTATTTTGAAAAGTAAATGATTGAAATATTGAAAAAGTAATCATTTAAATATTTAATCAAATTCGAAGTGTATATTATTGTTGCTTCATATTTTAAAACTTCCATACATGCAATCCAATATGTGGACAAGAAATTATAAAAAGCAAAAAGCATAATAATAATGTGGATAAGACAATAGCTAGCCAGATTTGTTTGCAGTGCACATGCACACATTATATCTGTATCCCAACTCTCACTTCATTCTTATCCATCTTTCGTCGTCACGTGAGTCTCGTCCCATCTCATTCAACCTTCAAGTACGTTCGCAGCCGCACAGTCTTTCGTTTGCCTCATTCAGTCCATTTTCCTAGCTTTCACAATACTATTTGTCCACAAATTAACACATTTTTCCATGACTGTACACACTCTACACTTTTTACAATTAAAACAACTTTTGTCTCTTACTCATCTTTTCAATATCTTATTTCACTTTTTTTTTTTTATTTCTCAATTAATTTACACTTTATCTACAATTAAAAGTTCAGATTTTCATTCCTTTATTACATTTTATCTATTTATATAATTAATCCAAAAATTTATCTCAATCATCTACAAATATTCTCCTTTTATTTTTATCTATATTATTCATTTCTACCCATTTGTCTCTTTTATATATATTTTTAAATTCAATTTTAATATTTTTAAAAGAATCAGTATGTAGACATTTTTATGTATAGATGGAGATACTATAGCCATATCCAATTATCCATCTTTTTTAAGTAAATCTTTTGCTATTATTTGTAAATGTTTTTTTTAATGTGTACAACATTTGCACATAATAAAAATAATTAATCATACCTATTTTTATTGTTTGCAATGTTTGCACATATTAAAAAAAATCCTATTTATAATAACAATTAGGCAAAATCTATTTAGGAATCTCCTAAATCATGAGGACCAAAATGTTTGCATTACATAGATATGCACGTGGCATGATATGTGCTGAATAGAATTATGGTAGTACTTTTTTTCTTGATAAATTATAGTAGTACTACTGTACTAATAAAACTCTTGTAAATTCTAATAGGTGCTAGATCTCGATGTGCCAGTGTCACTTATTAATTACATGCGTTGGTTGCATTTTCTGACGTTGTCGTTATATAGATGTTTCGTATTGTATTTGATTGCAACTTCAGCGGTGGAAAAGCTAAGGGGGTTCGAGTTTCAGATTAACTGGTGCTGAGTGTAGTTGCAAGCAAAACAAAGATGGTTAGTAACACAGACACAAACAACAGCAACGAGAAGAAAGAGAAAGAGCTTGAGTTTTTCTTTGAGGACGACGATGGTGCACAACAGGATGTTGAAGCTGCTGCCAAGTTAGAGAGTGAAAGTGAGAGTAGCAGCGATGATGACGACGGAGGAAATGATACAACACGCCGTCAATCTTTCACCTCTCAGCAATGGCCTCAAAGTTACAAGTACAACACTCTTCTACTCTTTCTCTACCATTTCTTATTCCTATTATTCACACTACTTTACTTTCTTCTTTTGTTGCCTGCCTTTAATTAATTATGGTATATATGCATAATATTGTTGTTATAGAGGACTTTTCAAAAGTTTTTTTTTTTTATAATAAATTCTTTTAGCATCATTTCTAGCCTTTTATATATTATTATCAACGAATTTAATTTGTCAGATGTTTTGCGACTCTAATTTCTACTTACAAAGAGAAAGAATGAATGTTAGGACATCGAGTTAGTGAAGCATGACTTCCTAAATTAAAAATACTTTATTAATGATATTTATTTAAATAGATTGAATCTTATATTTTATTGCATTGTGGACTGTGGTGGTAACATCATTGTGTTGCGTTGGCCGTTACAATGTTCCAAACACATCACATGATGTGTGACGTGGTCTGCAATTTCAAACACATCGTAGCAGTTACAAATTTTAAACCGTGATTCTGTCATTTTAATTTTAAATGACACCACCCATTTTAAAGCATTTTCTTAGCATAATAATATATTTTTTTTTTATGATTAAGCTTCACTATAATTATGTTATCCAGCTTAATGTTGTGGTACTGCTTCCTTTTAACTAGTAACAACCTTAATGCTTTTTGTTTTTCCCTATTTTCTTATAACAGAGAGACCACGGATTCTTACACACTTGCTCCAGCTCCAAAGTTTGAGTCAATTCTACGAGTTCCAAGTATTATATATTCCAGTTTTGAGAATCGTTCAAAGAATAACTTAGACATAGATCGAAATACTCCTTTTCTCTCTGGTCACGAAGAATCAACATTGTGGAAGAAAGGTTCGGTGCAAAAGCATTTATCCGGTGAATTGCCCATTGGTCATGGATGCAGCCTCATTCAAACAGTTTTTAATGGTATGTTATTTTGTTACAAAATATTGTTGTATATATATCCTTGGACATCTTATATGATATGAACATGTTCTTTCTACATTGGCAGCAACTAATGTGATGGCTGGAGTTGGCATTCTGTCTACACCATATACATTGAAAGAAGCTGGGTGGATGAGCATGGTGTTTATGGTTCTTTTTGCAGTCATTTGTTGCTATACAGCCACCCTTATGAGATACTGTTTTGAAAGCAGAGAAGGGATCACTAGCTACCCAGATATAGGAGAAGCTGCTTTTGGAAAATATGGTCGTATTATTGTATCGGTGAGTTTATCTATATCTTTTTTTAAACTAATTGAAAGTTGTTCTGCAATGCTTATTAGATAACTGTTTATTGTTTTGATTCTGTTCTGTACCATGATGATTTAATCTGATTTTAGTCATTTTCTCTTTGATTTTTTTTTTTTTAACTTGATGCCCCTGACGAAATGCTTCTAGAGATGATTCACACTTTATCTTTATTTGTTGTATAACCCAAACTCATGTCATAGTAGTGAGGAAGAATGTTGAGATATAATGTTTTTCATTGATGCTGCAAAGTTTAATGGTTATACTAATCAATGTATACTTATGAAATTAATGCAGATCATATTGTACACTGAATTATATGTAAGTGTTGCAATCATTTCTTATATTTCCTTTAATAACACCTGAATTTTGTTAGTCTGCACTGTAATTATAAGAAATCTTTTTATGAGTGTAGTCGTGTTGTGTGGAATTCATCACCTTGGAAGGAGATAACCTCACTGGGCTATTTCCAGGAACATCCTTAGATTTGGGTAGTTTCCAGTTAGACTCTGTGCACTTGTTTGGAATTTTGGGTGCACTTATTATTATCCCAACTGTTTGGCTGAAGGATCTTCGTATAATCTCTTTACTGTCAGGTACTCGATCCAAAGTGTAAAAGAGTTTCCTTTTTGTTTTCAATTTTACAACTTAGCATGTCCTTAATTATTGGAATTTTTGTTATGATATATGCAGCTGGAGGGGTTTTTGCAACACTGTTGATTGTTATCTGTGTGTTTTGTATTGGGATGACAAACGGTGTTGGATTCCATCACACTGGTCAATTGGTCAATTGGAGTGGCATTCCATTAGCTATTGGTATCCATGGGTTTTGCTTTGCAGGACATTCTGTTTTTCCAAATATTTACCAATCTATGGCGGACAAAACACAATTTACTAAAGCAATACTAATATGGTATGGTACCTGTTTTTTTTTTTTTCTATAACTTGCAAGACATGTCTAATTTCTATTTTCTGAATCTCTAATTTCGTAAATGATTCATTCACATACAGTTTTGTATTGTCTGTTACAATATATGGAGGTGTTGCAATCATGGGATTTCTCATGTTTGGTGATGACACTTCGTCTCAAATAACATTAAATATGCCACGAGGTGCATTTGCTTCCAAGGTTGCATTGTGGACGACAGTAAGTATGAGATTTTTTCGGGTCTTCAACCATTATTTCATTAGTTTCACTGAAGTGAACATTTTTTTTTTAAATTTTGTGTTCCTTGCTCTTCTTTCAGGTAATTAACCCATTCACTAAATATCCTTTTCGCCACAACTAGTTTTTTTATGAATGCCATAAAAATGGAGATGGCTTGATCAAATTCATGAATCATTTTAGATTGTTTTTTCCTTAATTATACATAAATATGCTTTGTTGATAAACCCATTGGCAAGAAGTGTCGAGGAGTTGCTACCGGAGAGAATCTCAAGTACTTATCGGTGTTTCATTCTTCTTAGAACAGCACTTGTTGTATCCACAGTTTGTGCTGCTTTTCTGATTCCTTTTTTTGGTGAGTCTGAAACTTTAACTTTGTAATATCAAAATGGTAAGTCATATGAACCTAAACGAATCTAATACCATTTTTTTTTTATAATTTCAGGGTTTGTGATGGCTTTAATTGGCTCTCTCTTCAGTATACTTGTGGTAAGCAAACATCTCAGTACACCCACAATTACTCTTACATACACACACGTATTACTTTGTCAACATCTATGATGTCTAAAGGAAAATTAATGTTTGGACACCTAATGCCCACCAACACCTAGAGAGATGAAGAAATAAAAGAGACAAGTGGTAAATGTTTTCTTGAACACAAGACTAGTCCGGAAGAATATATTTATGCATAATTGTTTGTTGATTCTTTTGCTTTACATAATTGTCACCTATCTTTATAGTTTGTTGGCATCAACTTAACATTAATATATTCGTCTATAGTCTACCATGCTTTGCTTTATTGTTATTGCTTCAATTTCTTGTAAGAAATTCTAATTAAATTGAAATCTAATTTGGGGAATGCAAATTTTTTCAGTCAGTGATAATGCCAAGTTTATGTTTTATGAAAATTGTGGGGAAAAAAGCAAGTTATACACAGGTATGATGCTGCTGATCTTGTATTTAACTTTAATTTATTTTTCTACTATAATGCCGTACATTCAACAACTGAATTATACACTACAAAAAATGAATAATTAAAATATTTAATGTTTGTTGTAACTCGTAAGTATTAGTATATAGTCCAAGACTAATGCATGTATGTTGGTCATGCTTACATATTTACTCTAGTTTTCTTTTCTCTGATACCATCAGGTTGCATTGAGCGTCGTAATTACTACATTTGGAGTCGTTTGTGGAATTCTAGGAACATATTCGTCTGTGCTAAATATTGTGAATAGTTACTGAGACCTCTAGTCTTCTACACTGGATGGTTACGTTACGGTTGAGTGTTACAAATGTGTACTCATGACAAGTATAGGCATTTTGTGGAATTTTGATGTGGCAACAATACAGTACCTTTCTTTATGATGAAACACTTCATTTAAGGTTCATTTGAGTGGGGTTGTGCGATGCTTCATACTTTGATCCCAGAATTTGATGAAATTAGGGAACAACACAAAGTCACGTGACACATTATTCATTGTTTTTTTTTTTTAATTGAAATAGTATAAAGCATAGATTAAAATAAATCATCGGTTAAGATTTGGTATAAGTCTTTATTTATAGGGTATTGGCTGCTAATACATTCTAGTTAGGATGGACATTAACACTTATCATATATAAGAATGATCACTTATGTAAGAATAAGAATGACCAATTTCAATAGTTAGAATGACCACCATCGCCTAAGAAACTCGTTTTAGAAATCTCTCTCAAGGACAAAGCACCACCCTTGATAACAACCCTCACGAAAAAATCACAGTTGTCAGAATAAAGAAAACCGACAGCTTTGCGTCACTTTAGAATAATGAGATTTCACAAATTGAAACGCTTTTAACACTTTCACTTTCACAACTCTACCGTAAAAAAAAAAAACACTTTCACAACTCTCACTTTGCTTGCTTATTTTCTTTTATGTTTACGAAAGATTACCTTTTATAATGATTAGTCAAGTTAAATCACGCCTAAGTCCATATTTAAGATTAATTAAGAGATAGAACATAGATTTTTGATAAGTCAAGAATAAAAAAGATTAATTAATTTTGTGATTCATCGGAAGTGAATTGAGATAAAGACATTGGTTTTGATTAAACAAATAAGGGAGGTAAGTGTTTGTTTAAAAGGCCTCTGGAGAGGTGAGTGCAATTTCCCCTAAATCTTTATAATATGGACAAAGTTGAAAGTATGAAACACAGATTTCCCAAGCAGAAGAGACTAAAGGCATTGGTCAAACCCGATAGAAGAGCACATAGCATAACATCAATAAGTTTCACAGCTAACGTATTTTCATATAACCTGTAATAACTCTAAACTGCAAAAAGCATTATAATCTGTGCCTTCAGCTGAAATGGGTGGAAATTCAGTAAATCCTCCTTTCCTTGGCCCGCTTCCGAGAATTACTACCCTTAATCTTCCATTTTTCATTCCCAGCTGGTCGATTTTGTTCTTCAATTTCTCGAACCTTCCGCTTCCTAGAAAAATTAGTTAATAAACAATGTGTAAGTAACTTAGAGAGCATTGGAACATGCATAAACAACTCTAACTTATAGAGGTCTTTTTATATTTAACAAGACAGTGATATCGTTTAAGGTTGTCTCACCTATAGGCTGCAAGGTTTTGATCAGAAAGCAACTCATCTGCAAGCGATGCTTTCCTCTCCTTCCTTGTTAATCTGCCTGAGAAAAAGTCCAATGGAGAATCTACAACTGTTCCAACCTGATCATATATCCAAATTTTCAAATGATAAAAAAGCTGTCAAATAGAAATTCATATTTTGATGGAAGAAGTAATAATAATAACATTCAAACACATGCTTATGTGATCTATATAGCATATTAGCATGTAACCAAAAACTTGCCTGGAAATATTTGGGAAGTGTCTTCGATTTGGAATCACCTTTCTTGTAATGACGCTTTGGATCAAGGGCAGCCCTCAACTGTAACCATCAACGTACATGCTTGTTAATGTCAAAGGATAAGAACTAGCACACAAAATGCAACTAGACATGATTTAGAGATACACTAAAATCTCTGCATGTGTGCATGATTTTTCATTCTGATACTTGTAATATGACTCAACATTTGTAATTGCATCCTCAAATGTACATAGCCATTGCGTGAGAGTTTAACTTGATATTTTTTTATACAACAATAATATACATCATTCCATCTTATTTCACTATATCAAGGTAGTTTCCAGAAGAGTTCTAAGGTAACACTGTCACATAGTATAATTACAGATCAGGACTGAGAATTATTTATTGGTTTTAAATGGAGTAAAAGCACAAAGGAAGCAACAAATACTACTAACCATTGAAACATACAGTATTAGCAAGAAGCAAGAATCTAAATCTACATCCTACATGTAAAGAATCCAAGTCTCAGACAATGAGAAGATTTCTTATAAAGGAAAAAGAGAACATAAAAAAAGGAACTAAAATTTTCATTCCACAACAGTAATAAAAATTTAAATCCCATATTTTCCTCTATTTCCATATCACTTGGAGAAAGCAGAATCGTCTACTTTTAATGTTTTTCACTTCCATTACTTCTTTTCATTTGAATATAATTACGTAAGTGTATGTTATCACAGCTCAATCCAAGCTAATTTCACAAAAACATCATATTTGACCACATTCAAAAAACATTAGTAGAAAGAAAGGTAGAGATGTTAAAATTCAAAAGCACCTTCAATAACTTCAAATCTTTCTGCAACTCTGGGGTGATGGTTTGGGCTGGCATGTTGAACCTGACAGATTGAAATATGATAAGATAATTCCATTTTATAATCCAGCTAAAACAACAAAAGAACAACCATAAGAAAAGTTAAGTGCAGAAAATGAACATGAATATATTGATATTTGATTAAAAAAACAGGTTACTACCACTACATCCAGCTAAGCTGTGCAAAAACGAATAAAAGAAAAAAAAATTCCAGCCATGCTTGCATTCAGAAATGCAAACTTGCTTGAGAGAATAATCTAATGCTGCGTTGCATACCAGTTTTTCCCAGCAGTATCTTTAACTTGCTTTCTCAATAACTTGTTTAACTTTCTGGGATCGTTTGGAGGGACGAAAAGGCCATCAATCAGCTCTGAACTGGATTTCCCAACAGTACTGCTTGATGCCTCGGTTTGAGGTTTGGTATCAGACACATTACTGCCTTTTAATGATGGTAGAATTGCGAACTGTGGTTGCCATGATAACCCAACAACTGCTTTGCGCTCCGGCATTCCTGAATCAAAGTTATTTGCATAATGAGATATCTAATCATACACAAGAAGAATCACAATCTCAATCAGGTATGCAAATTGGATTGATTTAAACAAATTGGTAAGCCAATAAACATACACACACAGTCGAGATATTAAGAAATTGATGTTACCGGAGATTCTGAGACTGCTCCGCCTCCAATATTCAGGTTTCCCCCTTTGACACTAGAGATATAATGAAGCTGGTGCACAAACTTATACTAACCGACCCAGCCGAGCCCAGTGGAAAATAAATAACTACCTGCACCTCTTAAATTTCTTTACGCACCTCCTAATTTTTAATATCCCAAAATTACCCTTCTTCCTGTCTCCATCCTTCTCTCCCTCTGTTGATTTCTACGCGGACAGATGAAATGAAACTGAAACAGTGTGCTAATTGCTAAACATTACACACACATGGCGTTGCACTTAAATCATCTCCTTACACTCTTCAATATCGGCGGCGGAACTTTTTTTCTCACACGAGAAACTCACCTTTTCTATTAGATAGTTGTATATATATATTTTAGATGCTTTATTTGATACCGTCATAGTTTTTTTTTTATATATTTTAAAAATAAAGATTTGTATACATAATTAAAATTAATATTGAAATATTTTATTATTATTATCAATTAAAAACAAGAAACATACAAATAAATAAACCCACATTATATTATTGATTTATTCAATAAAAGTATTCAAATTTTTAGAATAATAATGATTCACTAAAATTTACCTTTTCCTAAAAAAAAAAAACCTTTTTTTAATATTAAACAGTGTTTACTGACTCATATTGTATAGAATATTTTTTAAATTCTTTTTTATATAACAAAATATTATTCTAATTAAAAAAAATTGTCACATTTTTTTATTGAAAAAAAACACATTTTCCCTATTCGAATTCTAACACAACTCACATATCACACAGGACATGCATGAGGATAAAAAGATTGTCTGCCTAACTCTTTTGTTTTTCTTCTTTCTTTCTTTCTGATGACCAAGAATGCCAGGTGTTAAAAACGTGAAAGAGATACGTCCAGTCCAAGTTTCAGAAGTCCATCTTATCTGTTTCTTTCTTCTCATGATTCAGTTATAGATTTCATATTAACTATAATGCTTCCCCAATCATAATGGCTTCATATAATGAGAAATAAAAACAGAGATTAAATAAAATAGTTTCAAAATAAAACAAAATAAATGTACAATAATAATGGTAACTCTTCCGCTATTTCCATAAATTTTTCCGAACTTTATCCTTAATCAGCTTATCATTGCCCATTCATTTTGTTTTAGGTCAGGTACCTTATCATTGTTAATTTATATCGTTTGTTGCCTATTTCTATAGGAAAATATCAAAATGATAATCTCATTTTGGGAAAGTGTTGAGAGGATGCTAATGTAAAGTTTTCAAACTTATAAAAAAAAAAATATTAGTGCAATGTTTTAAAGCTTAAAGAAAATTAATGTAGAAAAAATAAAAATAAAGTTATGCATAATTCAATAAAAAAAAAAAAGTTTAGGGAGTGTTAGCTATAATTTGATATTTTAATTATATTATTATGTAAGCATGCTTGTTGTTTATTAATTGGACGATTACACATGCTTTCGTTCATTGTTTATTTAAAATTTATAAGTGCATCCCACACATATTATTCACGTGTTGTATTTTTGTGATGAGTGTGCTGTAAATGGATTCGACTCACACCAATAAACAAAAATATCAACAATAATTGAAGTCACATGAAACGTGTGGACATATATATATATATATATATATATGATCTGAGAAGAAGTGCTCAGGCTAGCTGAAACTGAAATGGTAGTATAACAGATGCTGCGCGCATGCATAATGCATTGCTCCTCTCTTGTTATAAATTATAATGCTATATTATCGATGGATCACCTAACACTAACACTCACTTAATTCCCCAATTAAAGATCGAGAGACAGGATAATTAATGATTAATTAAGCTAGCTGTAGTAGATAGTAGTATATAGGATAAGTACAGATCGATCAAATAAATAAGATTAGTATCACTTGTGGGCGGGAAATCTATAGTCTATAGCCGCCCTCTACCAACATGTTGTAGATAACTCCACAAATGCAACCGCTTCTTTTAACTCCAATCACATCAACAGAACTGCTCTAAATAGGTTATATATAAATTCTCATTAATAATAAAAAAAAAAAGACGTTTTTAAATTACTATAAAGTCAGTTTTTTACTTATAGTATATTTTGATGAAAAGAAAGAAAATGGTATGTTTCTATTTGTTTGATCGAAGTGAAAAAAAAAACACTTTTAAAAATATTTATCTCTCTCCTATTTTATTTCAGTCTTTTTATTTCTCAGCTTACTTTCTTTCGATCAAATAAATAAAGCCTCAGGGCCATAAGAAGTAAAATATTCCTATGATGTAAGTCTTTATTTAATATTAATGTCCAATAAAAGTCAAAATTGAAAAAATAACTTATCTAAATAAATTATTTTTTTATTTAGCCAATCATAACCCAACCCTATGGGGCCTTTGTTTGAAAAAAATAAATAAATTTGACATCATGTGTAATATTGCATATAATATTATTTCTCATGTTTTTTTTTGTCTATACATACATATTTCAAAATACGTGCTAAAATATTTGTATTTTAGTATTAGTGTTTCTGACTTATTAATACCAATAAATAAATAAATAATGCTTTGAATGAATCAATGAAATAAATCAAAGGAAAAATAAAATACAATAAAATATTATATTCTATAATAGAAATAGAAATAGAAATAAATCAATGAAATACATTTGACTGAATCTGCTGTATTTCCTGAGTGCATAAAAAATATATTTGACCGAATTACCATTTTTTAAGTATTTAAAAGGATTATTAAAACTTTTTTAACTAATGCTCTAAAGATAGAAATTAATAAATTTAAATTGAAATATTAAATAAATGCAATATATTTAATACATTCATAATTTTAAAAAAAGAATAGAAAGTTTAAAAAACAAGATTTCTAATCACTACTTTTACGAAAACATGTAACTGTGATTACATTTAATACGTAATTATGATGAGCATAAAATTAATTTTTTATTTGTAGGCCATTTGACTATTTCTAATTACACTAAACTTGTTTAAACAAAATCTCATTGGCTTAATTAAGCCTGCTTCCACGTCAAATTGTTATCTCTATCGTACAAAACGAACTGTGTAATTTAGTTGGAAACTGATTAATATATTAATTAATTAATTAATTGGGTTGCTTTCAATTAACGACGTTATTGTCTTTACAATTTTCATTCATTAATAAATGACGTGTACGTACACTTTCCGCGGGTACTACATATATATATCGAATTAAATTATTCTGAAAAGTGAAAAGCACTTAATATTTTTTGTAACTACAGTGAAAAGGTACTAGTTTGAGTCTTTGACCTTCCGAAGACACTTGCCAAGTTGTTAATTAATTGGTATATAAATGTTAGCTTTTGCACCTTCAACTTCAACTCTCTCCATCTTTCTCATTCATTCGGCTCAAATGGCCAAGGTTCACCCTCAGGAATCCACTTCCTCTCCCTGCATGTCCTATGCACCAGAAACATATACCCTCTGGATGAAATCACTTGTTCTCCACTCTAACGGTTGCACCGTGTATGATTCTAATGGTGTCATCGTTTATCGCGTTGATAACTATGACACGAAGGGTAGAAGAGACGTTAACCTTTTGGATCTGCGAGGCAGAGTTCTATGTACCATACACAAGGTATCTTGATATATATGATGTTGTATTGTAATGATCCATTTTTAATTAGTTTCTTCAATTGTTGGTATATATATTGTGTCACCACTTTGTAAATTAATTAATTTGCAGAAACTACTTGGTTTTGGACGTTGGGATGTGTATAGAGGTAGCCATAACTCAAAGTGTAAGATCCAGCAGGAAAAACCGTGGTTTAAAGTTAAAAGATGTTATAAGATGATGACAGGAAAAGTAACGTGCCAGATTAGAGTGGAGTGCCAAAAGAACTATTGCATAGAGAAAATCGGTGGCAAAACAGCATTTCGGATTGTCAACATAGACGGAGATATAGTTGCCGATGTAATCATTCATTCATTCTTTTTTACTTTAGTTCTATGTCCTGATTCATTCATTAATTTGGTGTTGATTTATTGGTAATTTATTTTGACGCAGGCAAAGCAAAAACAGTCATCCTCGGGAGTGGTGCTGGGTAATGATGTTCTAACGTTGGATGTGGAGGGCGGAATAGATCATTCTCTTATAATGGCTTTTGTAACTGTGTTCGGATTAGTCTGCGGCAGAATGTGATGAATTTGTGAATACTGAATGAATAGTATATGTATTCCTCCTCATCGTTGCTTTTCTAAATTTTTCTCCAAATAAACAGTTTTGTAGACCGTATTTGACTTTATATTATTAATCATTATTGTATATACGACAGTGATGACCTCCGCAGGAATTCCGTATCATGGTGATATATATGTTTGGATTAATTTTTTTTTTTTTTGGTTCTAAACAAAGATAATATATACTAGTATATATAATAAGCAACTAGATGAAAGAAGACATGCATGCCTCAGCTAGAAATTAAAGTTACATAAGTGTTACAATTCCAATCTGCATATATAATCGTGCAGACTGCCAAAGGTTTTGTATCCACCCATCCTACATTATATGCTTCCACGTATCCTGAGTAACCGACAGCCACAACCCAAATCAGATGAAAAATTTGTCCTACCATCTACTATATATATATTTCAGTTACACAAGTAAGAGTGAAGTTAAACAATTGTGGTAGATTTGGTGCAATTAAGGGATTGTACTAACAATACTTAGATCCTTTAATTTATATTATATACAAGTTTTTTTTGCATGTATAAAAAGAAAGTACAAGAGTTATCCTGACCCATGTAGAAAAGGTGAGAATTCACAAAAGAACTGTATCAAGAAGAAATTCATTCTAAATTAAAAGACTAATTGGTACACCATTAATTCTAGAACTAATTAATTAACAACTAGAAGCTCCTGCCTTAGCTTTGAACTATGTACGGGGCCAACATTTTATAAGATCCTTCAGCCGAAGGACATCAAGTGAATCGTTTTGAAATAAGATACTATATATATATATATATATATATATATATTAATAACCATACCAGCCAAAACTACATCCAAGCCTTTTTTTTAACCTCGGCTTACCAAAGGCTCTATATTACAAATAATGAACTCCGGCATATTACATGGAAAAACAACAACAGAATAAGTTTAATATGAAATATGAAACAAACTAGACGTGTACCCAAGCGTAAAAACTAACATAAATATGAACTAATTAGTTTAATATAATACGAATTATAATGTTTTGTATGGAAAAAAATATGACTGAATATCTCAACTTACACCACCCGGCCTTCAAAATACTAAAATGGACATCAGACTATAGTTTATTCGTTGAAAATTAATTTAAATATAGTCTGGTTTGAGATTAGTTTTTCTCAAAATAATAATGACGATGCATGGAATGGATTTAATTTTCAAAAAGGTATAATGTCTTTGACTTTTGACGTTGATTTATAGGTTAACAGATGTTTATAAGGGAGATGTATATGAGGGAAATGTTTTGTAAACACTCTGATCTCATTAAATTATGTAATTTAAAGAGAGATAAAAATAGAAAAGAAAGAGAACAATAATAGATATGATAAGTGAAACAAATTTTGTATACGTACACAAACCTAACACTTCAATAAATAATATGATATGACAATTTTTTTTTTGACAGAAATAGAAACTAACAAATAGATGTTTATAATTTTGAAGAATTTATATATCAATGTTCTATTTATAAGTATACTATAAAAATAAAATAATACTTTTTAATTTAAAGTGTTATTTTAAATAAACTAATTTTAAAAAAAATCACCTAAATCTAAAGCAATACAGTGTAGCGCTGGGAACACTGATGTTGACCAAATATTTAATTAGGGTTACCATACATATTCTTTTGAAAGTTTGGTACGTGACTACGTAAGCGGTGATTGATTTTGATTCCATCGGTAGCTAGAAAGCCAAAACCGGCCGTCTGATCAGGTAAGACCCTGTTTTGAAAAAGGATTCTGAGCGTGCATGTAAGTGTCATTACTATTATTAATATTAACTTCTTCTTTTTTCCTGCAATGCAATGTTTCCAGTTTCACATTCTATCATCGCTAATATTCATCAGCATTCTTATCAGTACATATGGCAGACAGACACTGAGATTACTGGTGGAAATATCATTATACTTACTTTAATTTCAATGAGTCAACTACACAGTAATATACATTACACTTATTTTTTCTTATTTTTCAACTGTTTATGCGTTCAGCAGCCTAGTACTTTTCACGGAACGTTCAATACCCCTTTTTGAAGTTTCAACCTGTGCACATTTTTTGGATGGTATAGGAGTTACGTACAAGGGGGTCATTTTAATAACAATAATCCAGCAAGGTATTACTTATATAATATTAGAAACTCAATATAAAATTCGTTAATTTACAAAGGATAAAAATGAAGTCTAAATTTTATTAATAAAGGTAAGATAAAATAAATCGTATCAATAAAAGAACTAATCATTTGTATTATATATTAATATTAATAGATACAATAAAGAATATGTAGAGTATGTTTATAAAACAAAAAAGACACAAGAAAACAGCTGAACATGACAGCATCGGTAACAAAATAACACTTGGACATTACAAACGAAACCCAATGGGGAACACATTTAGCATATTTGGAAGCAGATATTAAGTCTAAGAAAAATATACGTATTTGACCATTATACACATTAATTTATTTGTTACTATGAAATGTGTTTCGTTGTTGCTTCAACTATACAATGCAGGCTCACTCCAAGATGAGAGGAACTTATTAATTAATTAGCCTTTCTGGTTACTCTTAAGATTTCGTACTGTCATAACGAGCTTTTGTCTTTCACCTTCTACCTCAGCAAAATTGAGGCTCATTTCTAAGTATCTCTCTTGCATCTCTTTAAGTTCGCTTTCCATTGATCTGTTTCTCTCCTTCAATGACGTTAGCTCACTTAATAACTCAGCAACACTGCTATCTGCAGTATCCATTATGGAGGTTCCTGCTTCTTTCTCTGGCAAATTTACGTTACTGCCATGGGGGCCACAAAATAATGATCAATAACTAACCATAGACAAACTGAACAGATTGTTACTAAATTATTAGTACTAAACAACCTCCACTTAATGGCATAGGGAGAGAAAAAAACATTAATGGAAAGTAGAAAAGTAGTCAGACCTCTTGGATAACAATGCAGCAGCATTGAGATGCTCAACTGTACTTCTATCCTGAACCACCTGTTTGAAGGGCATGGCAATGTACATTTATTCCAGATATGTAATTTAATAGTGAAAGAGGAATTAAACTTCTCAGTTCTCCAAAATATAATTAGAACTTTTCATATTGTAATATGCATCAATAATGCTAATCAGTAATCACTAGCATTAAAAGTATACCTTCTGCAAAGCAATACTTTGGTTGAATTCCTCCATTTTGTTCTCCAGCTCCTTAATTTTGGTCTGGAGTTCCTTTTCCTTCTCCAAAAATGAAGTTCTTGAAGTTTCCAAGGCAGTTTCCTTTGACTGTATTATTCCCTGCCATAAACAATCTTTTTTTATTAAACCGTGGATAGTAGATGAAATTATGTAAATATTAGAATTTGAGAATCGAGCATTTTTCTAAAATGACCCGACTCTAGACTTTACCTCGAGCGTTTTTATTTTCTCCCTCAGACTGACTATTTCCTTTGTATTCTGAGGAACTGCAGCAGTTTTTTTGTTCTTTGAAATATTTTTACTCTCCCTGAATCTCTTCTCTGCGCTGATTAAAGCATCATCTTTCTTCTTCAATTCACTCTTTATCTGGAAAACTTGCTTCTGTAATTTTTCTTTCTCAGCTTCATCCTTGGAAAGAGAGAGTTTCAGATCACTGTACTGAGCTCTAATCTCCTCCAACTCTGATTCCAAGACTCTAACCTCTGTTTCTTTTTCATCCTTACGATGTCTCATTCTGTTTAGCTCATTAAGTGACTGTTCTGCCTCCTTCTTCAACAATGAAATCGTACCCACCAGTTCATTTCTCTCCACGGTTCCTTTCTGTAGCAGTGCCTCATATTCCTCAATTGATTTCTTCATAGCTTCCAAGTCAGTTCTTAAAACTTCTTTTCCTTCTACTTGCTCATGTAAGCATGAAATCTCCTCATTAAGCTTTCCACGCTCAGCTTTGAGTAGCACGATCTCATCAGAGAAATCCCGAATAACTTGTTCCTCGTGCTTCTTCTGATTTTCAAGCTGCTTGGACTTGTCTTCAATTTCCAACAACATCTGGCGTATCTGAACTTCCATCGTATCTATTTGGTTGGAAAGTTGGTTCAGTTTGACCCCATAATCAGCTTTAGTTGACTCGAGTTCTTCTTTGACCCTATGCAACTTTTCTTCCATAACACTTTTCTGTGCACGCACTGCACTTGCTTCTGTCAATGCCTTCATGGTAGCCTTCTCATTCGCATCAAACGTGGTGGTCATTTGCGTGGAGAGCCTTTGGAATTCCTCTTGAAGCCTCTCAGCAGTTTTAGCATTTTTCAGTCTGGTCTTCCGCAAAACTTCCTCAGCTTGGATGGCTCTTTGCTCTTGTTCAACTTTGTCACGTATCACTGCTTCTAGATCAGCTTCAAATCCCTGTGCTTGTTTCTCCATTTCCTCCTCTAATCCTCTGATATGGCTTTCAAGTGCCTTGATGGTAGCCAGAGAATTTGAGAAGTCTTCTGATTGTTCCTTGAGTTGGTCTTCCAGATTCTTGATGTGGATTTCAATGTCATTCATTGCAGCAGGAGGAGGAGATGAACATTCATACTGCATTTTCAACTGTTCTTGAAGTTCGCTTTGCTCCAGCTTATATGCAAGGCCATGGTTTTCCTGCTTCAATATCTCATAGTCCAGTGCAAGCTGTTCCATCTGCATCTCTAACTCATCTTTGTCTCTCCTATACATCTCTATTTCACCATAGAGGTCTACTATTTTCTTCTCGAGTAAGTGTGTCTCATTGGCTTCAGTGTGTTCCTTAACAAGCTCCTCCAATGCTTTCTGTTCTTCATCATCATCCGTTTCACATTTAGAGAGCTTTATCCTTTTCTCTTGGGAATTTTGATCTTGCTCATTTATATAGGAGTGGTTACATATGTCCCTATTTTTCTGCTCCAACATTTCATCCAAATCCTGCACAGCAAGAACTAGTTCGGCATTAGATTCTTGCATCTTCTTTAACTGTAGCCGGAGATTTGCATTGAGGTCCTTCTCATAATCTAATTCTTGCCTTATTTCTTCAACAAGAGCATGAAGATCTCCACCTTCCAACTGTGACCTGTTTCTGACTTTGGCCTCGTCCATGCGTTTCTGAAAAGACCTGAGATTGTCACATTCTGTCTTGAATGCATCCCTTTCCTCCTTCAAGACAATGACTTCTTTGGCGAGATCCTGTCCTCTTTTGCATTCCTTCACAATTTGCTTCCTGAGTGTCTGTAACTCCAAGTCTGACACATCCACCTGCCTTGCCAAAGCAGCAAGTTCAGCCTTGACACTATCAATCTCTAAAGGGGAAGTTTGTTGGTCGCTTTCCTTCGGTAGAGAATTATGATGAGAGCCATATGTTGAGTCATCTGTGCTTAGCCTGTGCTCCGAACCAGTTGACCAGTCCCAGTGTGATCTCTGATGCATTGATGTTGAGGCATTGAGAGAAAGGTTTTGAGGTTCTGAAGCATGGTGCAAAACTGGGTCTGGAAGAAACCTTTTTGTGTTGAGGTGAATGTTCTTTTTTCTAGGTCCAATTTCGCGGGGAGTATCAAGTCCAGAGCTGTCATCAGAACTTGACAATGTCATATCAGAGCCACTAGATGTCCTATAATTAGAAGAGCTCAAATCAGTTCTGTTGATGATTGCTTTGGCAGAGACGTCCTGTGAAACAATAAATGAAAAATGGATGAATCCTGTACTAAGAAAAAAGAAAGTACATGCCAGTTTAATTTATATATCAATAAAAGAACGTGTACTTTGAAAGGACATTCCAATTTAATGTATATATATCAAGGAAATTTTCAATTATGAAAGCATCACATTAACACTTGTCTGCACCCTTCTTCCCAAAAGGGTGAGACATAAAAAGAAGTGACTATAATTCTTAGCCCAAAAGGGTGAAATTCTTACTTCAGAAGAATAGCTTCTACTTGTTTCATCCGTATCAGCGTTGCTTAATTGATTCCCTGAGCTCCTATCATCGGATTTTAGTTTGGCATCTTCACATTCATCCTCCTCTCTGCAAATGTTATCGAACAAGAAGAAACCGCATCATCAAAAACTGAGTTGAGGCAAACTCTACAAACCTGAAAGGAATTAACCATGGCAATTCCCCCCTTGTACCTTCGATCACCGTTTTCTTGCAGCCTCTGAATTGATACCTGTTTGGATACACCAAATAAAATTTACCCAGATCAACATTGCTTTGACTTATGTTTTACTCAAACTTTTCTTTAGTTTTTTCCTGAAATTTCAAGTAACTTTTCATCTGGACCACAAAAAAAATCAGAAAAAGATAGAGAGCAAAAACTAACATGCAAAACAGCATCACAATGAGAAATCCTGATGGGAAGAGCGACAGAGGAGGGCTTTGAGGCTTCCACATAATCAGCAAAATTTATAGAAACCTCCCCAATGGAACTAGCTTTTGGTAAACCCTGCATAGAGTGCAGAAATTAGATCACATTGACAAAAATAAACTAATCGACAACAAATGATAGAGAGCAAAAAAAAAAAAAAAAAAAAATCATACCGTTGAAACCAAAAAATGATATATTTTGTCACTGATTTTCCCAGTCTTAGGCTCCTGAATAAACTTGACAGTTTCATACACAGGATTTTCCCATCTACAAGTTCCGTCTCGAACTGTAGCTTTGTCTAATTTCGTAGTTGGCTTTCCAATGTCCCCTGGAACTATAGACAGCACCAATGCATCCATCCCAGATTGAAACACCTGATATTGCACACAGCACACCCAAATGCAACCACTCATTTTACCATCTTCCATTCCAAACTCCAAACCAATTAGTAGTACAATTCAGCACCATAAGTACATCATCAAAATTCAGATTCTATTCCAAACTCCCATTTTCATTTTTCAAGAAAACTAAAAAATAATGTCTCTTTTTTTTGGTATGAGACTACAGACACCAGAGTTCCAGGTAAGTAGGACCAATATAACAGCTGGAAAAGTTTTCCGCGTTAAACTTGAAATCAGTAGTTAGGCTGAAACAATTCTGTGTCATCTGATCCAGGCTTGTTGGTGAAAAAAATGGTGTCTCTTTTTTACTCAATTAAAATCCAGAGGAAAAAGAAGAAGAATGAGAAGGAGGAAGATTGAAATTGACTTGAGAGAAATATGAAAAGTGACCTGGGTGGCATGAAAGTGGAGCTTGAAAACAGCTTTGACCCTGTTCTTCTCGCTTCTCCATCTTGCAGAACGAAACATCTTCTTCTTCAGTTCTTTACTCACTCCACTGCACGTGGATTCCTTCAATGTGGCTCAACTCATTGGCCCAGAGAGAACGTGGAAGGATGCAGAATGAGGGTGATGAAAATTGGAAGCAAACAGAATCAGGTGGATCTGATGTGGTGCTTCGTTGCTCCTCTGTTCTTGTCGTCTCTGTTTACAGCAACGGCATTTAAGAAACAGACGATGACATACATATATATTGATTTGAAGTGGAAGCTTCTGTTTCTAATATATAATATAGTTTTTAACTTCATTAAATAAAATAAAATAAATAATTCGGTGAAAATTGTTTATTTTTGGTAAAGAAGACGATCATCTATTTTCTTTAGTTATATTATCACGGACTTGTGCTTTTATGGGTGGCTAAAGGGACCGGACAATAACGTATCTTCTCGTTTGACAATATGCCCATAATACCCTTTATTGTAGTTTTTTATTTATTTATTGAATATTGAATCTACAAACAACAATTCGCGTGCGTATGGAATGAACTACTGCTATATTATATGTAAGTTGTTGAATGCTTATAATTTGAAAAATGTATCTGGTTAATAGTAACGAAGAAAACAAGGCGTAGGAGTAAGAGTAATCCATGGGAAAAGAAAATTTGTCTTGGCCGTGAAAGGGAAGTTAGAGAAATTTTATCTAGGCCTTCTTTACAAACCTAAAATCCCTGCTGGCTCTTTCTAAGAAGTGGTTGATAAGGTAAGGACTAAGGAGTAACAAAAAATTTCGATCGAGTAATAAATAAATAAATAATACAGTACGCTGCAGTTCGAATCCTGAGTTAAAGGGTCCACTAATCATATGAGCTACATCTACAAAATTAAGGTTGACTCTAGCTCCATCATCAATGGTACTCTTAGATTCCAAAAATAAAAGACTCGTATCTAGTGTGTAATACTTTAATTTTACATGATATAGTATTAGTTTAGACTTTGAAGAGATAAATACTAACACGAACTCTCTCTTTTTTTAAAAAAAAATAAAAAGTATGCTGAAAAAAAATACTTTTTTTGTCATTCTGTATTTTGTTTTTAGCGACAACAATCATAAAGAGGATTTTGAGTAAATTATGATAAGAACTTAACAAATATTTTATAATTAAAGAATCATAAATGTTTATAACTTAATTCTTTTTATGTTCACATTTAAATCTTTGATTAAGTAGCAATTAATACGAGAAACATAGAAATATAAATAAAATTGACCGCACTTTAATTTTTAAAGTTATATTAATTGAATGTAATTTATAATTAATTTAAACAATAGAACTTTTAAATGTTGTTAAATTTGTACTGGTATGTATGTCAAAATATTGTTTTTTTTATGTTGAAATTACTGTTTCTTTCTCAAATTTCACATTTCGTATACTTTAAAATTAATTTCTTTAAACTTTTATTTTTATCCATGAAAAGCAATTTTACAAAAGCATGGTCAAGCATTACTTATGAATACACTTCTTTTAATAAGATTCAAATCATGATTTAGTGCTTTTTGTAGAATGATAATTCCTTTTGATAAACCCGATTCATGTTAATTAAAAATAAAAAAGGTCATATTATTTTTATTATTTAATATATATTAACTTATTTATAAAATTTTATCTTTTTTAAAACTAATTTGATCTAAACTATAAAAAAAATCGTACATTAGACGGGATACTTAGTGCTTGCTAGTGCCTAATTAACTATTAACAATGTAAACTAAAGAAGGCCCGACTAAAGCTAACAAAAAATGGTGACTCAGACTCAGTATATAAGTAGTTTTGTTTATTTGTTCTTAGTTTAATTACGGAATTAAAAAACCGGTACCCTTTCACAGCACAGATGTACATAAATTAGCAATTTTTTCTTAGTTTGTAGAGATCGATGGGTGGCTACATATGAATACGATAATCGATAATATCTTAATATGCTTTTTGACAGAAGAAGTCTACGATGATGGATGAGTTGGGTTTGGTGTTACTGTAAGAGAATGGTATTACTCGTAGTAGTAGAAAAGAAAAACCCAACGGTCTAATTAATACGATAATTTCTGTGTTTCTTCTTATAATAATATGAAAACGACTCTTAAACAAAATTTAACCAGTCTAATGTATCCAATTTTTTTGCTAACCAATCCTTAATCACCTAAACGCACACGCAATGATATAATATAAATAATTTTTTAATATATATATATAGAGAGAGAGAGAGATGAGAGAGAGAGAAAATTATTTGACATCATTTGTCAATTTTTTATATTTGTATTATTGAATAACCTCTGTAGAATATAAAATTAATCAATTATAATTTAATATAAAATTTTTATCCTACGTACTAAGTTTCGCATAATTTAGATCAATATATTTATTGATATGTTAAAAAAAGACAATAAGATATTATTATCTTGCAACTTTAATGTTTATTATTTTAATTACATAAATGACTAGTATTTCATTTTAGCATGTTATTAATATTACGGTTAAAGTAATACACATTAATTATTGATGAAGATTAAGAACTTTTTTACTCTAAAAATTTCTCTAGAAATCATAGATGTTTTATAATTAAAATAAATGACTTATATTGTTGAGATGTATGTGTAAAAAATATGAAAAATACCAATTAAGAGATAAATATTATTATATATATACTAGAAATTAATTAGTATGGGCTGATAGTGCAAATGTTTTTTTTACATAATTATAGATTTATATATACAATAAGATTGTCAATTTTTATTACTAAGTTACTTCATCTCATATATTTTCTATGATACTCTTCATTCATGAGTGAGATTCAAAAAGACTTTAATAACAGTTTTTTAAAGATAATATGAGAAGAATTTTTTAAATTTAATGATCTCAAGCGATTTTGTTAATAAGTATGAAAATTCATTTTTTTTCTTATAAATAAATAGGAAGAGAGTAGTATAATCAGGAGTAGTTGACAGTATAAATTTTGTTCCACTAATAATATATACAAAACTAATCTCTTGCATACAATATCAATTATTTAATTAATACTCAAATGGAATAATAAAAGTGAGAAGTTAAAGGCTTAAGCCTTAAAGGCCATAGTCAATGACTGAATAGTATTTTGGGGGCAACAAGTAAATCATAATTAATGGCATTGAATCCAGCCTGATGACTTCATTTAAATTATGCGAGTTGATGTATTTGTTAGGTTGACGAATCTGGTATCTTTTCGGGCCCACAATTCTCTAACTCTTATTTAGCTGAGTAAGTCTTTAACTATAAGAGAAGCATTCAATATACCACATTAAATAGTTTTAATTACTTAAAAAACGAAATATATATTATTAAATACTTTAACATTAGCAATAGTATATGAAATAAGGTAGGATAAATAAAGTCATGAGTTTGATTCTCGTAACTGTTATTGTAAATAAAAATAAAATTATGTGGATCGACACATTATGTGCAGCAGTAAATAGTTACGTTTTTGTTTTATGAATCACTAGTAATTTTAATGAGACAATTTTATTGGAAGGGTAAAATTCTTCATTTAAATATTTAGTGCAGTTGCATTTCTGAGTTAAAGATGGAATGATGTGACGTTGATTGATTCCGGCACTTAGAAATGGTTACAACTTACAAAGGTGGTTGTATTGTACACAATCCTGATTCCAAAAAAGTAGAAGCATGGTGCTGGTGAAGGGAGGTAGGAGTTGCTTTCGTTGGTCACTTAATTTACTTGGCTTTTAAAGCTGGTAATGCGCAAGGTGTGAGGTGAGGTGAGGTTACTAGTAAACTTTCAGTCAATAACTGAAGACTTCACTCCACACACACACGAGTCCCATTTCAAAGCGTACATCTGCAGTCACTAGATCGGAAGAGAATTCTACACTCAACCGCAGCTACCATACCATATACACATTGGAAAAAAGAAAAGGCAGAGGCGGTGTCGTCTACTTGAGTCACAAACCAAACCAAACCAAACATTTATGAGTTGTACATCATAACAGAACAGACAACCTTTTCATGTGTTTTCTGCTTTTGTTTCCCCACAACCTCAATTCTATGGAACGAACACATGAGCGCTATCTTATATACAGCACCACCGTGTTTCCCTGCTTCCACACTTTTATTTTATGTGACAAAACACAATTCCCATTTACTCATATTTAAAGACACAATTCAGTATTAACCATATCATATACGACTAAAAGAAGATTATTTTTATTTTGAGGAGAAATTAGCATATAGTTATGGATCACTAAATGTTTAAGTTTTTTACATTATCCTGGGCCATGATGTGTCATGTCATGAGGAAATGAGATAAAACCATGATAAACTTGGACCACTTAATAAAACCATGACTTTATGATTATATAGTTTTTGTTAGTTATTCGTGGGTGGGCTGTTTCAATTTCTTCAACAATTTTACACGGTGTATTGCAAATGTCTAACTCAACTTTACAATAAATCATGGGTTCATCCGCAGATCAAGCCTAAATCACTGCTCGCCATGAAAAATGATTGTTTTCCTGATTAGGTTCAAAGATATACAATTCAACTTATATAAAAGACTTAATTGTTGGAGACATTTTCAGACAAAAGTGTAAACCATAAAGATGTTGATGCTAGCTTATAATCATTTGTTTTTATTTTGCGGAGCATCATTGCGCGCGGCCTGAAGCGTAATCTGCTTTCTTCGTTATGATTTCCACTTTTGAGCTTTATAACAATATTCCATTGGATTGCAAATTTTATATTTTATTGGTTCACTAATTCGCATCGTAATCTTAATTAAAATCTAGCTCCACCAAATTAAAAAAGAAACCTTTGTAGGCTTATTAAAATAGGATATATGGTTTTGCAGTTTCCACCAAACTGCATTACTACGTAGGAACTAATTGGACATGTGAACTAATTTCGACAAAGATTAAGAATTTGCCAGTTGCTTAACATTGTTCAATTTTTGTCGTGTGGATTATAATTATATACCTCGCCTAAGTCTTAACTATCATATCAGGGAAGGTATATTCGATCACAACATACAATTCATTAGTGCATTTACAGATTGAATGGAATACGCACAACATAACAATCCAAGTGAACCACTGACAAAAATGTAGCAACCTGCTGCTAACAAGTGTTAAAGCAATTTCTTCGCTGTCATGAAGGAACGCAGAATCATATTCTGTAAAATGTGAAACTTTGGTTTTATCACATGCCAAAGTTTATTTGATTATTTTTTGGGATCCTTTCCTTCAACATCAAGAATTCCAACTTCTAAAATATTGCTTATCCACTTGGGCGGTTAAACTGTGAAAATTAGGTAAACAACTTCCTAATCTGAATGATGAACTATATATGTATGTGTACATAAATTCATAAACACTGACCCAATTTTGCGCCCTCTCTAATGATACTTAATTACTATTGAAATGTTTTGGTCCCGTGCAACTTTTCCAATTTAATTAATGTCTAAAGGGGAAAAAGATGAGGCACTAATTAACGAGGAAACAAAAATATCCACCTAGCTTGTGTTTCTTCGGTTTACTGTTGTTAATGCTCTCGTGAATATGGTTTTTAGTTTAGGCCTGTTGTCACTTTTTCTCTTTCAGTAACGTGACTACAATGAGATAAAATGAAATAATCTTCCACGTATTTACTCAATCAAGCTATTGATCATGCAGCCTAGGAAAATATTTAGCTTCAACTTTATTTCTCTTTCAGTTAGAAAAACTGAAAAAGACAAGGCTGAATGAGAGCGAGGAGAAGCTGCAGAGTGCAGGGTGCACTAAAATGATGAACTTGTTTACAGGACAGACATGAGAGACAACAGAAGGTGCTCACGTGAACCTGGTCCACCCCATCCGTATATGATCCATGATCCAGATACACTTTTTCTTTTTATCATTTGATCCAGAATACACTTAAAACAACAACTCACAAGACATGGCAAATTAATAGATTTTAATCACATACTTTTTTTTTATAAACATTACATTTATCTTCCATTTCATTTTCCTCAAACTTCATTTGCAAACATATTTTAAGAACATATAGTAGAAACAAATATTGACACAAATGCTAAACACCATATGGCGCGCGAAAGAATAGATGCAAAGATACGTGCAAATCCAGTGTAAAAAAGTGAAGGCAAAAGAAAAGGGAATGAAAGATAAAGAGAAAGAAGAAGAAAAATGAAAAAGAAAAAGAAAAACATCAGATATTATTTAACCACAAAGTTATAAAGAATTCACGTGACGAAAGAAATCCTATATCTTTGTTTACTTTAATGTAGGGGTTACATCTACATTTTCCATCTTAAAAGAGGACGAGACAGCCGAGGAATTCATTCAACCCACAGTCCACAGATGTTATAAGATGTACTTATAGGTATTTTGTTAATAAATACACCACCATGGCTTCAATTTTTAATTCTAAAATATTATGAACATAGACTAAACACACTATGGAATGGAAAAGTTATTTTTATTATTTTTTTCCCTTCGAAACAATCTTCTTCGATGTATAGTCGGACACTAAATATTATGATTTATGAGTACACATCTCTTGATGATAATTGGAACATTAATTTACCACATATACACCATATTATTTAATATTTGGAACGAAGGACATTGGTAAAGCTGGGAGTGAACTTAGTAAACAAAATATGGCGGGAACAACAAAGCCCATCTATTCGAATGTGAGGCTTTTAGTTACGGTTACGGCCTTGTCCTTTTTCTCAAGCCTTCTTCTTATAACATATATATATATTCTTCAGGAATGAAAACGTCCATCATCCAATAAAACGAGTTCAATCACATAATCACATGCGAGCGAGACTATTAATAAAGGAGACAAGGTTGTTTGTTGGATATACTTATACTATACATAAGTGGCAGCAGCTCCAATTCATTTTCTTTCTTTCTTTCTTTAACAATCAATCATTTTCATCCTTAAAACAATATACTCCACCAAAAATGAATTAGGTCATTAAAGAGAAAAAAATCATTAAAATACCTTTCAATATTATAAACATCAAACATTCATTTTCTTAATGAATCGCTATCATCCTGTGAAAATACATTGCAGTGACCCTTTGGATTACATTGATAAGATATTCACATGTATACAATTGATTAAAGTTTTTTTGTTTTTTTTTTTTAGATTCAATACGCTTAGTGCAACCCGATGACGTACGGGTGTAATTTTGATTTTGATTTCAATTTCAATGTCTTTTGGTCTCTCTATAAAAGTGATTTTAGCTTTTCGTTCCTATACTTTTTTTGTTCCATGTATCTGTTATCATTTGTTTTAATTCTCATTGTGAACTGGCCGCTAGCAACAACATATTTTATGTCTATGTAAATACTGTAACTTTTGTTTTATATGTTGCTATATTTTTTTTTTTTTTGTTAGTTCTGATAAATATAAAGAACTCTACATTTGTTTCTCTAACTTTCTACAAAATATGTAATTTTTTTTTGGGATTAATTAAGTTTTCAATTCTTTAACTTTTTTTAGATTCTAATATCTAGTCCCTCAAACTTAGTCCTCTATTACATTTTTAATCTGTCTTTTTATTGTTCAAAATTAATTTAAAATATAAAATATTATTTTATTTTTATGTTATAAAATTAATTCATGAGTAGTAGTCTTATGATCCATTAAAAAATGAAGCATGGGATGGAATGCATTTGAATATCCGCACATCTTTGTTTGGGCCCAACTTGAAACTTCGCTGCGGCCTTACGTTGTTGTGCAAGGCGAGGCCACCCTGTCAACTCACAACTTTGTTATTTACAAACTTCAACTTTTCTGTCTATGTTGTATGCTATATATTAAACTTTTAAACAGTTTCATTATTCATCCATAACTGAACCTTTGTTATTGTCTGCCAACAACTCTTTCCAGAATAAGCCGAACATGGGAGAAGAGGTGTCCAACAAAACCGAATCAGAGCTACACTCTGTTCCGGAAGAGCATGATTCCCCTCTTCCGGAAACAGAACCGGAGAAACCTGATCCTCCAGTTGCTCAAGGTAAATCTCTCACTCTTTTTTCACATGATGAAACTTCACCCTGCCATGAAAACTAACTAAACATGAAAACAAGTATATGCACCAATACCAAACAATATATGAATCAAAGAAATTCCTCCTCTAACTTTTTTTTTTTAATATGTATATTTCTTTATTAATTGAAACCAATTTCATCACTTATTACTTATGTTCACAAAACAGAGTTTCCTCTGCTTCATTTCTTAGGGACTTTCAATCGTCCAATAAAAGGCAAGTAATTCTTGCTTTTCAGCCATTCGGAACTCTTTATTTCTCTTTGGTGGTAAAGTACTCTAAAGTTGGAAATCTGATAAAGAACTCTAAAAGCTAACTGGTTTATTTGTAGATTTGGTTTTTCCATTTATAGTTGGGATTAGCTAATATAACATTTTTTTGCTAAGATTTTATGTGGGTAAAATTCCTTTTTAAAGTGGCACGTATTTACTTCGTGACTTCGCGTCATTTAAAGGTTTCTATTAAAATCTTTGGTATATATATATATATATATATATAAACTAATATATATACTGATCTTTGCCACGTATTGTAATTGCATTAGGCATGCAAGAATTTGTATATTCTATGCTCCTATTCATTCTCTCCATCATGTTTTGTTTTGTATAGAGGTTCCGGATCACGCTGATAAAAATGATACAGAGGATTCAGTCAACAAAGGTCATTATCTGAAAAATTAGCATAAGGTTATTGAATATTGCAGAGATAGGTAACATTTTTCATATTGTTTCGCCAGATGCTATGCTTGCAAGAGTGTTAACAGAGAAAAGATTGGCTTTGATTAAAGCATGGGAAGAAAGTGAAAAGACAAAAGCAGAGAACAGGCAAGTGGTCATATGATTGCAAACCTACCCATTATTTTACTTCGTCTTCTCACATTTTAGAAAGAAGTAATATGATTCTCAGTTAGTTTAGTGCCTTGTTTGGTGTCTTTGGCATTTGCATGAAAACTTACCCATTACGTAGTTGTTGGATAAAATATCCAATTTCATTATCAATAATGAAAGCTGAGTTTGATGATGCAGGGCATACAAGAAGCTCTCTGCTGTTGGACTATGGGAAGACAGCAAGAAAGCATCAGTAGAGGCACAACTCAAGAAAATTGAGGTGATTAATTTAACTCGATGGTTTTCTGAGTGTAACATAGATATCATTGTGATTTGTGATTGTTAACTAACAATGATAGTTGGGAAGATAATAGCATTGGATTTTGTGTTCATTTAATGCATCATCAATATGACTGGTTTTAACAGGAAAGCTTGGAAAGAAAAAAGGCTGAGTATGTTGAAAAAATGAAGAATAAAGTTGCTGAAATACACAGGTTAGCTGAAGAGAAAAAGGCAATTGTTGAGGCTCAGAAAAGAGAAGAATTTATCGAACTAGAGGGGACAGCTGCAAACTTTCGTAGCCGTGGAAATACACCAAGGAAATTCTTTTCATGCTTTAGCAGCTAAGTTTTTTAAAAGAGAATGTCAAGGACCAAATTCTTGCTGGATTGGTTATATGTGCTTACATTTACATTTAAATTTTGTTTGGTGTGTTTCTTTTTCTTTTTCTTTCTATATACTATTTGAATCAAATCTCACCAGTTGAAGAGGACAAAACATAGAAATAAGTGGAGAAATTGTCTATGTATACTTACTGTTGTTCTATATGGCTATTGAAAAATGTTAAAGTATACATTTTTTTAATATACTCTTTTTAAATACACTTTATTTATTACAGTGTGATAATCACAGTTTTCATAATCAGAGCCGCGGCTGGTTCAATAAAAACCAATCTATCATTTGGTTCAAAAATAATTTTAAATTTATTTATAATTAATTTTTTAAAGAATTTATAATTAACTTAATAACAATTATTCTTTCATAATTTTACCTATATTCTCATAAACTAAACAATTTTTGTTATCCGTATATAACTAAATTTGTTCTATTATTTGTTATTTTATAATAATGATGTTCTAATAAATTTTTATTTTCCTTTTTATTATTAGTTATTAGAATATAATATTTTTCATTAGTGGAAAGAATAAATAGAATTGGCAAAATAGAAAAAAAAAACAATAATATCCAAATTCTAGCGGGCGAATGTTTACTCTTTGAATAAAAAATTTCAATGTGTAAAAGTAAGAAAGATAAAATTATAATTTAGTGTTTCTATTAATTGGTTACTCTAACAAAAAACCAAGAAGACTCTCGGCCTTATCCGAAAGAAAGAGCTGTCCATTGAAAAAGGTTTTACTTTTACATCACATTTTATGGAATGCCTCTGTTTGTTTGCTTTCACTGTACTCATGAAGGACTCTTGATGGATTTCTTTACACTTGTTTAAGGAGAAAGAAATGTAGCTATGAGCATCTCATCAAGAAAACTTCAATAAATAAAAGTGGAATGCAACACTCATATTTCAGATGGATTTCTTTGAGGATACCACCCATCAATTCCATTGCTTCCACTCAAGTTCCCCATTGATTGAGTAGTGGCGGCTTTTTGTTAGAGACATTCCCGCAGAAAGTGCTGCGTATTTCATCATCGATAATAGAAGGACCATGGTTTTGTTCTTTGGGGACATGTTGATATCTTGCTGACTTCAAATGTACTTCATTCTTTAGAATGTTTCCAATCCCATTGCATTGATCAAATTAAAAACTTTAGTCCATACTTTTATCAATCTAAATTTGGTTCACTAATAAACTTTACTGAAGTAAATTCCAATCCACCCTCTTGATGTTTCCTTAAAAGACAGTGTCACCCTAAACTTGTTCCGAAAATACACTTCACTCTTTGATCAACGAAAAGTGAAAGTATACTTCACTCCATTTGGCTTAGTGACTCGTACTTTCTTCAAGTGCCAGAGAACACTCCAGGTTTTCATTGGTCCAAACTCCAAACTCTGTAATAATTAAAAAAAAAAAAAAACAGATTTTATGCATACATACTGCATTTCTTACAATTCGTGAGCTAAGCACTGAAGCGCACACCAGCCACCACTGCAATCCCTTTTCATTTTTAGCCATTTAAGGAAGCTTTATACACCGCAATTAGCTCCCTGTAATATTCATTAATCCTCCTAAATTACTCTAGTGACGAGAGGGTGAATGACGAGATAAAGAGATGAAAACTAATTGCAAAAGGTTTGAAGAACGAGGCTTTTGTAAAGGACCAAGTTCAATGGTATGAAAAGTGACGTTGGCTGAAATAGTTTATGGTAATTGATACATTTTGATTGGGGGGGGAAAGTGCTGGAGCAAATGAAATAGCTGCTGAAAACGAAAATTTCTGGTAAAAAGTTAAAGTATCATCACTTTTGCTACATGTAGCAATAGATCATTTTTGCGGACTAAAAGGTGAAGATGAATCAAACTTCAGGGATGCAATATGCATTTCAGTCTTTGTATGTATATAAAAAGTAGCAATAGGTGATAACATCCCATTAGACTGACAATAAACCCCAAATGATGAACCTCATGAATATTTTTCACTCTCCTAATTGACCGTGTTTGCTAACATGGTTCGCCATCTGCTCTTTTGTTTAGTCTTTAGTTTAGAAAAATCACCAGAAGATGGACTCTGGCCATCCTGGCCCTTTTGCTTTAGAATCGTGTAGAAGCCTAGATAGAAGGAATGACCTGAATTTGCAATGGCCACTGTTTCCATCCAATTGGGTACATCCAAAACCAGAAGCAGTATGTTAATACAATAAAAAGGCCATATCCATCTGAACGACATGGAGACTTTCTAACCACATGTTTTATGTCAACAAATGAGCTATGTGAATTCATTCACCACATGCCACGAGTTCTTTAAGTCTGGGAATCATTTCACTTTAAGTTCTGAAAAAGCTCCGGAAGATGGGCATTTGTCAGCTTGGTCCTCTTAGTAATTTCATTCTTCTTCTTCTTAGGTTTAGGCTTGGATGAAATGCCTTCCATTTGCGCTGCACTCCTCCTCTTTGCAGTGTTGGTAGCAGGCTTCATTCCATTTTTCTGCAGATCCCTCTCTATGTCAATCATATCACGAGGCAATTCAATCCCCCGAAAAAGCTGTTTGAGGTCATCGTCCACCTTAATTGGCACTTTAGGATCATTTGGGTAGGCAATATCCTCCTGTGAGTCAAAGTTGGATAACAGCCAAATCTCCCTTGAAGCTTTCAAAGCCTAGAAACCAATAACTTTATAAGGTCTTCTTCCATGAGAAACCAATTATTTAACTAAATTTGGACTCTTCACCACCTCTAAAAATAATCAACTCGCACCACAACAAGTCATCTGGGCATTAGATGTTGCAGATCAAATTTGTCAAGTAGTTCAATTCTTAGCATATTTCAATAAAAAAAACATACTAAAACAGTTCACTCTTGTATTAATATCTCAGTATCACTATCATGCAAAACTCTATGCAGCAGAGATACAAGGAGCAATAGAGAATGGTCTTTCAAAGATTTTTTTTTTTACAGGGACAACACAAAATAAGACAAGTGAAGGAGACAGAAAGACTACAAACTGTGAAACTGTGAACCATATTTGAACACGCTCTATCTTTCAACCATGCCATTACTTTCAAATTAAGATACACAGACTTTGGATCTAGTTTGGTCTCTTCAAGCTATTTTGACCTAGCACAACTTCATGTAGATTTTAAGGTTTGTGTAAAAATTAGAAAGAACATTACTCAAAGAGCCCAAGGCAATATATGAGTTGAACATATATCTATAATCAAAATTCCACCAATGTTACCGAAAAACGAATGCCAAGAAATTTTCATTTTGATGCAAAACAATTAACTAACAGAAATAACTTGCCTGCAAGTCTTCCATCACAGTTGGGTAAGAATCTTTTAGGTCAACAACAGCAATGCCCTCTGGAAACTTACGTACCAGGAAAAGCAGCTGATTTTTGTCCCTAACGTCATGCTTCGACTATAGACCAAAAGCAATGCCAAATGTCACAAACCAAACTAGGGGCATAAAAATGAACACGTGAAGGTGTACGTACACATATGCCTCAAGAGAAGTTACCTTGTAGGAGAATCTATCCCCATCAAATTTTACTTTAGGGTTTTTCCTCATACTCTCAAAAACATCTTTATTAGCTCTCATGTCCACGTAACACGCTTCATTTATTTGCTCTATCGACAGAGCCTTTCGGGTCTGTAAAGCAAACACAAGCACAAACACTAAGCATCAATGACACTCACTACTCACTAGCCACAATTCAGAATGGTCATCAAGACCAAAATAACTTGCAGAAGGCTCAAAGAAAATCATATATTATATCATGCTTTTCCTAATCAGCAACATAATATTAAAATTAAGCCCCCATTTTTTTGTAGAAGCCACAAGTATCTTTCGCTAGAGGTAATCCTACTTGAGTCAGTTAAGACCATTATGGGTTCTGAGAATATACTCTTTACTCAAACTCAGAACAACTTCACACCAATTTATCCCCAATAAGCATTAATTCATAAACCATAACACAAGGATGGAATGGAAAAATTATGTATACCTCAAATAGGAGATCAATAACACGCTTCATCTGAGCCCCAACAGGGGCTTTGCGTATGCTATTAACATGTTGAAGCCTTTCAGTATCGCTAGAGAATTTGATAGGAGCTGGAGTTTTTCCATTTTGTGAAGCAGAGGCACTCTTCTCTGGCTGCCTCTTAAACCTGTTTTGCTTTTCCTGAAACGCCATCTGACATAAAACAAAATAACTAACAAACAATCGCAGCACAAGGTTTTACTCTCAGATTTGCAAATCGATCAACGCCGCTAATAATTGTATCTACTATTCTTCCTTTCCTATTATTTGGGGAAAATGCATAATCAATAATACATCTTATTGTTCCTCGATCCGAATTTCGTAAAGTAAAAGAAGATTGAAAAGATGCAGCAATCGACGAACATCTGATCGCTGCGAATTGGAGTTGTGAGGGAGAAAGAGGAGACCGCGGTGACAGATTTCTCTCCTCCAAAAAGTGAAAGTGAAACAACGCGGAAACAGAACAGAACGGGTCTCTCTCGTCCTTTTTATATTTCGGCACATGCGACTGCGTACGGACCTTCATACCCCTGCCATATTCAGGGTTGGACTAAGATTATTTAAAATTTTAAAAGATTTTTTTTTAAATGTTTTGAATAATTTAATAAAATTATTAAATGATAAAAATAAATTTAGTATTTAATCAAGAGTATGAAGATTTTTGTTCAGAAGGTAACAAAATTTTATTATATTTGAGATTTTAAATAATTTAAATTAAAATTATTTTTATTCAAAATCATAAAGATTTAAAAAAATTCTCTTTTTGATTAGATTTTGACGAATTTTATAAACTTTTGAGATATTTTTCTTTCTTTATCATATATTTTTTTTATTCTTATTCTCTCGTTTGGAAACGATAATCTAATCATTTTAGCAGTTTACATCACCTAACTAACAATGTAGTCCATTTCAAGCAAGACAAATAATTAAGTCAAAAATTTTAAATGACCTTTCTACTAAAATGAAAATTATTGTAGTTAATTTTGAAATAATACACAATTTAATAGAAAAAAAAATGTTTAAGATGTTATAAAAGGATGACATAACTCATTTACATGACAAGTGATTTACTTAATATTAAAATAAATAATGACTTATTTGTTCAAATGTCACACCGGATGATTCTACTTAATTATGATTTTTAAATATCTTTTTTGTTGAATTATTTGGTTTATATTTTGATGATATTATTGATTTTACTAGTTAAATGATTATTTTATATTTTTGAACTAATGTTTTGTTATTATTTTTTGCTATCACTTTATAGATTAAATGACTAGTTTGTGTTTAATGATATTTTTTCAGCATATTATTTTTGGTTTGTGTTAAATAATTTTGAATGTTTTTTTTTAATTCAGAGTTATTTCTAATCACAAAAATCTTATAAAAAAAATCTTAAAAATTTTTACATTCTTGTGAAGTTTTAAAAATTCACAAGATTTTTTTATATCAAACTAGTCTTTTAAAATCCTAATCCAATATATATTTGATACACAAATATCCAAGAAATCCAAGATAAAAACCTTTTATTTTTTGGTTTTTTTTAATGATGCTTGAAAGCCCATGAAAGTCCTTAAAAAAAAAACCATTGAAAGTTTTGATGTAAATGTATCCATTATCATGATTTTTAATGGTAAAATTGTTTATAAATTTTGTTAAAGATTGACTTTAAGTAACTAAAAAAAAATTGTAAAAAAAAAACTAAAAATTTTATAAGAATATTATTACATTAAAAACATAATAAGCATTAAAAATATTTATATTTCATTTTTTAAAAATTGTAAGAATTTAAGACAAATACCAAATATTTGTAATAATTCATACCAACCAAATCAACTATTCATTAGTTCATTTACTTAGAACTAATTATAAAGGTTGATATTAATCAAATTATTTATTTAACGATTTCTTATTTGTTACTGATGAATTGTTTAAATATTTGTCATTTTAATAATAAAAAAATATAGTTTATAGTAATAATAAAATATTTATTATTTTTTTAACATTCATATATTATTTAGTACTAGATATGTATCTGTGTTTAATATTTGGAATGAAAGTTCAACTTTGATGGTGTCATATTAAAGATACATGTGTTATAAAAAAAAAAAATGTTTTGTTATTTTTATGAAATTATTTTATTATAGTAAGTAGATAATGGAAAGAAAATGCTTAACACAATCCACAACTAATTACTTGAAGAGAGCACAGAATGATGATATAAAACCAGTAAACCAACCACTAAATATGTCACCTAATCCTTATCCTGGGTGAGGATCCATTCCCCCTAATCCTCTATGTTACCACCTTTACTAACTTTATGATAAACCACTAAACAGTTATTCACTAATCCTGTCTAAAACTAATTACTAATTACTATATGCATTGCAGGTACACCCTGCTCGTGGCTCACACAAAGAGCCTGTTGACATTGCTGCGAAGCAACCGTGAAGTTGTTGAAAGTTACAGCAACTTCACGGAAATTATCATTCTTTTATGTTTCGAAAATAAATAAATATATGTATATACGAGTGATACTAAATACAGTATTTTAAAGTCACTGTGGATGTCCCCGTTTTTTTATCCTCATTTTATCTTGTCTAAATAAATGAGTTGATCTCTTTCACATCAGTGCCCAATCGGCCAATCCCAGACACTGAACTCTCTGGTCTGAAGATACTCACTACTCAGAGTTGAATTTTGGACGGTCTCAGCATTGGAGCATTTTCCGATCAAGAATCGATGGATTAGGGTAACTTATTACTTGCTTCCACCGAGCTGATTTTGAATTTTGATATTGCATTCGATTCTGTTCTCTCATTCTTCTCTATCATGTTTATTCGAGCCTAAATGATTCATAATCATAGATGAGCAGAACGAGAATCTTCTTCTCTTACTCTCGCTATAGCAACACGGTGTTATACATCATACATGCTAAGTTGTAATGAATTTTCAAATATATATAGAGAGAGGAGTTACTCAACTGGTTAAGTAAAGTTATAGAAACTGCTTACTCTCTTAGATATGGTAGAAGAAAGAGAGAGATGGATAATCAAACATAGTTACAGAAACTGCTTACTCTCTTACTGCTGCTATCTATGGACAAGGGCGTATTTTCTGAGTTGAGATGAAAAACAAATAACATGAATCTCATGATTGTGCGATCTGGATGAAGAGCTCAACATCCTCTATTCCTCTTAATGATTTGGTATAACTGTAACCTTTTATGTTATGGTTATTTTGTGTTTTGTGGGCATGTCTAGTAATAATTTGTTTTGAAAACAAAATGTAGAGATAAAGTGCATGAGATGAATAAATATTTAGTTGTACTAATGTAATTGTTGTGTTGTGTACAGATCTGTTATCTATTTTTATTTTATTTTTCGTTTCTCCACTTGTGGCCACTCATGACTTGCGCAATTTATTTAATTAATCTTGCATTTGGTGGGGAATCTGTTTATGTGAAATTACTTTCTGAACAAAATAGTAGGGAACATTGGACAGTGATATAAACATATTAAGGTATTTGTTTCATAATTTTATCTGTTTAATGTGTCTCTATGTTCAGATGCCACGTGATTGTATTTTATCGAATCATCCTTTTCTTCTGTTTTTTTACTAATACGAGTGCCTTTTCGTTTCAGAAAATGTAAATCCGGATGGTAACTACTATCTTGGATTCGAGGTCAAATCACAGCTTCTAATACATGTGCTAATATTGTGTCCTCCTTGGTCAAATGAACCAAGATAGAATCAACTTTTTTGGTTTTGTCTGGAGAGGGAATAACTTGTAAAATAAGGAAGAAATCTGGGGATTTGACAGCTGACACAAGTTTGAAACTAAGCTGAAACTGAAAGATTCTCTTAAATAACATCACCTTCCTTCTGAAAATGGGAAAACCCCGATACGAGAAGTCCAAAGCAACTAATAGACATATCAGCAGTAGCACAAAATGCAATTATAAACAGGTGAGTGCAAAGTTTTATATATTTATTTATTTATTTTGTTTTTGAATGCTGTTTTCCCCATTTTAGCTAAATTCTTATCTCTTACCACTTGGTTGATGCTTGACAATTTCAGGCTGTAGAGAAATCAAATGAACGTCCTGAATGGTTACCTGATGGCTGGAATGTGGACTTCAAAACTCGAAAAAGTGGTTCAAATATGGGACATGGGTATAAGGTGGTAGCCGAAGTCTCTTATTACTGTTACAGACCTTGGCAACTTTAATTAGGCCATCTTCTATCTTTTTGTGTCTATTTTCTATTCTTTTATTTGCCTGCAGTATGTTCTTGTTGTTAGTTAGGAGATAACACTGCTAACAATACATAATTGCCAGATAAATATAACCTGCATCACTCCTCAGGTATCCAAATTTGAAACAGGAATAAATATTTCCATACAAGCTTCTGTAGTGGAAAGTTTTCTTGGAAATCTGAATCATGACATTAGCAGGCAGCCCAAGGGACCTTTAGCTAAATGCTCAATGCTCAATGCTTTTGCTTTGTACTTTCATTCTCCTTTATTAATTATTTTTAAAATGGAAGAATAAAAAAATATTAGTAAAATATCTGAATGAGTGTGTTGTTATGTAATAGTGTGTTGTTGCAGTGTTATATTGATCCAAGTGGACACAAATTCTACTCCTAACCAGAGGTGTTACGCTATCTTGAGACTGTAAACAGCAAAAGCCACGCTTCCAAGAAGGAAACGATATGCAAAAACAATGTTTGTATCTCTATACCCATATATCACTCACTTGTCATCCAATATATGATTGTGACTTGTGTCGATTTTGGCAGTCTGCCACTGGTGCCATTCAATGCTATACTACTAAGTACTTTTACAATGAAAAGATAGCTATTTTATCTTTTACTATCTTTTATTCCCATAAATAGAAGCTAACTATTTTATTTGCATATATATGGGTATACAAGTTGTAACCCAGAACAATTTGAATTAAAAAAAAAAAATCTTCTCTTTCAATTATAATTTATAATTTTCATATTATATTTTAAAATTCATATCGTTTTCTGTTTTTCAGTAATTACATGTTTAAAAGTAATTTTGATTAATATCTAACAAAAACAATTATTTTTTCAAAAATCACGTTTGAAATAAAAGTATTCAAATATAAAACATGTTATAACAAGCCCACTTCTGACCAAAATCAAGTTGATTCAAAATCAAGTTTGCAAACTTTAATCCAGCGGCACATGCTTAGTGAAATAAATGTAGGGAGATATCCAAATGATTCTTCATAATATATTAGTAAGTTTGGCATTAATTTTTCATTTTTATGCATGATAGTAAACAAATTAATAGTGCAGCATTATATTTATATGAATCTCAATCTGATATCATTATCTGAATTAAGCTTTTATTCTAAAACTATTAAGCAAGGTAGCTACAGATCCAGTAAAAAGATAATAAATGTATTGCACCCTTTAAAAATATTGTTCATGAAATTAACTATTGAATAAATTTCTATTTAGTCTATTGCATATGATTAGTACCTGGAAGTTATGAGTTATATTGATAAAATTGTTTTCCAATACGCAGTTTTTATAGTTTTAGAAATGTTATTTTAGGATGCAATTGAGAAGTCCACCATAGAGGATTTACCACCTGGGCAGATAACAGAAGTCAAGATTGGGAAGGGCAGTAATGGCAATGCAATAGATTCAGCACTGTACCTTTTAAAAATATTGTTTATGAAATTGATTACAGGTGCAATACCAGTAGAGGAAAATATAGCAATTCAAGGAAGTTTCCAGGAGCCTGTGAATCGCCATGACCAGAAAGGTGGTGGCTGGACTGTACTGGAATTTGGATTTTCCAGCATTTCTCATAGCGGTAGCTCATTTGACAATGCTATAGGGCAGAAGTCCAAGCCAGGGCAACAGTCATCATCGAGTTCTTCTCTACTCCCCCAAGAAAAACCGAGCCTACATGGTTTCTCGGGGGTTGCTCCTTAAAAACAATACTCTCGGTATAGTAATAATTTTCAGAGAAGGTGAATTCGAAATCGAAACACTTGACTTTGCTGGCTAACGCAGGATAAGTAGTTAACTATTGGTAATCGCTGACTGTACTTGTGTAGACAGCTAAATCAAATATCATGATGCATACTTTCTGGTGACATTTGTGAATTCATTCTGAACAGAAGCTCTGGTTTAATTTTTTTTGTATTGTCTACTGAGAACATCTAGGTGTTCACTTTGTGAAAATGTTAGTGATTTCAAATGCCTGTGAAAACAGAATTTGTCGATTAGAACCCCGGGTGTCAATTTCAAAAGGGAGGGGTTGTAGGGACGATTTTAGACATGTAACAACTTAGAACTAGAAGCATCAACTCTATAGGGGAACATTAACGGTTATTATTCGTGTTTCAATTTGCATTCTGTAGCAAAAAAGTTTTATAAATATTAACACATGCATGTTTATAACTCAAACTTTTATGCGCTCAATAGTCAAAGAGAGACTCTATGCAATTTATTAATGTTAGATATTCAGTTTAGTTTAGTTTTTTTTCTTTCAAGAAATTTTTTTTGTTCAGCACTGTCACAAGCACTTTTGATGTTACTTTTTAATCAAAGTTAAAGTTTTTCTATGACAGTAAATTAAACCAACTTCTAATGTTAATTTTTTTTGTGTGTGTAGATTAATAAAATGGAATATTTTAATTTAAAATGATATTAAAATTACTTACCATAATGTTGTTTATGATACAAGAAGAGAAAAGTAAATAGATTAAAAAAGTATAAAAAAAAAATGTGATGGACGATGTGATAAAAAAAAAATATTGTTACTAAAACGGAAATATGTATTGCGATAACTTCTCATTGATGATTAATATTACCTCCCGTTCTTAATATTTTTTATTTTTTCTTTAGTTCTAATTATAAACAGTCCATTTTACTTTGAGTCAATTTTTTTTTTAACTTTACTTTTGTTTTATTGTTACTCTATCTATGGTATATTTTCACTCTATTTAACTTTAAGGGCTTTTTGGATAAAAAAAACTTAAATTTGTAACATAACTAAATGTAATTATTGCTTTTCTTGTTATTGCGGTATCGGTGATTTGTGATAGCTTATAAATAGTAATAGAGATGTAGTATGATGTTGTGCAAACAATAAATCAAGTGCAAACTGTATTAATATATAGTCTCCTTCCACGCCAAAAAAGCATCCTCATTCTCATTCATTGAATTCAAAGTTTCAAAAACCTCTAGAGACACTTATAACCCTAAGCAATCTACACTAGTCTTCTTGAACCCTTATGATAGATACCTATTACTTTTATAAATAAAAAAAAAAAGTTAATCTGAAAATGACGTACCCCAAACATAGCCAAACAATACTTTTCGTTGATCTTGACTTAGTTAACTATTGTCTAATTAAGACATGATAAAACTGATAATCGCATCAATATTGTAGTTTTAACCATTTTATCCCCATTCATTTGATTTGGACACACATCATGTGAGATTGGAAACATGGATCAAATGTTTGTCGAGGATAACCTATTAATAATTTCTTTTGTTTTAGGATATCGATCAATATATATCATCCAACAAGGAAATAATTGACCCGTTCAAACTAATAATAACATGGGCGGAAAGCATTAATTACAAACGGATCCTTTGTAGTCTGTAATATCATTATCCAAAAACTCTATAAAGCAGTACTGGTCAGTGGGGGGTTATTACATCTTGTGTATAGGGTAGTCCCTTTAACTTTTGATCAAATCTTTTTTTTTTTTACAACAACTTTTGATAAAATCTTAAGAAATTCACTTTTTGTGGTATAGTTACTTTTCTTACGCTCGATCTCCTAATACTTCAGCTTGGTTTATATTCCAGTATTAGATAGTACTATGATTTCATGACAGTATAGCATATTATTATTCTTATTATTCATATATATTAAAAAATCATTTCAATTTCTCTCTCTCTGAGTAACACGTTCAATTTTAAGAGTAGGTATGCATCCTCTCCATTTATTATTAATTCTCATGATCTGGCTGCTTCTTTATACAACTGTTTAATTTTTAAACCTCACTTAATAATAAAATGTATTATATTTATATATAAGATATGTTAAAATAAAGCAATAGGATCTCACTGCAAAAGAGATCTGCTCCCAATTATTCCAACAGAAACCACGTTCAAATCCATAGTTAATGTTGATAAAATATATAATTAGACAAAATGTAATTATTAAAAGATAAGGGAAATTTTAAAGTTGTAATTTGATAGTATGTTTATTGAGAGAAGTCATTTCCTTCATGACTTCATTTGGATCATATATATAAAATGAAAACACAAGCACACAGGGAGTTTATTGATGAAGTTCTAACAAGAACGTCATTTATAATTTTTAATACTGGTTTGCGGTACTAGCAGGCATGAGAAGAGTAACATGAGGAGGATCTCCGAGGGGACAGAAGACAACCTTGTAGTTAGAGCCAGCAGGGCACGTAAAAGTACTGGTGGGGTCATCCTGAGGATAACTGTAAGAATCACGACACCTGTCCTTGAAGAACCTGGAGTAGTTAGTGGGGCCACAGGTTCCTTGGCCGTTAGTGCAGCAATACTCATTGGTCTTAAACACAGTGCAGGGATTGTTGCATCCCCCTTGGGTCCTTAATGGGCCTGGGCACTGCCCATTAATATCAGCGGTGCAACTGATTTTGTGACACCCACCGTTGACGGGGTAGAAGTCCATTGGAATGTTGAACCCGTCCACCAGAGAGATGTCGTAGAAATCCTGATTCCCGAATTGGTTCAAAGCGAATTCGGCAAGTGTGTTCGGAGGTACTCCCCACCCTTGGCAGTTCAGGCCGCCGGTGCAGTCCCCCGTCTGGCAGCGCCCGCGCCCGCTGCCGTCGAAGTTGCATCCTGTGCGGCCCCATATGCGGGCCATGGCGGTGCCCGGGTTCACCCACAGGTTCCACGTTTGGCCTCGGTCAAGGCGGCGCCCTCCGCCAGGGCTCGCCGCGGCCCACACCGTGTAGGGGCAGTTGTTCACTATCTCAAAGTTTGCTGCATGCGTGGTGGTGGTGGCCAGCATGATGAGAAGAGAGCACAGTGCTGCTAAGTAAGCCATTTTAATTGATTGGAGGAATGCGAATGGTGTTTATATATTATGGTCTATGAGAGGCTATAGCCTATAGCTTTTAAATTAATTAGTGGCTTGGCTTTAATCACTTTTTTGAGGCGGCTATCCATCTTGCTCAAAGTCTTCATGACGATAACGATCACGCCAGAAAATAAAACTCATCTTGTTATGTATTAGCTACTGTACAGTGTACAAACAGTACTATATTGTAAATTTTAATTTACGCCCACTAATATATAATTCAGCGTAAGATTATATATGTTCTTATTTAATTTCATGTGGATATTTACATTATTTATTTATTTATTTATTTATATTGAGTGGGGTACTAAACTACGTAAAAATCACCATAAAACAAGTTGATGATGATTATGATAAGAAATGCGTCGCTGTACCAAAAATCAAAGACCGACGATAATAAGATGGAATATTGTTCCACGGGTTAAAAAAAAATAATAGTAACTTTGTTATTTTATAATGTTTGTTAATGTATTTTTATTTATTTATTAAATCACTTGTTTTTGTCATATATATTTATCGTTTTTTCCTTATGTATCTAAAACTAATGTTGTAAATTAAATAGGAATGGATTTTCTCTTTAATAATAATCTGTATAAACACCTAGTGTGTTTTTTAGGTTGTTATTTGTCCAGATTGGCCAGGTCAAAGAAACTGTACTGATAATAAAATCAATTTGAGTGATGGTGTGTGAACGTGACTAACAGTTTTTGGCTTTTAAAATATGAGCGATTGATAAGTTATTTTATTAATTCATAAATTTGTTTCACTAGTTTATAAATTAGTTTATACTAGATTTGACATTTTCAGTTTTATACAGGTTACCTTGACTTCTTCTTTTTTTATATTGTAAAATGTCCAACAACAATGAACCGAATTAATGATTTTCATCTTTGCAACCATTTTTTTTGGTCAGCTCTTTGCAACCATTAATATCATGATTTTCTAGGTAAAAAAAATCACGATTTTTCACCCATATTCACACAAAATCCGTACCGTATGTGTAGTTTTTGGGAATGATACTATCAAAAACTGATAAATGATAATTAAGTTTGGACAAGATAGTGAAAAATAATTTATTACTTTACTATGGAAATGTTTATTTTTATTATTTTACGTTGATAACGTTATCAAACACTTTCTCTTAAAAAAAGAAAAACCTCATCAAATACTTTTAATCCAATAAATTAGTTGAATAGCTTTAGCTTTCGATTATCAGCATTCAAAATTTTAAATATTTTTGCCAAACAAGGTCTAACATGTCAATATATATAATAGAGGATATACACTGGAAAAAGATTTTGTGCATAGAAATGAAAGTCGTATAAGTCATGGTCATTCATTTAATCGAATAATTCATAACTAGTGCCGGATTGCTACACCCAGCCATTACAAAATGTTTAACGGATGCACACATAAATCTGACCTTCAAATTAAAACTGGGGGATGAGTTCCTCTTTCGAAATCTAGAACAATGATCAACCTTATCCGACTTTTTTATTTTATTTTTTTGTAATGAATCATAAATCAACACACTGTCATGTAAATGTTTGTTACTTATTTTGGGACAAATAGAGCACAGCCGCGCCCAAAGCCCCCGAGAACTCTTTATTTGGTGATAAATACACATATCAAATCAAAGTATACAGTATAGGAATCACGAGAGAGTAATATTAAAAAAATAAAAGTTGATGATGATGAATTAAGGGCAAAATACAATACTGTAATCGGATCCTCCCATGCACGTGAAGGTGCTGGTTGCATCATCCATAGGGTAACTGAAGGCATCTGGACACCTCTCCTTGAAGAACTTGGAATAATCTGTGGGATCGCACCCAGCGAAACCGGTGCTACAACAATACTCTGTCGTATTGAAAACCGTGCAGGGGTTGTTGCAACCGCCGGGAACCTGCAGAGCAGTGGGACACTCTCCGATGATATCCGCTGCGCATTTCACGGAGCTGCAGTTGTATGTCGGGCTCAGCTTTAGGGGAATGTTGAAACCTTCGAAGACGGAGATGTCGTAGAAGTCGAGGTTGTTGTACTGGTTCAACGCGAATTCCCCCAGCGTGTTGGGAGCTGTGCCTGTTTTGTTGCACTCCAGAACGCCGTCGCAGTCCCCGGTGAGGCACTTCCCGAGTCCTGCGTTGTCGAAGGTGCAGTTTGTTCGCCCCCAAATGCGTCCTCCCGTCGTGCCGTTCGTCATGCTGATGTTCCACGATTCGCCGGGGTTGAGCCTTGCGCCGCCGCCGGGCACGGCCGCGGCCCACACCGTGTAGGTGCAATTGTTTGTGATGTTGAAGTTCGCTGCCTGAGCTGCGGCCACGCACCCTGTGGCGATGATCAAGAGAAAGATGGAGATGCTACTTTTCGTGACGGCCATTCTAATTAGCGAGTTACAGTTTGTGGAAGATAAATTAATTAAAGGCTAAGAAGTTGAGTTTGTGTATATTATTTTTATTTATAGGGTTGATACGTTGGGGAAGCAACATGGTTTTCGTTTATTTGACAAATTCATCTGCTGATGTCATGTAGCATATATAAATTGTGAACTTGGAGACTAGTTATGCATTTCAAATCAAAATATAACTGAAATTGCAGAAAATATGTACATGCTTGGCAAAATAAGTCACGTTAATTTATTGAAACGTGGTTTGGTTTGGGCTAGCCGTGATTGTGGAAAACTACGTAGTTTAATTAAAGAGAAAATGGAAAAAAAAAAATCAACCCACTCTCTGAATGTTGAAAATGGAAATACGCAAACGTGAAATAGTAGCAGCCGATCGACAATAATGGCAAACTAATTTCAACACGTAAGAAGTAACTTATCTACGTACGACATAATTAAAATAATAATAATATAAAATTAAGAGTCTACAACAAAACGCGTATATCAATTACACAAGAAAATTTTGATGCTCTCTACAACATCTGTAAAATAAGCATCACACGTGTAATTAATTGACGGTACTTCCTCTTTTTTTATGTAAATAAAAACTTTTGTTATTAACTTTTTTAATATAAGTGTAAGATTTTTTTTAAAGTTTTTATACAAAAGTATCCTTAATTACTCAATAACTTTTCTAGTCAATAAATAATAAATATGATAAATATTAATTTCTTGAATCTTTCTCTCATAAAGATACGAAAAAAAAAAATACTAGTTACAATTATCTCTCATTTTGTCTCTCTTATGGATTAGAATACAAAAAGTCATCACTTAATCTAATAATCTGAAAAAAAAGACTGATATATATATATATATTTTTTTTTTAAATTTTTTTTTTTTCAGTTCTATATATCTTTTTATGAGATTAATCCTCCTACATTAGTCTAATAATCTGAAATTTAATAGTCTGAAATGTATACCCTCATAAGTTTAGCTGTTGAAACACGAAGCAACAAAAATTTGGGGTCAAATCAAGCCCTTAATGCACACACGAACTCTCATGTTGCTCCCTGTAGATACGATATTAATATATCATTTTCATTCTTAAAGTCTCGTGTTGCTCCTTGTAGATATGCTATTAACATATCATTTTCATTCTTAATAAACTATTCAGGATGGACGCGGTAAATAAAATCTCAAAGTCAAAAGTCACGTTTGAATTTTTTATATTGAAGGTTGAAAAAAGAAGGCTGAATAAAGGTACGAAATAAAATAAAATAAAAGTCAATAGCAAAACGTGGCCGAAAGTCTTGAAAATCTCATTCTTAAATATTCAACATTTCTTTCATCCTGATCCTCTAGGTTGGTGAATCTTGAAGTTTCATGGCTTATTTACTTGCGTGTAAACTGTAAACGAGAGATTCGAAAAGTCCAATTATTCCAATAGATCCCCCAAACAGAACTTCCACTAGTATAGTACCACTGCTAAAAGCAGGCGGAAGATGCTTCGTTTTTTTTTTATTTGAGGCCCATAATAAGAAACATGGGCTGTATGTGGTAGAGGCAATATAGGCCTATCCTATCGACATTATGTGTTTGCTCTTCACACTAGCTTCTTAATGTATATAGAGATGAGATATCAAGTTACTCAATAACTCTCTTCTTTATCTCACAATTCATTTTTTATTTTATTTTTTATAATTGATTGTATCAAATTTTTCTATGATTTACACGACACATGTTAAAATTTTTATACAATGATAAAATAATATTTTGATATTTAATCTAATTTCTCTCTTGTTCTTCTTATTTATATCCACTATATTTGTTTTGTTGGTACCAAAAAGAGTGTGGAGGTAAGAAGATAAAAAAATGAAGTGTGGGGTGAAAATGAGGCCCAGGCCTAGTAACTAATAAGAAGAAAAGTGCAACGCAAGCAAGCCATTAAGTGGGGGGAACAAATAAAAAATAGCCGCCCCTCTCTCTCTCCATATGTTTAGCTTCCAATACAAGCTGCTTCTGCTGCACACTTTAGAAGCAGTTACTTATATTAAAACCGCCCAAGCCACTCTCGTTTCTAATTCCGTGCATGTCTCACTACTACTCTCCATAACATATTTGCCAATAGCCAAATCAAGGTCTTTTTCTGTCTCTTCAAGTTTGACTCCATTATCATCGTGTCGCTATATTATTTTTATTATCTGTTCTCAGTGTTCAATGTTTAATGCTCATATATATGCGCTATTTTGTGTTGTAGGATTTGATTTAGAAGAAGAAGAATCAGAGTCATGTTGGAGGTTAAAAAGGAGCTCAATGATTCACCTTACCCAGATGGACTCCATTTAGATTTAAGTCTTTTTTCTCCCAATTGCAATAGCGAATCAACCCCAACTGCAGGGTAACAAAGCTACTCTGTCTAATCATTTCTAACTCAGCATATGCTATTGCTAATTCTTATTCTTAACATGAACAGGAGTATAAAAGCACGGGGTAGACGCTGGACAGAAGAAGAGGTCTGTTAACGGAATTTGCAATTTCCCTTCTCAGTATTCTTTTGTTTTGTCGTTAGCTTACAATTTGCCCTGTTAAATGTTAATGCTCTCTAAATTTGTAATCACGTAGGACAACCTTTTGACCGAGAAGGTCAAGAATCACAGTGGAAGGAACTGGAAGAAAATAGGTAGCTGTCTGTCGCAGTATCACTATAATAAGTTTGAGTTGTTCATACTAAAATTAATTGGCATATATAGTTTTTGACTCATTGCATTTTGCAGCTGCCTCTCTCCCTGGGCGAACTGATGTCCAATGCTTGCATCGCTGGCAAAAGGTTTTAGATCCTGATCTTGTGAAGGGTTCATGGACAAAGAAGGTGCTCTTCTCTTCTAGTGTACTATTCTCATAATTTGTGTTCATTGACATGATGTTGATTGTGATTCCATTTAAACCTTTTAGGAAGATGATTGCCTCATTGAACTGATCAGAAAGTATGGTACCAAGAGATGGTCTGTTATTGCTAAATACTTGCCAGGTCGTATTGGAAAGCAATGCCGAGAGAGGTAAGAAGCAATAGACACCTTTTGAAGTCTAGAGTAACCATTTTTGTGTTTCTTGTCTTATTTGTTTACTATGTTACTACTCACTCACGAACCATTTTCTGTTACTATCAAGAACATATTTGTATCAAATTGATTATCTTCTAATTCCATGCATATCATTGCTGGTATGTTTCCTATAAATATGATAAATGAATTATCTAGTAGTTAATTAGTTCTCATTTCAGGTGGCACAATCATCTTGATCCGGCTGTAAAGAAGGATGCATGGACAGAGGAGGAGGAACTCATACTTGATTTCTATTATCAAATATACGGCAGTAAGTGGGCAGAAATTGCAAAGATTCTTCCCGGAAGGTAATTTATCATGTTAATATGACTAAATTTGGTTAAAGATTTTCATTTTTTTTAAAAATCAAATTTTTATAAACTAAAAATATTCTTAAGCCAATACTTACTAACTAGACTCTGAATTTACTTCCTAGAAGACAATGATAAATGTACATGCATTTCTGATGACCCATGATAATTATTTGTATCTTTTGGGTGAGCCAGAACTGACAATGCTATAAAAAATCATTGGAACTGCTCAATGAAGAAGAAATTGAATGCACCAGCATCACCCCTTGGGTGTGACATGAAAGTCGCCATTTCCGGTTTCTGCGCTTCTCGAATAAAGCCAGCACAGGTATTGGCTAAAGTGGAGGGTAAAAATTTAAACGGAATGGTTTCTCTAAAGCAGAGTCACGGGTTGTTGAATCACAGTGTTGATAATGACAACTTTCTAACAAAATTGAATCTTCAAAATGATTCGGGAGAGGAATCTTGCTCTGCTTCTTCATCTAGGGCCTCAAGACAGTGTCCTCTTGGCAGTACTGATACAGATGAGGCCTATGCCTATGAATCCCCGAAACGGCAAAAGGTTTCTCTTTCAGATTCAGATACAGAGTTTAATGTGTGTGATGAATTCAGTGAATCTCTAAGTCCAAAAACACACATGGCATATACTCCCCCAACGTCTATACTCAGGAATTACACTGGCGACATCAACCCAGAAACTGTGCTTAGAAACTTAGCAATGACCTATGAGAATGTTCCTTCTATTATAAGGAAAAGGACACCACCCAAGAAGCCAAGCTATTGCGACACTTCAGCAGAAGGTGTTATTGGCTTAGATAACTTCAAACTGAACAGGGGCTTGGTTTATCCCATTCCTTCGTAGACCAAATACTTCTTCAGCCATAGCCCATAGCTACGTCTCTGGATATGCTAGTCAATTGTAATATTTGACATTGCATAAATGTTTAATACGGTTTTTTATTTTTAGCTAAACTTTATTCAAACCTGAATATTATAATGTTGTCTTTCATGTTTCCAATGATTTAAACTCCAGTCCCTATTAACCTAAATCACAATTTATACAATCAAGTCTAAAATTACAACTTTTTTCCATAATATTACCAAAATCAATTTATATATTTGACATTTTATTATTGAATTTAATTTGAAAACATATAACTCAAACAACAAAAGTATTTTTGGTATGTAGAGCTACTCATTACGTATCCACTTGTCCCTTTGTACTAATTATAATTTATATGGATCTATTTTACCTTTTTGATTTATTTTAATTTTGACATGACCAGTGTTAAAAATAAAATAAAATTGAACCAGCATATACTTATATTATTGTATTGGCCATCTGTTGGACAGTATTTTTCAAATCCTTTTCATGAGTTCTTTTTTCTTATTTGACAATTTTGCATTATGATTATGATATCTCCTTGTCTGTTGTGCTAAAAATAATAAAATATTTAAAATGTATTGTTCACGGCTTATTATATGTATTACAATAAATATTTGATTAATTTGAAGACTTGCCATAATTTTGGATGAGACATTCACTCATCAAATAATAATAAATATTCATTAAGCTAATTTCATTATGATTTTTTTCAACAGTTAACATTCCCCATGAGCAGTGCACAATAGAAAAGAAAATCTGTAGACGATTTGAAACGTAGAGAAAAAAGACAATGCAGGTGTGGTATGGGCCCCTGTGGTCATAACTCACAAACATTGGCAACATGTGTTAATTGGATAACGTTGCACAAAAAAATAACAATTGAGGAACGAATAATTAAGGGCAAGGGGAAGGTTCTGGATTGAACATTTGCGAAACCAAAGCAAAGCAACGGTTCAAAGCCATAGTCGGATGAAGCAGCAGCGGCTGGATCACAGCCAAGTATCTCTCTTTCTTCCAGCGCCTTCTTCTATTTCTATTTATCTTTCTCTGTGGGCCCCACCTCTCTTTTTCCTTTTTCTAATTTTCTCTTTCATTCTCGAACCCACGGACGCCCACTTTTTTCTTTCCTATCCCCTCCACTCTTGGAAACTTCTAGAACCTACCGCTGATTTCTCCGGTTTCTGCTTCTCTCCGTTGGCTGCCTCAGATAGATCAAGGTAACCAAATTATTCATCTTCATTTAATAATACTATTTTCTTTGACCAATACAATAGGAACCGGGGTTTAGCTAAGGATCGATAACTTCTAGCCTTTTCTGTTATCATGTTACTAGTAATTTACTTTATCAAATTCAAAACAAACTGTAACAGTGAAGCATCGGTTAAAGTTTTAGAGAGAAGGAAGGCAGTTATGAAACACTTTGAGGCTGAGGCTTAGAAAAGTTGTTGAGTTCCAGATCTGGTAGAGAAGTTGATGGCGGAGCAAACCGGCGAGTCAGCAACGACGGAGTCGCAGAGATCCATTCCGACTCCGTTTCTGACGAAGACGTACCAGCTCGTGGATGATCTCTCCGCAGATGACCTAATTTCGTGGAACAAAGATGGCACCAGCTTTATCGTTTGGCGACCCGCGGAATTCGCACGGGATTTGCTTCCAAAGTACTTCAAACACAACAACTTTTCCAGTTTCGTCCGTCAACTTAACACCTATGTAACCACCGCGCGCTACCTCGTTTTCTTTTCCTTTATTTTCGAATATTCTCTCATGATCGGTGCTTGTGCGTATGTGCAGGGGTTCCGGAAGGTTGTCCCTGATCGTTGGGAATTCGCCAACGATGGTTTCCGGCGAGGGGAGAGAGGTCTTCTTCGCGACATACAGCGCCGGAAACTACTGCCGGTGCCGCCAGCAGCACTCACAGCCAATACGGTGACGGTTGCTGTGGCGGCACCAGTGATGAGAACGGTGTCTCCGACGACTTCCGGCGACGAACAGGTACTATCCTCGAACTCATCTCCGATTGCCGGGAATATTAATAATAATACAGTGCACCGCACCACAAGTTGCACCACTACGCCCGAGCTGCTAGAAGAGAATGAAAGGCTTAGGAAAGAGAACATGCAACTGAATCACGAGTTGAGTCAATTGAAGGGTTTGTGTAATAACATACTCTCTTTGATGACCAATTATGCTTCTGGTTTTAGCCGCCAGCAGTTAGAATCCTCCACTAGCGCTGTGAGGACCGTGCTGGTGCCGGAAGGGAAGGCGGCACTGGAGCTCTTGCCTGCGAAGCATGTTGAGGACGCTGTGCATGTCGGCGGAGCTGCCGGCGCCGCGCTGTGTGCGACGGAGGTTCCGAAGCTGTTTGGGGTTTCGATTGGGCTGAAACGGTGCAGGACAGAGTGCGAGGCCGAAGTGGAGGGAGAAGATCAGAATCAAATGCAAACCCGAGCGCAAACTCAAACACAAACACAGTCTTCGCAAGAACCAGATCACGGTTCAGATGTGAAATCTGAACCGCTGGATGGCGATGACTCGGATGATCAGGATCGTCAGGATCATGATCCTCGTTGGTTGGAGCTAGGGAAATAATGCTTCTTCTTAATCTCAACTAATTTGGTGAAATGACAAAAGGCACGTGACTTGAGTGGGGGCACGCACGCTGCACAGTGCACAGTGCACACCTGCCTATGGGCCGGCACGTGACTTGGCCGTGTATGGAATTGAAAAGGCGTTTGTTGTTGTTCCAAAAGGATTTAACGTGTAACTCGCCGCTGGGGTGAAAATTTGTGACAGTCAAGTTTGCTTGAGCGCAAAACATTGCACTATAAGGAATCTTGGTGATAGCTGCGGTTAAAGAAAGAATATCAACACGTCAAAATGGAGTAACTTAAGCAAGGGAAAAAGATTCACGTCTCCCTTTTTTTTTTTAGGAAGATCTGTGGGATACAGCAAAATATTTAGATATTTGTGTCTGACATCATTAAATTTTTCGAATTTGATTCATGTATTGTAATGTTTCCTTCCTTTGGGCGGAGTTTTAAAAGCTTCATAACTGTAGCTTTTTTTTTCTTTTTTTTTTTTACTGTTGTAGTATTATTTATAATGTATTTTGGTTTGAATTGTTTTTTCATGAGTTGTTTGAATTGTTTAATAGTATGAAAAAATGTTACGTATAATGTAAATTTCCCGCTGAAGATAAAATCCTTATGTGCAAATTGGTCAATTGAAATTTTAAAGGATAGGCTTTTATTTTTATATGTTTTCATTTGTCAGTACTCAGTACCTTTCCTCTTTCCTGGACTTGTATCTCAATTTTGAATCCAAAAACTTCACATTTGGCCCTTGATGAATTCCTTGCGTGAAGATACAACAGCTAGGTGGTAATTACTTCTTGCACCTCCTTTTTCTTTCCTGCACCTCCAAAATGTGCTCCACAACCACCCAATACAACTGCACAAACCCGTCATCCAACACCGTCATGGATAACTGTGGTGTGCAGGAGAAGAAGGCACACATGTCGAGACATAAGTGTAAAATGCAACAACATTCTATTTAAATTTAACGATTTTTTATTTTTATTTTTAAGTTTATATAACCAAATTATCATATTTAATTAAATTATTAGAGGATTATAAAAGACACTAGAAGAAAAACATAGGTATCAAGATCATTAAAATTTTAAGGCTTTGTTCACGGTTTTAAAATTTAATATTCACAGTTAAAAATTTTATTTATGATTTATAATTAAAGGTTTAAGTGTTATGGTTTATGATTCATAGTCAAAAGTTGATGGTTTGATGGTTAAGATTTATAAATTCTTATTTTAATGTTTAGGGTTTAAAGTTTATTATTTTATAATTTTAGGGTTTTAATATTTCATTGTTTTTGGCATGTGGTTTAGGATTTATGATTTAGGGTTAGGGTATATGATTTATGGGTCATAAGTTATGATTTTAAGTTTATGGTGCATGATTAATTGTTTAAGGTTTATAGTTTAATATTTAAGGTTAAGATTTTAGTGTTATATGGTTTAAGTTCTAGAGTCTATGGTTTGGGGTACAAGATTTTATAGTGTATGATTCATGATTTTAAGATTTATATTTGAGGATTTAATCTTTTATGGTTTAAGGTTTTAGGATTTTAGGTTTATGATGTGTTTATCATGCATGATTTAGAGTTTTATGGTTTATGATTCATAATTTTAAGGTTTAGGGTTCGTGGGTTAGGGTTTTAGGAATATGAGTTTCAATGTATGTTTTTAAGATTTAGGTTTCAATGTTTGAAGTTTTATGGTTTAGTATTTCGGGTTCTTTGTTTTAAGTTTTTAGGGTTTAAGATTTAAAGTTTAATGTTTTTTCATGGTTAAGGTTGGTGTATGTGGTTTATGATTTAGAATTTTATGGTTTATGATTTTAGAATTTAGGATTTCAAGATTTCAAGTTTAATGTTTTAAGGTTTATAGGTTAGAATTTTGGTGTTCAATGTTTTAAGATTTAATGTTTAGGGTTTTGAATTTATGTTTAAGAGTGTGTATTGCATAATTTATGATTTAGGATTTAAGGTTTCATGGATTAAGATTTAAAGGTTTAAGGTTTTATGGTTTAGGAATTAGGATTTCATTTCATAGTTTAGGATTCAAGGTTTCATTATGATTTAAGGGTTATATTTTATTATTTAAGTTTTCATTTCATAGTTTAGAGTTTTATAATTTATGGTTTATGGTTTCATTAGAATGCATGGTTAGGGTTTCATGATTTCATTTCATAGTTTATGATTCAAGATTCTATTTATGGTTTAGGGTTTTATAATTTAAGATCTAAAGTTTTATTTATAAAACCCTGAATTATGATTTAAGGTTTAGAATTTCATAAATGAAACACTAATTATTTAGGATTTCAAGGTTTAGATTTAGAGTTTCATTTATGAAACCTTGGAAATTAAGATTTTATTTATAAAACCTTAAATGTTTAGTGTTTCATGATTTATAATTTAGAGTATCATTTATGAAATACTAAATTCTTAAGGTTTCATTTATAAAAACACTAAATTCTTATGATTTCATTTATGAAACCTTGAATCCTAAAGGTTTGGGGTTTTCATTTATGAAACCTTAATTTGAGGTTTCATAAATGAAACCCTAAATCCTCAAGGTTTTATGATTTCTTTTACGAAATCGTTAGAGTTTCATTTATAAACTCCTGAATTAAGATTTAATGATTTATTTATAAAACCTTAAATATTTAAAGTTAAACCACAAATCCTTAATATTTAGGATTTTATTTATGAAATCCTAAATTAAGATTTTATTGTTTAAAATTTACGATTTCATTCATGAAATCTTAAATTAAGATTTAGTGTTTCATTTATAAAATTTTAAATCCTTAAAATTTAATTTATGAAACCCTAAAATCTTAAGGCTTGATGGTTTAAGATTCATCATTTCATTTATGAAACCTTAAATCATTAGGGTTTCATGGTTTATGATTTAAGGCTTCATAAATAAAACCTTATGAATTTAGGGTTTTATTTATGAAACCCCATGAGTTTAAGGTTACATTTATGAAACACTATATGTTTAGGGTTTTGTAATTTATTATTTAGGGTTTCATTTATGAAAGTTTAAACTAGGATTTAGTGTTTCATTTATAGAACTCCAAATCCTTAGACTTTAGAGGTTTATTTATGAAATCATAAATTAGGATTTAGGGTTTCATGATTTGGGATTTAATGTTTTATTTATAAAATCCTAAATCCTTAGGGTTTCATTTACATAACCACAAATATTAGCTTTTCTTGGTTTAAAATTTAGGATTTTATTTATGAAAATCTAAATTAAGATTTTAGGTTTCATTTATGAAACCCCAAATCTTTAAATTTTCATTTTTAAACCCTAAATCATTAGAGTTTCATTTATGAAACCTTAAATTCTTATGTTATATGGTTTATGATTTAGAGATTCAAAAGAAACCCTAAATTAGGATTAAAAGGTTCATTTACGAAACTCTAAATTCTTAAGGTTTCATTTATGAAACTCTAAATTTTTAAGTTTTTAATTATGATACCCCAATCCTTCAAGTTTATAATTTTGAGCCTTAAATTAGGATTTAATGATTCATTTACGAAATCATAAATCTTTAGGATTTAATTTATGAAATCATAAATCCTTAGGGTTTCAATTGTGAAACCTTAAATCCTTAGCCTTTAGAGTCTCATTTACGAAATTCTAAATACTTAAGGTTTTATTTATGATACCCTGAATGCTTAAGGTTTCATTTATGAAAGCCTAAATACTAAAGATTTTATTTACGAAATCCTTAATACTTAGGTTTCATTTAGGAAACCCTAAATCCATACATTTTCATTTTTGAAAACCAAAATCCTTAAGGTTTCATTTATGAAACTACAAATTAAGATTTAGGGTTTTATAAATGAAACTCTAATGGTTTAGAATCTCACAAATGAAACCCTAATTGCGATTTAGGATTTCATTTACGAAACACTAAATATTTAAGGTTTTATTTACGAAATCCTACACATTTAGGGTTTTATTTATGAAACTCTAAGGGTTTCATTTTTAAAAAAAATTAGGGTTTTTGGTTTTATATAAAACCCTAAATTATAATTTAAAGGTTTCAAATCTTTAATTATGATTTAAGATTTCATTAATGAAATTCTAAATTCTTAGGGTTTTATGGTTTATGATTAATGAAACCTTAAATTAGAATTTAGTGTTTAATTTATGAAATCCTAAACTAGGATTTATGAATTCATTTATGAAATCCTATGAGTTTAGGGTTTCATAATTTATAATTTATGATTTCATTTATAAAACTTTAAACTAGGATTTAGTGTTTTATTTATAAAACTCAAAATCCTTAGACTTTAAGGGGTTATTGATGAAATCCTATATTAGGATTTAAGGTTTCATGGATGAAATCCCAAATCCTTAGGGTTTTATGGTTTGGAATTTAAGGCTTCATTTACAAAACCACAAATCATTAGAATTTCATGGTTTAAGATATAAAGTTTCATTTATGAAACATAATTTATTTAAGGTTTCATTTATAAAACCTAAAATTGAGATTTAGGGTTTCATGTATGAAACTTTAAATTAGGGTTTATGGTTTCATTGACAAAACCTTAAATCCTTAAATTTTCATTTTTGAAACACTAAATTATTAGGATTTCATTTATAAAATCATAAATTCTTAGGTTTTATGGTTTATGATATAAGAGTTCATAAATGAAACCATAAATCCTAATTTAAGGATTCATATATGAAACCCTAAATCCTTAGAGTTTAAAATTTTGAACCCTAAATTAAAATTTAAAAGTTCATTTACAAAACTCTAAATCTTTAAAATTTCATTTATGAAACCCTAAACCCTTAAGGTTACCATTAAGAAACCCTAAATCCTTAGGGTTTCAATTTTGAAAACATAAATTCTTTGGCTTTAAAGTACCATTTACGAAATCCTAAATACATAGGATTTCATTTATGAAACCCTAAATGCTTAAGGTTTCATTTACAAAACCCTAAATACTCAGGGTTTCATTTATTAAACCCTAAATCCTTATATTTTCATTTATAAAACCCTAAATCCTTAGGGTTTCATTTACAAAACATGTAATCATTAGGATTTTAAGGTTTATGATTTAGGGTTTCATTTTTTAAACCTTCTAAATCCTAATTTAGGGGAAATGAACCCCTAAATTAGAATTTAGGGGTTGATTTATGAAATCCTAAATCCTTAGGGTTTCAATTATGAAACCCTAAATCCTTGGAGATTATAATTTGATCCCTTAATTAGGATATAACAGTTTATTGACAAAACCCTAAATCTTTAAGATTTCATTTATGAAACCTTAAACCTTTAGGATTACAATTGTGAATCCTTAAATCCCTAGGATTTCAATTGTGAAACCCTAAATCCTTGGGCTTTCAAGTTTCATTTACGAAACTCTAAATACTTAGGATTTCATTTATGAAACCCTAAATACTTGAGGTTCATTTACGAAACCTTAAGTACTTAAGGTTTCATTTATGAAACCCTAAATCCTTATATTTTCATTTGCAAAACCTTGAATCCTTAGGATTTTATTTACAAAACCCTAAATCATTAAGATTTCAAGGTTTATAATTTATGGTTTCATTCCTAAATCCTTAAAATTTCATTTTTGAAACCCTAAATTATTAGGGTTTCTTTTGTGAAACTCTAAATTCTTAGATTTTATGGTTTATGATTTAAGGGTTCATAAATGAAACCCTAAATCTTTAGGGCTTCATTTACAAAACCTTGAATATTTAGGATTTCAATTATGAAACCTTAAATTATTGGAGATTAGAATTTTCAACCTTAAATTACGATTTAGTGGTTTATTTACAAAACTCTAAATCTTTAAGATTTCATTCATGAAACCTAAACCTTTAGGGTTATAATTGTGAAACCCTAAATTATTAGGCTTTTAAGTTTTATTTACGAAACCTTAAATATTTAAGATTTCATTTATGAAATCCTAAATACTGATGGGTTCATTTTCAAAATCTTAAATACTCATAGTTTGATTTATGAAACCTTAAATACTTAGAATTTTATTTTCAAAACCCTTAATATTTAGGGTCTCATTTATGAAACCTCAAATCCTTAAGATTTCATTTATGAAACCATAAATTAGGATTTAAGGTTTTATTAATGAAACCCTGTGGATTTATACAACTCTAAATTATGATTTAGGATTTCATATATGAAACATTAAATTCTTAAATTTTTAGTTTTAAAATCCTAAAACATTAAGGTTTTATTTATATGTGAAACTCTAAATTAGGATTCAGTGTTTCATTTATGAACCTCTAATTAGGATTTAAGTGTTCATTTTTGAAACCCTAAATTCTAAGGATTTTATTTATGAAAACCTAAATCCTTAGAGTTTGGTGTTTTATTTATGAAACCTTATATTGAAATTTCATTTACAAAACCCTAAAACACTTAAGGTTTCATTTATAAAACTCTAAATCTTTAAATTTTCATTTTTGAAATCCAAAATCCTTAAAATTACATTTATGAAACCATAAATTAAGAGTTAGGATTTCATAAATGAAATCTTAAATAATTTGGATTTCTTTTGTAAAACCCTAAATTCTTAGAGTTTTATGATTTATGATTTAAGATTTTATAAATTAAATTTAATTTTAAAGCTTAAACTATTTTAGTATATTGTTTTTTCTTAACTTAATATTAAAATTATTTGTTCTTAAAATATAAAAGTGAATTCTACATACATTTACCCCCCACATAGAGGGAAATTTTTATCTTTTCTTTTTTCAATAAATAGTAAAAATTTGATATTTAGATCACATTTATCTCAATTTCATTTTCTTTCTCTTTGTTTACACTCAAATAAACTTAGTAAGTTATAAGCTAAATATACATTACATTTTAATTCCCAAATTATAATTAATTGTTGGATTTGATTCCTAAATTATTTAGAAGGTATAAATCTGTTTATTTTCTGTCAAATTTTGCTATTTATACCACCTCTTTTATTAAATACACATCTCATTTTTTTTATTTTTAAAAATAAGAGGTGTAAATAGAAAAATCTTACTGTAAATGATCAAATTGAGACATTTTAAATGAGACATTTTAAATAATTTATAAACCAAATTGAAACTTTTTAAAATTTAGAAACTAAATCAAACAGTTAATTATAACTTGAAAACTAGTGTGTATTAACAAAGTGAAATGTATGGAAGCAATTCGACTAAACATTTTGGTAACATATACTGAGACATGATAAACCATACCACGGTGGCTTAGGCGAGTCATTATAATATGGGTCCATATACATAAATAATGATGCTGACAATAAAACCCAAAATAAAAATGACAACCAAATTGCCTCTTAAGATAATTTTAGCCGGTATGCACTGAACAACACTGATGACTGATATACACAAGTTAAAAGGCACTATAACTCCAAATAATCAAAAAAGCTATCATTACATGATAACAGCACACAGCAGCTGTATAGGCCTGTATCAAAGTATATTAACGTGGCTGTGAATTGAAAGTGTGCAGATTCCTCGTCATGGCTGCTAAAAGCTTTCCTGACATCGATCTTTTACACTTCCTCTTGACTGAGGTTGCTACTTTTTATGATGTTATACTTGCAGAGGGGGCATGTAGCATTAATATACAGCCATTTATCCACACATACACAGTGAAAATGGTGACCACAAGGAAGTTCTCTTAGCTCAACCCCATCGTCATAAGAAGAAAGGCAGATGCAACATTCCTATAGTACAACACCCAAAAAGAAAAGTTTCAGATTAGCAGAGTTCAGAGAGACTGGGATGCAGCTATTATTGTGAGGCCACTGAGTTACTACATCAAAATTATCTAGCATGCATGCAAACCAGTATATCAATTTCCTTCTGTTTATAATGTGGTGAAAATACTCCATACACGCCAAGCACATATACAAACAATATATTCAATTTGAATTTTACATAACAAAACTGTGATAGTTACACCAAATTTGAATTTTACATAACAAAACTGTGATAGTTACACCAAATTTGAATTTTACATAACAAAACTGTGATAGTTACACCAAAAAACAGTATGCAACGAAGTCTCTATTTAAGAAACAATATCTATTAAGAGACGGAACAACAAAACCAACAATAAATTTATGACATACCGCATCCTCCTCAGCAAGAACATGTTCAATAGGTGAATCAGCCTGGCATTCGGTCATTATTCCTCCAACAGGTCCTTGTATAGTACCAGCAAGTTTCTCATTGCTTTCAATTCTTCGGAACTTAAATTTTGATAACTGCTCAATGTCTTCCTTTGATGCCCCTTCCTATTTTTTTTACCCAGACAAGGACAATTAATACATAACTTATCTCATTAAATACTCCTCTTATGATACACAAAATCAAATTCAGATTTACACTTCATTTATACTGGTCATCAACCAACTAATAGCCAACAGGATTGCATTCCCCATGTCAATAGTTAGTGATACACTCACAATCAACCACTCAGTCACAGAAAATATAGTTACACGGCAAAGTTTGTAATAGAACTGGATCAGAATAGAGAAAAAAACTGTTCATTGACAGAAACCTCTATCTCCAGGTCTGCATTAATGGGATAATAGTTGCATTAACACTCCTATTCCAGGTATATGAGAGACATATGAACTCTCCCCTAACTTGCTCTCTCAATCTATCAAGAACTGTCCTAATTCACTCCCCATTTCCCCTTTTATTTCTAATTATGCATGTGAACAGTGTCAACCACCCTTTTCTAATTACATGTGGTCCCTAACAATACCCAGCCTCCCCAGCCCACCAAAAAAAAAGTTTCATGTGTCATCCTCACGCCACTGTCCTGAACATGAAATTTAGCAGCCTATCCTATCCCAGCAACCACCATCTCCCATTCCTAAATCTTCCTCCAGTAACATTACTGCAAATTACTTGTTCTGGCACACATGATCTGAGCTATATTTCTTATGACACCAAAAACACAGCCCATTCTGGCACACATGATCCAATTTACAATATTTGGGTTTTCTCTCCAGATCCCATTTTACAATAAAATAATATTAATGCTATAGTTTGACACACCTTCAACCCCAAAAAATCTGAAAAATACAAATTTATAAACAATCTCTCAGGTTTCCCGTGGGCAGAAAAATAGAGGACCTAGAGAGCACCCTAATATTAGGATTATGTGTGTAATATCCATAGATTCCAGCATTTATTTTTTACAAATTATTATTACACATGTTGAAATGGTTAAATTTGCAAAGTTACTTCTCAGCAACTTCCTACCCATTTTTAAACAGAATACAGTACTTCCAATTGGACTTTTCTGAAAAACTAGATTCATACTATAGCTTTACAGACTTCAAAAGAACAGGTAATGTGACCAATCAAACATGACTTACCTGGTCTGCAACTGCATAAAGAAGTGCAATGATACATGGAAGGCAACAGCAAACAGCAATTCCAATGATACATGCCAGTGCAACACAGAAAACGACAAAGAAAACATCAAAACCCAGGAAGATTATACATAGCCTGCAAAGCATGTAGATTCTGTCAATAGTATTAAACTAAAACAAGAAAATAACAGCGGATTTTCCAAAAGATGAATAAATTACAAGTAATAAATAATACTCCAATTTGAAAGAGAGAGAGAGAGAGAGTAAGAGGAGAAACCAGTAAAGCTGAGGAGAGTCTTGGGCCAACGCTTGACCCCCAGCTGATACCCAGTAGAATCCAATAATCCACCAAATAAATGAAAACATTGTATTGGCTGATTCTAAATGCTTTGCAACACTGCTGACCCAAAAACAGTGAATTGAAATCTCATAAATAAAATATATTTAGTTGAACTGAGTAAACAAGAAAGAAGAAAGGTACCTAGTAGCCTCGTCATCGAGTTGGCCCAACGACACATACTGCGCAGAGCCCGAGGCAGAACCCTCCCTGGAAGAGACACTCAAATTACCACTACTGCTGTCTTGCACTGAAAGCGCGGTGGCGCGTTGCTGCCTCCTCCGCCTCCTATACTCAACACAAACGCAAACCATGTGAAGGACGCATTGCATAGCGTACCCTACAATCCACAGTCTCAGAGGCATGCCCGGCGCTTCGCTCGCGCTCAAAACCAGCACGCTCCCCGCCACCACTACGAACGCCAGGTTCCACACTATGTCCAGTACAACCACCGGCTTCGAATACGCCCAGTCGCTCTGCCGCTCCTCCAGTTGCTCCGCCGCCGCCTCCCGGACCACCATCGACGGCTCACGCATCATCCTCCGCCCGCTCGCCTGCCGGAGGAACCGCGCTGCCTGATGGAGCCTCTGCCGCCGCGCGAATCGACGCCCGGAGGTGAGCTCGTCGGAGGAGCCGCCGGAATTGGCGAGCAGCGGCGTGGAATCGACTATGTCCTCGGACGATGACCTTGTCGTGGCCATGTTGGTGGTGGTGCTTCAAATTGAAAAGCCGATTCGGAAAGCGTGACTCGGCGAGTCTAGTATTGAGTCGGTTCAGAACATGGAAAATTGTTGGTTGTTGAGAAGAAATGAATGAATGAATTGTTGGGAATAATTTTGTATGCCCAAGTTCCAATTTATCATGTAGTCAAATTCTATTTTCAAATAATAAAGTATTATTTCATTTCTTTATCATTTTATACTAGTTTGATAAATTGATGAAGTCCTTGGTTAAAATTGAAGATTGTTATCATAATAGAGATTATGATAAATGAGAAACAAGTCTCTTGAAATTTTAATCTAAAGTGTTCTTGATCATAGGATTATTTTGAATAGGATATTAATAATCCGGATAGATTAATATATGTGTAATAGTATTCATTGGATGAATATTAATAGATCTCATTTATTAATTTACACATATAGATGATACACATAGGGATGTGATCATTGAATCGACTTCGATATTGAGATTTTTCTAATGGTTAATATTACCTTAATTTGTCAATAGAAAAACTCTCAAGAAGAAATATAACATTTCCTTTGACCTGAGATTATCATAGTAATTAACAAGTCATTTGTTATATTTTAATTAGGACACCTAATGCTCTGAAGCACTAGTTGAATGGATATTGGATATAATTAAATACTTGTAGAATTAATGATTATTCAAGAAGGAATCCATTAACTCTAGGTAATGAGTTTGAACTCTATAAATCAAGACCTTGGCGGGGCAATTGAATGAATGAAGAAATGAGTTTCTTAGAGTCATTCATTGATTAACGTGATTGAATTTGACAATAATACCATATTCTAAAGTTAATCTAGAGTTGGAAATGATGGAAGGAAATATTATATATTACTCTTCTAGTGGTTCTTGAAAGTAACAACAAATTACTTCATGCTATCCCGGACGTTGAGGAGTGTTGCTTTGACGCCTACCTTGATTAGTAAAATTAATTTGATTAATTTACTACCAAAACTTAGTATTGAACCTACGGGGTCACACACAAAAACGAGTGTGTTAATCTTTACTAGAGAATAATCAATTTGATTGACAAAATCTCTATGTGGAATATTATTATATTCTTTGCTAGCACCAAGAATATAATTAATATGTATACTAAAGATAGACATCCTTTTATTATTGTGACATTTATGCATAATAATATTTTAATGAGCAATATAAAATGACGAGAGTATATCTTATTAAGAGAATATATTATTTCATTAATAAGTTTGAATTAATTTGAATATGTCAATGGGTTGTGATTAAATTCAAATTTGAAATATCTTATTAAGATAATATATTATCTTTGTTAATAAGTTTGAATTAATTTGAATATGTCGATGGATCGATGATTAAATTCAAATTTGAAATATATTATTAAGATAATATATTATCTCTATTAATAAATTTGAATTAATTTGAATATGTCGATGGATCGATAGATTAAATTCAAATTTAAAATATATTATTAAGATAATATATTATTTCAATTTGAATTAATTTGAATATATATTCATGGGTCAAGGGCTATGGGATAGCATCAGGTATTCCTATAAATAGGAGCTCTCACCACGTCTATTGTGTATCAGTTCATCAAGAGAATTCTTTAGTAAAAGTATACGATTCCATATTCAAGAGTTTTGAAGTAGAGATCAACTCTCGGTGTGGATACACGTAGAGTCTTCACATTATTGAAGAACATTTGCGCCTCAGAGACGGTAACAGGTACATGTTTACTATAATTTTATATTGCGATAATATTATTCTAAATCCAAAAAGGATCCTAAATTCCGCTGCGTGTGTTTTGAACACCAGAATGAACTAACATGAATGACTGGGGAAGAAAGGAAAGAGAGATACCTTACCTATCTATCTATCTATATGCAAAATGGAAAAAAAAAAGGGGGGCCTTTTGATTTGAGTTGAGAATTGAAAAATAAAAACGAGGAAAATGATGAATGATGAGTGACGACGACAAAGCTCTTCTCTTTTTCCCAAGTGGGGGTGAGATTCATTGAGGGAGCCTATCATCCGGTGCTGTTTGTCCGGTTTGCGTTCGGATTAACCAAACAGGATTTTAGATAACAGAGTCTGGCTCCACAAACAAACACCGTTTTTTTAATTCGCAATAAAATTAGGTGCAGTAGTTAATATCGAATTAATTATACCTTAAGTTTTGTAAAATCATTTTTTTTTTTAATTGTGAATAAAATTAAGATTGAGAGACCTAATCATAGAGTTGATCACGTATTGATATTAAAAAAAGAGTCATCTAATTCAATTACTTCAATATTTTTATAATCTATCAATCAAATCAATGTTTATTTAAATTTGAGAAAATAGGTATTCAGCTGTATAAAATTATTATATATCATTAGTCCATTATAATTTTTTTATTTATAATTAAATAATTAAATTTTATAAAATTATTTTAAAAATTATTAAAATAATAAATTATAATTATATGATTAAAATTATTTTACACTAAATTTGAAAGTTACACAAACATTAATCTCTTTAAATTTAAATTTTAAGTTATTTTTTTAGTTATCACCTTCAAGGGTAAAATTGTTGGAGTGGAGAGGTTTTTTTTTTTTTTTTCATGAAAGAGAAGGCCCACAGATATTTTAGGGGGGAACAAAATGAATTGAATTGGTATGGTGTGGTGCAGATAAATAAATAAATAAATATTATAACTTGAAAGTACAAACTACTTTATGCCGGGTAAAGGGTTACCGGAGAGAGACTACTTGTTTGGATTTTGTAAAATGTTGGATACGTTGGATAGACATTTGTGGTCATGTTGACGAGGAAAACTATTGGATTCCTCTGCAACCAGGTCCAGGAAGAAGAAACTACATGGACCGGAAAGATTTCCCACTTGATGACACTCGTAAGTCCTAATCACCTCAACTCATCTATTTGTTTTGTTTTAGAATTGGATATAATTAATTTTAAATCTTTTATCATGCATAATTAAAAAAATGTCTATTAATTATACTTTTTATGTTAAGACATCTATTATAGTGAAAGAAATACAGTATGTCAAATAATTAAATAACTTAAAATTTTCAAATAATAACTAGTCAAACAATTAATTAGGCAGTTTAAAGAAAATATAACCCATGTTATAATTATGGAAGAGAATTTAATGTTGTAAACATGTCAGTCGTACACACGAATCAAAATAGGTCATATATAGAAGATGAGTATTCATTAATTTCATTGAATGCATCTGATCCATTTCTGAGAGAGCATTAGAAGAACACGAACTTCGAAGATTAGATAAGACAATACGTAGAGTAGGTCAGTATTTATACGGCAGCGGCGGTAGAGGTGGCAACCCAAGGCCAAAGTTGTCCAAACGAGCAGTAGCAAGGTAAGCTGGTTTGTTATTGAAGGTTGCGTGTATCCTTTGCGTGTGCAATTTAGATTGATGAAGCGAGTACCTCTGCTTTGGAGCACTGAGAGATCTTAACTTTGCCTTTGAAGACTCAGTGTATGCCATGTAACTTGGATACTCAGGCTCTGAATAACCACTTAGGTGGCTTCTTGAACCATCAGTACTCCTGCTAGGAGTTAAAGGACTACCTAAATTTGAAGAGGCTTGAGGACTATTCGATGGACTGTAATTAATATGATCCGAAACCATAGCTTGCTGCTTCTGCTTCTGGCTAGAGGAGTAAAACAGGTTTCCACGTTTTGATGTTGTCATGTGTGCTTGTTCATCATCAATGCGGGATTTGGAGCTGTTTCTCTGCAATCAATATAACTAAGTTGACGCATGCACTCAAATTTAATCATGCAGTACTGAATTTGAAAATACCTTGAGTACTGATGATGACTGATCATATTTGTCTGGTGTTGCTGGAGCTGGACCCTGTCAATGAAAGATATTTAATTTCATTGGGATTATTTAAAATATGCTCATGCTCATGCTTACATGGAGATGGAGGTGAGCAGTGGATGAGGACTTTGCATTCCAAATTTGGGCCTGTACACGTAACAGGGCCTGCACCCTTTGCAGCCACTCTGCTGTGCGCTTCCTCTCAATGTGACCTCTCACTAAGGCCTGTAGTTTCACCAATCCTTTTAACGCTCGAAGGGCTTTCCTTGCCTACAAATCATTTGTAAGTAATTATGGTTCATTGATAAAATCATTTTTAAGCCTTTACTATCTGTGTGCTGTGCTGTATTCAAGCGAGCAGCAGTATTATTGAATTAATTAATTGTGTCGTCAACTAAACTAATGTGCTGAAAAAGTCATCCAAGTCCACCCTTTAGATTTGTATCTGTTTCTGTCCCCACCAAAAACCAAGAGAAAAAGTAGTTGAGTTTTCAAATCAGACCACCTGGTTAAATCCTTCTACGATTAATCTGCGAATCTATTCTTACGACAAAGTACAAGCGTTCATAAAAAAAAGATGTATAAATTGCAAGAAGTCATGGATATGAAAGTAACGACTAAGATAATGTTAGCAATGAATTTTATGTGGATGTACGTGCATATGTATAAAGTAAAGTAAAGTGAGGGGGGGGGGACTAAATAAACTAGTGGTGAGGAGTGAAAAGCAAGGTGATGACATTAAATAGTGAAAACGGCAATACGGAGGGAAAAGAAAGGAAGCGATGGTGACGCTGGTTCTGAAGGCACCTCGATCTCGATGGATGGGTACGCGTACGCGTTAGGTTAGTAGGTGTCAATAAACAGATTGCAATTAATGTTGATTCAGAGCAAGAAATTCAATGGTAAATACTAGTACAGTAAGGCCAGGCACGAGGAGTTAATTTATTTAGAGCAAAAGAAAGAAACAAAGATAATGGAAGGAATGAAGTTGGCAACAAAACAAACATGGGATGGCCATCCATCTTCCTTATACTAAAATAAGAACAGTAATTGATTATGTTTGTTAAAACAAACCCATGGTAGCTACAGTAGTTGATAGTATGAAGAAGAGGATAAAATAAAATGAATATACGAACCAAAGAACCTCGAAAGGCGGCTTGAATCTTAATGGCAGCCCATTCTGGTGGAGTAATGCCTCCGGCGGTGGTCTGGTCCTTTTCCTTTTCCCTTTCCCTGTAAGACTTGACAAAGCTCCAGCGAGGTTTTTCTTTGGATGGCAACTCTGCTACTCTTTTCAGGCCCAGAAGCCCGCGAAACCATTTCGATGCCTTGCCCATTAACTTTCTCTAATGAAAAACAACATTCATTCATTAAGATACATTGTAGATTGTACTACGGAAGTTGGAAGGGAGTTTCTGAAAGAGGTCAGTGGTGGCTTTTTGTGTAAGCAACTGTACACAAATTACACACGGGAGCAGGGAAGGGAGGGACTCATTGTAGTGGACCGAGACCGTCAAACCAAACTACTACTCCAATCCATACGTGTGCATTCAATTATGATATTATTCACATTCAATTTATTAGACAGAGCGTATTCGATAAAGGTATAATGGCATATAAATACGAATATATTTATTTCATCAAGATAAATTATTTTATTTATTATTATTATTATATTAAAAAGGGAAAGTGATACAAGAGTATTGGTGAAAAAAATATAATTAGTATTATTACATTTAAAAATTAACATAACACTTATTTTTTTGAGATATTATTATTTTTTAAATGTGATGTTTCTTTTAATACATATAAAATAATAAACGAATTTTATTTTATAGTACTACCTCCATTTTTAAATAAAGATCTAACTCATCAAGATTAATAAAAATGGTTAAATTAATTAATTTTGATTAATAATGTTATGAATTTTAATTTTATTTTAAAATTTTCCATAACTTGGTAAGAAAGCAACAAATGTGTTGGGTGATTAACCAAGATGAGATCAACTACTCATCATTCTCTTGTTGCGTGGGAATCTTGTTTCTTTTCAATTAGGAAATAGTTGTTTCTTTATTTTTTTTTTAGTGATAAAAAAAAAGAAAAAAAATATTATAACAATAATATTTACTAAATCACTAGTATAACGATAATTAATCCAAAGATTGAAATAATGATGTAAAGTTTGTTACCTATATTCTTCGATTTAAGATTTAAAAAAAGTATAACAATAATTTTATTAGATAGTATAAAAGCTTTGATACATAATTATTATGAACACTTGATAATTAATTAAAATTAGAGGAAATAAATCATTTCAAAAAGATTTTTTTTTTTAGTATTCTTCAAATTTTGATTTATTTCATGAAAAATACATCTGTACTATTTGGTATTTTTCATAATTTATAAGTATAAATAAATTTAAATAAAAAAACCATGAGTAAATGTAAATAAAAATGAGAAAATAGCTTATTCATTTTTAACTAACAATAATTTGATGAGTATTATGTGTTTTCATTCAATAACTTGATCCCTCCTCCGATAAAATATAACTATGTAACAAAATATTTTTTTAAAGATTTGAATGTGTAAATATTTTGCTTTATATATATGTACTTTTTTGTTTCTTTGTCTCTGACCAACAAAGTGTTAAATAGTACAGTAAAAAGTGTGTATTAAAGAATATGATTCCAATGCAAATGACAATAGCAACATTTGACGAAATTAGACCAACACTCGACGGATTCACACTAGCTCAAGTTCAATTCTCAAATCTGCCCAAATACATTTCGCCATTTCCTCACTCAGCTTCTATTAAACAATCGTGTAATATTTGTTGTGAATATTATTAGTTCACATTCAATTTGAAATAGAAGGAATTTTGTGATCCTGGGACTGGGAGTGGAGTAGTTGGGGCGCTGTCCATGGTCAAATATGATGGTCACATGCAGTACTAGCATTAACCCTTTGTGTACCTCGAAAGGAGAACATGCTATGACTATGACTATGAGACTCAATTTTGAAATTTGGACCAACGAAACAAAACACAACTCTTCCTTCGCCTTGTAATCAAACCGACAACTACACCCTGTTTTCCCAATATTTTTTTTCTTTTTCGTTAGATATAATACAACAAGGGTATTCCACAATTGATTTATTCAACCAAATAAGTTTAGTCCAACTACAAAATATAATTGAATTGAGTGAGTTTATGCATTGGGTGTAACCCACTTACACCCCACATGGGGACATATCAAATAAGAAGAGTATATTTTATTGTGAAAAGTGAAAACATTCACTTAAAGAATTCATTAAAACCTCATGACCATCAAATATCTACGAGATTCATCGAACAAAAATTAAATTTCTAAAAAATCCATGTGTTCATAAAATGTTTAAAATAAAGGATTTTTTTTTTTACATATAATTGCTCGAGATAATTAAGAAAATAATTTTATGATTTGTTATATATTGAGGTTCCCTTTTTTTACCCCTCAAAGGGAAAACTCTAAAAGTGAGGTTCAGTTTTTTTTTTGTGATTAAGTGGTATAAAGGTTAAAGGTCCGAATGTACGAAGGATATAGATTTGGAGCCAAACCCAACGACGAAGATGGACTCAATTCTCTAATGCTCGTCATGGATCAACTTCCCCTCTAGTCCTTATATCTTGCATCAGGAATTTAATACTTAACAGTGACTCGAAATACAATAATTTACCTGCTTTTTTATCCCCTATTCCCACCTCTTTCATTTCTCTCCCTTGTAATATATTTCGAGAAAGTAAAACCCAAACCATATATACCAAGTTTAGGATTCTGAAATTCTCCTAATTGACACCGCTGTTACTCTGTTGACAAGGAACAGCATTCTCTGTATCAGCTCTTCAAATGATGGGCGTTGCTCTGGATCACTGCTCACATTTAACACAAGTAAAATTGAGTTAGAACTTAGAAGGCAATCTCTATCATGTTAAAACTGAAGTGTGTGTGTGGGCGCAGTATAGAAAGCACCTTCGCCAGCAGTCATTGATGATTGATGCAATATGGGGATCAAGCCCCTCTGGAAGGTCTAGTCGTCTATCGACAAAGCCTACGACTCCAACAACCTTTCAAGTGAAATACAATGGTTATAACAAAAAGCCTACAGAGCTCAGATGTCTCTACGCTTAAGGTGAATAATGCTGCTTACGCACATTACTTCAATTAATCAATTGTTAAACATTTTACTAACTACATATACTTAACCATTTAACTATGTATAGTTAATCACAATTCGTAGGTAAATTTTAATGTTCGGTAATTGGTTAATCAAAGTGACGTGGGAGATGTCTGTGAATGTGAGTAGCTAGCAGTTTTAGCTTGAATTGTTGGTGCAGCAGATTAGTAAGTACAGACAAGTATATGTAGTGTGTGTGTGGGGTGGGGGGGAGCAGAGACAGACCTGTAAGGAGTTCAAATTTTTCCATGGAATAGATTGACTCATTAGTTCCCAGAGGATGACGCCAAAACTGTACACATCAGACCTGTTTTAAAAAATGAAAGAACAATCATTACTTCAGAAGCATCAAACTGCATTACCAATTTAATATGATCTAGGCATACGGAATAACTTCCAAACTCGAGATATTTTGAAACTGGACAAGGTAGGACAATGATTGAAAAAGCTCATTTACAGATGCAGCTCTATTTAGATGTTTCTCATCAAAGATTATAAACTTAAAAGGACATTTAAAGCTGATTGAAAGATTCTTCAAGACCATCAGGACAAGTTAGCAGATATAGTTATGGAAAATGACAATTTGAATTTTTTTTTCTGGGAAAAATCACAGTTTTTAGAATATCTTCCATTTTTCACAAAGTTCCAGAAAATTCCAGAGTGAACACAATCTGTTAAGTGACAGCTACAAGGAATTACTTCTCATTTGAAGGTTCATTTCTAAGGACTTCAGGAGCCATCCATTGAGGCTGCATTTTGACAGCAAATATGCTTGTTAGCGAGAGAGAAATAAACTTCATTAACTAAAAAACATTTTAAATATTTTACAGTTATGAGCAGTTCAGGTCAGATGTTTTGTAAGTAAAAAGTTAAAAAGTGAGTGCTGTCATTACGGTGCCTCTCCCAGATTTTGAAGTTAATAAAGTAGCATCCTTCAACCTAGACAGACCAAAGTCTCCAACCTGACAAAAAAACCAAAACGCATTATATTGAACCTTCCTAGGACTACTCAATGCCTTTTCAAGCAATCATCACCTTTACAGTCCAGTTTTTATCTACAAGCAGGTTAGAAGACTTCAGGTCTCTATGCACAATTGGTGGATTTCTGTGATGAAGATAATTCATTCCTCTAGCCTGCAATTAACAGCAATGTGATTCATAACATTGCAACAATGAAATTTCAGTAAGCCACCAACTTGCCCTCAACATATGTGTGAAGTGGAGTGGGAGAGGATACGCACAACATCAAGAGCCATCCTTAGACGTCTTCTGATGTCTAATGTCTGATTGTTGCTGTGCAGATTTTTGAAAAGGCTTCCCCTACCGTGCAAAATAAAATCAATTTAAGATTGTTACCATAATTTCCATACAAATAGAAAAATAAATGGGGATTTTGTGCACACAATGGTTGAGAGATTCATATTCACTACTAAACAGGTCCATTATCTAATGACACAAAAATACAATGGATGATCCATCCGATATTTCATGTGCTTCTAAACTAAGTGCAACTCCTTTAACAGTTAATATAACAAGCTCTAAGATGAAGATGTTGAAAATCTTACCTAGGTAATAACTCTGTCACAATGGCAAGTCTTTCCTGTGAATAAACTGCTCCCATGAAAAGCAATACATTAGGGTGTCTCAATCTCTTCATTATATCAATCTGAAGTATACACAGAAAGGATTCAGGTATCAGCTGCTTTCTGTCTAAAGCAACAAAGAGAGAAAGAGAGAGAGAGAGACCTCTTTTCTGTAGTCTTGTAAAGTCTCTTCTGTGTATCCATTCCCGAAATAAACCTTGACTGCAACATCCTGAAAAAGAAAGTAAGTTTTAGGATAGATGGCTAATCAATACTATTAATAAATTAGAATAATAAAATTTATACCGATCCATTCCAAATTCCATGATAAACAACAGCATAAGAACCTGCAAGAAAGAGTAGAACATAATTATGTCAGCAATCATTAGTTGAAATAAGAATATTCAGAAACATTTCAAGTTCTACCATAAGATACAGGCAGATCAACCTAATTATTTTAAAAGACATCCATTATAATTATTTTGTCCTAACTTGAGATCTTGAGGGAAATATTTTTCACTACTTGATTATCACAATTCATCACCCACTAGACACTGATTTTTCCTTCAAAGGGATTAAGTTTACATGTGGCATAAAGGACTCTAGGCCATTAAGAGGGGAAAAAAATTATATTTAATGTACGACATTATCTGAGACTGCTTTATATATCTTCATTTGCTGAACTTAAGCCCAAAAATACTTACAAATAAATGCATTTTAAGCATTTTAACTCCTCAACATAGAGGAATTATAAAATGCAAACAGAACAATGTTGTTAAATAACCTATTAAAGCACCGCCATAATGCTATAATGTGGCGTTTTTCGATCAGTCCTCCATAGGCAGCAATGGAGTGTTTATATGGCAGCAGAATTTTGGCCTTCTGCCATCCACCATTGATAACCATGCAATAAAATTAATTACCTTGTCCAATCTCTTCTCTTAATTGAAGGTCTTCCCAATGGATTTCACACTCCAGAAAAGAGTTTGACTCATTATCTCCTTTGCTTGATGAACTTTCATGGCTGCCTATACTCTCCCTTGAACTTGGCAATTGCAACCCTTCTTGCTGCTTTTGCCCTTCATCTCCTGTCACCATATTTGTAACCTCTGGCTCCAATTTCCTCTGCTCAAATTGACAGCATAATCTTAATAATGGGTCTTGGGGAATGGGAGAACCAAAACATTCACACCACTCCCCTGAGAAAGGTTTACCAGAGCCAGAGGTATCTTTGGAAACATTGGAAACTCTACATGCACAAACTTTTGTATCTGCTCTCTTCATTGCAAATAAAGAATTACATTTATGAAGATTTTCTGGCACTAAACCTCCAAATGAATCATTTTCACTATTCACTCTATTGCTTCCTGAATTATCAGCTGTACAGTTATTTTTTATATTTCCATTATCCTTCCCACATTTTGCACGTGCCCCAGTTTGAAGTTTGGCAAGGACTCTGGCTGCCTGAAGTGATTTAATAATACAGATGATCATAAATCTTAACTGGATAAAAAGTTATACAGAAGGTTCATAAACACAAATTTTTAAACAAATATTATGTTCTACAGGTCAAACCAATACAGAATTCACAAATTCATAAGGACCTCCAGTATATGCTCAGTTTCTGCTAGCATACATTTAAATGGCAAGCTAAACAAGAGCATTGAATTAGTTTGGCACCTAAGCTTCAGAAGTGCCCCAGAAAGGTTCAACCTCCCAATTTATGATTTCAGATGAAGTATCACTATATTAATACAAACCAAAATGAATACAGACATATGACTAACTAAATTTCAGCCTTCCTTGTATAGATTTATAGCACGAACTAGGCAATTAGAGTAACTATTAAAAGGAAAAATAGGAGATTTATTTACAATTTTAGAAGGTTGACCAAATTCTGTAGTAGACTCATCCTTCTCTGAGGCCTCAGTGACAGTTGTGTTTTCTTTATGGTGATGTCTGGAATGAGGTTTTGTTTCCTGAAATTCAAAATTAGGGGACAAAAACTTGAAATATTCTCATACTGAAATACCTACTCAGATACTACATCTTCAAGCTGAACAGAGACATACATATATGCCACGCTTCTTTAGTTTTTCATCATCTGCATCTGTTGAAGTATTCTTGGAAACTGTGTTATCAGTAGTATTCAGCACTGGGAGAAGCTTTGATGCCTGTAGATGTAGAAAATCAGGTTCTATAATTTAATTTAAGCAATGATAAAATGAAAACCAAATAAAAAAGAACAAGAAGATTTTTTTTTTTTTTTTGTAAGAAACAGTAGTGAAGGAACTAATGGGAACCAGATTGGAAACACATGAAGCAATCTGTGGCATTGGTGCAATCGTTGGTCGTGGAGGCCACTGAATTCTTTTTAAGTTTAACCTCTGTACTCCAGGTTGGCCATTGTTACCAGATTGGTAAGTTCTTTGATTTTCTGAATTTGTAGAGTTTAATATAGCCGCATCACTTGAAACAGTTATAACACCAACAAGCTCACCATCCTCATACAGAGGAGATTTTGTTACCATTGCCATAAATTCTTCACCAGACCTCTTCTTGAAAGGAAACTGCCCAGACCATGGTACACCTGTGACCAACCTTTCCAGAATATTTTGTAGAGATGCATAATTTTCTTCAGCAATTAGGACTTTAGCTACTCTTTGGCCAATGACTTCGTAGTCCTTCCACCCATACAGAGTCTCTGCTGAGTGATTCCTGAAATGAAAATTTTAGGTTTGGTTCAAAAGCAATCTGAAAAACAAAGAAGAAGAATTTACAGAGGTAATTATTGAAAATTGAAAAAAAATAATGTGGAATCTTAACTGAAATTGGACTCGATTGCCAGTGAATTAAAAAGTGCAGAGCACATGCAAGTGAGCTTGTGCTTTACTGAGAAGAATTTAGATTGATTATTTTTTACACTATAGGTTGTTCATGATTTTAATTACACAACAGATCGAATAAGTTGTTCTAACAAATCAGCGCTGATTTTCATTTTCCTCCGAAATGCATACATAGATCCATGTTCACGGACATAACTTCATGAAACAGTGTTAGAGTGATCCACACTTGTTAAGCAAAGCATGCCTACCACTAACAAATGAAGAAAATGCAACACGATGCCTCTTTTCCCTTGTCAATGTGAACTCCCAAATATAGAATGCCCAATTTCAACGCTTCCCCCACCATTCTCAGCTTGAAATGATTCAGTAGAGTACAAGTAATCCCCGTGACGCGAGCCTTTCAAATTGGCTATGTTGCAGAATTCCAGAATTGGGAATACTTGCATCACGAATCATTCGAATTCCCCTAAAATAGAACACACTCTAAACGACACCGTGCGCAAGTCTAAACAAACTCGAAACTAGTTCTCAGATAACAAACACATCCTATTCGCCTCTCCCTCTCTACAGCGTTCAACTGTTTCATTAAAAACTATAGCACCGGGAATATTCTCAGGAAATAAATAAATTGCCAGAAAGAAGAAAAAAAATGCAGCATCTATGATGTATTATTAATTATACCAGTATACGATCTCAGCGGAGGGAACTCGAAGCACGTGAACGGCGTGGCCCATGCATTTCAACACGGTGGCGTAGGGACTTCCGGAGAAGAAGAAACCGGAAAGAAAACCGACGGTTGTTGACTCAGCAATGACCTCGCTACCGTTAGCGTTGTTATCGTTATCGTTATCGTCACTGACAGTGAGGTTGTACTTCTGCAACAACTCATCGAACTCCTCCCTGAGCTTGCCCTGCTTCTCCTCGAGGCTCCGGCACCGATCGGCGAGAGCTCGGAACGCCGAAGTTTGTCTCTCCACGCCGTTGCTCATTGAAGTTCTGGTTGTGAGGTGCGCAATGCGCAAAGGCATAGCAGTTACTACTTACAAGTTACAACTAGTTTATTCGCCGGTCCTCACTTGGCTTCTGCAGAAAGCATTTGTTTATTGGTTATTTTATTGTTTATGGTTTATTATAACTGTGACTGCGAGGGAGCGAGCGAGGCTTGGGGCTAAAGGCTGTTGGCCACGTGCCAGTGGCCGGCCGCGGAAGCTATCGGGTGCGCACAGCTATTGGATTGCCGGAAGACACCACCAATTGCGTGCGTCTCTCCAAAAGATAAATTAATTGCTGGACAACGCTCGCGCGAGACGGGATTGGCTCATCGGGAAGGTGAAAAATGAAAATGCTACAGTAGGCCCCCCTAAGGATGGATGGCAGTTTTTATTTTTAAATTAAAATGGGAACTGCATTTTTTTTTCCCATTTAGAGAAGAAAAATACTACTAAAATAATTCGAACATGTTCTTGTGAAATAGTTCATGAATAATAGTAATAGTAATTCACAATCAGTGTGAAGATCTTTCGACTATTAATTAATATTAAGAATTTACACCGTTAATTATTTAGAAATTATTATAAAAGAATTAAAAACTATATTTATGATTGAATTTCAGTATGAATTTATTACACTTATATAAAAAAAAAATTAAACTATGAATACATAATTACATACACGGTTTACTTGTAATGATTTTTAAGAAATGAAAATTATATTAATAAATGTATCTTATAAAAAATCAAATAACAAAGACAGATACAGGGAGAGAACGTTATTGACAAGAATGCAAAGCAGGGGACGAGTTAGGTTGCTTACACCCAACTAGATCTATTATCTATAACGATAACAATAATAAAATAATAAAGAGGATATTATTAAAGGTAATTGTTTTTTAACTTCACATTCTATACTTATTATATATTTAAATAATATAAATATAAATAACTATTTTTTATAATTATTTATTATTTAATCATACATATTATAGAGAGTGGCTCCCTCCCCACCCATAATTAGTAAATACTAATAATATATTATTCAATTATTTATTTACAAGACCGGAGAGAGAGTGATTGTGTACGGTGGGGTGCAACAATATCCATTTTTGTGGCAACAAAAGGTTAACGACTTGAAACGCGTTCTTTGTTGAAGAAATAAAGACCTAGGTCGAGCAAGGTTCAGGTACATGTAAACTAGCTGTCTATGAGTCTAGTCTAGGACTTGTATGAGGTAAGAATTAGGAAACAAAATCTTCATATAAATAGAAGAAAAAGGTGTTCGGGAAATATTAATGATTAATTTTTTTTTTTTTTTATTTCTTCACGATCATACCAATCTGGTATCTTTTATTACGAAACAATTTTGTCTACCATCGTTGTTGATAGAATAATTAGAGTTTGAACTTGAAGTAACCACCTATAAAGGCTCATAATTAAGGTGGGCCAACCGTACTTCCATTAGTAAAAAAAAAATTATAGTATTTTCCATCAACTTGCAAGTTGAAATTGACATCTTCACGGTTAACCTTTAGCTTTTAATTTTGACCAAAAAAAAATGGTAGTATCTTTCTTATTATCCTCTGCTGAAGATTTATCTTTCTTATTATTCATAAGATTTAGTTATCTAATTTATTCAAATTTTAAAAAATTTAAATTAATTAATAACAATAGTTTTTTAAAAAATTAACATATTTTTAAAAAAAATACTGTTGTTATTGAATGTTCCATCTCTTCAACATGTTTATCAATACAATTTTTCTCTTATTTAATATGTATATTAATTTTTAAATAAATGATAGTACTATAGATATTACCGACTGAGTCTTTTAAAAAGAAACAAATGTCACTTTTAATTTGAGTTTTATAAATATGAACAAAGTTGATATAACATTATTTATCATGTGTTTAAATTTTCTTAACTTACACAATAACATTTTTCCAGGAATTTCTCTGGTTTATATGCTTCTTTGCACATTTAACTGGTTCAATAATCTTATCTTACTTTAATTCAAACTTTTTTCTTAATTGTTGGTTCGTGATTGTGACACTCAAGGTCCACGAGAGTCAAGTGTTATGAATAACATAATAAGATGTGAAACCGCCAAAAGAAAGAAAGAAAACTATCAAACCGTCAATATTAATATCATTAAATTTTAAATAAAAAAAAATGATAAGAGAGTAGTGGATAGTTATAAACAAAAAAATAGTTGTACAGATTAAATTTCGCCGGTGGGGGTTACCCTGCATAATTGAAAACCGTAATCACCACCCAACAATAACAATGGCAGCATCGCGTTCTCGTATTCACCCAAATAATTTTGATACTTTGTTCCTTTTCTGCGCTCCTCTATATTGTCGGGATTCAAATAATCTCCATAATTAGTTGGAGATTTTGTTGGGTATACAAATATACCATCTTTTGAAGATTTCTATATGGTTGTACCAAGGCAGGTATGCTTGCTTTGCTGGTTTCACCACAATTTATCTCTAGTGACTTTAGTTGTAACAAAATTGATGTTGAATTAAGATAAAGAATAGGTATGTTAGATTGTTATCTTGAATATTTTGTTACTTTAAAATTACAACTTTCCTTTATATGCTTTGTGGATATTGGTCTTTTGCAAACAAATTGTCGAACATATTTTTATGAATTGGTAGATAATAAAATTTTACAATGAAAAATAAATGGCACTAGCTATCTTTACAAATATAAGAGAAATAAAAGTGTAGAATGTATTGATTGAATCAATTATTATCATGCTTGTTAACCATGCAATTCTAAATTTTGGAGGTCACTGCATTATGGATAGACTTGAAAACAAAATATTTACATTTTTTCTTGTGACAGGGCAGCCCTGGACAACCACAGGATTTTGGGAGAAACATTTCTATGTGGATGTTGCTTGAGAGAGTGAGATTTACTTTAGATGGCATTGAATGTAACAAAATTGGTGTCAGCTATGAAGCTTTCAATCAACAACCAAACTTTTATTTTTCACCCTTTTGGACCTGCTTGCATAATCAATTATGGAATTTTCGGGAGAGGTTGAGTTAGTTTTAGTTCATTTTTAATGGTTTTAAATCACATTTGTTTTACCCAATTTTTTTAATTGAAAATTTATATGTAGTTTTCTTATAGTTGTTGAAAATTTGAAAGAAACTTTCTTGCCCTTATCAGGCTGACCTAAATCAAATAAGTAGGAATCAAATGCCACTCTATGGTTTGGAAGGAAAGTTTGAAAGAATAAACCAACATCCAGTTACGTTCCAATAATTTTGTATTTATATTTAATATGGTGTCTTCTATTAGAAATGATTTTCTTATTTTCTTAGTATGCAGAATGCTGAGTTATTCTTTCTCCATAGGAATTACTGAGGTTCTTAATACAAACCTTGTGCTAGAATTAAGTGCGAATGATGTAGAGTATGTTTACCAAAGGTATTATTATTTACTTGGTATATACATATGATTTCAAAACAGTAACATTCTCTATAATTTATATATGTCATGGATATGTATCTGTCGTGGTTTGACTTGGTTCTTTTTCTGCAGGAGCCCAGGAAAGATTATATAAGTGTTGCTACAATCACAACTAAGAATACTGGTGAGGTGGAAGCGTCATATAGTTTGACGGCAGTCTACTTTTATTTGATATATTTTTTTTATTCAATATCAGATATGCATTATATTAGTTTCAATATTTGTGGGACAGTTCTTTTAAGGCTTGAAACTGGATTTGATAAAAAAAAATTATAAAATTTTTGGACCTGAGCTCATTGTTGATATGAGGACACAATTGTTTAATGATCAGAGAAAAAAATGTTTTAGCTGACTGTTTTGCTAAGAGAGGATTGTCTTTAGATTCTGAAGTTATGTTTTTTTATACTTATACTTTGCCTTCCTTTAGCTCTAGTTTGGAGTCAGAGGAATGGATTGATTGTAATTCTCATTTCTAATGTTAATTTCTTTTGGTTTAGGGGCTTTTGCCCAATCCATCCAACAAAAAAAAAATGTTTGATGATCATGATACTTAAAAGTCTTCCTTGCGTAAAGGGGAAAAATTATTGTTTGGTTAAATTATCGTTAGTTGGTTGAATTGATTGCATGACATGAATACAAATTTAGCTTTGAGGCTTGCATTGTAGTAATTTTCCTGATTGTAGTTTTAGCTTTGCTATATTGTGTTGTCTTGCAGTTTAATTGCTCCAAGGATGTAACCCTAATGGAGGTATTATGCTAACACATGTCAGAAGATTTTTTTTTTTTTTGCCCCTTTTTGTTCTATACTTTCATAGGGTCTTCTATTATGTTTTTTTTTTTCTTTGCTTGTAAACATGGTTCAGGAGCAATTTTTAATAATGAAGTCAAATGAGATTACAACCGGCTCATTCAAAATCTACCCAAGCACAGATCAAGCTTTAAAATATTTTTGTGCAGGTAAAGTTGAAGCTTAGGATTAATACGTTGTTATCTATTCTGAGGATATGGAGCACACTAATATTTATTGTGTCCTTTTTTTTGTGTTTTGAATGAAGCCATATTAAATTACTCTGATTATAATGAAGTTGATAGAGCTCAATGTCAATTTGCTACCACGGCAACTGTTCTTGACAATGGCACAAAGGTTTGTTCTTTTCTAGTACCTGAATTTAATATGCTTTATTTTCTATGACACAAAAACTACAGTTATTTTGGACTTTTGGACGACAAAGAAGACTTTACAGCAGTTCTTTTATCTGCACTATCACTACAAAAATACATTTAATATTGTGTTTCTAATTACTTAAAGTAGCTAGCTATTCATAAGCTATGGGTAGCAGATCAGTTTGAGCCTAAGGCATGAATTTGACATTGTAGAACTGTTCCCCGTAGATATATTAAGTTCATTAGAAGTTAGTCTTTTGATTGCTATACAAAATATGCTAGTTATTGGTAATGTTATGAAAAAAATTGTCAATCACAAAATCATCTATTACTGCAGGGTATGCCTTTTCAATCACCAGTGACCAGTATAAACAGTTTCTTCGATTCTATCGAAAGCATATGAAATAAACTATAGACAAGCTTAACGGAATTTATCATTGGAAGAACTTGTAGGTATTATTTTCTACTATACTTTGCCCTAGCAAGTTATAAAATTTAAATTCCAACATTTAAAATATAGGAAATATGAGTTTTTCGAAATTTTGTATCATTTTTATTCATGGGTAAATTTAGAATTGCTTTGATCGGCATATAAATATATATTTCTTTATCAACACCACTCACATGTTTAGAAATCCTACTTATCAAGCACGGATGAGTTGCACCGACTGGTGTGAACAAGTGGGATGCATTTTATTTTTCATGAAGGCAAATCATTGGAATATTCCGCGTCATTTATAACATAAAGTATTAAAACTAGGATTACTACTCAACAATCTAGTCAGTAACACAAAATGAAACAAAAGTTGGTGCACTTGTTCAAGATTGTTCTTTAAATGCTTAATTTCTTGAGATATTGAGAATGCTTTGTTTCTTCATGTTCTTTGAAATGTGGTAAACTCTGATTATTAATGATTTAAATATTTTAATATAAACAAAGTATAAATCACCTACAATTGAAGTAGAGTATTGGAAGATCAATAACTATATGCAATATGGTGCTTCTTAATCATAACCTTTACTTAATATTGATTCATTTATCTTAACTAATTATTTCATAAAATCTCTTCCTTGTTCTTCAGTTTGGGTGAGAGAACGGACAAAAATATGTGAACAATTCAGTATAATAAATCCACTTTTATGGATTGTGTGGGTTAAAAATTCACAAAAGAAGTATTATTCATAAGATGATTAAACATATGATATGATTAAAGGGTAAAAAATTTATCATGCATTTAATGCATCTAATACAACTTTTACCAATAAATAGCATTTCATTTCACTTCATTTACATCTCATTCCAATTGCAAATTTTTACTATACTTGGAATAACTCTTTCTTAGAAAGTTAAGAACATAATAATTATGACATTCTCTCATTATATTTAGATAGAGGTGGTAAGTTCTCTTCCAATTACTAAAAATATTTATCTAAATATTGTGTGTTAATTGCAAGTTATTATTCTATCAGCTGGTTACTTAACCAAATGCTCTGGATCTTTTGACTTCAAAGTGCCACATACAATATGTATGCTTGAGTTGGGTAATGATGTTTGGTCTGTTTTTGACAATTTTTTCGACAGGTATAACTTCTATTCAATGTCTATTAGTATACTATAATTTGAAATTTCAGCAGAACAACTTAAAATAAATACTCTTGTTTGAATTGTAGTGCTTGTGCTATTATGGCTTTTGCACCAGAAAGGTCTATTTGATCCTCTTTATGACTTTTGGGAGGATATCTTAGGCGCTGATGAACACATCATCATGGATAAACGTAAATTCAAAATGGACAAGGGGCATCACCATATTCATGATAACAAACATCATAAGCAAGTGCATAGGCACACTAACTATGGTGCTAAAAATAGGCGAAGGACCACTTATGAGCATAAGCACAAGCATTCTCATGATTTACACCATGCTTATCAAGAAATGCACAAGCATGGGCATAGAAAACAAAATGTGGATAATGTGCACAAAATTGTTGACCATCACAAACACAGAAAGAAACGGGATAGTTCAAAGGGACAAGTTAAAGAGATGAAGAGGCGAGAAAATTATGACAAATGCAAACAAGTTATGCTAGATGAGCCAGAGGCGAATGTATAATCAAATGTAGATATGTTTTTTTTAATTTCGGACACTAACATTTTAAGTTCTACTAGAAATAGTTACGTTTTTTTATCCTTTTACCTTCTCCCGTTTCCATTCTAGTCTTCCTCCCCTTTCTAGTAGTTCTTTTTAATAATAGGGTTGGGAGGGATCCATATATAAAAGTAAGGACTTGTGTTGCTTTGGTTTGTCAAATATCAAATGTCAAACTTCCTAAAAAAGTATACCTTAGCTTAGCCAGTATGTCAACTTTAAATAATTTTATCCACCTTTAAATATGCAACTTGCAAGCAGTAAAAAAATATGACTTTCAAATAGCAAATTGTATATTAACTCAAGGATATATATAATCTTAAACATTTACACCACTTGTTACCCAAGTACAACGTTTCCTTCCCTTCTCCCTCATTGGTTTTTTGCAAGGTAAAACACGTCAAATTTGGTTTTTCAAAACCCCTGTAGTATATTGAGAAGAAAATTTAATAATCAAAACTGAGTGAGAGACCCTTTGTGGCTACTTTATGAGTCTCTTTTGCGGAGTTTTGGTTTCTAATTTGTAATGGTATTCATTTGATCTTTTTCCATAATTTGGACGTGAAAGCCATTTGGAAACTGTAAACCTGGAGTTCGAAGGATGTTTCCTCCTTTGATGGGTCGCCACCTGAAAATGAAATATTCATTCATATGTTAAAAGAGAAACTTAATTATAATTTGCATCTCAATTAATTTAAGTTTACACTTCATAATAAATAAATAATAAATAAGAATCTTACCGGTACTTGGTTACCAAGCTATGAATAAAAATAGCCATCTGAACCTTAGTGAAGTCCGTTCCAACACAAAATCTCATGCCTCCGCCGAAAGCCATGAAATGTTTGCTGGCACCATTTAGTTCCACTCCCTGAAAATTAAAGCCCATTTTTTCGGGGTCACTAAAAGCCAAGATGAAAGCCTAAAATCTAAGTTGCTTCAATATTTTTATTTATTAATTTAAAAAATAATAAGACAGAAATAAATTAGTCTTTATAATTAGTTATATTAAAAAAAACAAAAAAAAAAAAAAACATGCCTTAGACGACGCACCTCCCATCTGGATGGATTGAAAGCAAGGGGATCCTGATATTTGGCTGGATTCAAGTGCACAGCCGGGGGACACACCATAACTGCCCAACCTGCTGGTATGGTATATCCTGCATTATATATTTCCCTTACTTCAAATACAAGCTATGTAGTTTAGTATATCAATTCTTGAATTTTCTAACTAGTCCAATAATTAATGGTTGTGTACGTACGTCTTTTCTTCGGAATACATATGATATGATATGATATACGTACCCTTAAAATTAATATCCCTCAGTGCCTTTCGGAAGATTCCTGGAACAACATTTGCGAGTCTCACGGTTTCATTTATGAACTGCAAGTCGTCACGGACTTTTAAATCAGATACTATGTATGTGGAGTATGTACACGTAGTACAGTATAAATTAGCAATATTAATTAAAATTGTGTCGAACCTGAAATGTAAACGTCATTGATTTGTATTCTTTCCACGTGACTCCGGAGTTAGGATCTTGACGTTGTTTGAGGATGGCTTCGTGTTCCTCCTAAAAGCCACAATAAATACCGAGGATTATAGAGTCAAATTAATTAAAACGATCGAGCTGAGGCCATTGAATTCAATATATGTATATACTTGTAATCGCTTGAGCACTAAGGGATTGTCTGAGAGTAATTTGATGGCATAAGTGAGAGCGAGAGAAGTGGTTTCAAAGCTTGCAAAGAGAAGCACAAACATGAGGTCCAGAGCGATGGCTTCAGTGAGGACTGTTCCCTCTTTCTTAAGTTCTTCAATAACATAGTCAAAGAAATCTGTTCGCGATCGCTCTTTCTCTTTCCTTTGCATTTCCCGTCTTTCCTGCAGCATCTTCTTCAGCATCTTCATTGCCCTTTTCCTACCCTGCACCACCCAAATACTAGTTACGTTATCTATCTGTAATTAATTACCATCTCCAATAGGACTAATTAACAATGAATTACCTGCAGACATTTGTGATAAGCTGTTCCTGGAATGTCTAGGGGGAAAGAGATGAGTCCTTGTATAAATGCAACAAAGTTGTCCCTTAAATTCTCCGAGGACTTTGTTGAATCATAACTGATGAGTTTTTTCGCGGTCAAATCAAATATCATCTGCATGGGACCGACGGAGAGTTCAGAGTTTTTAACATATACTAGTATGGAATAGTTAATAGTTAATGAATGTTACCCTTGCTGTTGCTTCCTTCAATTCAACACTGTTGTCACATGACCACTGCTCTAATGTTCTGCACGTTGTTTGTTCAAGTTCTGGGATCATCTTCTTAAGGCTTTCAGGACCAAACAGATTGAGCACCATGTTCTTAAGGTACTTATACATAAACCCATGTAAGGACCCAACATTTTGTTGCCCAAAGATTTCTGTGAATGTGTCTGGGTACCAGCTTTGGAACACTTTTCCCTCTTGTTGGAAGATGAAGTGATTAAGATCAGGGTCTGTTGATACTACAATTGGTCGTCCAACCAAGTTGGTCTTGAAGATTGGTCCATGCCTGAAACACTCAAATTAAATATGGATTATCATATCATATGATATGTAAGTCCAGTTTGAATAATTTCTAATGTTAAGTTGACATTAAAATAATTATATATACCTTTTCATTCTCTGCTTGATGAAAGGTGGAATATCAGAAGTGGTGTTGGGGGAGAAAAACTGAAGGGTCTCACCCAGAAGGGGAAAACCCATTGAACCTGGTGGGAGTTTTCCATTGCTACTAGGATTTCTCCATTTATAAACCCAATGTGTTACGCCTATAATAACCAATGCTCCAAGACATAGAGCCCACATTTTTATTTTTATATTTTAGAAAAATAAAAACGAATTAATGGAACTCTCTCTATCTATATATAGAGAGAGAGAGATTAAAAGAGTGAAGTGGTGAAAAGACAGAATTTTATAAAAATAAAAAATAAAAAAAAATGGAGAGGTTGAGAGAGGCAGAAACGAAGAAAGGGGGTAAGGAGGGAAGAATGGGCAGAAAGGAGTAGACAGTGCTGGCAATGCATATCAGAATCTCAGAAGATGTTCTTAAATAGGCAGGCCACTTCATAGAACTGGTTGAAGAAGATAATAATATATTAATTTAGTTTTTCGTGAAGTTGGTTGTTCTAAAAAGCTGTACTAGTAGTTGGAGATAGATTAGAATAATTGGAATTATATCTGTCTTCTATAGACCACTTATTGCTATGTCAACGGGCATATATATGTATGTATTATGTATATGATGTGATGTGTCCAAGGGCCTTGCATTTGCATGATACTGGATGCTTCCTCTCCCCACGTCTTCTCTCTTGATTCTTGAATTCAAGGAAACTTTTGTTTTTTTCATTATCCTGAATGAATGGGGTAAATTAGTGGTCCATGTTACACCAAACTGAAGAAGAAAGAAGCACGAGGCTGTTTTTAGAAGATTTTGCCTAGATTTTCATCATCAGTACTTAGTAGCTAGGTTTTAAAGAAAGAATTTCTCTGACCAAACTAAGCATCTCAAGTAAATCTTCCGTGGATCATTAAATACTTCACTTCTAATGCCTTTGTCCAACTTGAAATCTTTCCAATATCTATGCTAAATTCTCAATCTCAGTGATGTTGATCGATGCTCACACTCACATATATACTTTAATTTTTCTAGTTAATTAAATTCCTTTGAGCAAGATCTTTCCATAGATCTTTTTTTCCTCTGCATCTAAATGGATAACCTCATCCTAACTACTAAAATGTAATGCCTTAAATCTCAAGATATACGTCACTAATGATTCCCACTGTCCATTGGATGGTTCTAGAAAATGCATTCAACTACTATTCTACACTGTCTTGTTTTTAATTTTGGAGACAAAATTAACAGATGCTAATCTAGGTATGTCAAAAGAATCTTAAAAAAAAAAAAGAGAAAGGATGATACAGTATTAATTTCATCTGATATAAGAGTTTTACTCATTGAGCGCCGCCCCATCTTCCCATTGAGCCACGGACTTGACCAAATAGCAGCAATTACCACAACATAGGTAGGTCACTGTGAATAATGCCCGAGCATTTTGGCTTTTTAGTTAATTATCTTAATTTAAATTAGGTGACACTGTACTAGATAAGTTCTGTAGATAAATGGAGTCAAATAAGTGTAACTGTGTAAGTGTACATATTATCTACTGCATCCCAAATATCTGGCAAAAGGTTTTTGTAATGTACAGTACAGAGACTTTTATATATGAATTAGGGGAACTATCAACATCTCCAAGGCCTTGTCTGTAAAGTTGAAGTTGATCTCGCTGCTAGAATAGTACGCTGTATCTTAGACACTATGTTTAAATAAATAAAAATCCCTAATGTAGTATATGCTTGGACAATATTTCTTTTAACAAACTTATTCATTTGTTTGGGAAATGGGATTGGATGATACTGCATATGTTGTTTATTCTGTATGAAATATATATAACTGCTAAAAAACAAAAACACCATCTAATATGATATCACGGACAACTCAATTACACACAAACTCTAAAAAATTCCAATATAATTGCGATTGATACATTGTTCTGCTCCCTTTTGTTTATTTATCTGTGTGTGTGTGTGGGGGGGGGGGGGGGGGGTTGGAAGGGGTGCCAATTTATCCCTTCCATGTTTTAAAATTAAAATGATTCCTAGAGGATGACATAGATTGCTTAACTGAATGTTTGACATAAACTTGAAAAGCAAAATAATGCCAGATCAATAAAATCCTATTTAATTCTAGTTCACAACTTGTTTTATAACGAATATTATGAAGAGGTTATGAAGTCATCTAAAAGGTTTCTTTTATATAATTCTCTCAACTCTCTCTCTCTCTCTCTCCCTTTTTGTTTTAAACAACAGATTAGAAAAATGTATGATTTTCTAATAACTTGGATAATTCTAATGTTTTGTCTAAATGTAAATGGTATAAAATCTTGAGGTGGGTCCTGAAATGCAGCTGGTCCACTTCAAAGAGATCTCTTCCAACATGTTCAACCAATTGATACCATTGGTTCACTTTGTTGAGTGTACCGATCGGCGATCGGCGATCGATATACTATTAGTTTTATCATATATAGTTGACTCACTATTTCATTATATATGCGGGGTTCATCAATATGTATATATTCAATTTTTTATTCACCAGGCTTCATTCATATTATAGTGTAACTGGACTGCTGGTTTGGAATTTGGACGTTCCAATATCTAATATTTATTTTGTACGTACAGATTTTTTTTGACAAAAAAAATACCATGTATTTAGTGAAGATTCTCCTCTATGCAAAACCTGAAGTCAGGAGCCAGAATGCCAGAATGGGGTAGCAAACTGTAACTTGGTTTTCTCCTAGTACTAGAAATAAATTCAATGATTCATATGTCAATGTACAGAGACAAAAAGGTGCAGTTGTTTTTTTTTTTTTCTTACGTTGTCTCAGTTATCTACTTTGGACTTAATGTTTCTAAGCAGATAGACTTTTTATCCAACATTTAATAATTTCATACACAAATTTAGCATCTAAAAATTATTTAATGCTAGCTGATATAACTATGATATATTACACAAACACCACGCCAATGTATTAAAAAAAAAACACCATGCCAGTGAAGCTTACATAATAAAATTAATTTAACATATTCTAGATTTAAATTAATAATTAACTATAAAATACTACTAGTCTATATACTAGCAGGATGCATGTGAATAACACTGATACAGTACAATGAATTATTCTATGTTGTGCTGTATACGAACCACAGACATTTGAATTCAATATACAGTGGACATGTTACACATAGCTGCCTTCTTACAGTTACCGAAATAACCGCACGTGCATTTACGCGTCCATACATTCATAAGATTCATCAGATAAGGATTTCTTAGAAATTAAGTACAACTACAACAAATATAATAGTAAAATAAAAGTTTAATACAACATAATAGTTACATGTTATATTATCAGGAATCCACAAACGGACTTAAAAAGTTAATAAGTATTGTTTTAAAATTAAAATTTATTACTTTTAGTTATTTGAAATAAACACTAAAGACTATTAATAGTATGAATTTGCCCGCACTCCATCATGTTGGAAGTTTAGAGAAAAAATAAAAATGAAAATGAGGTCATCCATGACATGAGTTGAGAGTCGTAAATTATGGAGCAGGAAAACAAGACCCACTCCGCAACTTTATATAGTTCCTAGATAGAATGAAATGAAAGGCTCTCCTCCATTTCTTGCGAAATAATCGAATTATGTACGTTGACGCAATGATGAAATGCACATGTCTTGGACTGATTATGGATGAACCAGGTTTAACGGAACCCAATCTTCATTGTAGAAAGATCAATGTTAATATTGGATAATTAACTATAAATATTACGTAGGGTTAGTCGTAGTTCTTTTTTTTTTTTTTTAAATACTATGGTGATTGGTGTCACTTTGTAAAATAATTCTTTGGCCATATATTACAGTCATCAAGACATTTTCCCAATTAAAATAAGCGCTCTCAATTCATTATTCATGTACTAACTTTTGTGTGAACATATTTATTTACCCTTTCTTCCCTTTTTATGTTCTTTGTCTCATTTACATATTTTGGCTTTTGAGAGAGAAGTTGCGATGAACTAACTGCACGTTTGAAGTCTACCGATCGCATGAACCATTTCAAGTTCCGACAACCAATGTAATAATCTATAAGGAGATCTTGTCTTGAGGACATTAATTAAAAGAATCAAAATAAAAAAATCGTTAAAAATATATTAATAATATTGTTTTAATTTCTTAAATTGGTTAACATTTGGCTTAGATTATATAAGTCCAGTTGCTTAACCGACCAAAATATATATATTGGATCTAGGGGTAGCTCTGAACAGTACAGTACTCCAAGTCCAAACCTAGCTATAATACCAGTAGGGGGCATGGCTATAACTCTATAAGAATACAAAATTACTGAAACAGCTGAATAATGAAATAAATATATAATGTATGTATGTTTTGACTGTTTTGGTGTCATATATTGTTATTTTAATTTCAAGAACCTATATATTATAAGGCATGTTCCATATATTCCGACAGGTCGTTCCCCTCATGCTGTTAGTGACTATGTCAGTTATCGACATCTCTTTCGCCCAGGCCAACAACCTAACTCAATCAAATACTAGTAATAACTAATTAAACGCGATGCCGAACCAAATGAAAACGTGCAGCATTCAAATATAATGCATGATCACGATTTGTTTGAGCTATATATAAAGATATATCCCTCTCTAGATCATCGTAGCCCAAATTAAATGCTAATTTGTAGCAGAAAATTTGCACTTTATCATCCTCCTGGCAATCTTCATCGATCATCATGATTAATTATTGCATGCAGACATACAGTTGCATTCAGATAATAACTAAACGTAATGATTCAGCCTTCAGCCAGGCAAATAATTTATACAAGGAATTGAAGGGAAACTCACAGTCATAGATCCTCAAACTCGATCGATCTGAGATTAATTATATTGTGTTGTGCTCTCATATATAGAGCTCAGAGGCCCCCAAGAAAATTATCATTCCTACTCCTACTCCTACTTCCAACAAGTACTCGATCGTTCTATTTATTAGGTTAATTTTTTTAAAAAAGGTTCCTTAACTAAAATAAAGTAGGTTTTGTTAGTTTTAGCAGTCTAAAACTGTAAAAAAAAAAAAAAAAAGAGTATAATTGTTTTCAAAAGTTTAAATGAATGTTTATATTTAATTTTGTCATAATATGAACATTGGAAACGATATCGACTGACAAAATTAAATATAAATGAATGTTTATAAATAACTAGTAAAATTCAGTTCTGTTGTATCGTGGGCCAAAAGCATAGACTGTTTTGTAGGCCCAATATGGGAGAGACCATCCTTAACATCAGGGTCATCTAGCAATGGCTTTCTGATTAACCAATTGGAAGGTAAAAAAAAAAAAAAAGCATTCCAGAAAGCTGCTGAAGTAAGTTTGAGGTGTAGGACGCAACAACCTAATTGAGATGGTAAACCTTGCATCGTGGGCCTATGGTTATCTTGTTTTTTTTTGTTTTCGTCGCTTACTTTTTTTTCTTGTGGAAAGAATACCGTTTTTTTTAGTCCAAAAACAAAGCTACTTAGAAAGCTCAGTGTTTATCTATTGTCTACACCCCAAAATTGTATGCAGCATACAAAACTTCCAAACATTGTATATAAGGAGGGTTACCTTGGTTTGGTTGGGTTCAAAGAAAACATAAAAATATATTTTTAAAAATTTTGTACTGATTCCGCACCATTAACTCCGCTTGAATTTAAGAAATTAATATTCATACATCTTTTATGTAAAATAATTTTATATAGTCGGACAATCATAATTCACTATTTTAATGATTTTTAAAATAATTTTATAAAAATTAACTATCTAACCATAAATGAAGGACTGTGATTGATTGATTTTACATCGTCGAGGTATCATCATTTTTCTCTTAATTTAAATATTTTTTTCTCATTTTCACTGTTTACCATCCCATCCTACCAAATCTACACTATACTTGAATAGGAAAATTGAAGAGAATGAGTATTTTTTCAAATAATTTGAAATTCTTCAAAATAAAATGAGTTATTTTGATAGAATAATTAAAAAGAAATTAAGTTCCATGAATTTTTCAATAACTAAACTACAGATGTTTTGAAATACCCTAAAAACACTAAATATTCTCAATAATTAAACTATGGATATTTAAAATACTCTTAAAAAAATTAAAGAATTTAAAATAGGCATAGTCCACTTTCTCTCAACCCACTGTGTCTCTTTCAACCATCTTTCTCGTCTGCCCACGTCCTTTCTCCCTCTCAGCCCTTCTCTCTCTCTCTCTCTGACTTTATTTTGTTTTTTTATTTATTTTTTAATTATTAAATATTTTTAAAAAAATTATTAAATATTTAAAATTTCACCATTTTTTTCATAAATTTCAATATTCAAATATTATATTTAAATTAAAATTTTATAAATAAAGACAATTAAATTTCTCTATCAAAACAAATAAATTAAAATATAAAGAATTTTAAATATTTTAATTATCTTAAATTACTGAAATACTCTCCAAACGAAAGTTATTTTATGCATAGGAAAGAAAGTTAGAGGACTGGATTATAAAACACTTGTGCTCAGTGGAAGCTACCACTTATTTTACTAATAAGAGTTAACCACATGCAACACACCATCTAACATTCATATTCAATAAAGATTTCTCTCTCAGTAAAATTGTGAATTATGATTTCTCACCATATGAACAATTAATTCCTTCCACAAAATACAACTTTCATTGATTATCTTTCCATGTTTAACTAACATTTGATTTTCTTTCGTCCTTTAGATTTTTTGAAATGACAGAGAACCATTTTCTTTATTTCAATCATAATATCTAAATAATAAATTAATAGTTTGTTTTTTATATTATCATATTTTACCTTATTTATTAAAGAGTCTATCTTAATTAGTTAAATAGTTTGCGTGAGTTGTTGTATATTTATTTATATCTTAATTCAATCTCTATGGGAAAAAAGAATCCACCTTATTTCATTTAATTGCCCACGATTTTACTGATGGAAACAATTAACGGAAGCATTCATGCGGTGCACTGTACGTATTTAAAAGGTACTATCAAAGTTCTATCGATATTCCAATCCAAGACTTTATCCATTGAGTTAATAATTTAATCGTACCCACACCACAGAAACATGAGACATGGCTCTTGACTTGGACTAGCACGCACATTAGTTCTTATATATAAAACATTATCCAATCATTATATCATGCAATAAATGCACAATTTGTGGTGTATTTGGACATTGCATGGAGTATTAGGTAATGAAGTTATAAAAAAGATTTTGAATAAAGTAATCGTATTAGAAACATGAGGGGATCGACATCAAATGTAAATATTTTATGGCTAAGCAGTTAAGCTAGTTGACCTCAATTAAACTTTGAAGATGACCTTCTTTCTTTAGCTATATACTTGGGCGGCCAGAAAAATACTATTTGTTTGCTTTTTTAGTTTCTACCCAACTTCTCAAAACGGCGGCATGCAGTATATAGTTTTAGATTTTGCTAAAATTGAATTTAAGAGAATTAACATTCAAAATATTAATAAAAAAATTTCACTGAAATTTGGTTTAGTTTTCGAATTCATTAAAAAAATAATTTTCGAATTATGGAAGAACGGTTAAATTTAATATTATAAAAAACATATTTGTATATTAAAATTGTATATGGATAATATTTTTCATAGCCACGAAATTAAGAGATAAGAAAAATGAGAAAAATGTGAGATTTAAATGAAAATTTAGATAAAATATATATTATAAAAAAATTGAATATAAACAATATGAATAGCTCTTAATACTACAACAAGATAAGAACAACTCTTGAGTCTAAGTTAACGTATGTGGCAGTGGGGGACACACAAAACAACAAACATGCATGGTAGCGATAGCCGTCCCAGTGTTCTATAGTCTTTATACAATTAAGATTCCATCTGTATTCATTGGTTGTGAATAATTTATTGGATGATTCTTATTTACCTGCCCACAAAAATCACGTTGTAATTATCTTATCGTTGTCTTGTAGTAATGAGAGACATTTTAATTAATTAAGCTTTTCTTTCTTTTCGTCAAATCTTAGTGTTGTCTCATGTAGAACATATTAAATTATCAAATGTACTTAGTAGACGCAGGTTGACCCATTAAGCCGGCGAGGATCACTGTCTTGAAATCATTTCTGTTATGAATTTTCTGGCGGCTTTTCTTTCATACATCATATTAATTACTATTATTTACTTCTTCAAAATTATAATTAATTTTCTCATCAGGTACTCCCTACGTTCCAAAATATTTCTTGTTCTAAATATTTTGACACAGATTAAAGAGAGCTACTAAATAGAATAATAATTTTATAAAACTTACCTTATTATCAATATTATATTAAAAAACCAAAATAACATTACAAATTAAATGTATTTTGAGATAAATTTTTTCTCAAATACAATAATTATTTTAGGACAGACGGAATATGTCTAATAGACCATTATTAATGATAAAACAAAAAAAAAAGTCTAATAGACCATTAAAGATATGTTACTTTAATTTTAAATATTTACACGTTTATCATAATGAGAAAAATAATATTTTTCCTTAAAAAAATTATGTATCTATAAGTCGACTTGCAGTATGTTGCTAATAATGTAATTTTGGACACTCGATCATATCTTTTGTGAGTCCTTCAACAAAATCGTGTCTTTGTGTAGTTTTTTTTTTTCTCTCGGCAAATAATATATATATATATATATATATATAAATAAATGAAACTGAATCAAAACATACTAAAAGGCACAAGAAGTATTAGGAATTCTTATTATATGGTAATTGTTAAAATTAAGTATAATTTTTTTAAAAAAAATTGAAGTTAGATTGAAATGGTCTAATATATTAAATTTAACTCTCAACAGTTGAGTATGTAAAAATGAATTACAATTAAGCTAGTTGGATGTGATTAATATAAACGCGTGCGTGCGTGGAAAAGGAAATAAAAGTTTGGGAAAAATAGTTAGCAAGTTGGGTTAATGGACGAGTAAGCAGTAGCACAGCGACGTTAGTTTGGTGAAACGTGAAAGAAGCTCTTTGGGTCTTAGACGCCATCCATGTGTATAAATATAAAGGAAATAAAACGTAAAATCTATCTCACTCGTTTACAGGTGTCTACCACTATCGACTCTGATATTTTTATTTTAGTAGTGAAGCATTGCTGTGAGCTTCACATATTAGTATTATGTTGGCTAAATCGCAACAAGGCTTTGGTTCTGTTCATGTTCTTTCCAACCCAACCAATTATACACCACGTAATTGCTTTCCATGTTAAGTGGTGTTAGCCGTCATTGGAGACTTAAATTCACGTTCTATCTCGTTATTTTTTTTCTTTTTTATTCACGATATATATATATAATATTTTATTTTTTCAGTTTGTTTTCATCACGTTACTTATCTTATTTTGGATTTTTCTTTATTTCTTCCATTTCTAGTTTATTTTAAAGAAAGTTGTATTTAAATATTGTATGTTTTATTTTTCTTTACAATGAATTTGGACAGAAGAACCTGTCAATTGAAATACATAACATAAAGGTGTTTTTTTTTTAATTATACCATATACTTTTCCCCCTATAAGAAACATCCCGGAGGCTGCTTCAGTTGATATAAACCATGGAACATTCTAAATAGAATTCCCTATCGTCAAAATTGAGGTGTGGAATCCTTTTAATTATTTTTAGGTCACCTGGGATGTCAGCAGACTTAGCAATTTTCGTCTTCAACCAACCGACAGGAGTCCACCACTATTTAAAACGCGCAATCCCACTGGCCACCAACCGCAGACGGCAGAATCAAACCTTTTTTTAATAATTAAAATATGCTTTTTTCTTTCAAATATTTTAAAATGTTAATTTTAATTCTAATAAAAGTTAACATTTTTTTTTGTCTCTATATTTATCAAATGTTACAAAATTTTAATTTTTTTTATTAGAAACTAAAAACACATATTTTTTGTTCGATCTCTGTTTATTGTTTATGTGAATAGAACCTTACACGTGTGAATAGTGGATAAAGTATTTTCTTAGCCGATATTTTACATTTCTATTTATTTGAAGATTGTGACTTTGGAATGTTGAGATATTTTGTTGTAAAAAATATATATTTGTAAATAAATGTAAAAATAATCATAATGTTAATTTTTTTATAAGATTAAATTGATCACTTTAAAAGTTAAAGGAAAAAAAGGTGTTATATAAACTTGGTAAGATAATCAGCCACAAAGAGTATCTCACGGTTTTTCTTTTCCTTTGTCTTTTTGTGTGTATTCTGAATCAGCATAGAAAATCATAATTTTAAGTGTGTTCCACGACATTCATGTTTAATGTATTAATTTGTAACAACCGTGACAACGTCGAGAATCTAGTGAGAAGTGGCATCATGTCCATACAATTAATGAATGTATGAGTGCATGCGTTTATGCTCTGCCTCTTCTCCGGATCAATGTACAATAAAAACTAACACAATCCAGAAAGAATCATCAATTTATAAAAGAATTAATCAAACTAATGAATCAGCGCAGGAAGTCAATAAGGAACAATTGTGATCTTGTTGAGGTTCCTGCTGAACCAGCACAAGTTGTTCAGAGGATGAAGTGAGTTGTTCGGCTCTTTGAACCTGAGCCTGCCAATTGGTGCGAGCCAACACAATTAACATGGTGAGCATACAAGAGGCTTGAGCGCCTAATAGACCAAGCCACAAGCCTTTGAAATCAAAGCCCGCAAAGAAACTCAACCACACCGCAATGGGCATTCCCACCAGATAGAAGCATCCCAAATTTATATTCGCTCCCAACTTGGGCCTCGCGGTTCCCCTCAGAACGCCGCAAACCGTTGTCTGCGGACAATTTCCCAACTCGCAGAGCCCAATGATGGGCAACACCGTCGAGGTCAAAGCAATGATCTCCACGTCACGTGTGAACATGGAAGCCCACACGTGCCTCACCGAAACGGCAAAAAACAGAGCCGAGAATCCCAAACCGTAACTCAAACACAACCCCACCACTGCTGCAAGTTTTGCCTTTTTAGGATTCTCCGCACCCAGCTCATTTCCAACACGTGTGGAAACAGCAAAGCTTAGGGAAGATGGGAAAATGTATATGAAAGCAGTGGTTTGAATCAGAACCCCCATTGATGCAACAGTTGCTTGGGGATTAATCAATAACCCGCAGAGTAAAATCATGATTTCGTACCACCACCACTCCAGGCAAACGGAAATGCAACTTGGAATTGCCAAATTCAAAAGCGATTTCCATCCACTGAAGACAGCCTCCAACGAAACAGCGGGCCATGTTTTCTTGTATACCCCGGAGAGGCAGACGTAGAGAATCAAGGAAAAGACGAGGTTGAAATTGGTCCAAACAGCTCCTAAGGCAATGCCTCTGATTCCAAGCTTAAGCACATAGACGAGGAAGTAGTTGATGGGGACATGGAAGAGAATAGAGAGAGATGCAGCATATGTGAGAGGCAGGGTTATGGATTGACTTCGCAAGTAGATTCTCAAAGGGTGTAGCAATGATTGTGCGACGAGATCAGGAATAGAATAAAGAATGAAAGATTGAGCTTGAGTGGCGATGTGTTGTGGTTGACCACATAGGAGCAATATTGTGTTCATGTTGAGCCATAAGAATGAAATAAAGAGTGAGGTTAGAAGAAGGAGGAGGGTTGTCCTCTGCATGGCAAGGCCCAGAAGTTTGAACCTTTTGGCCCCAAAAGCCTGGGCGCAAATGGGCTCCATGCCCATGGCAAGGCCGGAGAGAATAGAATAACCTGTGATGTTGGCGAAACCAATGGCGAGAGACCCACCAGCCAAGGCAAGGTTACCCACGCGACCGAGGAAGAGCATGGAGATTACGGAGCGAGAATAGAGTAATAGGCCGGTTAGTACCATGGGTAGTGCTATGTTGGCTATGCATTTGATTTCGTTGAGGGCAAGGGAAAAATGGGTATTATGGGGCTTTTGGACATGTTCGAATGTTGTTGGTGGATTGGGGATCAAAAGGGCATCAATTTTGTTTGGATGGCCCTCAAACAAAGTGGAGCTGCTGGGAGATGATGATAACTGGCACATGGCTTACTGACTAGCTTGTTTGCTTGCTTTGTTGATTTGCGTTTTGCAAGAGCGAGTGTGTGAGGAGACCTATTTAAAAGGGGTGGTCATTTGAACGTATCAGGGACGGCCACTCATGGAAATTGAAAGATAGCGTTGACAGAGTAGTACCAACTCAAATGCCTCACTAAGTGTTTTTTTTTTTTTTTTAATTCAAACCGTATTTTTATGACCGTCTAATATCGTTAGTGCAGGGATTAGCTAGTGGACTAGGACGTATTATATATAGCTGTATGAAGGATTTGCCCATTCAAACGAATAAAGGTCCAAAGCTAGCTAGCTAGCTACATTGCGTAGTAATTCCCATTCCAAAATGACTTAAAAAGGGCGTTCACTTAATTTGTGTTAACACGTATCGCTTTATATTAAAAATTCATGAGCTGGCCGACGATAGCATGAAGAACGTGTTAGGATTTGATGTATCCGAACCAAGAGGCAGAATTGAGTTTCAGCTATTTTTACTTTATGGGGAGAGGGGAGGACCCATTATAAAAACCCCACTTTGACTTACTCTTCTTAATTAGTTCTGAGTTTTATGCCAAATATCACATTTATTTTTAAATATTATTCATTTTAAAGAATGCATAGTTAAGGTATCCAGATAAATAAATTTAATGTGTATCTTAACATGATGTCTCTTAATTTTGTTAACTTTTTATTTTATGCATCAGTAAGAAAAAACAAAAACAGTCTAAACAATAAATTAAAGGTAAACAACAAATTAATAAATTAATAGATAGCGTTTGGTTGAAAAGATATTTTCTATTTTTATTTTTTTAAATAGTTTTTATTTTTAGATTTTTAAATATTAAAAAAATTTATTTATAAAAGTTAAAAAGTTAAAAATTAAGCCGTGGAATGATAGATGTATTTATAAAAATGAAAATGTTGAAAATGTTAAATTTTTATTTTCAAATTTTATCATTTTTTAGAAAATAATTTTACTTGAAATATTTTTAAAAATTAAAACCAACTCATTTACAATAATTTTTTTCTATTTTTTATATATAAAAAAAAAAACAATGAAACTAAACATCACATTCAATTCTCATATGAGCTACACCCATTTTACCTGCCAGCTGCAGCGGAACTAACTGATACGGCCTAGAGTACTAGTTAAACAAATAGAAAAAGAATAATATATTTTCAAAATGATAATTAAATAAATAAAATAAAATAACTATTTAAATGATATTTTATTATTATTGTTAGTGTTATTATGATTGAAAAAAGACTTTTGTTAGTGGAGTTGTTGCTGAGGCCATTCTATATTGAGTGTCATCAACGCGGGCATGGTAGCAGTGTGGCAAAACCCGAAGGATTTGTCGTGACCCTTCAGTCGGCTCATTTTAACAAAAAAAAATAAAAAAGAAGAAAGAAAGAAGAGAAACGGTGGTGGTCAAAGTAATATAAGGACGGTGTGAATGACATGGCCATAGCAACCTTAATTCGTATACGACTCTTCTTTGTCTAGAACATTGTCTTCCGCTTCAACACTATTTAGGAAGTGTCATGCACACGGACACAATAAAAATTCAATCATTTTACTTTTAGTGAAAACGGAAAAGAAACCAAGTATACTTCAATATGTTAATAAAATAATAATATTTGTATAAGCAGAAGGAAATTCACACGTGTCTCTATCGTATCGAAAGTATATTCTCTCGTCTCTACGGTCAATGGCAACTTCATTTCAAGTACATCATTCTGGGCCTTCCTCTGTCCTATTCCATGTACCACGTATGTTTTTGCTGCTTGGTGCTCTTACGTGGTTTCAACTTTCAATTTTCAACAAATTAAAGATGCTAGCTATGTCTCCTAATATGTCTTTGATTAAGTTTCCTTAATTCCGATTTGGCGGAATAGAAATGTTGATTTTTTTACTGAGTTAATAATTTACACAATAAATATTTGCATTATAAATTGATCAATAATGTGAATATTGAATACACGTTGGATCCTATTTGAATGATAACAAATTTAAAACTAAATCTATTTTACTAATTTTAAGTGATTATATATAACTACTGCAAAACTAAATTAAAAAAATTCTCCAAAAAACTAAATTCAAATTTTAACATTAGCCATTGTCATCCTTTCAAAATAAGAATTATTCTTGTTATATCTCTCATACGTTATGCTTGTCCAGTTAGACAAGTCCAATACTAATTTTGTTGCACATGGCAACGGCAGTCATGGCTTAAAATGAGCTTATTAATTTAGGATCTAAAAAGTTCCATGATTTATGCAGCTGGTTCCTCTTCCATAAAAATAAGAATAAGAATGTATATTTGTTTTGTGGTTGACTGACTCTGACTGTCAATATAAAAAATACCCTCTTAGTCTAATATGCAACGAATAATGATCTTTTTATTAGAATGGTTAAAACTCGGTTTGTGGGACATAAAGAAAACCTTATTTGGGTGGAGATTGAAGCAGCAATTATCACTGTCTACTTTCCAATCAATCGAGCCGTTAATTTTATTTTAAAATCGAATAAAAGGAAGGAATGTTAGTTAATGGTTCTAGTAGAGTGCGATCGAACACAACGAGTTGACACATGATTTCCAATCGAAGACTACAAGCTACAATTTGTAGTTATCTTAAATCTTCTATTTATTATTATCTTTTATTTATACAATAAATACAACCTCCATTCTGTGGGAAATAAAGGTGTCTGTTTTCTGTTTTTGATTCTGAACTACATATATAGTATGTGGCATGTGACAGTAGTGGACCATTATGGTTGGTTTACTAGAAGTTGTTAGTCAAAGCATTTCAGCCGTCCCATGCATTTGAAACTAAGAATATAATTCAACTTTGTAGATAAATGGCGATTTTTCTTTCGAAAACCTTATAACGTACTCCATTTGTTTGCCAAATAGTGGTTTAGTCAAATACTGATACATTATCCAATGAAAATGTGTGCCTGATTAGCGTGTGATGACCGTTGCCATTGTTGGTTTTTCATTGCAGAAGTAACTGCTAAATCGTATTAGGATAATTAGAATAATAATCAAATTAAAAAGAAATTTGTGCTCAACTAGCTTAATCTTTCTGGTTTGGACTAGCAAATCGCAATATTGTCAAACATCATAGAAAACATCATGTTAGGAGGACAAAATAGAACAGCCCATAAAAAAAAAAAAAACTTTATTATTTTTAATACATTTAGAATTTAGAATAGGAGAGGGGTCTGAGAACAATTTGAAACAGCAGCCAGCAGGGAATGAGTTCCAAAGAGAGTTGCAGAAGTGAACTTCGAATTGCGATTCGCCAACTCAGTGATCGATGTCTCTACTCTGCTTCTAAATGGTAACCCTCACCAAAACCCTAATTTAATTTAAAAATTTGAAAGTCTGACGAAAGTGCGTGTGGTTTCACTTTCAGGGCAGCGGAACAGTTGGTGGGTATTGAGCAAGACCCTGCGAAGTTCACTCCAGCAAACACGAGATTTCAGCGTGGGAGTTCGAGCATTCGCAGGAAGTACAAGACTCATGAGGTCGCGCTGACCCCAATTGCAGGTATTTCGTATGTTGCCACACCTGTGATGGAGGAAGATGAACTCTTTGATGCTGATTTTTACCTTCTGGCAAAGTCCTATTTTGATTGCCGTGAGTATAAGAGGGCTGCTCATGTTCTTCGTCACCAAAATGGAAGGAAATCACTGTTCCTGCGCTGTTATGCCCTCTATCTGGTCAGTTTTGGTGCATTATTAGGTGAAGCTCTCATTTCTCATTAACAGTAGATGCTGATCACCATTTACAAAAACAATACTTGCGATCAGAATAGGTATTAGGTTCTTTTCCGTTTCAAAATTACATGCTTTCCCTAACCTGTCAATTTCAGAAACAAAGCATAACTGGTCCTACTACTCAAAACAAGTTTTCACTTTGTGATTGCCTACTATTTACTTTAGTCCTACTGGAGCCTTATCCCAAACATATCAGTGAATAAAATTGAAAAAAAAATTGCAGTATTCTCCTAGGATACGTATCAGTATCAGATACAGGCATGGCACCAGTTCTTTGCCATTTTGGGAGTATCTGAGCTTCATTGGTGGTCTACATCAATTTTTGTTCTTGGTGTCTACTACTGTCAAGTGGTGTTTAACTTCATTCTGTACTCCCAACATCACCATTATGGTAAATAATTGTGCAGCTTCATGGTGTACTGTTTGCTCAAAAACAAGTCTTTAGATACCATGGCATGTAAAATGTCTAATTATACTCAATTGACTTCATTGGGTGAATGTATTTGTGGAAGCGGCAGGTGTCAGGCCATAAACAGTTCATGACCATTGGGTGAATGGTTCATGTAATATTGATCCCATGTTGTACATCATTTGGGATTTCTATGCTATGATATGTTTAGAATTTTCTTAAAATGGAACATTTTTATATTTGTGTTCCAAAAACAATTTTTTATATTTTTCTATCACTGCGACTCTGCTCCTGTAGGCTGCAACATACACTTTTCCGTCGACTACTGATACTTTAGTTAATCCATAACCTTATATCTATCCATAGATAGAGAGAGATTGTTATATGTGCGGCTGCATCACTTGTTACTTTTCCCTTTAGTGAAATCAAAATAAAAACAATACAATTTACATTGTTCCATGTCAATATTTTTCCATAATTTTATACTTTTTACAGGCCGGTGAAAAGCGGAAAGAGGAAGAGATGATAGAACTTGAGGGGCCTCTGGGTAAGAGTGATGCTGTCAATCATGATTTGGTTTCTTTGGAGAGAGAGTTGTCAACACTTCGCAAGAATGGCAAAATTGATCCTTTTGGTTTGTACTTATATGGTCTCGTGCTCAAACAGAAAGGCAGTGAGAATCTTGCATGTACAGTTCTTGTAGAATCTGTGAATAGCTACCCTTGGAACTGGAATGCCTGGACTGAGTTGCAATCCTTATGCAAAACAGTGGATATATTGAATAGTCTTAATCTAAATAGCCATTGGATGAAGGACTTTTTCCTTGCCAGTGTTTACCAAGAATTAAGGATGCACAGTGACTCTCTGTCAAAATATGAATACCTACTAGGGACCTTTGGTAATAGTAACTATATACAGGCACAATTTGCAAAAGCCCAGTACAGTTTAAGGGACTTTGACCAAGTTGAAGCAATATTTGAAGAACTGCTGAGTAATGATCCTTACAGAGTGGAAGACATGGACATGTACTCCAATGTGCTTTATGCTAAGGAATGCTTTTCTGCTTTGAGTTATCTTGCCCATAGAGTATTCTTGACTGATAAATACAGACCTGAATCTTGTTGTATTATTGGGAATTACTACAGTTTAAAGGGACAGCATGAAAAGTCAGTTGTGTATTTTAGGAGAGCCCTTAAATTGAACAAAAACTTTTTATCAGCTTGGACACTTATGGGGCATGAGTTTGTAGAGATGAAAAACATTCCTGCAGCTGTGGATGCCTATCGTCGGGCAGTAGATATAGACCCACGAGATTATCGTGCTTGGTATGGACTAGGACAGGCTTATGAAATGATGGGCATGCCTTTTTATGCGCTTCACTACTTCAAAAAATCTGTATTCTTGCAGTCAAATGATTCTCGTTTGTGGATTGCAATGGCTCAGTGTTATGAAACTGATCAACTTCGCATGCTTGATGAAGCAGTAAAGTGTTACAAAAGGGCAGCAAACTGTAATGACAGGGAAGCAATTGCTCTGCACAACCTGGCAAAACTTCACTCGGAGCTAGGGCGCCCTGAAGAGGCTGCGTTTTACTACAAAAAGGACTTAGAGAGGATGGAATCTGAAGAGATGGAAGGACCTAAAATGGTTGAGGCTTTACTCTATCTTGCAAAATATTACCGAACACAGAAAAAATTTGAAGAAGCTGAGGTTTACTGTACACGCCTTCTGGATTATACTGGTCCGGTAAGTCTAAATATTCAACTCTACTTTCAATTCATAAAATTCGTAAGAGGTTAGTTAGTCTTGAGTCTAATCATTATTTAATGGTTTAAATCATTCTTCCAGGAGAGAGAAACAGCAAAAAGTATACTTAGAGGAATGCGATCAACACAATCAAGTTTTCCTTCCATGGATGTTGAGTATTTTCCTCCCTAAATCTCCTTGATGAAGTACTGATGTATAGAGTACAGACCCATCAAAACGGATGGAAAACAAGGAAATTGCAATTTGATCTTAATCCATCCGTACTTGTCTAATATTTTTGGTATACTTGTCTTTATATCAGTAAATTAGTGCATATCGACACAAATAACAAGCATGTGTACTTATTTATCGGTATTCATGCTATCTAGTATCTATACACACCACGTGGTTGCATTGATGGATTTCACCGGTAAAGGTAAATGGCGACCTCCACAACATACATATATATATATATATATATATATTTTTTTTTTTTTTATTAGGTGTTAACTAACATTTAGGTGTAAAAATATCTTTATTTTTATTTTTTATATACTCGTTGAATCTAATAAATCAATATTTTTTGAATTCTTGAAACAAGATATTCATATTTGGTGTCAATAATGTTTCCAAAGAGAACATTTGAGTTACTAATGATTTTTCAGGAATTAAATTAATAATTTTTTAGGACTAATTTGTATACTAAAATAATTTTTAAGACTAATTTGTATACTAATTTTTATTTGTATAACCTCAACTGATTATCTATAAATATATTAAATTTGTTTATATTTTCTACAGTATCAAATCAGTTTATTATTATATATTTATTTTATATATTCTCTACAATAATATCTCAAATTAGTGTATTATATATATATATATATAAAATTTTAATAGAAAAAATATCAAACAATTTTAAAAATAGATATTTCACAATTTTAAATATTGTTTATAAATAAGTTTTTCATGATTTAATATAAGTTATTATTGATTTTTTTTAATTAATGTTATTTTATAGTTACAAATATCATTTTTGACTATATTTTCTAAGAAATTTGAAACATTTTATATTAAATAATTAAAATATAAATTTTATATTAACAAGAATATTAATCAATTTGTATAAATATATTGTTTTTTCAATTTTAAGAAACAACACCTGCGTCTTGGTGCGTACCAATATTTTTTTAGTTTAACTTAGAAAAACAATTGAAAAGAAAAAGTGTCATATATAAAAAAGAAAAGGTTAGGGGAAGTGAGAAGGGGGCGTCGAGAGGAAAAGAGATGGCGTGGAAATGGATCGTGCGAAGGACCCGCGAATCAAAACCCTTCTTCCTTGCATTCGCCACCATATGCGGCGTCGTTCCGGGCGTCATAGGCTATGGCGTCATGCAACTCACCAACACCCGCAACGACCAGCTTGAGTCCCATCTTCGCAGAAATGCCCGTCCCGAATCATTGGTAAGTATTTATTTGTTTATGCATAATTCAACTTCTAAACTATCAGGATTAGGATTTAGTATATCTTTTTGCGGCTGCTTCTTCATACTTAGATCCGCTGCTATAGGGGAAAACATAGAGCCACATGTAGTTTTTTAATATTGAAGCCTTATCCCAAACATGAAAACAAAATTCGACTCACATGCTGTCATGTTTACCTTCATGATGTACTGTTTGGCTCTTCAGATTTCAATTAAATGAATAAATACTCAACCGACTTCATTTTGACTACTCTTCTACTCCATAATACATAGAATGAACTAGTATGTTATAATGGTATTTTTATGCATGATTTCTTGGGCAAAAAGGTCATGTTTCCTTCAGCAAAAATATATTTGTGGAGCCTGTAGGTGTGTGGTCATAAAGAATACAGAACCATTAGGGGAATGGTTTATGTAACCCACATTGTATTGCACTTGCACATCGTTTGTTATTCAACTTTCCATCCAATTATTTCTGTAGGATTTTCCTTAACTTGACATTTTTATGTTTTTGTTCCAAAAACAAAATCTTATGGTTTTCTATGACTGTGACTTCACTCCTTTCAGTGTTTTTATTTTCTCCAGTTTCTGTATTTCATTTCAGCATGATCCTTTTAAGCCTACATCTATAACCAACAAGATTGGTCTTTGATTGCAATACAAGATCAGTTTATCTTAGAAATTAAATAACTTGTTAAGTTGAATTTAATAGTCAAGTTTGCACTTGGTTTCTTTGAGGTGCTTTCTTTTCTTTGGTGAAAGTCCTAACAATCTAGTTGCTTTAATTATGTCAGATGATGGGGCAAGTCAATAAAGAGAGACTGGCAGAGTATTTAGGAGAGCTACAGCGGAAGGAGGATACCAACGACCGCTATGTTGCTGCTCTAAGAGGAGAGACTTTAACCAGAAAACCCTATGTGAGAATCCAACCAATTCCAGAGCAAACTGACACCAAGGCTAATAAGTAGCTCAAGAAATGAACAAGTTGCAGATGTCCTGTGAATATATGTTTCTCTAAGTCACTATGAACTTGCTGCTATTTTATCTGCCTTTAATCCTGTTTTACTGCTGGATGCGGCTTTTAAAGCATTTAACTCTTCTTTTTTAAGCGGGTTTGGTTAGGTGGAAACTGATGTCCATGATTCTGTCAAGAAAAGACTACACTAGCTATACTTAATGTTATTTGATTTATCCAAATTCCTCATAGATCTAGTATTCTCTTTGTTGGAATATAAACATTCTCCAGACTTCAGGATGCTTTTGGCCTAAACTATGTGTCGTGTAATGTGGAATTATGAGAGTATTACTGTTGCACTTGCATCAACCTGAGATAATAAAACACAGTCCATTCACATTTCACCTTTTGCATAAAAAATATAATTCCACCAACGCTATAGGCGTGGATTAGTTACGTTTTCCACTCTTGTATGGTTGTTGTAGACTCTGGCAGCGTTGCCATTTGCCATTTGTCTACTTGGTAGAGCCTACCATATGTCTACTTCTAAAAGCTCATTTTCAATTTTTTGGCAAATTGCTTTGATTTTGGTGAAGCTCATTTTCATTGTCTATTTCTCCCGTCATTTTCATTGTTATGATAAAGGAATTGTATCTTATCATCGATCGATTAGTTTCATTTTCTTCTCACGCTCGGAGTTTTAGCTGAATTGGGTGTGACGAGTTATTTGAAATTGAATAATCTTACATATAAAACTAAACTACTTTTCTCAAAGGTAAAACTCCTATATTTTAGGGAGTGTTACTTTCTGCACCTCTAATATAATTCAAAAAGCTCATTCCGAAATATGAAATTACATAAATTTATAGGAATTAAAAATAAACAAAAAAAAATGGCAGTAACTAAAATTGAAAAAAAGACAAACTTACCTAAACAAAAACATTTATAAGCTTAAAGTATGCGAATAATTTTCATTTTAATTAATATATATTTATATTTTCCTAACGTTATATATACATAGTCCCATGCACAAACAAATTTCCTGAAAGTAGGTAGCAAGCAAAAAGTGTCATATTCCATATATCCTTTTGGCAGCAAGAGCATGGCCTCCCAGCTCAGTCTCACCTAATAACAATAAGAGGCATCCGGAGATGGCTGCCGCGGCCTATGACGTCGTCGCAGCCTTGAAAGGCGACGGTGCCGTTCTGAACTTCCCTCACTCGGTTTCCAAGTCTCCTGCGGATATCCGCAGTGCTGCTTCTGATAAAGGCCGAAACTGAAACTGAGGCTACCCACGACAATATTATTAACGAAGCTGCGTGGTTTGAAACTGATTTCGGCATGCCAAGCTTGCTGGTGGACATGGCCGGAGGAATGCTTCTCTCGCCAGAGAATCAAGCTGGAGAAGCTTTGTGGAGTTTTTTTGTATAAGGACTTTTATTAATATATGTAGATTTATCAGAACAAAGGCTCCATTGGATGAATTGATGTCTGACTTCTCATATCTTTTCCTCATCCTCTATATATTCTCTTGTTCTACGTACTAAATATGTATCAGTATTTATTAATACCATCAATATTTTGATGACAAGTTTTTAATATGTTATGCTTGTTGATAATTAATCTTCGAAAAACAACTTGATTAATGAATTAACTCTCCTTTTCTAATCACATTGTTTAGAAATCTGTTGTCAAACAGGATTCAAACTTTCCAAAGCATCAAGTTGATGAAAAGCAAAAATTAAACTGTCTTTTACTACTTTCATCTCTTTTTATAAGATAGTATTTAAAAAAAATGTTATCTTCAAAAAAAAAATTATAAAAAAAATCCTAATTAAGTACACCCCTAATTATTCTTTGATCTCAAAGTTTATAACTTATAAGTCGTGACAATTAAACACACGTGTAAGCCTTGATCACAATTAACTGGCAATATAGCCAGCCTCCTACTTTGTGACAAGATGCTTCGTAGAGTTTTCCTGTTAGAATGTTCGTACGGAATTCTCTCTCTTTATATGCATATGCATGCATGTTTTCAGCTGTTCAAAAAGCTTTGGGGGACTAATTAATTACGTACCAAAACCAGAAAACAAGAGGGGGACACTGAAATGATAGGACAAACAAACGTATCTTTCACAAGCGAACACCGACTTTGGAACTTAGTTAATCACCAGTTTAGGAAAGGAAAGAGAGGAATATTCACATGGAGAGAAATACATGACACTTTTTTATAAGGTGCTGAGTTACATTACACCTCTGACCTCTGTATAGTGAATCTCGCGATTTTCGTTATCCCTGATTAACGAATTTTAGTGTTAGCCCCGCCGGTGCTTCAGAACTTTTTTCATGTTAGGTCTAAGGAGTAAGGACACACTTGTATTGGACTGGACTACCATTTTAACTTCATTACTTATGAGTTATGAATGAGCCTGAATTTTCCAATTAATAATTAAGGATGGGTCCATAACAGAACTTTTAAGATTATAATAACTAGAACAAAATTCTCGATGGACCAATTCCCATCACAATATTATCGATTAAGAGAAAGGGATAATGAGATATTCTTTTTTATGTCACGCTATAGCTAAAGGTGAAAATTAAATAAAAGCACCCTGACGACACTAACATAATCGATCTTGGGTGTTTCTTTAACATCTAGGTTAAGTCATAAGTGTATGTTGATTGTTGGTCATGACTTAATGTACAGTGATCAGATATTGGAGAACCAAAGATTCATATATATGCGGTGTGTGATTGTGACTGAGTCGGCCACATGAAGTCAAAAAGGGTTGTACGAAAGATTTAATGTGGAAATGTTGTCTGTCACAAATCATGATCAGCCATATACGTTGGTGGGGTTTTTATGTGTTTGTGTAGACAAAAATGGATGAGAGAATGAATCTAAATAAATGACCGACGTCGATCTGCCTCCACGTCACTTTCATTCTTCCCACCATTACTTCGATTACACTTTGTTTATGATCATGTTTGTATATGTACATATATTTCGGCGAAGCTACTCAGTATTCAGTACTCACCATTTTATTTGTAAAAGGTGCGAAACGTGACCATTCTAGTTCGTTCATTATGGTAAGCAATTATGTAAAATAGAAAAAAGTTGTTGTCGAAACTCGAAACACAATCACGATCACGATCAATATCCCATAGCCAACTACCCAGATTTGATTTGTGTCTTCACTATCTCATGAGCTGCCCCATACTGTACCCCCTTCGTTATCTTCTCAGAAATTTATCAAGTTATAACTTACGTTAAAGACAGAAAATTCTTTGTTCGGGTACTTTTCATTATTGTATTCAAAATGTTAAATTTATGTTTATATTTTATTTAAATTTGTTTTACTTCGCTTTCTATGAAAAATGAATAGATATTATATATATACACAGTGTAAAGATTTCTTACATTATCATTTATACATAATAATTTATGTATGATAAATTTATTAACCTTTATCATAATTAATTTAAAAATTATATATAATTAACTAACAGTGGAAATAAAAACTCTTTAACATTGAATAAATTACATTTCAAGACCAACCGTAAGGACCACGTCATAAACTATTTATAATAGCAAGAACCAAAGATTAAAAAAAAAAAAACCCTATCCCAGGACTGTTAAATTTCGCTGTTAGATTATGTGCTTCGTTCCTTGGATTCGGACTTGAATTTGATACCAGCACAGCACTGTATGTATTGGGCCTTTTCCCCTCTGGGCCCTTTGCATTTCCGCATAGGCTCTCTGTTTTTTTATATTTTCCGAAAGCATGTAGCCTTTCCTGTATTTTCATATAATTAATTAATTAAAATCTGCATTTTTAATAGGTTAGAGACTTGCTTTCAATAGAAACGGATGGCATTAGATTTCTAGTTGTGTAGTTGAAGTTAACGATTGTACAGAAAACAGGTTTGGATTTGGGATAAAAACTGGCACTGATTTACTAGGAAACTTATACCATCTGAAGCTAGCTTTTAAAAAAACAACAATGCTCAAATAATATCTATGCAACTATATAGAGTTATGCATCAAACTGAAACTGTGACGGTAGGACAAGGCCAATTGAAAGTGGAGGATGATATCTGAAGAAATATTAATTTAATTTGATATAAAATCTCAAAAGACGTGTAACATAAAATTGGAAGTACTCTCTACGTCTAGCAATAAGAGTTAATTAATCTGCTATATATAAAGCAACAATTTATAATGTTTATAATAATAAACTGTCTATAAACTCTTTCAAATGGAGCCTAAATCGTGGCTTAACAAGATTACGTCTTATAGAAAATGATTATTAAAAAAAAAAATGAAAACAACATTACTTGAGGAAATGACTGAAATCAGAAAACATTTAGTAAAAAATTAGATTATATTAAAATTAAAAAATAAGTATGTTTTTAAGATAATTACAAGTGTTGAATAAAATACATTAAATATTTTGAAAATACTTGTCTGCTTTTAGTGTTTAAATATATAAATATCTAACAGTAAAAATTATTGAACACTCTGGTCTTGATCCATTGTTTATTTTAATTTTTATATACCTGTCAATAACAATAAGACAGTTAGAATCTTCGGAGTTAACTAAATAACTGCAAACTAAACGAGGCTAAATAATATAAGTGAGAAATGTTCTAGAGTAGAGCTGTCCGTCAAATGGTGATAGTGACTACTTACTTAGCAGGCACGATGTAAAGTATCTAAATATGGATAAAATGATAAAAAAAAAAAAACACGTTTTAAACCTTTTGTCATTACCATTAATAGCTGGAGCCTGAGCCCTAGTGGGAGACACCGGGTCAAGTGTCAACAACAGCTTGTTGCAACTTACTAAATCCAAATCAACTTTTGCCATATCATCATCATCCATGAAAAAGTTAACAGTTGCAGTTGCAGTTTAACTAATTAAGAATCTATCCAGATCATTTGTAAACTGTTAAATTAATTTATAAAGGAAATAAAGAAATTGAAAAAAAAAACTTATTTAATTGAGTTTTATTCCCATCGTTCATGAACTTTCTTTTTTAAGAGGAAGTTTTGCTTAAGAATGTACCGGTCACGGACATGAACTTTCTAGAAAAATGTTTCATCAAAATCTAATTGTCTATATTTTAAAACAAACATATTAAATTAAATTTTTATGAAAATATATTTACATAATTTATCTAATTCAATCCGTAACAGATTGAATAAGTTTAAATTTAATTCAACTTACATAATTTATCTAGTTTTTGTTTTTTTTTTACAACTTACATGGAAATTAGTTAAATAGTCCGTAGTTGTACTTTTAGAGTTTTAGAGTAGTGAAAGGCGTGGGGTTGGAGTTACAGTGGCCCACCCGTGTCGTGTCGTGTTCGAGACCGTGTCCACGTAGTTGCCTCGTACGTGGTCCAACTCTCACTCTCACTCTCACTCTCACCTCAAAAGCTATATATATGCCCCCCACACTCCCTTCCTCAACTAAAACCAGAAACAACGTCATCAACAACAACAACAACAAAAACGAATCCCTCTCACTAACTTAACAAAACTCCAAACCAACTAATTCCATCTGGAATGAACATTTTCAAATCCCCACTCGACCATGAGTCAGAAGCATCGGAAACAAGATCAAGAAGCGCCCACACAGACGAAGAAGTGATTAATCTAGCGTCAGCGCGGCCGAAGAAGCGAGCGGGGCGAAGAGTATTCAAGGAGACAAGGCATCCCGTGTACCGAGGAGTGCGTCGCAGGAACAAGAACAAGTGGGTCTGCGAGATGCGAGTCCCCAACAACAATTCACGGATTTGGCTCGGGACATACCCAACGCCCGAAATGGCCGCACGTGCACACGACGTTGCCGCCCTCGCCCTCAGAGGAAAGTCCGCCTGCCTCAACTTCGCCGACTCCGTCTGGCGCCTCACGGTGCCGGCCACCACCGATGCGGAGGAGATACGGCGTGCGGCTGTCGAGGCTGCTGAGGCATTTGCAGCTGATCAGACTGAGGACCAACAGCAGAAGAAGAGTGTGAATATTGAACAAGTTGATCAAGATCCTCTGCAGCAAAACGAGGTTCAAGACTGCCACGATTTGCTTCTCAGTATTGCGAATGAGCCTTTGATGTCTCCTCCGAGGGACTGGAATGACGTCGACATATTTCATGATCATGATGATCAAGTCTACTCACTATGGAATTTTTCAATTTGACTTCACGCGTTCGGACTCACTTTACCTTTCGTATCTGTCTGTGTGTTGTGTGTCATGATGTTAATTTTTTATATTTTTAGTAGGATCCTGTTCCTGTGTATAGATAAATTAAGTTTAAGTAGCACTCCATTACATATGTTCAGTGGAGTGAATATTAGTGAAACAAATTAAATGCTACTGTACTTACGTAGTTCTATGGTACAGTTCATTTTAAATATTAATGAGATGTATAGCTGCGGACTGATTTGTTTAATTTTATGGGGTGAAATAATTATTTATATTTTTAGTATATTTGTCTAATTTTTTTAAATAAGTTTTTTTATATTTATTTAAAGAAATAAATTTTAATAATTATTTATTTTATAAATATTTATTATAATTTTAAAAAAACTTAGTATGTCAAGACTCGAGAGGGAAGGGAACCACACTCCTATAAAGTAGACTAAATACGGACGGACAAAACAAAATTACTCCAATCCAATTCATTTAAATATAAATGGATGCAAACCATATAATCTTAATACTTAGTGAAACAAACGTTTTTCTTATTTACATTTTGTTAAGTATGTTAATAATAATAACATAATTAGCACATATAAAATTTACATTTTTAGGCAATAGAACAAATTTAATATTATTGAGTATTTATAAGAAATAGTTAAATTAAAAATATTTAAAAAAAAAAAATATTTTCTTAGAATTAAAATTAAGGTAAACATATATTTTAAAATTTAGAGAAATATTTTTTCAAATTAAAAATTCCGTCAATTTAAACTTAAATTTGTACAGTAATAATGGGTCAAAACAAATTGAGGTAATTGATTTTCGTATTGGGCCTAAATAAAAATAAGGCCTAGCAATAGCATGTGGCCCTCACTCGTGTCGACATGCCATCAACACAGCATGTGCTCCATGCGAAGTTCGCTGTGATTGAAAAACCCTAATCGAGGTCCATCCAACGGTCCCAATTGAAAGTAACTTCTCCACTGGATCCAATGGTGGACGCATATACTAATAATTTTGAGAAAATAGTTGAATTTTTTTATTAGTTTCTGAAAGTGCCCTTTTCAGAAAAAGGAGGCTTTCCATCCATCCAATTCCAGTGTCTCCTTCGTAGTTCGTACTCTGCTTCTGCATCTGCACAGCACAACGGTTAATAGTTACTGCAAAACCCTATTCCCCAAATCGATGATGAAAGGTTCAAAACGTTTGGCCGCGTCGGAACCCAACCAGGTCGATACGAACGAAAGAGGGGTAAGTGTGTCTGTTTACGCAATTGCTTCTGTACCTTCAAGTTTAATTCATTTTTATCCATGTACTCTACCTTCAACTTTTTGAACCCAATTTTGAATAGAATCAAATTTTTAAGCTCGTTCTGAACTGTGAGAATCATATCTATTTTTTTTCTATAACTTATCGAGCGTTGTACGTCCGCAGAGTGATTTCAGAAGATGCTTGTGATTAGCATTCTACGAGTGTCTCCTAACTTTATAATTCAGTAATAGTTGGCAATAGACTGAAGAAAAATAACGCATGAAAGTGAGGAATAGTATATACTCGCTTAGAAAACTCGTTATTTCAAACTTGCTTGCGATTTTTAATGTTGAATCTTTGACCATTAGCCTCTGAAGTTTTTAGTTTCAGTATTGTGGTTTTATACTCTTATTTAAGTTTTATGCCTGTCTTACTTCAATGTTGAATTTTGATCTGTAAGTGTTTGATTTTTGCTGAGCGATACATGGTACTGTAGCTTAAACACCCTCACCCAAGAGAAAAAATATTTTCGAAAGGTTGAATTCAGAGGCCAAACAGAAATTTGCAATGTCAGACAATGAGATTTGACACCCCTTTATATTTGAATCTTTTAAAGATTTTGTATGAGAAGGAATATTTGTCCTTATTGTTCCTCCCTTGTCACCATGATGCAGTTCCGGAATAAAAGAATAATGGAAGGATCCCTCTTCGATGTCCATAGGGCGGAACCATCTCAACAACCAACGGCAGCAGCACCACCATTGGATATGAAACGGGCGGAGTCATCACAGCAGCATGTGAGAGCTTTAAATACCCAGTTTGCAAGGTTCATCTTTTATTCTATGTCAACAGTTTTTCTTTTACTTGATTTTCACATTTCATTTTTTCTTTCAATGAGATTTGATCTCTTGTTCTGGACTTTTGGTTTGGCTTATTTGTTAGTCGTCATTATACATCATCTTGTCTTGATATATTAAAAATTTAAAATCTAGGTTGAAGGATTTTGCATTTCTATTGTTATCAATGCCATGTTGGCTCTTGCATAACATCTCTCCTTGTTACACTGTGTCTGTGTCTTTCTCACAGTTGGATTCAAACACAACTAAAGAATCATCCTGATGAACTTTGGGAAGATGGTGTGAGAGATTACTTAGATCATGCTTCAAGCATTATGGTAATTCCTTACATGATTTAATTCACTAAAATCATATATCACCTGTATTTGTAATTTACTATCTGTACTTGATTAATGTATTATGAAGGTAACCATTTTATAGGTAGCCGATCCCATGTCTGGTAGTATTATTACTTCAGTGGCTGTGCATGCGGCAGTGAAATAGATGCATGCCCACTCATCGTCACTGAAATGGCTACATTTATGAAAACACTTAAGTTGGCCTTTTGCTCCTCCAATTGTTTGAGCTAGCTTTAGCATGTCTAGTAGTACTATTACTTCCTTGGCTTTTGCTCCTCTAATTCTTTGAGCTAGTTTTAGCATGAATGCTTATTTTTTCTTAGGAATTATACTGCTGCTTATGCACTCCAAGTAATGGTGCAAATCATGCATATAAGTTGGAAAAAATTGACCTTGTAAAGTTGTATTATTTCAGGAAAAGTTTAGTGATGTTGTCAACTGGCTCAAAGCAAATGCCACCAAGCCAGAAAATTCGGCTGCTGATGCTGGAGCTGCTTTTTCTGGGAAAAAGCTCTTGCCCGAATTGATAAACAAAGAAAATAAATCTTTTGGAGAAAAAACTGGGTCTACTCCTGTTAGTACTGCTACAAATTTTACTAGTTCTTGGAGCCCTGGATTATTTTCAAACAGTCAAAGCATTTTTGGATTTGGTAGGTCTCTTCTCACTTTTAAAAGATATACCCAATAAATTTTCTTCTCATAATTCAAAGTAGACTTGTTGCATTTGGTGCTTGAATATGTGCGCCACTAAAATGGAATCTAAGCCCATATTTGGTAACTGTTTCTTAAAAGGAGAATTGTTCTCACTAAATATATCCCATATATGATATATACATACATATACATATACATATATGTGTGTATAAAATATTTTTTTGTCTCTCAAAATATCTCGAAATCCCAGCAATTTTTCAAGCAAAGCCAATTCTCTATCCCCTCTACAGGGGCTCACATAATTGCTGTAACTTCATATTGCATTTGCTCATGAATTTGTAAAATAAAAAACCTTTGACAATTAAAAATGAAAGTTAGCAAAGTTAATGTTACATACTTAATAATTTTGCTTATCCATCTTTCGGGATTGGCTGCTAATCCATCTTTCCATTTTTAGGAAATCAAAGTTCAGCTATCTCTAATCAGAGTTTGTCTCCCTCAAACCACAATGCTTCAGATGATGTAGACGGTGGTGAGGATTCAATTCTACACCTTTCATCTTTGCTTTTATTTCTTTTAGCAATGTCAGTGCATCACAATTAAACTCTAAATAATATTCTTTGCTATGTTTATAAAGTACCTGTTTTAGTAATAAAAAAAAAAAAAGAGTACCTGTTTGTTTGAGTTTTTTTTAATTAAAAGAAATGCTTAAAAAAAGTATATCAATTATTTAAGTTCTTCAAAAGAATAAAAAACAATTTAAAAAAAAAAGATGTATTACTTTTCTCATAAGCTAAAAAAATAGGTTATACAAAAGCTATATCACTAATCATTTTTATCAGCTTAAACAAATTAGCCCAAAGTAGCCAATTTTTTTGCCCATATTTGCACCGCCTTAGTTACGTTTAATAATATTCATGACATTTTTAAATATTCTTGATTTGGTCTCAGAAAGTGAATTGGAGCAGCCTAGCAGTCCATCAGTTAAGAAGTCAGAAGAGAAAGGTGTAGTAGTTGTACATGAAGTAAAGTGCAAGCTTTATGTGAAGGTATTCTTTTAATAGGGTAATTTTATACAGATATATGTCACTATAGATATGGGTCAGCATTTTTTTATTTTTCTGCTCTTGTTTCAGTTCAGCTTGATCTTGTTTGATTTTGTTTTCTGTTACACTTGGTATGTCTAGTCAAGTGATCCAGCAGATAAAGATGTATGGAAAGATAAAGGAATGGGCCAATTGTCTATTAAATGCAAAGAGGGTGTCAGCAAGGCTACCAAAGAGTCCAAACCTACAGTTGTTGTCCGAAATGAGGTTTGCTCATTTTACCTTTTCTCTTAGTGCTCATATACTAGTATCTGTATCTTTTTAGGGAAATGATCTATTTGTAATCTATAGTTTTAGTTATTTAATTGTGAACTTCACTTAATGTCTCAGTTTCTGTTACCTCCACTGCAGGTAGGAAGAATTCTTCTCAATGCCCTATTGTATCCAGGAATCAAGACAAATCCACAGAAGAATTCTCTTGTCGCTATATTCCATACTTCGGTAAGGCACTGAAATATTTTGCAATTTAGCTAAATACCTTCAGATGGCTTGCATGCAGATACTGAAAAGAAGTTTAATATCGCTATAATAGAAAAAACCACTGTATAGGATAATGATGCTTGAATGTTTTGAGAATAGAAAGGAAACTTAAAAAGTTTGACTAGCATGCTGTTCTACAATCACTGAAAGGGATGATTTCCAAAGTCAGGTGTTCTAGGCTTCTGGCCCATTGGCTAATCTGTTCCTAGGTTCAACATGGCTCCTATGTCAGTGAAATGATTTTAACTCCGCCTGTAGCTGTTTAGTATGTATTTTCAATGTGGCTTCTACCATGATGAAGCAAATAGTTTTGCTCTGGGTGGTTCTCGAGCTTCTATTGTAATTATTTATCATTTTTTTGGGGGAGGAAAAATCAAGAGAGTATCTCTTCTTGAAATGTTAAAAAGTTTAGTTTCAATAAAATAATATATATATATATATATATATATATATATATATATATATATATAAAACACAACTAAAAGCAGTCCTTTTTTATAAGCTAATATTAGCTTCTCCAGAGTGTTTATTTTATTTGTCGACAATGATTGTCAAAACTGTCTGTACACTTATGCATAGTTGTCTTAAGATGGTTGTTATTTGAATAGCTTCCCTTGATTAAGATTCTTTGGTCTTCACCTTCTCATTTATTGATTTTGAGTGAGCGTATGGAAATCATTTGTGAAACTTGAGAATTTTGTAGGGTAATGCTGATGGAAGTGGTGGAGATAACGATAGTGTTGTTGCACGTACATTTTTGATCCGGATGAAAACTGAAGATGATCGAAATAAACTGGCTTCAACCATCCAAGAATATTCTCCAGTCTCTTGAGAGTACAAAAGTCACGATTATTGTGCCACCTTGAGCCATTTAAAGTAATCGAATACTGGATTCACCTTCAAATTTTCGTTTCTCAATTTTATTTTTTCAAGGTGTCATTTGTTAGATTGTGTTTCCAAACCTTGTGTTTGGAGGCTGTTGCTTATGTACCATATGAGAAGAATGTAGTTGCATTTGGTCGGATAAATACCTTAGATTAATGCAATTGTCAGTTTAAAGTTAAAAGTAATGCATGCATTACCTTGGACCTCCGTTTTGTTTTTTCACAGCCAACCAAACGCCAGGTTCATGATTCATACTGCATGTTTGCAGAATATGAAGACAATATTTCGATAAATGTGACATTTTCTTGAATAAAGTTTATAATTGAAATTAATTTAATTATACATATGAATTAAGTTGAGTAGAATATTTTTTTCCTTTTTCGCAACCCCGGTTAGCGTTGAGGAATTTTGACCATTATGGATCCCAAAAGATTACGTTTCGTAATTCACTGTTAAGATTACAAAAAAAAATGTTATTTTCTAAGCTACACATGACATTGTGACATAGTTAATATTTATTCTTTTTACCACTTTCAATAAATCAGTCATCTTTTCAGATGTCATATTTTTTATGCACTAACTTATCAGAGTTACTAGAAGTTTGAATGAACTTTGCTTTTCTCAAAGGATACATGTTGTATATATTGGAATAAAATAATAAAAGAAATAAGGGTATAAAACACCTGCAGAGATACACTTCCACCATGTGCGGTTGAAAACAAGAGCTCTAAGACAAAAAAATCAGTGCCATGCAGAATTGCAGATGCAGCCTGCCCATAGTGTGTACCTGATGGCTGATGCCCGTCATTTCGCTTTCACGCCAACGCCCGGAAGTCAGGGACCATTTTATTCTGTTGAGTGTTGAGTACTGTATTGTCTTTTTTTTCTTACATCATCTACTAAAATATTCATACTTCAAATACTTTTCTAGTGGATTTGAAATTTTGAATACACTGAAATATTAATGCTTGTTTGAATTTATTTATTTTAAAAAATAATCAAAATTAAAATTATCTCTCTTGAATAGGTATCAAAGATTTTTTTTTTTTTATGAATCAAAGATATTATTTTAATACACTGAAATGTTTTATATTATCAATTGATAAAAATTATTCCAGATAAAATAATTATTATAAAAATCGACCAATGTATAGCTTATTGGAGATTTATTGTTTAATGGTAAAGGAAGGAAAGAGAAATTATCGTATGGTTCGGAAATATCCCATCAACGGAAAATTGCGACATATGGACTAATAATCTGAAATTTATCACAACAAACGATCAAATCTGGTTCCAAATTTGAATCATTCTATCCAAGGTGGCAGCGTTTTTGTGCATACACCAATTAATTTTTCTCTTTGAGGTTTTGTTATTAATGTTAATTTCTGATCAGTTTTTTTCCCTTCACCAATTATTCTGTAATGGACCTGTGAGAGGAATTAATTGGTGTATGTGTTGCTTAATTACATAATGAAAACCTTGTATTAATTTTCGGTTAGTAAATTAATTTCGGGTTGGATTAAGTGGCTGGGTTGGATTAAGTGGCTGAATTGATTAGGGATAGATTCTCGTAACCTAGGATAAGAGACTTACATTTGAATCAAGGGGAAACAACACGTTTTAGTTCTGTTATTTTTAAAGCAAAGAAACCCCCCCAATTGCTACTGTTTTATTATTGTTAAGTGTTATGAATGTTTGTCTGATCACTGCTCATTGGGAGACAACCTAGGATCACTTCCTATTACTGTATTTAATTATTTTTATTTTGTTTGGGTATGGTCTCGATCAATCCCAACATCGACGACAAAAACAGTCTTAAAGGATGAATAAATGAGAAAACAAGAGCAGTGAAAAAAATGGAATTTGGGTGATTGTTGAGAGAAGGGGACAAAAGACCAATGGAGTGCAGATGAATTTATTCCTTCAAGTACACTATATTAGACAATACTCTTGGTCGTTTCGTTACAAAGTGATTGAGACTAGTGACAGAGGGATACAATGAAACATATAGCAATATTTGAGAAACATTTGCTTTAATAACAAAAACGAATACAATGCAATGCAGATTATACCTTTTCTTGTTATCCACTTTCATGTTAGTAGAAATGTTTTTAGCAGAAGTAATTTGAATCTACTATTTCTCTCTTCCTCATTTTTCCTTAGATATCAATAAGTTAGGTATAGGTGAATTGTTATGCATAATGTGTGTTGATGATGATATTATTATTAGTATAACTAAGAGATTATACAAGAAAAATATGCTTGCTATTTTAAATGGCAGTCAATCTTGGATGTAATTAACCCTCCTCAGTCCTCCCCTTGAGCAAAACCATAAAATGTTGATTAATTAGACCAAATATTAATAGAGATTAGTACCTATAGTAGTTGATTTACTTGGCACGAGAGAACAAATTAAACACATTTAATGTTTTAACTTAAAGGTTCTCAAGATGATCCACCGGATAACAATGATCAGCATCACTAGTTCAAAGGAAGAAAGGATGTGTATTCGTTTTGTATATACAGTACGTCTCGATCGAGCATCTATCATTGCAGGCTATATATGCAGTGCAGCTTTAAAATAGTCCACAACTATAATCATTAATCAACGAGCTACACATGCAATTGTAATCTCATAAATAATTAGATTCCAATGTCTGTCTTCTTAATTTTCGATGTTGGCTGTCAGTTTGAGTCGTCATCCTTATTTTATTTATTTATTATTTATAAGAGGCACTCCATAATATATGCCTCCATATTTTTTTTCAAACTCTTATCAAAATTATGTTTAGTTATAAATAATTGTTATTGTCCGAATATTAAAACAATAACAATAATAATAATTATAATGAGTCTTGGAAAAACAAAGAGTCACTTTGTGCCTCTACTGGTTTTTATTTATTTTTAAATAAAACATAAAACAAAAGAGAGAGAAGGAAGTTAAATAAAAATAGTAGAAGTATATATTGAGATTTGAAAGGTAAAACTTTAATTATGACACCAGGACATGCAATTAAAGATAAAGACGTTTAAAAGAGTGATGTTGTTTCATACGAATAAAAAGTGCACGAGTTGCATACATATGATATCCAAGGCTGAGTTTTTTAAAATAGAAATTAAATCCCCTAAAAAAAGGAAATTAATTAATAAAAGTTAACAAAATATACTCTGTAATTTGATATAAACACGATTAGTTTCTTTTCACGAAAAAAAATTCGTAACATTTATCATTTCCTGTTTTAAAAATGTGGATATCCAAAAACTAATAATAAATATTATTATGTTCCTAAAAAAATATTATAATTATTATTCCATTGTGGGGGTTGAGTACAAAATCTAGGTCAGATACTTAACAAGTCGACCTTAAATTAATCAATGTCCCTCCCGACTTCTTTCACTTAAAAAAAAATACTTGTTTAATGCGCAAGTTTTGCTTGTTTATTTAACAAACAAAATATCTAAAAAAAACTAACTAAATTAATTACACGATGTATAAGATAGTAAGATAATTAATAATAACCCATAAGTGAAGAGGATTTGGATTTCATATCAAGTTATCCACGCCGGCCCCACGGGCATGACGCATGTTATGATATTAATATATATTTAGAGAGACAGACAGAGTGTGCCGCGTAATAATTAATAGCTTATATAAAAAATATGCATTATTAAATTATTATATTTAATAATTAAAATTAAAAGATAATTTTAAATATTTCTTTGAGTAATTACTTGATTATAAAATAACTTTAATTTTTCTGTCATTAATATATATTTATACCAATTATATGATTCTATAAGTTTTCACTAAATATGCCCCAACTCTCGATAAAATTACTCGTTTTAATAATTATTTCTAGATATTAACTTTTAATATTTTAATTGTTTAATAATATTAAAACCTATCATGTTTTTATTTTATTTCGTTGTTATCCTACTTTATATCTTATCTTAATTTATCTTATTTTCAATACCAAACATATCCATCAAAGTGTGTGAAATAAGTTAATTAATTTATCTTAATTTTATACTAATTATCATAATTTATAATTTGTATGAATATTAAAATAATTTTATAAGAATTTATAGATATATAAAATTATATCATCATTGTATTATTATTAAACTCCTATTATAATTATTTTAGCGTCTCAATAAAATTATATCCAAATATTTTTAAAAATAAATTCATTTGTTTTCTTAATAAATTCTACTTATATCTTTACATTTTGAAGAGTTTAATTTCGTTGTTAAAACAGTACTGTATAAGTTAATTTAATCCTTTAAAAAAAAAGTTAATTTATTATATCATTGCACATGACACTGTTTAAGGAACGTAACAAAATTACATCTTTCACTTTAGTGTTGGCAGTCATTTTCATGTTCCAATTTGACACAGACAGCTTCATGGAAACTTGAACTGTACTCAGTTATTCGAGGATGCCCTCTAACAAAACTTGTCCATCTATCATCTATGCGCCCTTCAATCGAAGTGAAGGCCACTCTATTCCTGCACTCACGTGTTCTTTTTTTTTTTTTCCTCTTAAGAAAAGACAAATAAAGTGGATGGACATGCACGTTTTCATGTAGACAAAGGCGCATAGTGCAACACGAATAATATTATTTTATTAGGGCATATAGAGCTCGAATGTTTTATGTTCGGAAAATGTTGGATGCACCCACCACTCTACGGTGATACTTAGTTGTTAAAATGTTCAAAATGGTGATATTTAGATGTTATCCATCGCTTAAAATATCAAACATAAAGACATAAACTTTAGTACACCCACTCACTAACAGGAAACGGCTATGAACTTTATTTGGCTTCTGCCTGGTGACAGTTTGGGCATGAAAAAAAGGCAATATTACAACTACCCCGTGTGATTCTTTTCTTTCTAGAGTATTGGAATTAAGAATGTTTTTTCTGAAATAAAATATCTTCATACTATTGAAATGACTATATTTAAATAGATACGAGACTTACAAAATCAACAATCTCAAGCACTTGTTACATACCCCATAACCTCACCTCAAGCTCTCCCTTTCTAGGAAAATAAAAATAAAAATTAAACACCTCCTTGTTGAAAATAGTAAAATCAAGCATTAATCTTAAAGGGACATTGTGACACAAGTATCTCATTTTTTGTTAAGCCTTTTTCACTAACTTGGGGTAACTCTTAACGAGTACACCATAATGCTTGAAATCTAAATGGCATTGCTTCTCTCGACACCATATAAGTATAACTAGTACCATATAAAATAAACATGTTGTGACTAAATTTTTTTTTTTAGCTCAGCGAATATATATATATATTTTTTTTTTTTATTTTTTTGCTATAAAATATGGAAGGTACCAGATGTACCAATAATTACAAATCAATTTAAATGATTTGAGTGACTAATGATGCAAGAGCATCTCCCATAACTCACCTTAGTTGTTTCTAATAGAATTCATATGTGTATATCATTTATTTTTTTAATTTTTCATAAATCAGGTAACTTTAATACTTGATTTATGTAATAAATTTATACAATGGAATAATTTTTTTTTTGCTTCCAATACATCTTATAACTAAAATATTTGGTTATATACATATGATGATAATAATAATATGTTTTTTTTTCTTTAATTTTTTTTGTTGATAAGAAATGTTGTTTTTGAAATCAACATTGTTTCTGAAACAATCTTTTTGACATTGCCACAGTAGAAGTTGTTTCCCTAACATGTTGCTAGCTCTATAGAATTTGTCTCCCTCTAATGCACACTACGGATGCTCTAAGTGTTTCACGACGACTTGGGAAAACTTTAGCTAGGCACCATGAAAATCAAGTGATTCACAGCACAAGGTCATTTTCAGGTGAATTTGTTACCCGAAAAGCCTATATCAATAAGATCACAAGCATTGATTAAGAACCATAGCAAACCTATTAGCTATAGTACTTCTTAGAAGGAAAAAAAAAACTTGTGCTTTGAAGGCAAAATTATATAATTGAACTCTCCAATTAGTACATGTGAGTTTGTTACTATCTTCCTGAGATGCTCTAAATGGATTCAGAACATCCACCTCATGGTGTAAACTAGGCTATCATATACTCCCGAGCAAAATACATTGAGACACGACTCCTAAACTTGAAAGAACCTTCATCACCATATATAAAAAAAGAACCCTCTTCACCATGACATAAAGCTTAAACATCCCTTGCACACCCAACAATTTCTTAAAATATGAGATTGGGGAATGCTCGTCTTATAATAAACAATCAAATTAGGTCAATGACTCACTGGCAACGTGTGCATGTACCTGTGACTCTTGTTATTGGCAAAGCTTATCACGTTCCAAGATAAGACTTCAAATTTCTTAAACCCAATCATAAATAAAACTATAGAAATTAAGGAATCAAAACTACATCAACACGTTAGAGTCTCTGGTACTACCTCCTCCATGGTATCATTTTCTCCCTTGGACCATATATATGATCAGGCTCAACCACCTCTACCATTACTTTGGCCCGATCGAATCAAGATGGGACAATCTCACATAATTAACAACCTGAACCGATTTAGAGCTAACTCTTTCAAGTTCATGGTTGTTTTTTTATTCCAAGAGAGTAACTTACTATTGGCTACGTTTGAAATAGCCATGTTTAGTAAAATATTTTGACTTCAAACTGTCTCTCTTCTCAAAAATCTATTCGAGACCTGTAAAGAGAAAGACAATGAAAAGAAAATATAAATATGATAGAAAAATAAATAAATTAAGAGAAATAATAAATCTTAATAAGATGTTTGAAGAAGCGAGATATCAAAAATCATTATTCTTTGCACAAAAGATAAGTGTAGGGATTGAAGAAGATTTAGAAAAGATAAGTGTAGGGATTGAAGAAGATTTAGAGTAAAGATTTTAAAATTTACTCTCATTTTTATTTTATTTTTGGAAATGGATTTACTCTCATTTTAAGTAGTAATATATCTTATTCAATTGTTAACTATTTTCTCAAGATTTATTTGATTTATTATTAAAAAAGTAAAGGACTACAATGATATGATAGTTTTTCTTTTTATTATTAAAGAATGACCAGCTATTAAACTTTAGTTTTTTTTAATATGAATAAATATTTGTATATATTTAAAGTTATTTTACCTTCTCATCAAAAGAAATAATGACAAAAAGAAGAGAGAATTGGATATGATATAATAGAAAGAAAGACAAAATATAAAAAAAAAAAGTGAATTAAATGTTTATTTTATCATAATTCTTTTTATATTTAAACATTTGATTATTGGTAAAGAAAAAATATTCCTCATCCTTCTCCTGATTAGTCTTTACATGTGATTATAACAAGTACGTTTAAAACAAAATGAAAATTAATAAGACTTGATTACCTTATGTCATAAATATATTGGTTGAGACCATGATAGATTTTGGATCACCTAATAATATCTGTGTGGAGTTGGTGAGGGCAAAGGCGTAAAATGGACGCAAAGGAAAGGGTTATATATAACCTAGAGACAAGAGCCAAAAGGCACAGTGACTAACCTTTTTCTCGCAGCCTTGGTCTGCACAAGTGCCCCTTCTGAACTCGGCGTTTGTCTCGTGGTCGCGTGGAAAGTGACCGGCGGTGTTCCATTTAGCTATTCATTCGTCTTTACACTCACTCCAATCCGCTCTTTGGTTTCGATTTTGGTCCTCGCAGAGCATTGTCACGCAACGCAGCACACTCCACCACTAGTGGCTGTGTGCTGGTTTACTCGATCATTTGTTCCTTGACCTTGAGTAGTAACCTCTCTATCTCTCTTTCCTCGTCGCTTTTCAACGCTCAATATCTTTTCCTGTTTTCTCATACTCGTTTAATCGGTCCATTCGCCAGTACGGCGTGCTTCGCGGCGAAGTGTGCATGATCTTTTTTTTTTTGCTGCATGTTACATGATCGTGCTTTTAGAGTGTTCTAGAATGGATTTTCCGACAATGTGCTTACATTTTTCACTCGATACTATTAAATTTCTTTTTCTTCTCTTTGTTTTTTTGCTAATAAATCTCCTATACTTAATAATCATTATTAGTCCTAATGAGTTGTATGTTTGATCGATAACTTCATTATACGATTCGATTACCATATAAGGTTTAATGTTTTAGGCTGAATGGCGTGTTCAATCTTCTCCTCTCCATTATATTAATATATTTCATACTTTTTTTTTCAGGTTATCTAGAAATTCTGAGTGCGCGATTTTCTTCGCGCACGTGTGGTGTTTATCGGCAGCACGAATCGGGAGCGCAGCTTATTACTGTGCCCAATTTGGATAGGTTTATATACTTTCGCTACGGTCTCTTGGCACTGTATTTATTTCCTTTGAACAATTATCGCCTCCCAAAGTTAGTGTTTAAAAAATCCATTAACTGCTTATGGATATCTTAATACACTCCAGATAATTCCTCTCTTAAGGAAATTTGGTGTCCTGCGGCGCAGATTTCTTAACATTGTTGTTAAATGCCGGCCATGCCATGGCAGAATGGCTTGCCAACCGCCATAGACAATTTGTGAAGGGAGGCCCGCTGTGGCGGCAGCATAGGCCACAATGGCATGCTTATATTGCAGAATTACAGCCTTCTTCCATCCGCCATTGATAACACTTTTTCTTAACATGAATATTTGTTTTTTGAAACCTTGCTACCAATAATTTTGTTCACCTTTGATATTTGATTTCTTGACATGTATCTGGTAGGCATTGGGGGCTCAACATATAAGTTTTTCCTCCCCTCCAAATTTGCTACTGAAGAAATTTAGATACTTCTTGGTTTTGCATTCCAATGAGCTTATATGCCCAAATAAGTCAACCCCAAAAATGAAGTTAACATGTTTAGTTTTCTACCAACTGAAGCAAAATTATTACTTCACCCTTTCCAATTTTATTTCCCCTTTTTATGTATTTTTTGCTTACTTGACTTAGTTTAAGGTGTTTTGTTGAAAACTGAGAGTAGGAATGCTATGAAAAATGTTTTTATCTTCTGGTTAAATGTTTTTTTTTTATACAACATATCTTCCTGTACATGTTCTCTGTCTTTAGAAAATTTTGTTTTATCAGTAGTATCAGTACCAGTACTCATAGCAATATTTTCATGCAACCTAGACTATGCCAGCAAATATGCAAGTTCAGGTTTAGATAGTATGGCTATGCATAATTTTACTCAAACAGCCAATTGTTTTTTTTTTTTTTTTAATTTTTTTATCTCATTTTGTTTAAACACTATTAATGCTCTGCAAATGAACAGATTACTTGAAATTTTCTGCCGAGTGCAAGGTTACCAAGTTCCATGGATGATGACCTGACAAACAAAGCACCATCTGGTGTCATAAAAGCGATAAAGTTTGATGTCTTAACTGAAGAAGATATAGTTAAGTATATTTTTGATATTATATCTATTTCAGCTTTTTAATTATTCTGTGTTTGTTAGTTCACTGTTACTTTAATTGTGGATTAGATCAAATGGTATGCACTTACTATGTAACACATTAACAGGGTGGAGGGTGGGTCATCAATTTTGTTTACCTTTTAAAAGATAAATCTATTCTGTAGAATGGATTATCAATCATAATTCTCTCTTGATTGCCTTGTAATTTATTAGCCACATTTTCAATGTTAATTATTTTTACATCTACAGGAGAATATCTCTGTTTTGGAGATAAATGCGGTTGGGCAGGTCACTGGGTCGAATTTGGGATTCCCAAATGCATCCGAAGAGTGTACCACTTGTGGCTCTAAAGACAAAAAGTTCTGTGAAGGTGTGAATAGGCATATTATATGAAAAATGTGTTAGGGGTTTTGTTACATTAATTGTAAATTTATTAGAAAAGGTGCTGAAAACATTAATATTTAATTTCAGGTCATTTTGGAGTAATCAAATTTCCTTTTGTCATACTCCATCCATATTTTATGTCAGAGATAGTACACATACTGAACAAGATGTGCCCTGTTTGTAAATCTATCCGTCATGAATCCAAGGTCATATATCTGTTACTTCTACCAAATGCTGGTATACATAGTGTGATTTTTGTTATTATAATACAGATTTGGTTTTAGTCCACTGGTACTGTATTTTAAAATAAGTTAAACCAAATAAACATTTAGATCATATGTCAAGTTTTTTGGTGTTTTAAAATATTTCCAAAATATTCCCCACCTTTTAAAGTTACATAGATTCTACAGTGCAATCAGACATCATTTGACAAGTTCCATGTGCTGTAGTACAATATTACATACCTGTGGTCTCTGCTTCGAGCTAATCCAAGAAAATTTCTATCATTTATTTTCTTTGCATGTTTCATTGTTGTAGTTTTATGAGTTGGCTTATATGGATTTTATTATTGTTATTTGCTTCCTATTTATAGTTCCATTATCTTCTTACAGGGTGCTCAATTAGTCTGTGGAACCAAGCGGTCTACTGGTTGCTATTATTGTTCTGTAAGTTTGTGGCTTTACCTTCATTGATTTGCTTCAAAGTAAATATCCTTATTATTCTTGTTTGCTTTGTATGACAACTTGTACATACTATGTAGGTGCATCAATTGAAATTCAGAGTTTCCTCCAACGATCTCTTTAGAAGAACTGCAATTATTGTTGAAGTAAAGGCCTCAAAGAAAACTTTGGGGGGAGAAATACCTGCTGATTTTTGGAATTTTATTCCTTGTGATGCTCAACAAGAAGAAAATTATGTAAATAGAAGGGTTTTATCACCTGCGCAGGTAGCACTACCCACTTTTACATGCTTTTGCAGTTTGTTTAATTTTCCTTCAGATACCATAAATTTGCACTATATCAAAATTAAAATGTAGTCTGCTAGAAGGTTACTAGTAATAGTATGCCTCGCAATCTTGTTATATCATGTTAAATATGATTAAGACAAGAACATCTGTTTTCACTTTTCAGCTTGACTGCTTTTAATTGCCTCTAATGGTCATGCTTCTTCAAAGCTTAAATTTGAGTACTATAATTGTATAGAAATTGTTTGATCTGGATAATAAATATATGATTATATATATATATATATATTTTATCTTTAGTGGGGTTCGATTGCAAACAAAATAACAAATTGTTGAGATATGTGTGATGTATCTTTAGGACGTCATGGGATATTTGTTTTCCTATTGTCTGTTATTTCCTTTTTTAATCTTAACCCTTTAAAAGGGAGATTAGTGATTGTACACAATTAATATACAGTCCTTTTTTTCAACTCAAATACATGCACTTTTGACTGAAATATTAGAATTCAAACTTGTAGTTTTTGTTTACTTGGCTTGTATTGTTAGAAATAAAGCACAAGTAAATATAGGATTAGCTGTTACATATTATTGAGATTTGATTGCCTTATAATTAGCAATTAACAATTTTGTTATAGTTATTAATTGTTTATAAATATATAGGTGTGTGGTTTGATTAGACAAACAATTACCAGATCCTATTATGGTATCATTTGGGACTGTTTAGATACATTACTCTAAAATGACTTCTAGGAGAAAAAATATGAAGAAAAAATGAAATTAACTTCTCTAGAAGTTAAAATTGTCTTCTCCAATAGCCAATTAGTAGAAACTTTCTTATATATCTTCTTCTAAAAGATATGGGACTTCTGCAAATTATCTATTAGAGAAGACAATTTTAACTTTCTAAAGAAGTTAATTTCATTTTTTTTTCATATTTTCTTCACCTAGAAGTCCTTCTAGAGTAGTGTATCCAAACAAATCTTTAGTCTATGAAAAATGGAAAACATCTTCACATAGCTGGCACTAATTTCCCCAAACACGGATCCCTAACCCTACTGAACAGTAGCAATTGCTTTCCTTGGTCTGGTTCTCTTCTACTGCCCCACCAATTGTCGCCCTGCCATCATAACCAGGAGCACAAACATTGCAACCACCCTTCCACCATTGGCCCATTCACTACATTTGCCTTATGCATACTCTCCTTGTCAGCATGTCTTTTCCATGGACCTCTAGCTTCCTAATATGTGCACCCTTTTCTAGAGACCCTGTCTTGCTGATGACCCTCCCCAGCCACTGTCCACTCCCTAAGGTAGCATGTCCTCCTCAGGAGTGGGAACCACTTCCAATTCATTTGTTGCCATTGGTTTTACTACTGTCCCTCTCAATCCATGTGAGAAATTGATGGGGGCTGCTAATCATGCTAATTGGGCTGTTGCTGCGGGCACGCCGTACAGTTCAATTGTTGTTTTAAGGACCAGGCTGACAAGATCTCTGGTTTAACAAGCCAAAGATATTTCTACAGAGGATCATGTTTGTTGGAAACACATGGATGCTTCACTCTGCAGTGTGTTTACGGTTCTCCATTGATTCAAGACTCCTGGTCCAATAGCATGCTTTTAAGACATGCTATGATGTTTGGACTGGGGCTATAAGGGTTTACTTTAATGATGTTCATTGTTTCTTCAATGTTGTCTCTAATCTCCTCACCTTGAAGAAAGACAATGATATACAGATCTGCTTGGGTAAGCTTGATGGTCTCATTGTTGATTTTGATGCCCTTAAGCCTGTTCACTGATAATGTTAAATATAATACATATAAATATATAATATATAATATATAATAAATATAGTATAAAAATAAAAATATAATAATTAAATAAAATAATATATTTATATAATAATAAGTAGAAGGAATATAAAATATTATTAAATAAATACATATAGTTATATATTACAGCTTATATGTTATTTTATATGCATATATATAAGTTTTGTAGAATATATGATCCGTGCTATAATTCTGTGATTTACGATTTTGTTACTCCTCTCTGAGTCCAAGTAGAATGTCGAGTAGTACCATGATTACTAGAACCTAATAGGCTAATAGTATTGACAACTTTATTGTGACCTTCCATTTCCTGAAATACTTTCGATTCTTTTTTTTTTAGTGAATGAAAAACTAAGCTTGATGATTATAGTATTCCCATTTCTTACAGTTAGGAACTATGCTCCCTTTTTCAAGGTCCCTGAATTTGCTGTGGTATTATAACTTTTAAGACATTTCTATTATGTGGCCATGCTTTTTTGCTGGTGCTATAACGGTGTAAATTTTATATCTTTTTGTTTCCAGGTTATTTATTTGTTGAATGGTCTTGATCCAGACTTTATTGAAAAATATATTCCAAGAAAGGATTTGCTGAGTCTTAATTGCTTCCTGGTGACTCCAAATTGTCATCGTGTGACAGAAGTCCCTTATGCAATTTCAAGTGGAAGCCGATTGAGTTTTGTTAGTATATTTTTTTTCTGCCTTGTAGTTTTTAATGTAATAATATTTATAAACTGTCACGTGTAGTCACATGATGTCGATATCCATTTTTTTAATATGGTACATTATCTGGTTAAATATTTATAGGATGACAGGACCCGATCTTGTAAGAAATTGGTTGACTTCAGGGGTTCAGCCAATGAGCTAAGTTCCCGTGTTTTGGATTGTCTGAAGATCTCTAAGGCAAGATGCTCAGCTGTTTTTTCCTGTTATTTTTTGTCACTTTGTCAAGGTTCTTGCCTTTTGCTTATGTTTTTTCTTTTGATGAAATGCAGCTAAATCCTGATAAAACTCCAAATAGTATTTTTGCTGATATCCAGCAAAGAAAGATTGGAGAAAATGCTTGCAATTCTTCTGGTTTAAAATGGATAAAAGATGTGGTTCTTGGAAAACGCAATGATAGTTCATTCCGTACTGTGGTTGTTGGTGATCCAGACCTTGAGCTTAGTGAAATTGGTATACCTTGTCATATTGCTGAAAGTTTGCAGGTTTCTGAGTATGTGAATAGGCAGAATAGGGAGAAGCTGCTTTATTGTTGTGAGCTACGCTTGTTAGAGAAGGGGCATATAAATGTCTACAGAAAGGGTAGTACAGTTCATCTGTTTAAAAAGGAAGATATACAAATAGGTGACAGATTTTATAGGCCTCTTGCTGATGGGGATAAAGTGCTGATAAATAGGCCCCCTTCCATACATCAACATTCTATGATTGCTCTCACAGTTAGGGTCCTTCCAATATCTTCTGTAGTGTGTATTAACCCACTCTGTTGTTCTCCATTTCGTGGGGATTTTGATGGTGATTGCCTTCACGGGTATATTCCGCAATCAGTTACTGCAAGAGTTGAGCTCAATGAGCTGGTTGCTTTAGATAAGCAATTGATTAATGGGCAAAGTGGTAGAAATCTGCTTTCACTTTCCCAGGATAGTTTGACTGCTGCATATTTACTAATGGAAGATGGGGTCCTTTTGAATGTTTATCAAATGCAGCAGCTTCAAATGTTTTCAAACAAGAGATTAACACCTCCTGCTGTTATCAAAGCTCCATCAAGCAATAGCTCACTTTGGAGTGGCAAACAACTATTTAGCATGCTCTTGCCCTCTGATTTTGACTATTCTTTTCCTTCGGATGGTGTTGTTGTCAGTGATGGGGAACTTCTATCTTCTTCTGAGGCTTCTGGTTGGTTACGCGATTCTGACTACAATGTTTTCCAGAGTCTTGTGGAACATTATCAAGGGAAGACTCTAAACTTTTTGTATGCAGCGCAAAAAGTTCTGTGTGAGTGGCTGTCGATGACAGGTTTTAGTGTTTCACTGTCAGATCTGTATCTTTCATCTGATTCCTATGCACGTCAAAACATGATGGACGAAATCTTTTATGGCTTACAAGATGCCGAGCAGGCATGTAATTTCAAGCAGCTATTGTTGGATTATTATTGTGATTTTCTGTCAGGAAGTCTTCAAGAGAGTGAAGATGCTATGACTGTTAATGCAGATCGTCTGAATTATGAAAGACAAATATCTGCTGCTCTCAGTCAAGCCTCAGTTGATGCTTTTAGGCAAGTTTTTCGCAATATTCAAAGTTTAGCTGACAAATATGCATGTAAGAACAATGCTTTCCTTGCTATGATTAAGGCTGGAAGCAAGGGTAATTTGGTGAAATTAGTTCAACATTCCATGTGCCTTGGCATGCAAAATTCTCTGGTCCGCTTGTCATACAGACTACCCCGTCATCTTTCATGTGCTGCTTGGAATAGTCAAAAGTGTCTTGATTCAACCCAGATGTCTTCCGGTACCCTTGAATCTGTTCAGTCTTACATTCCATATGCTGTGGTTGAGAGCTCATTTTTAACTGGGTTGAATCCACTTGAATGTTTTGTTCATTCAGTGACAAATCGTGATAGCTCTTTCAGTGACCATGCAGACCTTCCTGGAACACTGACACGTCGACTTATGTTCTTCATGCGTGATTTGTATGATGCATATGATGGAACAGTGAGAAATTTATATGGTAATCAACTTATTCAGTTTTCTTATGATATTGAAGACTATGCTACAGGTGGTGAACCTGTTGGGGCACTTTCTGCTTGTGCAATTTCTGAAGCTGCATACAGTGCTTTGGGTCAACCAGTTAGTCTACTCCAAACATCACCTTTGCTGAATTTGAAAAATGTTCTGGAGTGTGGTTCAAGGAAAAGAAATGGTGATCAGACTGCGTCTTTATTTTTATCTGAAAAGCTTGGTAAACAAAGACATGGGTTTGAATATGCAGCTTTAGAAGTCAAGAATTATTTGGAACAATTGTTGTTCTCAAACATTGTTTCTACAGTGATGATAATGTTCACTCAACATGATGGCATCAGCCAAGAAAAATACAGTCCTTGGGTCTGCCACTTTCATTTAGACAAGGAAATTGTAGCAAGAAGAAAATTGAAAGTGCGTTCTATCATTGACTCTCTCTATCAGAGATATTACTCCCTGAGAAAAGAATCAAAAGTCTCTTTTATCAATTTGAAAATTTCAAGCAAGTAAGTTTCTTCTGTTATGGTGCTTCAAACAATATCTGTTGTTACTTGAGGAAATATTAACTGTCCGTGAATGCTATAAAAATATTGATGCTAATGTCTCTGATGGAATCTGAGTTAAGGGATGTTATGACAGTTGCGTAACTTCCACTAACTCTTAGTTCCCATCAATCTCTATTCAGAGTTCTATTTTTATTTTTCTGTGCTAGAAGATTAGAGGATATTTAATTATTAATGCAGATAGGCAATAAACTACCTCTATGCATGTTGTTCCTGTATATTTATTATGTCATGATTCCAGAAGGTTTTGTTGCTTCAATTATTGCCAAGTGGATAATTGGATATGCCTTTTGTACTTGTTGCTTTACTGTTGACAACAGCACTTATCACTCCAGCTAATTTTCATGCAATTCCTGATACTTGCAATAATTTTCCCACAACCCTTGAATAGAACTGAAATCCTCTGGCTTTGATACAATTAGAATTGTTACAGAACTACAGAGAACTTTTCGGATAACAGAAAAGGTTGAGAATAGAGATTGAAAATTAAAAATGAAGTTAGACATGAGATAATCTAAAACTATGATTCAGAACAATGTGGTATGTACCAAAATTTCAACTACAACATGACCATTACAGTGGAGTTTGCATGTCATAGACTACTTTTTTTTTATTACTGGCAATTTTGATCAAGAAAGAATAGCATGATGAGGATTGATTAGACTATTATATTGGGGAAAAACCAGTCATGACTAAAATTTTTTTGAGGCTTATTAGTAATGAAAAATAATGGTTTTCTCCATTTCAAAAAAAGTGTGAACTTTCTGAAGGCATAAAAATATATAGCCTTAACACAATGGCCAGAGCTGTTATTTATTGTAGCTGATTATGATGAAATCACTATTCTTTCTACATTAAAGTTGTTTCTGCCACAGTTTGCAAATGGTTGGAGTTGGATTACTATCTTCTCAAGAAGAGGAATAGTATGTTACAACTGTATATAAGGAATACTATGTCTCCGTTTCATGTTTCACTATGCTAGATAGTAGTGTGATAGAGAGATTTTAAACCTTTTACAGATATGTTGAAGGATTGGGTAACTTTGCTAAATTGATTTTTTTCACCACTTTTTCTTCATTACCCTGTTTTGTTTACAAGTTGAAGAGGATCCCTTATCTTCCTAACCCTTTTTAATACTTATCTTCCCTTTGTCTTAATGACTTTCTTCTTCTTCTTCTTAATAATAATAGTAGTAATACACCACTTGCATTTTCTCTGTAACGTTTCTGCATTAATTATCATTGTTGTTGGAGCTTTGATGACCCCTACTAACATGGACAATGAAATAGCAGGAAGTGTTCTGCTGATTCCATGGCTAAGGAAGGTGAAGACACTTCTATAGATAAAGAAGAGGGTGATGATTGCATCATGGTCACAATTGTTGAAAACTCTAAGAATCCTATACAACTGGATTCTATTCGGGACTTGGTGATACCTTTTCTTCAAGGAACAACAATAAAAGGTTGGTTGTAAATTAGTAATCTATAATTTGAGCATATCTAGTTGTAGTTTCAAGTGGTGATTGATATGTGAGCCTTTTAGAAATTAACTTGATGAGCAGATACATGGCTGGGGCGTTTCTTAATCTGTTGTTGAAGTTCACATTATGTTTTTTCTGCATATATGGCAGTTTAAGTTTTCTTTGCAGTCATGTCAAATTTTATGATTCGATGATTGTTACAAAAAATTTACACTTGATTTGGCTATTATAAATTTGAAAATTAAAAGTGTCATTTTTAAGCTTTTTATTTCTTGGGAAAGGGTGTTAAAAAGCAGAGTTGTAAGAGCAAGATAGGTTTTAACCTGATCAGATGGCCATGTCAAAATAATTGGTCATATTTTTTTTCTAATACAAATTTGGTTTTTTATCACCAGCTTTATTGCATTTGGCTCATGCATAAATATGTATTACTTTTTATGGTAAAATATTTTCATATTCAGTCATCATCATGAATTCCTGTAATGTTCTTTAGGATTTCTGGACATCAAGAAGGTTGATATTCTCTGGAATAATCAGTCAAAAGTAACAAATTCTTATAATGGTTCTTCCGGTGAACTGTTCTTAAGGGTTACTATGTCCAGCCAGGGTAACAATGGAAGATTTTGGGGTGTACTCATGAATTATTGTCACAAGATAATGCGTATAATTGACTGGACACGAAGTCATCCAGATAACATAAATCATTTCTCATCAGCCCATGGAATTGATGCAGGGTGGCAATACTTTTTCAATGTGTGTGTATATGATTAAAAAGTTTCCCTCCTTTGTTTTAGGTTCTAAATGAAATATGCCCATGTATACTTAATTTTCCTTGCATATGGTTTTACATGTAGAGTTTGGCGTCTGCAACATCTGATACTAGCAAGTCCATCCTTCCTAAGCATCTGTGCCTTGTTGCCAATAGTCTGTCAGCTAGTGGAGAGTTCGTGGGATTAAATGCTAAAGGCATGGCAGGACAAAGAAAACATGCATCTGTTTCATCACCATTTGTGCAAGCATGCTTTTCAGTCAGTTCACATTTATGATTCCAGTCAAATGCTTTATGATTTATCATGTAATAAGATCTTGATCACCCATATATAATTCATGTTGAAATTATGTAATCTTATTGCAGAATCCAGGTAGTTGCTTTATAAAAGCTGCCAAGTCTGGAGTCACAGATAATCTCCAGGGCATCTTGGATGCATTGGCTTGGGGAAACTGTCCATCTATGGGGACAAGTGGAGTGTTTGATATCATATATTCAGAGAAGGTATTGGGTTTATTATCTATTAGTTTACTTGCTTCCATTCAGTTTTAATGTATCATGAATATGATTCCACTAGTATTTTAGCCTGTGTAATGCACACGATAAATGTTGTATATAACTGAAATTTATAATAAACAAATGTTTTATATAAAAATTATAGTATTAATATATTATAATTAGATTTCATAAAAAGTATTTTTGAACATATAATTTATATTGTCATGCAAATTATTTTTAACTTTTGATAATTTCTTACAAAAAAATATTGAAATTTAATTTTAGAAGTAGAGATAAAAAAAAATGATAGATTGAAAGAGATCAGCTGGTCAAGAAAATTAAGTATACGTATAAAGACAAAAGGAGAGTGGTTTGAGATGGTTGAGAAAGACTTTTTTTTTTAGCTAGTTGTTAAATCAAATTAAATTTGAAATTAAAACTAAGATGTATAATTGAAAATGATAAAAATTTAAGCAATAAAATTAAATGCTCAATAGTCAATATATGATATTAGGATAAGACACGTAATTTAATGAGAATCATAAAAATCCTAAAAACTCTCCTTCAAGATAAGGATTCATATTTATAATATAGGAGTAGATTTTTAAAGAACCCAAGAATGTACAGCAGACAAGTGCATTTCAGTGCCCCAAAGGTGTTGCTTTTTTTAATTGAAAATTGATAGGGTTGTGCATGTACAAGTTATGAATATTTTCACTAATTATCAAAACTTTTTACCAACTTCTCACGAGAATGCAACATCCTCCTTGTAATTATTATAGGCTTTCTTATTGACTTTTTTCCTGTTAGTGTAGACCTTTGTAATACATTCTATAAACACTTTAAACTGATTTCTAAGTCATGACTTCTTTGACTGGCTTTGGTTGAACAACCGGAACGGCCACTGCCTACATAACTTGTTTCATTGTGAAAATGCATGACTTTTGTTTCTTCAGTTGTCATTTTCATTTTCAATTCCTACATCTAGTTTGCTGTTCCTAGTAAATTTACTATGGTTACCGTTTCCCTGACAACAAAGTAAGTGCATAAAAGCTGGCAGGCTTTCAGTTGGGTTTGTGCTGAGTAAGGATAGACTAATAGAGTTCAAGGGTTGTTAATTGTTATGGAGCAGAATTATCTTGTACCTTGCAAGTTTTGTGCATGTAATACTGTCATATGAGAGTCTAACATTTGCTTTTATCAGGGACATCAGGTAGCTAAATCTGTAGATGTGTATGAGCTGCTAGAAGCCAGTTATGACAAGCCAAACAATAAAATTGGTACTCATTCTCACAAATATTCATCTGACAAATGCGGTTCTGAGTTTAGGCATAAAAATGGTTATGCCTTGAAAGAGAGAAAACATTGGAAAACCATTTTAAGAAATTTTGTGACGGTAAATGATATTCAGAAGTTGAGTTTTGCTTCGAGGTGCATATTGAACAAGTAAGATAATCTACTTTTATCCTTTTCTAACCTCTGATGTGGTTTTTGTTTTTAATGGTATTTAGCACTGTATGATCTATGTATGGCACTACATTACCATATATAGCATGAGCTAATATTATATAGTACAGCTGGAAGGTTGTATTTATTTATGCCATGGTAGTTTCTTGCTGTTAGGTGCTTCCATGAAACTACTTTCTGCTCTCATCTTTATTACAGCTGGAAGGTTGTATGTATTATTATGCCTTGGTAGTTTCTTGCATTTAGTTGCTTCCACAAAAGTAGTTTCTGCTTCGTAATCATGAAATTATGTTTTCTTTTGTCTTTTTATTTTATTTTGTTATAGAATAGTTTATTGAGTATGAGTTCATGCTGTATTGCCTTCTAGGCAATGTGCCTGTTGTTTGGATGGAAATATTGCATTAGACTTATTAGAGATATAAAAGTAAAACTATCATTGAGACTCAACCTAGCTTGAACTTTTGGAAAATTGGTTCTTAACTCATTTTATATGTAGCTCTTTCACTGTTTTTTTTGTATTAAGTATGACCAACTACAAAATTCTCTTTTGTATAAAACTATGCTTGGGACTCAACCTAGCTTGAACTTTTAGAAAAATTGGTTCTTAACTCATTTTGTATGTAGCTATTTCACTCTGATTTATCTCAGTTATTTTTAGAAGGAAATAAAAAATAACAAATTAGCAACATGAATGATTTAATGAGGTTCTTAGAATGTGAACTTAGGCTTAACTCAACCCCAAAAACTATCTTTAGCCCCCCACTTATATACTCTATCTTGGTGCTATCTCTAGCCAATGTGGGACTTGGATTTTTTCCAATACACCCTCTCACACCCAACACTTTTGGGCTTAATGCTTGTATAATATCGTGGGTGGCCCGTTAATGGGTCTAGAATAGATTATGATACCATCTTAGGATAGTTCAGAGAATTTTAGAGAGAGATTTGAAAAGGGAGAAAAATGATTTTCATTCCCAACATGTAGCTTGCCCTACAAGTTGCTTACAACAGTTGTAGCCAGTTGTCACTTGACAGCTGGACTACTAACTAACTAGTTGGAAGCTAACTGACTTAACTAATTACAAAACTGAGTTCATTACTCTCATAGAGGGAGTGCCGAGTAATAGATTTTAGATTGAGAGAGGAAGAGAAAAACTTTAACAACAACAACAAAGCCTTAACCCACTAAGAGATCTCAAATGGTTATAAATTTGGTTGAACAGTAATTGAACTTGATTTAATTTGTTTAGGTTTATTTTATTTTTTTCTGAATAACGTGCATTCATTGATAGATTATTATCATCATCATTATTATTCCTGCCTTTGGGTAGACTGCCAAGGCAGTTACATGTTTGTTTATTCATTCTGTTACTCAAGGCTGCTTGCTGTCATTGTCCATTGAGGATCTATAATTTGCCAAATAATTGTGAATTTTGGGTGTTGTCTATATGTAGGTATTCAATTGATGAGCTGCTAAGTGTGAGTGACAGGTCAACAATTCTAAGGGTTTTGAATTTTCATCCTCGTAAAAGTGAGAAGTTTGGCATTGGACCAAAGGACATTAAGGTATGTGTGCTTGTGTGAAGGTGGTTTTGATGTGTGGTACAAATTTATTTTGTTTCTTCAAACAATGTGCATTAAGGTACGTGTGCTTGTGTGAAGAAGGTTTTGATGTGCAGGAAAAATTTATTTTGTTTCTTCTTGGTCTCGCTAATGTGCTTAAAGGTATTTTAAATTGGAGGGTACTTTAAATTTCACAGATGGGAATTTTTTTCTATATTTTCTTTGAAGGAAATTATCTATATTCTCAACTTAAAATTTTCCTTTGAAAATGGCATTTTTTTTGTCTCTGTTATTTCATTTTGAACATTTTATTGAACTTGAATTCAGTGTGCATGAAAACAAGCATAAGTTGGTCAAACACCCCTCCCTCGCATCCCAGTCTTTTTTACAATTTTACAATCTTCTCCTTTTCCGCTTTACTACTAAATTTTGTGGCAATTAGCAATGTTGCCTTGGGTCAAACTAATGTAGCACTGGTCCATTTTCTGTTGATACCAATGTGGATATGATTAATACAGCAAGAGACTTTTCAAACTTTTTGACATCGCAGTTCATTAAGAAAAGATTATATGACCGTTTCTTTTGAACGCTACCACTTGATGGCTTTGTACACAAGCATAAAAGTTTATCCAATACTTGTGTTTTTCCCCCCACCCCCTTCTTTCATTCTGAAACTTCAGTTATGCATATACATTTTACACTAGGTTAACACTGCCTTATAGTACCTAGGCCTGAGAGCATCGGTCGGGTTTGGTTAAGTTGAGCTTTTATGTTTTGGTTTTTGAGTATTTATAGCAGCCATCTGCCTCGCACTATCCCGGGATATAGCATTATGCCACAATTTGGAATTAATAATTATGATTCTTCAGTAGCATTTTAGTGGTAAATCCCTATTAGTGATAATGATATGGCAGCTATGAGAAGAAAGAGATACTTATGTCAATTTTGCTAGTTAAAATGTATTGTGTAATGCAGTTTTCTTCTTGCTCCCGGTCCGGTTGCCCATGCTTTTTTTCCTTTACTATTCGCAGGTTGGATGGCATCCAAAATATAAGGAAACCCGGTGCTTCCATATAATACGAACTGATGGAACTGTTGAAGATTTTTCATACCGCAAATGCATTCTTGGTGCTCTTGATATAGTTGATCCAAAAAAGTCAAAGATCCAGGAGAAAAAATGGCATGGTGACACCACGTAACATCTATGCGTGTCCAAGCATAATAAGTGACTGTCATTTGATCTGGTGACAGTCACAGACCATATGATGTGATGTTTTGGCCGAGGAAATCGTGGTAAATATACAGTCGGAAGGGTAATATAGTAGTGCCACAACTCTACAATCACAAAAAGCAACGTTGTTTTTCTACCTTTGATTTAGAAGGATGTCCGGAATCAGTGGTAGAGAGCACTGTTCTCTTTTGCGAGTTTAGAGTTATGTTATTGGCATTACTCCAGCTAAAAGGTGGAAATAATTTGCAGCCTTTTGTTGTGTTGTATTATACTATCCCAAGCTAGACTCTCAAATGTTGCTCGATGAATAGAGGCAGTGGCTGCAAGAAAGGAGATGATGCATAGAAGGAAGTATACAAGATGAAACAATGGTAGTAATATGAACAATTTAAATTTTCTTTTTGTATGATAATATGATGGCGTGGGTTCCTATTACCCTTAGATTCTTTTTGCTTCTTCCACTAATACTTTATTTGCCAACGATTACGTAAGGCAAAGAAAGATCTAGTGGAAGCAGCAACGAGAATCTTGTAAAGATTTATACCCCAGACCATTTGTATTGATAAAATATGTGGCAGTTAAGTATAAGAATTTGTTTAGGTCACCTGGTTCAAATGCCATGCTTATCTCTAACGTACATATTGAATGCGAGTAGTTTCTTTCAAATCACTAAAACATTATCGTTGGATTAAAAATCTACGTTATGCATATCATACTAAAATATTACATCAACTTTTTGTGTATGCCACGTGTAGGATGTTCTTCACTTAAAAATACCATTATATTCATGCAAATTATGCTTAAAAATATAAAGTTTTATATTAATTGTATTTATATTGAACCTAACTGTATATAGGTAATTCTTGACTACTTTTGCATTACAATTAAATTCTTAAGGATGAATCATTTTAAACTCTGGATTATGTAATTTTACAAATTCTTATACGATTTAAATTAGAGTTGTTCTTAATTATAACATAATCACTAATATTAGAGTTGTTCTTAATTATCACATAATCACTAATATTATTATAAATTTACTCATACTTTCGTCATATATCCATCCGATTCAGTATTACGAAATGAGTATTCCACACTACCACAAGTAAGGGGATCTAAAGAAAAAAGGAAAAGGAAAACTACAATCAATTGAAATTAACAAATCCCAACTGCCTTCTATCTTCTCTCTTTAGTTAATTAATAGCCACTAAAAATAATCCAATTGAAATTGACATTTCCTTCCCATAATAACACTCTTTTTTTCCAAATAAAGAAATATATCCTCTCCTATAATGTTTGTCACTGGGATAGGTTGGTGCAATAAATGGGGCGAAAAGCAAATCACAAAGTGTGCATTTTCTTGAATCAATGTGGACCCCACTGTTCTACACAACAGAAAGTGGTCTTTACGTTAGTAAAACTTATAGCCGCGGGTATCGTTGGTTGGGGTTTTGGGTTTTGTATAATAAGGAAGAAAGAAGGGTTGGTTTGATGAGTGACATAAATTTCAAAAGAAAAAGACCGTTTAGTTGTGATGGGAATAATTTGGTGTTGGAGGCTGATTCAGCTGGTTTCTCTTGCTGGGATTCTCTTCTCTCCTAAACATGGTGATGCTGCTTCCCATAAAGGTAATAATAAAATTAACTAAGTTTGGTGTTTGTGGTTGACTTGAGCATGCATGCATATACATAATACATAATTGATAATACAATACAGGTATGAAATACTACTACACGTTTATGAAGAATGCAAGCTCAGGTCCAAGTGTGTCGTATGACGAGTACGAGTACATCATAATTGGTGGTGGGACGGCGGGGTGTCCTTTAGCAGCGACACTGTCCAAAAATCACAAGGTTCTGCTGCTTGAGCGCGGTGGTTCACCTTACGGGAACCCAAACATAACCAATTTGCATGCCTTTGGCGCTGCGCTCTCTGACACATCCCCTACCTCTCCGGCTCAACGCTTCATCTCCCAAGACGGAGTCATCAACTCAAGAGCTCGCGTATTGGGCGGCGGAAGCTGTTTGAACGCCGGCTTCTTCACTCGCGCCAGCACTCACTACGCAAGGGAAGCCGGCTGGGATGAAAAGTTGGTGAAGAAGTCATACGAATGGGTAGAGCGAGTCGTTGCGTTTAAGCCGGTTCTGCGGCAGTGGCAGTCAGCTGTTAGGGGTGGATTGTTGGAAGTAGGGATTCTTCCTTACAATGGATTCACTTTGGATCATATTGGAGGGACTAAGGTTGGTGGCACCATCTTTGACAAACGCGGTCACAGGCACACCGCTGCGAATCTTCTCCGATATGCTAACCCCACTCGTCTTACTGTACTTCTGCATGCCACCGCCTGTAAGATCTTGTTTACAGCTGCTGGTGGTAGATCGAGGCCAGTTGCGTATGGAGTGATATTCAGGGATGAACTCGGGAGAGAACACAGGGTGTACCTGAAGAAGCAGCATGCTGGGGAGATTATTGTGTCTGCTGGTGCACTTGGAAGCCCACAGCTTCTAATGTTGAGTGGGATTGGAGCAGCACGTCAGCTTAGGGAACACAACATTGGTGTGGTGTTGAATAAGCCATTGGTGGGACAGGGAATGTCGGATAATCCCATGAATGCAATCTTTGTCCCATCCCCTGTCCCGGTCGAGGTCTCCCTCATTGAGGTCGTCGGCATCACCGACTTTGGCACCTACATTGAAGCCGCCAGTGGTCATAGGTTCACCCCAACAAGAGATTACGGCATGTTTTCTCCCAAGGTACTGTATACTGTATGTTAGTTAATTAATTAATGAAATTCGAACTATGATGGATGCTGCATGCTCCATGCTCCATGCATGCAGATTGGTCAATTTTCGAAGGTGGCTCCAAAGCAGAGGACCCCAGAGGCGGTGGCAAAAGCAATAGAGATGATGGGGATGCTCGACCCGGCAGCGTTCAGGGGGGGATTCATTCTCGAGAAAATAATAGGTCCAATTTCAACGGGGCAATTGCAGCTACGAAACACTGATCCAAACGACAACCCGTTGGTGACCTTCAACTACTTCAAAGACCCGCGAGACCTGGAGAGATGCGTGCGGGGAATGAGAATTATCGAGAAAGTGATAGAATCGAAGGCGTTCTCTGGGTTCAGGTACCACAACATGTCAGCGTCGGTGTTGCTCAAGATGACCGCGAATTCCCCGGTGAATTTGTTGCCCAAACATAGCAACACTTCAATGTCTCTGAAGCAGTTCTGCAGAGACACTGTGATGACCATATGGCATTACCACGGGGGCTGCCAAGTTGGGAGAGTTGTTGATGCCGATTATAAGGTTATTGGCGTCGACGCTCTACGCGTTATCGATGGTTCTACCTTCAATTACTCTCCCGGAACTAATCCCCAAGCCACTGTTATGATGCTTGGAAGGTACTACTCTCTCTGTCTCTCTCCTCATTCTAACTCTTGTCTTCTTTCTTTCTTTCTTTATTTATTTATTTGATGCAGGTATATGGGAGTCAAAATTTTAACAGAGAGACTTGCTGCCAATCAAGCCGAATAATATAATAATATACCCCGATCCACTCATCAAATGGTGTTAGGTCAATGAGAGAATTAGATTAGATTTTATGAATCTGATCAAAGCCAAAAGAGTGGAATGATTTCACCTTGTAATAATATTACTTATGATCAGAGACGGATGCAAGGGGAGGCAGGTGCTTCACCCCCCACCCATATGTATATAAAAAATATAAAAAATAGATATTTTAATAATTGTGTTAAAAAATTATTAAAATATCTTTTATTCTTGTATATCTCAAATTTATATTTGTTTTATAATAATTTTTTTAATTACGCTTTATTTTTTTAATATATAAAAAAAATGTGTTTTAGATTTCTATGATGATAACATATCTCTTAAATATTTTAAAAAATAATTTATAATGATTTATAAATTATTATTATTTAGATAAAAATTATCAAAATCAATTAAAAAAAATAATTTGTGATGATTTCAATCATTTATACGAAGATAGAAACTTAAAAAAAAATTATATATAAAAAATTAATCACAAACAAAAAAAATTTAATATTTTTTATTATCAAAAATAATAAAGTTAACAAAAAAAAAATTTTAATCCCTTCCTTCTACATTTTCTAAATCCGTCCTTTCTTATGATTTAATATTTTCTCAACTTCTAATTATTAGTTTGTACACGTTAATCCCTAAAATATTACTACTATTTTAACATAAATAAACTTTGTGAGTAAAGGTTAAGAAATTATTGATCATTATGGGTGAGGTAAAGGTTAATCCCAGTGCAGTTGCAATAGTTCTATATATCGTTAGTCTTTTTTTTTTGGGTGATGCTATATATCGTTAGTCTAATCCATAATATAATAATTATATTTCGAATAGTTATTATGAAATAGAACAAGTAATTTAAAAATTTATTCTAAAATACAAAACTTATATTCTGGAACCGTTATTTTCGAACAAAATATACTTGATCTTTCCATAAAGAAATAATATATTTCACAGTCGTTCTATAATAAATGGAACAAAATATATTTGACCATTCCATAATATATTTTCTTTCTAGTACACTTCCATTTATTTTTTTTATATTTTTATCATTATATGTACCCTTTATACTTATAACATTCATTTAAAAGAAAAAAATATAAAATAATATAATGAAAAGAAATAAACTTAAATAATATTATTATATAAATTGTTACATGAATAATACTATTCAACTTTAAAAAAAACTATTAATACTCATATATGTATTGTTAATACAACTCATAATTTTATAAAAATCAACTATAAAAATAAATATTAGAAATACATTTTTTAATAACATACTCTTTTTTGAAAAACGTTTTTTTATTTGATTCAAATTTATCAAAAGAATTGTAATTAATTTAGCGTGTAAAATTAGTTGAGGAAAATACCAAATATCTTAGGTGATTGTCCGAAAATGGTTTCTAATTATTTGTCTGGCGGAAATTACACGGTTTGACTAATCATAACGAGTCCCACCTAGGCAACTTACACATGGAGTGTTTCACACTCGTTCGTTCGAGTTCCCATTTACACTCATGATGGATATTTGTACTTTGTGTTGTAAACCCATGACAGAGCGTTTATTTACTAGAAATTAAGGAAAGAGAAATAAAGAAGTTTGAATTGAATTAATATAAATAAATAATACTACTAAGAATCAGTACTCCATAGAAAAAAAAAATGGGGCAAATTATGGCTAAATGACCAGTTTAATGAGTAATGAGAAAATTAGAAAAGGCAAAAATCAGAGACAAAGACAGAAACAGAATAATTTGATAGAAGAATTTCGGGTCTTGGTGATAGTGCTGGCGGCCACTATGAAAACTCAGCCTTCGCCCTTTACCTTTTGTTTGTTTTCTATATCAGCATCGTATAGATCCTGGATCTTCAACTTTCAATACTCTACAAACTCCAATACTAACTAAATTCCTAACTGGAAGCACCACATCCACTTATCGAAAATCTCAATAATGGATACTATTGGCTAAGGTACGTGTTTGCTGTCCGGATAACAGACCTAATTTGATAAGCAAACCTAATTAATTCAATATTAATTTGTCGTGGAAATTCATAGGTGTGAAATGAAACGATGCCGAAGTCAATCAATATCACCAAATTGCCATTGGATAATTATAAGGAGTGTTAACAATTTAAAATTATAAAATTATGACGACTACTCTTTCGTGTTTGGTTAAACTTTATTGAAAATTATTAGTATGGATCGTTAATAAAGAAGCAAGACTAAGTGAATCTCATAATTTGAATTAATAGTAAACTGTAAGTTAAAAAGAGTAATAGCGTAGTATGTTACAAGTCTGGAGTGTGGACAAAGACAAAGGTCAATGGAAGAGGGTTGTGGAACACTCGATAGGACAAAGACTGACTATTGAACATAGACATTTACACCAACCAACTCAGTGAAACTTCCAATGAATACAACTAGAAAAGCAAAGGTAATATAACAGAATAGTATGAAGGTGAAAGAAAGAAAATGCATCCAGCTTGCGCAGGGGAAGCATCACAACCCTGCTACAATGGTTGTTTTCCTTCTTCATTTTTTGCTTCCAACTCTGACAAGTCTCATAACACTCCCAATTCTAGCCATGACTTGGAAGAAGCCACATCTACCACTCTTCATCCACACAGCCAATTCACCAACCATGAGTCCCTCCCTTCTTTGGACGACTCGTATATTAACTTCACCAAAGCATACCCTTCATTTGGAAATACTAGTCAAGTTGATCGAATCCGTGACCAAGAATATCACCACTTGAATCCCTCCAACATTTGTTTTGACTACACTGCTGGATATGGCCTTTTCTCCCACGCTCAAAACCAAACAGCTTCTTCATCTTCATCTTCTTGTCCTCCTCCTCCACCCTTCTTTGTTATCTCCTACAAGCCTGTAACCTTGCACTCTCAGATACTCTATGGAGGCCAGGAATCGGAACTAGAATCCAAAATCAGAGAAAGAATCATGGGGTTTATGAACATCTCTGAAGCTGATTACACTCTTGTTTTCATTGCCAATGAGGTATCTGCCTTTAAACTTGTAGCAGACTCTTTCCAATTTCAGCCTGATGGAGAGCTTCTTACAGTGTACGACCACAAGAGTGAGGCAGTGGATGTGATGATTGAGACCTGCAAGGAGAAAGGAGTTCATGTCTCGTCGGCTAAGTTCTGCTGGCCAAGTCTCAGAATCGTGAACAGAAAACTGAAGAAGAAGATGATGATAATGAGTAAAAGAGGGAAGAGAAAGAGAGGTTTATTTGTTTTCCCACCTCATTCAAATGTTACTGGAACACCATATTCATATATTTGGATGTCCTTGGCACAGGAAAATGACTGGCATGTCTTGCTTGATGCACGTGCATTGGGACCTAAGGAGATGGACACATTGGGGCTCTCTATGTTTAAGCCTGATTTCATGGTATGTTCCTTTTACAAAGTCTTTGGTCAAAATCCATCAGGTTTTGGCTGCTTATTTATCAAGAAATCCAGTATCTCTGCTCTAAAAGAATCAGACAATGCTACAAGCATGGGAATTGTAGGCCTGTTTCCAGCATTTAGACAACCTCGGCCAAAGGAAGAGTTTGTCATGGATAATGAAGAAACTGAAACAAAAGCAAGACAAGATAAAGAAGTGTTTTCATCAGAAATTGAGGAGTTAAGCGAAAGAGAAAGATTTGGCACTGTGAGTGGAGGCTTAGAGGTTGAGTGCAGAGGATTGGACCATGCTGACTCAGTGGGGCTAGTAGCAATTAGTATTAGGGGTAAGTATCTTATCAATTGGCTCGTTAATGCATTAATAAGTCTTCAACACCCACATGCACCAACTGGGCATTCTCTAATTAGGATATATGGACCAAGGATAAATGCACACCGTGGACCTGTTGTGTCATTTAATGTGTTTGATTGGAAAGGAGAAAAGGTAGATCCTGCAATTGTACAAAAACTGGCAGATAGGAACAATATCTCTTTAAGCAGTGCATTTTTGCATAACATATGGTTCTCGGACAAGACTGATAGGGTCAAAGTGTTGGGCCAATCTAGCACTGGTTTTGGGATTACTGTGGTGACAGCTTCACTAGGCTTGTTGACAAACTTTGAAGATGTATACAGGCTATGGGCTTTTCTTTCTAGGTTCCTAGATGCAGACTTTGTGGAGAAAGAAAAATGGAGATACTTGGCTCTAAATCGAAAAACCATTGATATATGATTTGCTTTCAATCATTTTTTCATTTATACTATACCCATATAATAATTCCTATATTTTATTATTTGATAGTAAATTCCGTACCGTTCGGTAATGTATCTGTCTACACAGTCTACTAATCTATTGCATGTCTGCATCCCTCGGCTACTAATAAGTATTAAACATCATCTCAAATTGTTTTCTTTTTTCTTTTTTGGGTATATTATCTGATTTTGTTGAATATGATTTTTTGCATTAATTAATATGTCACATATGGTTTCTTTTAGAGGCAAAAGATATTATCTCTTAGGAAGTTAGGATTGACTAAAATGTTTAGGTGATGAATTGTGTAACAAAATTCAAAACGATGGATTCTAATAAAAATTTATATGTTTTTGACATATATGTTCCAAAAATATATTTTATATATAATTATTATACACAATATGTGATCTCTTAACTCATAAGGGTATTTTTTATTTTTTATTTTATTGAATGTTATATGTTTTTCGTTGTTAATATTGGAGACTCTAATTTTATTTTAGTCGGAAGAGATTTTAGAAGTTGAATTTTATGAAAAATAAATAAATTTGAGTCCAACCCAAATAGTCATGATGATTGGTTTGGACCATAAATTTGGATCACTGGCCCAATCTACCTAGTTGCAGATGTTGTTGGTAGCCACATGTAAGCTAAAAAAAAATAAAAAAAAATTATTGTTGTAGTTTATCGTTTGAGTAAAGGTTTACTTGTAATTTTAGTTCTCTATTTCTTTAAATATGTAATTTTAATTTTATTAATATAAAATTTGTAATTTTAATTCTCCTATTTTTAAAATTAAGTATTTTTAGTTATTTCATTAATTTAGAGGTGTTAACCGTTAAAAATAAAGTTGACTTTTTTAATTGTAATTAATAATTATTTAAATAAAATTAATTAATTAATTTTTTTACTAATAACATCATTATCCTTTTGTTGAACTCACATTTCAAAATTATTATCAATTAGATTATTAGATTAGTAGTTATTTTGACATTTGAAAATTAAAAATATATTGATTTAAATCTTAACTTTGCTAAAATTTAATTTAAGAATAAAAAAAAGGATAATAATATCATTAGTAAAAAAAATTAATTAATTAATTTTATTTAAATAATTATTAATTATAATAATAACAAAATTTTAACGTTATCTTTAACTGTCAATGTTTTTAAATTAACGAAGGGATCAAAATGATTAATTTTAAAAATAAGAGATAAAAATTAAGAATTTTAAATTAGAAGAATTAAAATTACAAATTTAAAAAAAATAAAGAAATAAAAATTATAATTAAGGATTGATTAAATTACATGAACTTCACGTGAGGTTTCTAATAATTATATTATACTAGATAGTTGATACCGCTTTGTTCTTTAGTCTTATAAAAAATCTTAATTTATATATTGTTATAAAATCTAATACTATACTCTTCCCCTTCACTCGTATCACTTGTATTTTAAACAATGTTTATAGGTTTTATTCTTAAAATTGTTGTTGAATTTAAATTCAATAGTATGTTTTATATTTTTTTTTTTTGTAGGCAATAGTATGCTTTATATATTATTAAATTAATTAAATTTATTATTATTTTTGTTTATAAATACTACAGTACTGTATAATTTATGTCTTGTACATTCCAGCCAGGGAAGAAAAAATAAACCAAACTGTGCCCCTCGTGCAGGGCGTGGAAAGTGAGGTGAATAAATAATCATTTATTATGAATTTGAATGACTTCTTTTATAATTCACAACGTGACGCGCGAGGTTGCTATACGACCGTCGAGAAAATACATCAGTTTTGGTTACTGTATGGAAATTGTTTATATTTTATAGCTACTGTTAAGTATGAAGATTGAAACTTAAAAGTATATTTTTTTCATAAAAATAATCAAATTATATTTAATGAAAAAAATAATACATTAAGAATTTACTAAATTTATCTCTTCCTTTATTAACTTTTAAAATATTTAATAAAGGATATAATAACATTTATAATTTCAATTTGTTTCTTTAGCCTATATTTAGAGTTAACATGCTTCAATTTAATACGATTTAAATAATATTATAGACGTATATATAATTATTAGAGTATTTTTGAAAACAAATATCTAACCCGTTTAAGCTCGCTACCAACCCTAAAATTGATAAAATACTAGCTCATTCAATTTTCTAATATACATTTTTTTAACTCAACCCACTCAACTCATGTTAGACGGAATATACTTAAAATCTGTTTGATTTGCTGAAAAGTAAAAAACTCTTTTAAGATGTGTTTGATTTCCTGTCCTATATACAAAGTAACGGAATTCAACTCTTCCCCCACTCTACGCTTTTGCATTTGCATTAAAATGTGAAAAACTTCGGCTTGATGCCTATAAAATATTGAAGAAATTATTAGCTATCATACTGATCGCGTTTAATAATTACGTAAATAGTTAAAAATATATTGACTGATAATTACATAATACGTGAATAATTAAAATTATATTTATTTATTAATAACAATAATAATAATAATAATAATGTTATTCTTTAATTAAAAAAATCTAATTCAATTTAAAATATTAAATTATTTATATGTCACGTAATTATTTATTAGAATTATAGACCACCTAATAATTTCTTCAAAAATAGGTTTTCAAATACAAACTTAACTGAATGGTCTATTTAACAACCATAGCTGTAAGACTAGTACATTAATGTTGGGGATAGAAGTTGGGATTGGGTCCGAACGAGAGTTAGTATGCTAAGGAAAGCAATCCTTATACGTATAACGAACGAACTACATCTCTTAACATATCACCACATAGTACATACTCAAAATAAAAATAAAGTGGAATAATTAAGTTAAAATAGACAGTATGAAATTTATGTACATGTGAAGCGTACGTGTTTCGCATTATTCGTTTAGGAATCAGGAGGACCAAAACTTGTCTCAATTTAATTTCCATTTTCTTAATTTCCGTTTATGAGTAGTATTTAAGTTGCCTAGCTGCAAAAACGATCTGAATTGTAGGACGACATAGGTGCATGTGAAGGCAAGAACTCTCTGAAGATAATTCAAAGTAAAGTAACACACGGATAGAATCCTCCCTTACTAAACTGCATAATGCTTAATTTTATACATGCCCGTCTAATTGATTTGAAGACAAGAAGCCTCGAATCTTCATCTCGCTCCCTTGCGTAATCACTCATCCACGACTTCAATGAATGGAGTGTCAAGGCAACATTAATATGAAATGCAAAAATGCCAAAGAGATGTTTTTATTTGCGTTTTACCAACTACTGTATTTCTAATTAACCCATCTCTTCTTTTGTTTGGAAAAAAAAGAGTTTGGGAAGTGATTAACTGTTGGTTCTACAGTTGCAATAGTCATAAATAATTGGGAAGCATGGCCCGCGTTGCAACGGCACATGGTTTAAACTTTAAAGTTGCCTAATGATGGGGGGGTGTCCTTCAACAGTGCATTAGTATCAGATTCATCTTTTGATAAGTTATTATGTAGTTTTGAACTTCTGTATATAATCTTGACTAATTTTTATTTAGCAAAAAAATCAAATATTATAAATATTAACAAACGAGTTTAGTACTACTATTAACTTAGAAGTGTTTTCACATGCTTAATTTGTATAACATTTAAAAATTATAAAAAAAAATCTCATTTTTTTGGAGAGTTACTCCATTTTTATGTTTGATGCCTCTGAATTTTTTTTATGAATCTTAAAATGGAAGAGAAGAATAAGAAGAAAAAAAGATTTAAAAAAAAAAATACGAGAGAGGAAGTGAGTATATTCATTGTAATTATAATATTGCACAGCGTGGATGTTGGTTGGGGTATTGTCATGCAAAATGGCAGAGCGGCGGTAAATAAAGGAAAAAAAGGAGGGTTAAAAAAGAGAAAAGGACGTGGTGTGTGTTTGTCTGTGGCGGGTGCTCACGAAGTCTGCGCATGAAAGGGGGAAGCACTTGGGTTGGGTCCTGCTTGTGCTTTGTACACCTCACCACGCCAGAACCATTGAGGTTGGTGGCTGTTTCCTTTGTGTATATATATATATATATCATATCATATACTAAGTTCCCAACACTTCCCATGTGAGTGACCCTCCTCACTATCGCTACCCTCTCTCTCTCTCTCTCTAATCTCTTCACTCGATCAAGAGAGGCTCCATTTCCCTTTTGTTTTGATTTGGAATCGCCAAACAGAAAATGGCAAAGAATGTGGGGATTCTCGCCATTGACATCTACTTCCCTCCCGCGTGCGTTCAGCAGGTCGGTCACTCCATCAACTCTCATTTTCTCTGTTTAACGTTTTCAAAAACAACCGCCGAAGCTGAGTTAGCTACCTAGAACTAGAACGGCTCACGCGTATTTCGTTTCGGTTATGTTACTCACATAATTGAACATTCTGGGATGAATAAAATTGTCTCTAGATGCTTAAGCTAACCATGTAGATTTCTTTTCTGTGAATGAGTTGGAACTGGATCAAATCAATAACGCTTTTTTTAGGTGCATATTATCGATTTTGCTTTCATTTTTTGTGCAAAGTGATGCTGTAAGGTCTCGGATTTGTTTTTCATTTTTCACTTTTTGTTAGATGATAAGTTGTCATTTCAAAGGAAATAGCGGGAAAAAAAAATAGGGATAAAGCTCTACGAAATTGTTGATTTCTTCTGGATTCTCCCAAACTTCTTTTCTTTAAGCTAATACAATACTCTCGATGCATCCGAAGCAATGTTTCTCGGAATTTTTTTTCTTTTTTACTGTTTCTTTTTTCTCACTGATATAAAATTGAAGTTGCTTTAACCCTTTCGACTTTTAAGTAAGGTTTTCATTTTCTTCACATAACCACGTGCAGGAAGCATTGGAGGCTCATGATGGTGCCAGTAAAGGGAAGTATACCATTGGACTTGGACAAGATTGCATGTCATTCTGTACCGAAGTAGAAGATGTCATCTCAATGAGGTTTCTACTCTTATTTTGATAGTCCCTGCTTTTGGGTCTGATGGATAGTCTTGTTTGTGATTTGCCATCTTTATATATGTTACACTCAGTTGCTGGTTTTGGCATGTTTAATGTTGAATAGGAGTATAGCACTCCACTCCAGTGCTGAAGATTTATCTTCAACCTTATAATTAATAATATTCCTAATCTCATTTTGAAGACTAATATTGCGTCTTCAGTTTGACAGTGGTTACTTCTCTTCTTGAGAAGTATGGGATTGATCCTAAACGAATTGGTCGTCTGGAAGTTGGAAGTGAGACTGTGATAGACAAAAGCAAATCCATTAAGACATTCCTGATGCAGATCTTCGAGGTATCTTTTCAGTGTCTAACCACATGGATTTTGGATATATGACTCTTGTTGTCAAAGTAGAATGACTTCTTCATCCTCTTATTGTAGTTTAAATGCTTATTTGCATAGTGTTTCAACCTTAGTTTCAAGTATTTAATCTTGTACTGAAAGTTCTTGAGCAATTTGAAGTTCCTTATAGCTAGCTGACAGCTGTGCTCTTTTCATCCTAATACTAACCAGTGACCATCTTCATATAAAGTCATTAAGTAATGTTTTACCTGTCTTATAGGTAGGGGTGCTCATGATTTGGTTATTTCAATAACTATAATCATAACTAATAAATAACTTATTTAGAAATGGTTATAATAACTGTAACTAGTTTGATAAAACTAGTTATTATTTTTAAAAATTAGCTATATAATGTTAATTTTAGTTTCTAATAGCTATAACTATTAAATATTGGACAAACTAGTTATTAGAAAACAACTAGTTATTAACATAAATTTAATTATAACTATTTTTTTTTCTATAAAATTAAGTAATTTGAAATAATAATAACTATAAAACTAGTTATAATTTTATAATTATTTTTATATAACTAGTTATATTTTTCTCAGATTGGGTTTGTTCTGTCATATTATAATTTTCTTGATCACATCATTTATATCCTTTGCTTTCTAATACAATATTCGTTTATTTGTTTGAAACAAACAGGAATATGGAAATACTGACATTGAGGGTGTTGATTCAACTAATGCATGCTACGGAGGAACTGCTGCTCTGTTTAACTGCGTCAATTGGGTGGAGAGCAATTCATGGGATGGACGCTATGGACTTGTTGTCTGCACTGACAGTGCAGTAAGATAATTTCCTAATCATTCACATTGCATTTGGACTATATTCAGCAATACTAAACATGCTTTGAACTCTCCTATATGCAATAAGAAGAATATACAATTTCCTAATTCAAAGTCCTAGATTATGATGTAATGTTGGTGGAATAATTTCAAGCTTGTGTAAAATGTTTCCTTTTTCAGGTCTATGCTGAAGGACCTGCTCGACCTACTGGAGGAGCTGCTGCTATTGCCCTGCTAATTGGTCCTGATGCTCCCATTTCTTTTGAAAGCAAATTGAGAGGAAGTCATATGTCTCATGTTTATGATTTTTACAAGCCTAATCTTTCTAGTGAATATCCAGTAAGCTTTTCTATCCCTTTTCATCTCTGTTAGAACATTTGACTTTTGGGATCATATACTTTGAAAAACAACTTGCAATTATTTTCCCTCGTGAAGATCACAATTATCCTTGCAAGTGGCACTTTATTTTTGTATTTATATGCCATGAAAGATAGCATTTGATTGTTCATGTCCATTTACTTCTGTCCATAACCTGCCGATAGAGTTTCAGTATGCCAACTGCAATAAATCCACATATTTTGTGTTGTAGGTTGTCGATGGAAAGCTTTCACAAACTTGTTACCTCATGGCTCTTGATTCTTGCTATAATAATTTCTGTCACAAGTAAGTCTCTAATGTTAATTTTAGTTCTTATGAACATATGTTTTATAAATATGAATATAAAATCAGACCCATTCAAATTGATTGAAAGAGTCAGCTCAAATAACCCAACAAAAATATAGGTTTACTCCACATTTTACAGGCTCCATGCAAATTGAGTCTGAACTGTCTTGGTCCCTATTGTCAATTTTTTGTTAACCTAAATCACAATTTCAAAATCTTAAATGATGTAATAATGTGACTTGTGCATAACTTTGAGGAAATATAAATATTCCATACCAACAACACATTCTTTATTATTGATTGAAATTTATTTGAACTCATGAAATCATGAGTGAGACTCATGAAATAGGAAATGTGAGTTCCATTAAATTTTATCTAGCAATAGTGTGTTAGAATGTGTTGTTAACTTTTCTTATATTCTAAATGGAGCCATCAAGGTTTAAAATTTAAAAGAACTGACTGTATGAATGAAGGAATTCGAGCTAGATGGGGATTCTGAGCTTGTCCTGCTGATAAGCATTCCACTTACTAGTTGAAAATAAATAAATCTGATAATATTTGTATCAAGACTTGCAGTGCCCTGCTGATAATCATTCTGTTTAGTACTTGAAAATAAATAAATCTAATAATATTTTTAAACACTTGTATTGTGTTCAAAACATCAATAATAACTGACCAATAAAGTACCTAACCATATCTACTTTTGCAGGTATGAGAAATTCGAGGGAAAACAATTTTCTCTTTCTGATGCTGAATACTTTGTATTTCACTCTCCTTATAACAAGGTAGTTTAGATTTCATAAGGAACTAGTATTTAATCTCCCAAATCCATACGATGCATAATAATTCTCCCTGTAACATGTTTGATATATCTCTATATGTAACTTCTTAATATGTATATTTTCTTCTTCTTCAGTATGTCTATTTTGTATATATCTTCTAAGTCCATTTGCTTCTGCAGCTTGTACAGAAGAGTTTTGGTCGGTTGTTTTTCAATGACTTCTTGAAGAATCCCAGGTCCTCTTCATTTCTCCATCCTCTGGAAAAGTTTCGTTTATAATCAGTTAATGTGAGGGTGTTTTAAAATTGATTATGTTTGCAGCTCTGTGGATGAGGTTGCCAAAGAAAAGCTGGGACCTTTTGCAGCTTTATCTGGTGATGAGAGCTACCAAAGTCGGGATCTTGAAAAGGTCTGAGAGCCTATCCCCCAAAATCAATCATCTCTTGTTTCTTATAGATACTGAATACTTTTCCTTTTTGACCTTGAGTTGGAAAACAATCTAACTTCATTTATAGAATTCTATTGAAAATGGACATTATAGAAACTTTTTGCTGATGATGTGCAATATTATTAATTTGTAGGCATCCCAGCAATTTGCAAAGCCTCTATATGATCAGAAGGTACAACCAACTACTTTGATTCCAAAGCAAGTTGGAAACATGTACACTGCGTCTCTCTATGCAGCATTTGCCTCACTTATTCACAACAAACATAGCACATTGGTGAATGTTCTGACCACTATCTATGACTAAATTTCTCCAAAACGATGTTTCGTGCTTTCTAATGAATATTTACATTTTTCAATTTTCAGGCAGGCAAGAGGGTGATATTATTTTCATACGGAAGTGGCTTAACTGCCACATTGTTTTCTTTGCAATTACGAGACAGTCAACATCCATTTAGCTTGTCAAACATTGCTAGAGTAATGGATGTCGATGGAAAATTGAAGTCAAGACACGAGGTAAAGATCTGTAAAAGTCTAATAAAATATGGAAATATTAAATTGAACATAAATGCCAGAAACATAAGAATGCATTTGTTGAATAGTCTTCTGATGAGTTTGTTTTTTTATTGCAGTTTCCTCCGGAGGAGTTTATTGAAACCCTGAAGCTGATGGAGCATAGGTATGGTGCGAAGGAATTTGTGACAAGCAAGGACAGTAGCATTTTATCTCCAGGCACATTCTATCTCACTGAAGTTGACTCCATGTATCGGAGATTCTATTCAAAGAAAACTAAAGAAAGCAGTTTGACTCCAGCTGAGAACGGTACTGTGATTGCTAATGGCGTTGCTAATGGCCACTGATGTTGAGCGAGCATGTACAATGAGCAGTCAACTTTGCCATGAATGAATGAAGAAGGGTATTGTTATTTGCGATAGTTCTGTAGCTAAATTGTTTCTGGAGTGGCAATTGTCTCGGTTCAAATATTTGATTGTAGCGAGTTACTCAATTATAAATTTTTATCTTTTTCTGTGTATTTTTTGCATTTTAGTGAATGGACATTAGTCTTTGAATAAAAATAAATTGAAATAGCTTTTATTCAGGTCGGTTATATAAATCACATGTGGTTGGACACAATTAAAAATCAAATTTTATATAACTGCTGGTAGACATTACTTCTTGGTTTTAATATTTTTTAAATTCTTTTTTTTTTTTTAATTTAAGGATATTTCTCTTGTTTTTTCATATATTTCTAAAAAAGAATTCATTTCTTTAAAAATTTTTAAAGCATTACTCTTGTTTGTTCATATTATTAAATTTTATGATTTTTTTTGAATTTTTAACACATTATTCTTATGTTTTATATTCTTGTTTTATCCAATTTTAAGTTTTTTTTTTGATACATTACACTTGTTTATTTTTTCATATTTTAAATTTTTTATGTTCTTCAAAATTTAAAATTATTACTCTTATTTTTTCAAATTTATTAAAATTTTCAAGAAATTAATTTTGTTTTTTTCATTTATGAAACCTTAAATATTTAGGGTTTCAATTTATGGTTTGATTTATTAAAAGGTAAATATTTAGGGTTTCATTAATCAAATTCTAAATATTTTGGGTTTTATTTATGAAACTTTATATAATTGAGGTTTAATTTATGAAACCCTAAATAAGTAGGGTTTTATTAATAAAACCCTAAATATTTAAGGTTTTGATTTATAGTTTCACTTATAAAATCCTTAATTTTTAGGCTTTCAACTTTTTTTTTAATGAAACTTAGGATTTCATTACTAAAACCTTAAATAATTAGAGTTCTATCAATGAAACTTTAAAATTTAAGGTTTCAATTTAGAATTTTATTATAAATTCATAAATAATTAAAATTTTATTTACAAAACTTATAAATATTTTAAGGGTTCAGTAATTAAACCATAAATAATTAGGGGTTTGATTTAATATTTTGTTTATGAAATATTAAATATTTTGAGTTTCAATTTAGGATAAATTTAAGGTTTCATAAAACAATAAAATTTTATGGTTTCAATTTATGGTTTTATTTACAAAACCCTAAATATTAAGGGTTTCATATGTGAAACACTAAATATTAATGAGTATCTATTTATACCTTCATTTACGAAACTTTAAATATTTAATGTAAAATTTGATATTTCATTAATGAAACCATAAATAAATATTTAGGGGTTTCATTTACAAAACCATAAATATTTAAGGTTTTATAAATAAAACACTAAATATTTAGTGTTTAAATTTACATTGAAATTTGATTTCATTATTGAAATCCTAAATAATTAATGTTTCATTAATGAAATCCTAAATAATTAGAATTTTGATTTAGTGTTGCATTTATGAAACAAAAGTTAATCATGGTTTTAATCAAGTATTTTATTTCAATTGTTCTACCAAGGTCTCTTCCAATCTACTGCTAAATGTCTTCCCAATTGCTTACAGCTAGTACATGTTCCTTGATTAGAGGATCATGTCTCCCTTGCCCTAGCCGCTACCGTCACATTGCGGGAAGTGAAGGATGCCCTCTTTAGCATGAACTCTTACAAAGTCCCTGGGCCAGACGGATTTTAACCTATATTTTTTAGAACTTTTTGGCCACATATCAAGGATGATATTATGCGCATGGTAGCTGAGATTTTTGCCACAACTGTTGTCCCATCCCAAATGACTAAAACTTTGATAGTTCCCATTCATAAGTCGGAGAATCCCACGTCCATCAGGGACTTCAGACCGATCAGTGTTTGTAATGTTCTATTCAAATTGGTCTCCAAGATCTTAGTGAATCGCCTTCGGCCACACCTAGATTCTATCATTGGTCCCCTTCAAAGTAGCTTCATCCCCAAGAGGGGAACTTGTGATAATGCCATCATTGCTCAAGAGATTGTTCATAGTATGCATAAGAAGACTGGAAAGACTGAATATGTTATGTTCAAGATCGATTTTGAAAAAGCCTATGATAGGGTTGATTGGAGTTTCTTGAGATTGACTCTGAAGGAATTTGGGTTTCCGGACCGCACAATAGACTTGGTTATGAACTGCACTACTACTACGTCATTGTCCTTAAAATGGAACAATGAGAGATTGCCCTCTTTCTCACCGAGACGTGGTCTTCGTCAGGGAGACCCAATGTCACCTTATTTCTTTCTTTTATGCATGGAGAAGCTAGCACTTCTCATTCAGGAGAAAGTGAGTAGTGGGGATTGGCAACCAGTTACGGTCTCCAAAGGTGGCCCTAAGATATCACATTTATTCTTTGTCGATGATTGTCTGTTGTTCACTAAGGCGTCGACAAATCAAGTGCAATTGGTCCAAGATGTTATCCGTTTATTTTGTCTTGCTTCTTGGTTTGAAAGTCAATAGTCAGAAATCTAAGTTTTTCGTCTCTAAGAATGTTCCACGTAGCAAAATTCAGCAATTCGCCACTATATTAGAGTTCCAACACACTCATAATCCAGACAGATACTTGGGGTTCCCTCTCTTGGTAGGTAGGACCACTAAGGCAGATTTTGCCTCCCTCACAGACCGTGTCAATAGTCGCATTGCAGGTTGGAAGGGCCAGCTCCTTAGTCGTGCTGACAGAGTAACTTTGGCTATGTCAGTTATATTTGCTATCCCCTCCTACTCTATACAAAACCTATGGATTCCGGGAGGGAATTTGTAATAAAATTGACTCTAGGTTAAGGTGCTTCATCTGGGGAAAGAATCACAATCATTGGGTAGATTGGTCTACGATCTCTAAAACTCGTGCCAAAGGAGGTTTGGGCATTCGTCGATGTCGCCAAGCTAACATTTCCCTACTTGGCAAGCATGTGTGGGATCTTTTGCACGGCAAGAATAAGTTATGGGTTCGCTTACTATATGCGAAATATATTGGCCAAAAGAATATTCTTCACCTTTAAACTAGGATTTAAAGTTTCATTTATGAAATCCTAAATTATTAAGTATCATGGTTTATGATTTAAGGTTTCATTTTGAAACCATACATTATTATTTAAGGTTTTATTTATGAAATCTTAAATTCTTAAAGTTTCATGATTTATGAAACCCGAAATTAAGATTTAAGGTTTTAGTTATCAAACCTAAGATTTCATGGTTTATGATTTAAGGTTTCATTTATGAGACCCTAAATTTCATGATTTATGATTTAATGATTCATTTCATGGTTTAAAATTTATGATTTCGTAAATAAAATCATAAATTAATATTTCATAATATAGGATTTAAGGTTTCATGGGTTTTGGGTTTCATTTATAAAATCCTAAATCAGGATTTAGAGTTCTATTTATGAATCTATAAACTCATAAGGTTTCATGGTTTATGATTTAAGATTTCATTTATGAAACTCTAAATTAAGATTTAAGGTTTCATACATGAAACTTTAAATACTAAATTAAGATTTCATGATTTTGAATTTAAGATTTTATTTAGAAATTCACGAAACAAAACCAAAATAGTGAACTTTAAATTATAAAATCTTAAAACAACAAATCATAATATTAAACCATAAACAATAATGAATCATTAAACATTAAACCATGAAACCATAAAATCTTAGGCCATGTTTGACAAAAGATAGTACTGAATTGATTTTTAACTTAATTTTGAAATAATTTTACATTATTTTCAAAACTAAATTTTTTTCTTATAAATTTGATTTTGAATTTTTAAAAACATTATCATTATCAATTTATGATCATCATTCTCACTCAATCGTGACCGTCAACACCACCACCATTATTATCTTTGTTATTAGCATCACTCACATTAGCATCTATTTATAATATTAAATTTAAAAATAATTATCAAATATATTAAAAATATAATAATATAAAAAATTATAACTGTAAACTTAATTCTAGAGCCCTACACGGGTTATTGTGCTGTTATAACATTTAAAATAAGAATTAAATGCAGCAATACACACGAAATGAAGCAAGAAGTACATCTGTGGCAGGAAAAGCACAGCATCTGGATTGGTGAGCAAGTTATGTTATTTTGTGATTGGGCTGGAAGACGTACTTAACGAGGGAGTCCTTGATGGACAAAAGTTGAGGAAACTCTTTCTTCAACTTAGAGGCGTCAAGCTCGTTGTTGCTTCTAGGGGCAACAATCACCTTAGCCTGCTCCTCCAGACTGAAGTTCTTCCATGTAAAATTCGGATCCACGTACTCCCTGTACATCTCTAATATCTCGTTGTGGCTTACCACTCCAGGGTTCGTGAAATTCCAGATCCCAGTCAGATTCCTCTTCGCCATCTCCAGCGAGATTGGGAGCAGCTCGTCCAGTATGCTCATGGAGTTCGGAATGTCGACAACCTTGTCGTATCGACTGATCTTGGTGATGAAATTCCGCGGGTTCGACAAATCCGAGGATATCGGCATCCTGACACGCAGCGTGCACACGTTCTCGTAGTTCCCAAGCAGATCCTCCACCTTTCACGTCACATCAATTCTCATATAGTAAGTGATCAAGATCATACCGATCGATATTAATTAAGAAAAGAAGAGATGGAGTAGCATACCATGGCTTTGGTCTTGGAGTAGAAGGATCCGATGAAATTGGGAGTGTCTTGTTCCTTGAAGCCGAGGCCGGATCCGAGAGTGTGGGAAGAATCGTACTCGAAGATGCAGCCGGTGGCGTAGTTGATGAGGATGAGGCCATTTTGGCGGCAGATGTCGGCGAGGGTGAGAGTGCCGACGACGTTGGTTCGGATGGTTTCAACCTTATGAGATTCGCACCAGTCCACATTGGGTCTACCCGTGACACCCGCGGCATTGAACACGTGGCTGGGCTTCAACGCCGTTATGTCCGCCTCTAACGACAACCGGTTCTCGAGCCTACCGGTGCCGTACTCATATTGAATCCCGCGCTCTTCGCACAGCTTACCCAATAGACCACCAATCCAACCGGTTCGACCGTAGATCAGAAATTTCAATTCCTTCTCACCGCCATTTGCTTCTGCACCCATCCTCTCTCTCTCTGTTTTTCTCACCCAATCTCTGCATCTTCTCCTCTTCTTTCTTCTATATATAAAACAGGAAGGAGTGGACACGACGGTGATTATAAAAATGATAGATTAATTATGGTGACAATTTTTCTTTAATTATGTGGCCGTCACTACTCACTTGTATGTAATTGTCTTGATGAATTGTAGGTTAATTTAATTTGATTTAAATAACTTAATATTTTTTCTTCTTTCCCGTCGACTACCTTCTCCACTCTTACGCACGTTTTCCGCCATCATGTTAAATAAATTGAATTAAAATAAGAAAAAAAAATATACATGAGATTTTAATTGATTATTCAAATCAATATTTTTAAATTATTTTATTTGATTCTATTTATTAACTAATAAACATGTGTCAGTATCACATGGAATTTTATATTAAATTAATATTTTCTTTTAATTGACTATTCTGTCAAAGATTTTTTAACATTTAAATTGATTCTCAATTTTTTAATTGATATGACAAATAAAAAGTTTGCTTATTTGTTTTGATTTAAATTTATTTTTAATTATACATTTTATCGTCCAATTATCATTTTTACAAATTTCATAACTCATTTTTTGTGTGCATCTTACCATCAATTAAATGTCTAATGAGGGGTTGATGTGATGTCATTTTGTCATTTATTTTTGTAAAATAATAAAATTAAAAAATATAATAATTAAATGTATGAATAAAACTTAGATAGTAAAATGTGTTAAAATTTAAAACATGATGATAAAATTAAAAAAAATACTAAAATTTGTAAAATGATGATAATTAAACGGTAAAATATACCATTAAACCTTGTATTTAAATAGAAATTGTTTAATTGACACATTTTTGTTTAGATACATATTCTCTTTTTGTGCCTCAGACATCACAAAAATCTTATCCCAGTAAGTTGCATCAAATACCGTTAAGTTTATGTACTTTGCTGCTCGGAATAGTTAAACATCAAATTAACTGTCAATTAAAATTTTGAATATATGTGACATGAAATGAAACGTGTTATGGGTATTTGTTGGTTCATATTTTCTTGTCAATATAAGTCCTTTGTCGATCTAGAAATCGCCACGACACCAATTGTGAAACAGAAAGGAAACCTGTCGTGCTCTCACATACATGCATAAGAGAATAAAATTGTAGATAAAATGTTTCTGTAACCTATAAATTTGCGATGGAGCGTCTTCTCAAATGATATTGATACCATTTTCAATAGATTTCTTATTGTTATTGCAGGAAGATTAACATGAATTAACTGTGTGTGTAAGTGATTTATTGATAAATTATATTTTTAAATTGTTAAATTTATCTTATTTTATTCTCGCATTTATATGATGTACATTTTTTATTAGATTTTTTTTGTTTTTTTCCTTTTTCTTCCATTGTGCTATCCTTCCTCTCATTTTTTTTTTCTTTTTCTTTCCCTCTTCCCTTTTCAAACATATATGTTATGACTTCATTGAAATTAAAAAATCATAATGATGATTAAAAATATGTTTATTTAATCAAGAAATATATAATCTTCAAATTTGATTTCCAAATGCTAACATTAGTACAACATAATTCTGTATTTATTTTTGTTAAAAATGATCAATAATTTAAAGAAAGAATCATACAATAAATTTTGTTAACACATTTATTGTATTTTTTTTTATTTGTGACTATTTTGATTTTTTTTTTATGGTTAAAGTATTACAAATTGTGAATTACATATTTTTCGATTGAGAGATTATAATGGCATATAAGAATGAAGACTAAAAGAAACAATTTACAATTTTGGAAACTTAAAAAAATGGTTTTTTATTTGAGGGACTAAAAAAATAATGACATAATTTAAAGGACTAAAAATATATTTAAGCTATTTTTTAATCTTCAATAAAGTCACAACATATATATGTTTGAGAAAGAAAAAGGAAAAGAAAAAGGAGAAAAAAATGAGAGGAAGGGTCATACAGAGGAAGGAGAGAAAGAAAGACGGAAAAAATTTAGTAAAGAGAGCACATTATATAAATGTGTAGGTAAAATGAATCAAACAGTTTAAAAATATGATTCACTGGTAAACTAATTACCTTCATGCTAGCCTTTACCTTCTTATTCATCTTTTTTTTTTTTTTTCATATAGAAAATTATTTACATATCAGTTGCAAATCAATGTTACATGTGAAATTTTGGGATTGGGCTTCCTCTCTAAAGCACAATCTGCACTTTAGAAAGTAAAATGTGCACATCTTAATCATTCAAAAAGAAAAATCAGTTCTGTAATGCTCTTTCTTTAGCATAGTGTGTGCGTTTTACTGCATTACCATAGTGTGTTATTGTAAGTGTCATTAAGCATTTTATTTAATGATCATTGAAAAAAAAAAAAACCATTATCATAATATTTATCAACATAACTACAACCTTACATTTATATAAAAAGAAAAAAGAGATCTATTCGACTAAAAAATAGTAAAGCTGAAATTTAAGACTACCTTAATCCTAAACAAGTCATTGAGAGTAAACTAGCACTTCAAATCAGGTTATAAGTTCAAACCTTTATACTCCTTTTTTTTCAAAAGAGTCTAAATATCGTAAATAAGCTACTAAAATCTGCTGCACTATTCAGTATTCAGTATTCACCCAGTTTGAGAAATGATCAGATGGTTAGATTTTCTTTGAGTACTGTGAAGGTGCCACTTATGTTCCCACCAACGTCTGGGAACGTCTCACAACCAAAAAGAGGCTTCACTTTGCCCTTTGAATCAACTTCAAGCGGATATTTTAATAGATGGCTTTTCATTTCAGTCACCTCTTCAGCTGCATATTGTCTCCAGTTAAACTCACTCAATGACCTTATCCGTCTTACACATTCAAGGCTTTCTGGTTCCTCAAAACATTCTTCCACAGCTCCTATATGCTCGCTCCATAGTGACATTCTATAACCATGTACCTGAACACGTACACAAAACACAACACAATTAATTCTTTTTCCTTCCACATTACACTTATAGTCTACGTTGTTTTATGATGATCAATTCACACGTGCGTAATACAATTCTCAAAAAAATTATCATAAAAAAGTACTTGTAAGGTTATAAATCTTGCCTGTCCATGAGGTGTAGATTGCTTCTTTGCCCAAGTATGACTAGGCTGATATGCTCCCATTGCTATCTCTGTATCTCTGGTCCCTTCCATGGATCGCTGGTTTATGTTTGCAGACCCCAGTAACACATATTCATCATCCACTATCATTCCTTTTGAATGAACATAAATCATAAATCTTCTGTTCTTTTTAGTGAGTGTCTGGATTACCAATGTGAAAAAAAACGAATGATTTGTTAGGAGGCAATGAAACATCCATACAAGGATAAACCATAAAGTTTACTCTAGAGGGTGAAAAAAATACCTGAGGCTTGTTTTCTTCTGTAGCTTTTACAACATTTAAAACATTTTCATTGTCAGGGATCTCACGATTGCCAAGGCAAAAGAAATTCAAGTAGTCCCGTGGTTCATACTCGTTGTCAAGCCCAGCCTCCTGTAGGGCCTTGTAAATTGTTTCATACATCATTTGCATTGTTTTGAACTGCCAAAAAATCAACTTGAGCATGTGAGACAACCACACAACTGAACTCATAATAACATTATGTTATCTATGATTTTTTTTATCATTACTTTAAATTCAAGGGTATATATACACCCCTGCTCATTTTCAAGACAAACTTTATAAGAGCCTTTTCCTTTTTAACTGATATTAAGATCATTTGACAATATGAAGCACAAAATAATCAGCTGCTTCTTCTGGCTTGAGACCAAATGTTTAACACCAAATCTTCCTAAGCCTTGTTTATGGTCTAGCCAATAAAGGTTTTTACGATTTGTCTCATATTGCACCATTTTAAGGGGTAAAGGAAGCCGACCTGCCAAAAGAGAATCCGCTGAGTAGCTGTACTGGTAGGTACACCTTCAGGCCACATAGGAATGACAATATACACAGAGAATCTCTCATGTTGTTTGATTTTGTTGGCTATTTTTAATGCAATTTCCATTGGAATTAAGTTGTTTGCACCTGTGATGTAAAGGCAGAAATATTAATATATACAGCATGCCTGTTGCAACTTACATTACAATGTAAAATCTATTTACTGAAATTTGTAAACAGGGATCCACTTCATTGTCTTGCTAAAGAAGCTTCATGCAACATATTTGCTGGTACTAAATATGATACATTACAGCTTTAAAATCTCACTCTCTCAGTCTTGCCTTTTTGTCATTCTTAAAAATAGTTTTTTTAACTTTGGGATCAGAGTTCAATACTCACCAAGGTCTTTGAAAGAATCCCAATTATATGATGAGCCAAGAAAGTATTGGTTCTCAATATAGATGAACTTTTGAGCTGCTCGAATTGCCTTGACATACGCAGAATGTATGCTCATGTCTATCATTACATTCTTTCCACAAACCAAGTTCTGTTCAATGAAGTAAACGGAATTAGCATTTTTCTTCACAATAAAAAGGTAAAATTTCAGAAGGAAGACACTTCACCCTTCTTATAGCATCTTGTGGTTCCTTTGGAAATCCTTTCACAGAATTGGAATCAATTGAACGGAAGACCTTCAATTAGAAAGAATGCAAAAGATAATCAGAGACTTTTCTTGAACAAGTTTCCCAGAGGGAGTAAGAATTCTTTGTTAGAAATAGGAGCATGAATTAATTCATCTATTTCCAACACAATCAATGATATACCTGGACATGCCAAGTCTCCCGGTTATCTTCATTTTGGCAAGGAACTTCATCAATGCCAACAATGTCAGGGATTCTGTCAATATTCAGTAATGAATCATCATATGGACTTTTCATCTTTTGAAGTCTATTCATTTTTAATGCCCTTAACCAACGCTCCCCAAAATTCGTGAGGATGTCATATGCTGCTGGACCATCAACTTGGGAATGTAAATCATGCCATGGTTGTCTTGGACAACCAGTAACAGCCCCCTGTTTATTATTATACAAATAAAACTGTTACATCGTAGATGACAACATAATAACTACGTATGTATTTTTAAATTGATTCTGTATGCTGAATGCCTGAATCACAAAACTCTAGTGTTCCTTTGAAAAAGAATGACTTAATTCTACTTGAGGCTCCTCTACCACAATTCCAATTTGGTCCGTATATTTTTTTCCACAAATTTGATTTCCTACTATTTTAACTTGCATTTGTGTTAAATATTGAATGGCTGGTTAATGAGGGATAAAATTGCACAATTAAAAGGAAATCTTTGAAGGGGGAGGGGGAAACAATAATAGTGAGACCAAAAGTGTATTTAGAGTGGACCTTGGCTTTGTCTGGAATTGGAAACATTCACACAATTTTCTTCATTGGTAATGGTAACTAATGAAGATTAAACAAAAAGGATGATTTACCTCAAAGTTAGGATTATGATAGTCATCTTTGTGTGTTGTCTGCAAAGTCCTAAAGATGGAATGGTTTGGGGTATCATATCGGCCCACACATAAATCAAGACCTCCGATGAAAGCTACAATCTTTCTTTTGTTCTGACCTGCATCAGCATCTACAATGACTGTCTTCTGGTGATGGGTATAGATTGTTCCAGCTTCCTAACAGTATAGTATAAAGCAAAATAATATTCTTTAAATACATTTACAATATACTATTAAGGTGACACGGAGTAAATCAATACAGCCGAGCATTTAAGTATATCTGATTTTTATGACAAAAGATGTACATAAAAAGAATAAATCAGGAAGATAATTTATTTTTTCTTTTAACTATAGTATTTCTAATACCTGCGTTTTGACCCAGCTATGTCCTTTTCCACCAGCTCGTGGGCAAAGAAGCACTTTTACAGAAGAGTGCTTGAAAAACTGGCGTGTGTCCTCATCATGAGTGTTCATAAGTCCAACCTACATTCACAGTAAGTCGATGATAGAAGTAAGCAACCAGCTACATAGTATTATCTGATTCAAAATTAATCAAGTGCAGTGGGCTTGCCTTCCCAAACATGAAACTGACACATCGAAAGAAAACCAAAAAATGGTACCACAAAACCACAGGATGTCAAATGAGTTATCTATAATTTTTTTCCCCACAAAAAAAGTTCTGTTTAATGTAATTCTGTTTAGACAGTAAATGTAGATACCTTTCTCGGCAGGGATTCAAAAGTTGGTTCACCACTTGTAAAAAGACTAATCTTTTTCCCCTAGACTCAACCCCCCATATAATGAATTATCAATAACACACAATAACCAATGGCTGAACTGTATAAAGCATTTATTTGAAGTTGATTACCGATTTATATCCAAGCATGGTTCCAGAAGTGGGATCATCCCAAACAAGGAGCAGCACTCTCACACCTTCCTGTGATTTGGCTTTGAGAAGGTCACCTAAAGTGTAAGACTTTCCATGACCCCTATCTCGAATGAGACTAACATTGTAGTACACAGACCAGCCCACAATGTAAACTAATCGACGGGCCTGGCTTATTGCATCAAAGATGTCATGCCAACAATTTGCATGGTTATAATCATTCACATCCCCATCCACCTTCAAACTTGGAAGGCAACCTTCTTCAACATGAGCATCTTGATAAAGTGTAACTTTTCCACCTTTTCTAAGGGGAAAGTAGGTATCAGGGACCCCTTGATAATCAGGACCAGCACCTACTCCATGGCTATAAAGAGGCACATTTTCAATAGGGGTGTACTGAATGGATAAACTCAACACTGATCCACCCTTACACGGTTTCCCATTAGAACTAAGAATGGGGAAGAAGCCCTCAACTCTTGTACCACTACATAACTGTTCCACTGGAATACCCACTGCTCCAATAATCTGAGAACCCACAATATCATTGTCCTTGACAACAAAGTGGACTTCAGAAGCAAGATGTGCAACGGGGACGTTGAAATGCTGCGACCAAACGGGGTTCTCATTGTTTCTGATGACAAAAGTTCTGGCAATCACAGCACCGGCCACAGACACCGTAACATACGGATCACTGGTTCCAGTTTTGGACAAGTGGCCTTCAATTTTGCCGCCAAGTTTTTTGGATAGCATGGAAACCATTTCTCCCGTTTTCTTGTGAAGCATGTCCATGTTGGGAAGGTTTCTGGCCTCGTTAACCCATATTTCCAAGTTGCCATGTAAGTGCAAGATTCTTAACGAACTCGAAGTGGTTGGAAACGGAACAGTTTGCTGAGCCTGTCCATGGTGTGAGGCTCCAAAAGACGGAGTTTCACCATAAACCAAATGAGCCATGCAATGTCAGAGACTCTGTGAAAGAGTAATTGGTTGGAGATGGATCTGACCAATGGAATGTGGGGTGAGCAATGAGCGTTTGAAGAAGTAGGTGTAGGTGTCATATAGAGAGGGAGAAAACTGGAATTTGAAAATGGTGTTGACCAACTTGCGATACAGTTGGAGTGTTTCAACTTTGACGGGATCAAGGAATAGAAGAATGAGATCTAGAATAAGTCGTCATGATTCATGAATATGCATTGTTACTGTTAATAATAAAACATGTGGAAACAAAATATAATAATAGTATTATATAGCAAGTGGAAACAGAATACAAGAACTTGGGTGAAAATCAAATAAAATATCTTATATGTATGGTGATTGGTGAAGGGGTCAGACTCAGACACTAGCAGCCCCAAGAATAGTAGTGGACATGGACCAACTAAAATAAATATCAAAGAGATGGCTGCGCTAGTGACAAGCTTTCCTTGGGCGCCCTTTTTTTCTCTCTCAGTGCATCATTTGTTTAAAATCTCCATTTTCAATTGGAATGACACTCACAAAACGTACAGAACGTTGAAACAATGCACAATATATCAACATTCAATAATAACAAATCAGAACATGCATGCTCAGAACTAACAAAATACCAATCCTGAACTTACAAACATAAAAAAAAACAGAAAGTAGATACAAATGGGTGCCCAGGTTAAAAACATTAAACAAAACTAGACCTTTTGTCAGGGTAATTACATAGCATCCCATTTTTACTAGGTACACTCTTATAATTAGAGCTGCTTGAATTTTCACTAAAGCCCAACAGGCCCAAATAATTATACTACTATGTGTTTACTGAATTGATCACCAAAAAAATACGTTGTTTGCTGAACATTATGCGAGAAAAAGTGTATGTCAAGAAAAAAAAGAAGAAGGATATATACTATTAATAATTAGATGATACATTCTCGCTGTAGTAAATAAAATTGAGTAATGTTCTGTGGACATTTATATGCTCATCAATATAGTATAATGACGCAATAAAAAATATTAGATATGATATGAAAAAAAAATAAAGAGATATAGATAAATAATAGATGTTTAATGAGTATTTGTAATGATGGTCTACGTATCATTGTCCAATAAAATTTATGTAAATAGCATTTGATGATACGTATTAAAAGACTGAAAATCTTCCTATATTATTTTTTTATTCAGCCTCCTACATTAATTTATTTTTTTATTTTTTTTTTACAACGGAGAATCATCTTACCTTTCAATAATGTATTGAATACAAAAAAGGATTGTATGCAAAAAAAAAAAAAAAAAACTTCTTTCGGACTTAGTAAGAGTATTAGTGTATGTTTAGTTTCACACTGAAGATTTATGTTTAAAGTAAAATCATATAAAAAATTATGTAAAAACAATTATTAATTGTACAAGCATTGATGGTTGTAATCTCAAACCAAACAAACATATAATCTCATACTTGGTGGATCTTGTTTGTGCTAAAAACAAATCAAATCAAGCATTGGGTTTAGTTGCCTTGCTGCTAACTTGCCGAACCTTATTATATTTAGTTTCCCCATAAAACATTTTTTAAATAATGGCTCACGAAGTTCATGAATGTGACACTTGATTTTGCTTTAATGAGTATTAGATTAGATTCGACTTATTTTTTTTAAAAAAATCCTTATGAATAAATCTAAACCAAACATAATTTAAAGAAATATTTTTATTGAAGAAAATTTTTAATAGAGGATTATTTTAACAAATAAAACTGGTTTTAGGAGTTTCTTTCTTTAATTAAAAATCCAATATTAACTAGCACATTGCCCAAAAAAAAAATTTAAAGTAAATTTTCAACTTAAAAAATAATAAAATTACAAATAGTTTTAATTTTAAATATAATGTTTTTATTTTTAACTGTGACTTTAAAATGACTTTTAATTAAACTCTTCATAAGTTAGATCATACGCTATTCTAATCATAAGTTTGTCTTCCATGACTCATTTCTACCCCATAGATACATATTCTAATTAATAATACCAGACTATCAATTATTGTAAGATAAAATAATAAATTGAATGAGCTTTCATCGTCAAGGCGAATGGCGATACTAATGTGAAGAAAGCAATCTTATTTACTTTCTCTTTTTGAGATAAAAGAACTAGTGTGACATGAAATTAATAAGTTCAAATATAGGACCAAATAAAATATATAAAGAACTGCGAATCTTTCAATCCTGTTTAGTAATAGTCATAATAATTCTTCCGCCAGTCAGAAATTAAAGTAGTAGCAAACAACAATTTACAAAGACAGTTAAAAGAGAGGCAACTTAACCTTAACCACACCTAAAACAAAAGTTTGCATACGTTAAATTCCACAAATTTACAGCCAGCCTTTAATTTTTTTTTTCAGCTATCTTACATTATAGAGACCCATCTACTATCTTCTGCATCTGACTGGAATCCTTAGTGGGACTACATTCTATCAGCGTTAAGCATATGTATAGTTGTGTTGCTTGCTAGCTGTTCCACATAGTTAAGGACAAAATATATCTACCTCTTGCGCTTGGACTTCAAAGAGGTAACCGATTGAGAGTTGCTGTGCCAGTTGCGTTTCCTTTGATTAATGAACCAATTGTTAATTTGCTTCAGCTGCAACCCTGTCTCTTCCACAAGTTTTGCCTTGTCATCTTCCTGAAAGAAGACATTAAAAAGGGACAATGCAATTATATCATCATCATATGATCAAAACTTCACGTGCTAAACTCAAACTCTTCCGTTAGGTAGCAACATGCCAATTGCCAATATTACATTATGTATGTCACACGACACAATTTCTTGAATCTTAGTAGCAATATTGGCATGACTACTTAGCAAAGAAACATCATTGTGGAAACATGCATTGCACCAGCAATAATGAACCCTACTGTCTAGAATTGGTTTCAAAGAAACATAAAATAAATTATGAAAAGATTGATAAAGAGTAGTAAGATGCAGGAATATGAGAAGGTGTTCACTTACAGTTGGGTAAGGCCACTTTGCATGTTGCTGCCACCAGGTTTTTAACACAGAAGTTGTGTCACCTGGTAATTTCCCAGCTCTACGTTTCCTTAATATTTCTTCTCTGACATCTTCAATTCTTGACTTGAAACCCTGCAGAGATTAAATTAAACAGGTTGGTGATTCAGACATAGGGAAAATAGTAAACATGTCACCTGCGAGAACAGATAGCATGCTTGATGCTTGTATATTTATATTGACAATAAGAATGAATGACCTGTTTCAGCTCAATCTTTAGTTCTTGACGAACTCTTTCCATCAGTGACCTTTCAGATTCTGTGGGAAGCAACGGACCAAATCCCATCATGTCATGCCCTTCAGCACTAGATTGATCTAAAGAAAAATCCATCTGTAAATCATCTTCATCATCTGACATTGTTGCACCAGTTCCTTCTCCCAAACTCACTCCTGAAATATAATATAATTAATTAAATAGCAAACCAGATAGCTTAATAAAATTGGCAACATTTGAAAGGCTAAAAGCAAAAAAGATTAATGTGATTTGATGCCAAAGTTCCAATGTACTATAGGATGTGAATGATAAACTGTATACTACAGAAATTCAAGTTTGTCACTGTGAAGATATATACTTCACACATCACACATCACACATGTAAAAACTGGTAGATACATCATACATGCTGGTACATAACTAAGGGAAGGGGCTTTGTTATGTCTGGTATGTTAGTCTCATCTTACGAGAGATTTTTTTCTTTCAGCTCCAATTAATGTATTAAACCAGAAAATACCATAAATTTTGGCCTGACCACTTTGTTATTTGAAAGTGCAAGTCACAGGGAGCAGTCTAAATTGAAGGGTCCCTCTTCAGTTAGTGGAACCGTGACGGGTTCTCAAAATGTTTGACACATCTTAATCATACATAAAAGCAGGCATTAAAGTTAGTTGCCGATAACATCAATAATGGACTAATCATCTATTTCAGTCATAATTCACCAATGTCATTGACCAGGCCAACTGAAATAGTAGCAATTATTTTCTCGTAAAGTGAGATATACTTTGAAGAAGTCCACAGGGACAGTTGAATATCCTCTTCGTTATCCCACTTAAATAGGCCATATGTGCGGTCATATCATCAATAATTATGAGGTGCACATATAGTTGCATACGGAAATAACCACAAATGATTCACGACATCTCTAGTTAAATTAGAAAACAGAAACTTTACTATGGAAATTAGATGTTTTAGAACTTTTTTTAACATGGAAAGAAATACATCATATGGCTGCACATGCATAATTACATATATTAATTTCATAAAAGACGAACATCAGTATTTAATCCAGCTTTTTATAGGTGAAGGAAATTAAACAAAGTATTCAAATGATTAATATCAATATATTATTCAACAATATAGCATGACTCAATTAACTACATACTTATTTCAAAGATATTACAAATAGTAATATTTTGTTTAGATAAAAAAATTTAGCAAGTATTATTTATTGGGAAAAAAATTAATCAATTCTTCCATAAACTAAAATATAAAAGTGTTATTAATTAATTTATTCATTTATTCATTAGTCAAAGTGTATAAATTGATTTTAACTACAGAAAAAGTTTAATTCATTTTATCTTTTTAGTTTATTTTACTATAAATTATTTATCTAGAATGGCCCTAAATTTAGTTCATATTGTCAAATGCAACTAACTGAATGTGGATTCTAACAAGGCAGGCAAAAACATGAATACAAAATCTAAATATTGAAACATTCAAGGAGATGCCTAAAAAGTGTTTTATTTCCTTCCGTTAATCTTCATTCTCAACACCCATTTATAATAAGAAAAAATTAAATAAAGAAGCTCTATGTTGAATCAATAATTAAATAACATATAATATATATACTTACTCACAATCACCCAATCAAAAACTGTCACGTATAATAAATTCATTAATTCATTAATTTTATATTATTTACTTAAAAAATTATATCAATAATAATTTGTAATTAATCCACAGCTACAATATATAACTACTAAACTCATTAAATCATTTATAACATTCTGTACCAAAAATAACTAAATATTCTCCATTGAGATCGAAACATATAAAGCATCTAATGCAATTTCACAATAGGTGGGTTAGAACCTCTAAGTGTTGTTTATGCACCGACCGGCTGGGTTAGAACTTAGAACACAGCATGCACTAACCAGTCAGCATTAAACAATCACAAAACACACCCTTGTCCATGAAAGCATGTCCAATAATAGGATTACCATTTACCAAGAATGAAGTTTTAAGCAACTCTTAATGCCTCTTTAAAAAGGGTTTGATTTTTTTAACAGACATTTCTTTAAAATGTTTTCCTTCCCTTTATCTCTTTTTTTTTTCTTTTCTATCGCATCATGTAACATACTTCTCATTTTCTCCTTAGTTTTTTTTTTTTTATGAGATAAACATCAATGATAAAAGAAAATGCATGTATAATAGGCAAGAAATTAAACGGAGGCAATTTGTATAGTACAACAAACTTTAATCTTTTTAAACCAGCCAATATTTTTATACCTGCCTTATATCTTTAATTGTCTATGTTTTTCTTTATTACTCCGTATTATATATGTCACCATCATATACAATTTATTTCTTCACAGAAATACATCCAGTATGTGAGAGAAAGAGAAATGATCGTTTTTGTATTAGAATCCCTAGTTCCTAGCAGAAAAATGGTATGTGTCCAAAAATCAAATAAGAACTGAATGCTGATGCGGATTGACAAGAAGCCTAAGTGCCTAACATTTTGGGATTTATTTTTCATACAGTACTAGGACATCATCCATTGCAGGGAAAATAAACAAGGAACGGTCAATCAACTGTTCCAAGTGTCTCATACAGTAACAGTATTACTGTTTATAATCATTGTCATCTCGTAATTTGTCTGATTTTATGTGCCCACTTCCATTTGATTTAATTAAATACTTACAAATATACAAGTAAAATAGTATGTAGTAAGAAGTTTTTATCTGAAGACTGCATTATAGAGATAGATAAATAAATAGAATATGGTAGATCCTTTCTGGAACAAGATTATTCGGTTACGGCATTATAAGTCGTTGGCAGTGCCATAGTGGGAGGAGAGGGTCTACCATTCCTCACCAAACTAACTAACTCTTCCCGTTGCCATTTGTGTACACTCCACCAGATAACATTTGTAGACCCTACAGTCTAATTAAATCGACAAGATAAAGTTTTAGAAAATAAATTTATGGGTACCATTATGCAGCTTCTTTCCTTTCTGCTAAATCCCGTCAAACACAAGAAGCAAAAAAAAAATACTTATATACATAAGCCCATATGGGACACGATTATAGTGAAAAAATTAATTGTACGCGCGCCCCCATTAACATCACATATTCTTGCCTAAAAATAACTTGTTTATTTATTAATATAAATACAAATGATATATATTTATATGAAGTAATAATCAAGTAGCAGATGAACCAATTAATTATATTAAGTAATGAAGTAGCAGCTTTCGTGTAATGAAAGAGAGTGTGTTGTGTAGATAGTAGATAGTAGATAGTAGATACATACCTGTGAGAGCTTGTAAGGTATTTTCGATATCACGGCAGGCCATGACAGCCTCAACGGCGTGGACTCTGACATGTTGCTGAAGCTGTTCTTTGAAAGTACACAAAACTATCAAATATTGTGCCTGCAACAACAACATGGATCGATCGATGAAATTGGTATTTGTTTAATTGTTGGCAAAAATAAAAGAGGTCGGGGGTATGTATGGTTGAATTACCAGGAAGTTGTCGAGTTCTTGGCGGTCATGAGGGGAGAGAGAATGAGAGTGGTGAGAGAGATAGGAGCGTAAGAGATGGTGAGACTGAGATAACTGAGCATCGATGAGTGGAAGCTGATCGATGGGAGTGGCCACTCGGAGGCATGCCACGTGTGCAGCCAGAAGCTGCTCGTAGAGCGGATGACTCGCTATCTCCGCCTTCAGCTGCTGACCACCGCCGCCGCCGGAGACTACCTCTCCCATCATTCCCAAGCTTCCTGCTGCCTCTTGCATTTCTTACTGAGATAAAGCCAAAGCCAAAGCCAAAGGCAGAATAATAATATAGGGTAGAGGAGGCTTAGCTAGGTTGAGGACCACTCTACTACTATTTGGAGAGAGAGAAACACAGTGCACACTGTACACAGCACACACAGTTGTATCGTTTTCGGTGTATATAGGGATCTGAGACACAACTTTCTGCACCACCTCTGATCAAAACAAAGATTTTACATACACAGAGAAAGAGGAAAAAGAAAAGCCATTAATTCATTTGATTGATTTGTGTGCTGTGAAAGAGTGCAAAGGCAAGGAGTATGTTTGTAGGGACTAGGGAGTATTCAAGTTTTGTTTTGAGAGAGAAAAGAGAAAAAGAGTAAGCAAGCTGCGCTGCGGAATCATTACTATGAAAGGGGATGGAAGCGAGCTCAGAAAAAGAAGATAAAGCTGCTTCTGTCACCTCACCTGACAATTTCTTTTCTTTTTTCTCTTTTTTTTTCTTTGGGCTAAGGTACCTTGATTTGATTGGCGCGATGGTTTTGAGTTTATCACCTATCAGTACCAAAGAAAAAAAATCTGTGCCTTTTGCGACTAGAAAAGAGGGATAACAAGGAGACAAAATTAATAATTAGGTGCTTCAAGGACTCTGTTAAAACATTATAATTCTTTTCATATCTTCTAAATTTGTACACTGTTTTATTTTTTAAACAAAACATAAATCATAGGCATCCTTTGTGAGCTGAAGCCCATCCTTCAAATATTTAACAAAAAAAAAAATCAATTAACATTTATCAAAAAAAAAAAAAGTAATTGTGTTAAGTGTTTCCTTATGTCTAAGTGAAGCTTTATAATTGTTCTATTGATGTCACAACAATAATGTTAGTTGCAGTTTTAAAAAATAATGATCTGGATTTTACATGCATAATTTTAGGTTAAGATTTTAAGTTGTGTATTCTAAATGATTTTTGTTCACTTTAATGTATTATGCATATTAAATATTAAGTTAATTATGCAAATCAATATCACGCACTGACAAGCTAGGCAGTCATCTATCCACTCAGTTAATTAATATTGCAAATAAAGACTAGCATTTAACTTCTAGTGATTTAATAATATATTTATTGTTTTTTAACAAATAAATTGAATTCCTCTAAAAAAAAAAAAAAGTTGAATTTATTGATAAAATAAATATATTTTTACATCCAAATACTAATTGACACCTAGAGAAAAAAAATATATAAATATGATAGGTGAAATAATGGGATATAAAAAGAGAGATAGAAAAAAAAAAATGTCAGTGAAATGTAGAGAATATTGAATGTAAAAATATTATTACTTTAGTTATATATGGTGAAAAATTGAAGCAGGGAAATATCTTAATCTTTTATTTTTTATTTCTTAATTGAGGAGGAACATTCAACTCTGATCTTCCGGTTTCTTAATTTTTAAGTCACGAACGTGAAGAACGTAGCAGGAGTAAAAGGGACAAAAAAAAAAAAATCATAATTAAGTAATTTTTTTTATTTTTAATATGTGTGCGAAAATAGGTTTATAGTAGTATCGATTACAATTATGCGTGAATCGTGATATATGAATTCAACTAATTAGTGGGGGAGGACAAACTTGATGACCGCGCGCTAAATCCAACAATCGTTAGTTGTACCATAAAGAAAATCAAACATTAGTTACCATAATTTAATGTTTTAAATTAACAGACGATATTTAAAATATACGCAACAACAAAATATGCTTAGATTCCAGCCAGTAGGTTGAGCAAAAATATATGGGAGAAAAAAAAAGGAAACCTCAACCAATTGGAGTGCTCCACTAATCAAAAGAAAATAAAGATACATATCCTTTGTCACCAACCTTCATTTAAGTTTAATTTTGTTAGTTGTTCATAAAGTCGGTTGAAAGTTGAGCTGTCAATGTTTCTCGCTCTCGCTATTGGTGGTGCTATGCTTTTCATCTTCCACGTTCTTTACTTGTTATGCAAATGTATTCTGTAATTTCCCCCCTATTTTATTCTTTATTAGATTAGATTAGAAGTGTGTACACAGTGTGGGAGTGAAATCAAAGAAAGGGTTTGTTATACTCTGAAAAACACACACCAACTTTGAAATGAAAGGGTTTTGGAGCATCATAAATCATTTAGAGTAAGCCTACAATTTGTTAGTTCCACTTTATATACATGTGTGTGTCATCTTTGATGGGAGACTTGTAATCGTTGATCTGACATCGATCTCTTGTTGCACATTAATCTCTGATTTTCTGTCTATAGATTCTATATAAGCATTTCGTATTTGATAATAAACATCTAAATTTAATTGTTGATCATGTAAAAAAGTAAGAGAACAAAAAAAATTTTTAAAAAAAATTCTATGTTGAGACAAAATGTAATTTAAGAAAATATTTTATTTAAAATCATCTAACAAACATGCATGTGCATTTTTTATTTTTTTTGTTTCAACAAAAAATAATATCATTAATTAGGAACTGCGTTATGAGATCAGATCAGATGCCAACAGATACAGGTCGAGGGGCGGCTATATATGTGTGGCGGGACAGAAAAGTGGTGGTTGAATCATGAAAAAGAAAAGTTATAGAATACATAAAGCAATTGGAAAAAAAATCATATAAAAATCTCAATTGAATATTCTCTTTATTTTGTTCTTGATTACTTTTGTTTCAAGAGTACGTGTTGCGTGGAAAACAAGAAAGCATTTTATCCATAACACATCCTAATAAAAAAAAAAAGCTTCCAAGCAACATCTCATATTTAGTAAATTTATCCAGTTATGCTATGTCTTTCTTTTCATACAAAAGAACAGACATAACAATATAAGTAAAAAAGAAGGCGAGGTCAGAGAATACTTACCTTTATATTATTTCGTTATGTAAGTAACAAAATGATATTAATTACCGTAATCTAAAAATGGGTGTCTTTAAGACAAATTTATGTAAGTAATTATTATGATATATCAACATTTATTCTCTATATATACTTTTTTTCTAATACCATGTCATTTTATTTATTTTAAATGATATTGTTATTTTTTATAATTTAATCCAACAATTAAAAATTTAAATAGATCTTATAACGTAGTACTATACTACTATATCATATTGTTATGTTTTATTATTGATTATTGATCTGTATTTAAATTTAATATAATTTTATCTTGAAGACCTTGCACAGCACATATTTCGATGTCAGCTAGCGATAAAAATAACCTTTGAAGCGCAAGTATAAATGTTTATCCAAGATGGAAAGAAAGCAGACCTAATATTAATGACACAAGTACACCATTCATTTTTAAAATTAATGAAAATATTAATTCATATAATAAAAAAAAAAACTATACAACAAAAAATGGAAAAAGGGAAAAGGAGAAATATGTCCAAAGTTGCTCCACTCCGTTGAATTACTGTGTGGTTGACAATGAATAAAAGAGCCACACTAGCAATACTATCTATCAGTATCAGGCTATCAGCTAAAAAAAAAAAAACAGCAAGAAATTAAATAGAGAGAGAGAGGTTGTGACCTGAGCCAGCAGCGCTATATTCCACGTGATCTTTCTTTTTACCCATTTTACATTTATCCCATTTCTATGTAACAACTCATGTCCGCTTTTTTGGTCATGGTCATCATCCTGTAACAACTCATGTCTACGAATTTTGAAATACACAGCACAGTAGCCTGCAATAATCATTCATCCTAATTCCTAAAACACAGCAACACCTTCCAAAACATGGTGTATATAAAGATAATTGCTATGGTAAGGACACCAATTTGAATTCCGTTGTCATACTAATATAAACAGTGATGGATACAAGAAAATTATGGAAACAATTTATAATGTACGTATTGTTCAAATTACATTGTTATAAGACAATAGTCCAAAATTACGTATTTTGCTCAATTTTTTTAGAAGTTTGCTATTGTTAAGCATGAAGATGAATTTGGGAAGAATATTTGGGGTGGTGCTTAGATAAGTAATATCTGGACAAAATCAGTTTTAATAAAGACATTATGATAGAATACATAAGATTTGTGAATCTGCTTTGTACGTTTAGGAGTTTTAAAAAGATTTTTCTAAAAAAAAAACTTCAAGTTTTAAAATAATTAATCATTAAGATTGATTGAACACATCTTATGACTATGTTATTAATTAAGTGATTATATTTATTTTGACGTTTTAAAAATATTAAAGAACTTCAATTTTTAGACACTCAAAATTTAACATTCATCTGTATATAACTTTTCATTATATATCCTATCTCGTGCGCCATTTTTTACATTTTTCCTTCTTACCTCACTTCATTACATCCACAACTATCTGCACTTCAAAGAGTGTCTACAAACATTACTCCAATACTATGTTGAAGCAAATATGGTTTTGTGAATGCAAATGGTATAACTAATACTTAAAAAGAAAACGTAAAACGAGAAAGTACTATTGAAAGAGTTTGATCATGGAATTGGGAATAGTCGACCCGATCCGGGTAGAACGCATAAAGGAAGAGAGGGAATTAACGAGATGAGAACAGAACAGAACGTACGTAGTGCCCAAGAAAAAAAGAAAAAAAGAAAAAAAAAAAAAGTGATGCTGGTGGTGGTGGTCGTGGATGAAGGTAACAGCTGGACTTGCGTCACCATCACAGCTGTAGTCAGTAGTGGTGTCGTCTTCTATCATTATTCATTTCATTTCTACGTTAATAACAGGTTAAATAAAAAGTGGTCCCCCGTTTAACACGACAAATTATGTAACAAGGAGAAGAAAAAAAAGACGCAACAAATCAAATAACAAGGGATCTTCCATCCATCACTTTCATTTCACCCTGACCACAATCAAATAATAAAAATATACTGGATTTGTTAAATTTACATATTTACTTTCACATTAAAAAATTGATTTAAAGTACATAATTAATTTTGACTTAGAAGCAATTTTAAGTACTTTTTGTGTTTAATAAAAAGTTGTACATTGAGTTTTATTACTAAATTTCTTTTATAATAAAAGTTATTATGTATTTATATTCATACACTCAACTTCTCTTACAAAAATTCTTTTAAAAAACTTTCTACAAATCATTTCTACCTCTTATTTTCTTTCCATCTTTCTTTAATATTTCTCAATACACCACTTATTGCTTCTTTATCTTCTTCTTTTTTTTTTTAGTGAAAATATTTTAACACTGCACTAATACATTTCAATATTCTCTACCTCTTTCCTTTTATCATATCACCTATGATACATAATTTTTTTTCCTCTCATATTATTTTCCTTTTTTCACCAATACATCCAGAAATAGAGTGTATGAGTAACATTTTTTAGAATAAAAAACATACAAACTTAAATTAATTATTTAAATTATTTTCAACCCATTTCAATCTGAAATTATCAAATTTCATTATAGATCTTTTTACATTTGCTCATCCTAATAAACTTTTTTTTTTGTTGATCTATCAATATAATCGACTTTGATTTTTGTTTCGATATTAATGTTGTTCCTTCTCGTAAATACTTTTATGTGAATTGAATTCGAACTATAATTCACTTATTCTAAGTATGATAATAGTGGTTGATAAACTTATATTGTATTGACTATGAATTTTTAATTTAATAATTTACGTAATATTAGTTTTGTAAATTTAAGATTAATCAAATATTCATAAATATAAGATTTAATAATTATTAAAAAAAAAACTCAATCAATATCACTTAGACTTTAAATTTTTATAAATATATTATTGGTTTCATACATGTCATATTAACTTTCAATTCTGATATCACTATAATTATTTTTGAAAAAAATGTGCAAATATCATTCCAGAGAATGCTCAGGTTAGAATGAGGCAGCAGAACCCATAAAATAAAAAGAAAAGAAAAGAATGAGGCAGCAGAAATCAACACCAATTCTATTTTTTAAATTACGGGAAAAGGGACGAAACAAATTTTCTAAAACATTGGAATGGAGATAAAATAGAAGGGGGGGAAATTGAGATGAAACTGGCATTGATTTTTTTTTTTTTTTAATCTTAATCTAGGAAGAAAACAAGAAAAGAAAAAATAATATATTTTTATTTTAATTATGTTGCCATATTTTAATATGGCTATATTTTCTATTTTCACTTTTCCCCTTCATGTCTCCATCCAAATAGGAAAATATAATAAAAGAAAAACTTCTCTATTTTTCTTTGTTTATCTTATTTTCTCTTCATATCCAAACAAAACATAAGGCAGACAACTTAACACTTCCAAAAATGAGCCGTCAAATCTGGTAGGGAACTCGAGCATAACCTGATGCGATGACTTTGTGACACTCGCAAGCTTCAACAACCCCACTAATATCAGCACTCACAACTAAATTCTGTACGATTTTTTAAATACGACAGAAACTCATTACACGTTGAATGTGAAAACAACTGCCTGCTAGGAGCTATAAAGAAATGGCATTCTAAATAAATGCACCCCATCGCTGCAGAGCCATTTTTAAAATATCTTGTTATTGCAAATGTGTGGCTATCTTGAGACCAATCACAAACTGAAAGTCAAATTACTAGCTCATTCTAAAAATTGTGATTACAGGCAAATACTGTGGTATAAAAAGAAAAATAAATGTATCACTTCAAAAATTTTAAAATCAACCTTTTTCCCTTAAAAATTGAATACCATGCAATGCACATTCCCAGTCACTCAACATCTATCTAGCAAGTTGACAACAATATGATCGAGGACACAAGGAGAAATGTCAATGGCAAACCTGATCCGACTGGGCTTTAACCCTCCCTACTTAATGTGCTACACAATCAATCAGCATACCAATGGTTGGGATTGCTAGTCCAGAGAATATTAAGGGTTGAGTGTTGCGGTCACAGTTAAAAAGGACCTAGCACTGTTGTACACTATATACTTCCAATATTTACAAATGAAACTTAACCTAATATCACATACAAAGCATGAGGAATAAGATTTGCTGTAATGGGGTACGATATTCAAGTCGACGCATTTTAAAGTGCAAGATTTTAAATAAACTCTGCTTGTGAAATTCACATCACATCACTATACATTTTTCTTTGGATTTTGCATCAGATCTGGGAGATGCAGATGTTGATGAGGATGAATGTCTTCCGGTGTTTCTTGCCACCTGCAAATAGCATTACAAGAAAACTCTTAAAATTTCAACATCATTTAAGCAGAGCTAGTAGAGTAGGCAAACACCAAATCATTTCCTTAAAAAAGAGTTTAAGTTCCATGCACTTAGTATAAAGATTTTTTACATTATCAACAAATTAAAAATCACTCTTAGTATGACATTTTAAGTATTTAATACAAAAATCAACAAACTTATCATATATGACAATCTGTGATGGGATGATAGTGTAAAATTACATTGTTAGTATATTATAGTTAAATTTTATAAAAATGATCAGGTATTTGTGACCGATAAAAAATATCCCCCTCAAAATTGAAAATGATCTCATCCATCGGACGACACTCAATGAGATACCAAGGCAACTGACAACACTGTCTGTGTACATATATCCAAAACAGTATATACCTGGGGACCTGTGACCAGTCTAGAGCTACCACTAATGGATGATTGCTGCAAATTATTCTGGCGTGGTGGCTGCTGCTCAAACTCCTGTTGTTGCAAGGCTATTGCTAATTGCAGATCAGAACTGTCACAATTACAGATATGATGAATTTTTACCAAAACCATCTTGAATCCTTGAAACTAATTTTGAAATAGGAATAATTAACAAGTTCACAAGGAAACTTACTTGATATCTAAGCCTGCCTGTGTTGCACTATCTATGCTGGCAAGATAGTCCTGAAAAGTGAAGTTGTCTAAATATTAATGTGAAATTGGTTTGCAAAATTAACATATTTCCCTTTTAAAACTAAAACAATATACATACAGCAGTGCTGGTCAGAGCATTGCTCTCATCCCAAGTGCCATTTTCTTGGTTTTCTACCTTGAATTCCTTGAAATGACTGGTCATAAACAATGTATCACCATTGACCTAAAAGATAAGTACATAGCAAACTTAATTTCTGCAATTTAATATTACACAATGTTAACATGCTTTTATCTATCCACTCAAAATTGGATAAGATGGCTGAGGAGAGGCATGCACATTAATACAATAAAAAAAATGAAACCACACAAGATACTATTGAGAACATCTACCAGTGGCAACATAGAAAGATAAAAAAAATTATCCCAATAAAAACGATCATAAAGCAATACTGTTTTACCTCGTTCAGTTTTTCCCAAACCAGATCAGGCTGATTTATGTAACCTTGGTCCGTGGCTAGAAGATAGAGCTCACCCTCAAACTGTGAATAGCGAGAAAATAATTTTAGTATGAAGACTCAGCAAGACAGAGCCAACATTTTTTTCTTGATGACAAAAAGGTGCTACTGGCTGCACTTGATATCAGTAATCTAAATGACCAAAGAAAAAAACCTTTTGAGACTTTTCCTGACCTTGAACATGGTGCTGAAATGATTGTTACGGAAAAAAACACACAGCTCACGCTCTTTAAGCCCATCTTGTAAACAGAAAAGACTGCAAAAGCATTTATAATATACAGAATGTAAAAGGAAAATTCTTCATAGCTAATGAAGAAAAATATATGGAATTATGGATCACAGAACTAGATCAAATTATTTATAGACCAACAAGACAAGAGGTCAACATACCCAAAAAATGTCAACTGGCTGGCATTATTCCTCAAGAAACTCTTGATCATTTCACCTATGACCATAAATAAAAGGACATAAATCTCCTATAAGATAATACATAGTTATCTAAGAAAAATAATATTTTAATGAGAATCAATCCACTTCTTCAGTATACGGCACCACTTACCTTGTTCTGGAGTAAGTTCATCCTTAGCTCTTAGATCAGGAGCAGCTAAGGTGCTTTTGTCAGCCTGTTCTGCAAGTACCATCTCACCTTCATAAACAGGTTCACGATCCTCAAAATTTCCAGTTCTTGTATCCAACACACATTCCTCTCCTTCATATATGGGCTCACTCCCTTGAACACATGAAGTCAATGCTCCAGAAACATCAGTTTGATGATATCTGGCACTAGATGAATCTGAATTTGTATGGCCAGGGGATGAGAATGATAATTCTGTGGCATCAGGTCCATGAGATTCACCTACAACTTCATGATCTATAGTTGTAGGAGTGGATTGACCATGGACTTTTCCATCTCCTCCAGAAACATCTGCACGGAAATCAAACAAAGAGACAGACTGTTTGTCAGGAGAAGGGATAACTTCACTCTCATTCTGAACCAATGCATCAAGGCTGTTCTTCTCAATCCCATCATTCAGGTCAAAAGATTCTTCAGGTCCCTTATAAGTTGATTGATGAAGGTCATTTGTGATATCAGTCTTTAAGGATGAATTAGCTGCCTCTCCCAGTGTAGAAGTAGAAGAGATATGTTCGTTGTGGTCTTTGCCAGAAGCAGTGCAATCATCAGATAAGGAAGGCTCTGGGTCATGCTCATGAAAGTTACTGTTACCAGCTCCAGTGATATTTCCTAATTTATCTCCAGAATCCATATTTATAACCTCCTCATTACACATATTTCTATCCATACTGACAGAAATTTCTCCTCCATTTATGTGACCCACAACAGGATCACTTACTGAAGCTTTAGAATCAGCCTGGGACATTTTCAAGACCCTCAACAACTCTTCCTCTTCTTCAAGATCACCTTTTCTTTGTATATAATCAGAATCAGAAATAGAATGAGAAGAATCATCAAATGACCTGGCTTTTGAAAGACTAGGAGAAGGAACTCCAAGAGTAGCAGTTGTTGCAGCCACAAAATCAACACAATCTTCTTCTGGATTACTGTTATGATGGACCTCCATGTTTAGTGTTTCAAGAGAGACAAGCTCTCCCATAAGGGTATTATAGGACTTTGATCCAATTGCATTTGCAGTGTCATAATCCTGACCCAAAAAAACATGAAGATTTGAATATCAAATAAACACATAATAAAATAAGAAATAAAGTCCACATTGTTTAAGAAAAACATAAAGATAACCTTTTCATAAGTATTTTTATATTTATTCAAGAGATATCACTAGAACATTTAAAATTTACAGTAAGCAATGAACCACACAATTTTTATCATAATCTAAGGCTAGATCAATTTTAAGATGTGGCAAAGGGAGGCAACTGACACAGCAGCTTCAACTTTCAAGGAACTAGGCCAATTTGCAGACTGATACAAAAAATATACAAGAGGATGGTTTTGATCAAACATAAAGATTCCCAAACAGACTAGTGGGTGTTTGGGAATAGCTTTTTTCCCTGAAAGATCTCAGAGGAAGGTAACAAAAATAACTTGTTCTTCAAAATAAGTTGAATCCAATACACACTGTTTTTTCTTAAATTAAATGAATCTCCTTTCCTCTTCTGTTTTGTGATAAGCTTCATTAATGAGAACTAACACATAGTAACTAACTACTAATGGGGGTTACTTAATAATACCCGTCCCCCAAAACATCCACCTTGTCCTTGAGGTGAAAGATTAATGCTCTGTTTTCTGTGGTATTTTTAGCCATGAAAAGGGAGCATTAATGCATCTGCCATGGGTCTCACAGGCTGAAAGCCTGAAAAGAAATTTCCCTAGAAATTTGTCTTGCATCAAAGCATGTGCTTGAGGAGTTATTCCTCTGACATAACACCCTGCAACGCATATTCTTGTTTGGCAACAGCTTGAACCCAATTCTTAACATTATTATTTTCAATAGCCTAATAATATCCCTAATAAACAGTCAATACAAAAAATAAAGAGAAAACATAATATACAATGATAATTGAAACCCAACCTCCCTAACACGCAAAACACCTTTGTCTTGCATCCAAATTCTTGCCAAAATAATCATTAAGTTTCCAATTGATAACGTGAACAAAATGCAAAGATTTTAATCAAATGTATTTTGAACCACAAAATACATCAATAGTATCACTGAGGTCGTATGACAAGATAGAACTAATTAATTTGGATTGAGGGTGAAAAAATACCTGAGGATCAACAATCCAGCCATGATACAAAGGAATGTCCAGCAGATCAAATATGGCACACTCTCGAGTGAATTCAAAATCAGCTATTCTGCATTTCAAGAAATTTTTATCAGAACTTCAAAATTGTTGATGGATGCACATGACTGCCAAAGAAATGAGAATAACTGCAGAACTGACCTCCTAAACTTTATATTTACATCAATGCCAGTAGCAAGCCTAGGGAGTAAATCAATTGCATCGGCAATGTTCTGTTGTTGATTTTCAACATAGCCTGCATCTTTGTCCTATAAGACAATAAGTAAAATTGTCAAATCAACTAGTGTCATAAAAGAGTTAATGTCACCAGTGATAACAAATGCAACTCTTACATTCACATTACTATTTGAATCAATTAATCGTTCAGCAACCAATGAAAGCAATTTCTCCTGTGAGACTTCAGCAATATCTGGACTCAAACTTAAATTGTTTCTCAGTAGCAGAACGTTACCTGCAACAATGCAATACATAAACAATAAACCATGAGTGTTATCCAATAAAACAAGAAAACCCAAACAAATGCTGCAAGTAACCCTTCTAGAGTGCAAAAATTAAGCATGACATACAAGGAAACAAATGGTTAAATTACATTTTTTAAATTATCATCTAAGAGAGCATCAGTTTGTGCAGATCCTATAATCAAACTTTCCAGATGGTACAAAAGAAAAGGAAAATATATAAAATGCAATAGAAACTGTAGAACAGAAGGAAAAAATATAATTCCTACAAAGGTGACTTGAAGATAGAAAGAAGACTTCTACTTTAGTAAATTGATATGATGAGAAATACTACCTCTGGTCCTATATATATAAGCAACATTTTCACTTTTTCTTTGGTCCTATTTATAAGCAACAATAACCACTTTTTGAGTAAAATGTCTTTTATACCCTTGTTTTATTGTTAACTTTATCTACTTTACCCTTTCTCTATTCAAATTAAAGGACTTTTTTGCAATAAAACTTAAATTAATGGGATAATTAAATGCAATCATTCATTTCCTTGGTATTGATGATTTATCACATGTTGTTTATATTCAGGACCAGAGGTAGTACCTGACTAGATATGAAAATAAGAATAGTAGCTGGTCAGAGAAATCACGAGAGGATGAGAAGAGAATATGTATCATTAAAAAAAAGTGTATGCCTTTGGGAGTTCTTTATTTAACTTCATTAGTGGTGTATATATGAGTTGCCCTAATCTGCACAAGATAGTTCATGGTAAATGATTGCTGTAGATAATTTCCATAGCTGTCAAACCCAAAGAGTGACGCAGAACAACTGACCTAAAAATACTATAGTAGGATAACAGGTAGTGGGATGGACACTATTTTATCCAATTAGAATAAACAAAATTAAAGGGTAAACCATAAAAGAGAGCATAAGACAGTGAGAAGAAAGGCCTAGACTACAAAACAGAACAACATGGGGACAGAACAGAGCAAGGCAGAAAAGGTCATGGATGACTGGAAACAGTAACAGGTTCACCAGAAAATGGACTCTGAGGTCAGGGATGACCAGAAACTATGGAGAACAAAGGTTGCAGAGGTCGGGGTTAGCCAAAAATTGTCACAGCTGGCCAGTAAATGATGGGAAATGCCAAAAATTTTGCTGGAGAAGGATGGATATTCATCAGAAAGGAGGACACAATAGGTGCCGCTTCATAACAGAGTGCATGCTAGTAACTGAGAAAGTTGGGTTTCATTCTGCCCCACTCAAATAGTGCCCACTCCAGCCACGATTTTGTCTGCTATCACAATTCACAGCCACTACTTCAAGCTGAGACACAGATTCAATCTTTGTAGCATGGTCCAACCACTCCATGATCTGATTCCATGATTGCTCCACTATTTAGTGTTATGACAACTGTGGATAGTTCTTGCAGAACAATCATTGTTTTCCAATAATAGATAACAGGAGAATGAATTGGGGATTTATTGGCATAGAATATCCTTTCCTTGAGGCTAAAGAAAGTTTTTGATACCATGACTTTTTCTATTCATAGGACAGAAAATAAGAGTAGCGACTAGCAAGTGAGAATTGTAATGATAAAAACATGACACACGATGACACGAGAAGATAGGATTAAAAGGAAAAGTGGGGGAAAAAATAAACAGATGAATCTTGCAGAAATACGTTGGTATATTCAACTAGAGGTAAGGTACTAAGGTTCAGAATCACGATTGAGAAACAATGAACCATAGGGGACACTGAAGAGTGAAAGCATTGACACAATTAATACCCAAGATAAAAATAGAGGGGAAAGATCTAAAAGAGACATAGATATACAAGCAGATTGGAGTAACGGCATATTGGCCAGCAATCAATCTGAAAGAGATTTCACAAGTGGATTCTGATAAGTTTTCCTTTGCAAGATGCAACTAAACCCAAATATTTGGAGTTGACTGTTTCCGAGTTTCCATCAACGTGGGATAAATAACCGTTATAAGCCGTCATAACACTATAACGTGGCATTTCTTGATCCCTCCACCATAAGCAATTTGTGATAGGAGGCCCGCTATGGTGGCGCCATGGCATGTTTATATGACAGAATTTTGACCTTCCACAATTCATAGCCTTGGTTTCCATATGTTGTAATCTTTCTTATAATTGCAAGCCAAAAATAACAGAATGACCACTACCACTAACGAACACGAAGGGAGAGGATGGTGTCTGGTGTGGTGTGAAAACGCACAGCACGAAATAACCAAATACCAGAAAGATTCACATGTTCAAAATCGGAAGAAAAAAAAAAAAGAGATAAAATGTTTTCATGCCATCCAACTTCAATTATAATCGATAACAACTAGCAGAGATGAGAGAATTCATTGGTAGTAATAGAGAAAGAGGTAAGATGAAAGATCAAATTCCGTATCCCTAACGCAATCGAGTTTGGTTGTGAGGAGAGGCAATAGAGAAAACGGTATCTTAGGAACTAAGCATGAAAAAAGAAAAGATGCAAAATGGAGAAACCCTAGGGATGCGAAATGAACTGACAGATAGCGAGGAGCGGGCAGGGTCCATTGTCGTTTTGAAGGACGATCGGAGTGGTGCGTCCAAGAAACTGAATCGTTTTGGTTTTGTGAACGCACTCTTTCACTGCCTGAGGCGGAGGCTGTGGCTGTTCCTCTTGTTCCCGATCCTGATCCTCCTCCCACAGTTGTTGTGGCTCCTTTGGAGAAGAAGAAGAAGAAGGCGATGATGCCATTTTGATTTCCTTCAAACTCAGATTACAATTGTCCTCTTTATGTAATGTAAAACAAAATATTATGTCAATGAACTAGGACTGCTAAAGCTTCTTCATTGATTGCTCCACCTTAATGTCAAACCCCGCACAATACGAAGTATTTTAATTCTTTTCTTCTTTTATTTTATTCCCCCTAATCTTTTCTTTCTTTTTTAACAACCGTAAGTAGTAACAGTTGATATGCCATGTCATGAATGAAGATCGAGTTACCGTGTCACATAGTTCAGAAATACAAATACAACATAAAATGTTAAAATAAAACAATTCAAAACTAATATGTAGAAAATAAATGTATATATTACAACGGATTAACGGAAGTCAAGTGTTGATTTTTAAATTCACCAAAATAAAAATGAATCGAAACCACAAAAAAACAATGGACAGAATAAAATAAATATATATATATATATATATATATATATATCCTACTTTGAGGATATTACGAATTGATTGGAATAGATTCAGTTAGGTTTTGTTTTGATGTGGGTGTTTTACCATGAGCAAAAACACTACCATTTAATGGTAACTTCGGAGGACAGAGCCCATAATGGATCCAGCTGCCACCGAACTACCATTCTTGTTCAGGATCTTGCTATCTACACCTATAACTTACTTTATGCATCTCCATAACTTTCAATATCCCAAGTTTACCCTTTCTACTTTATAAGGTCCTCGCTCACCCTTCTTTTCCCCGAAGCCGAGCTTCACCCCTTTCGTGCTTCTGTATCTTTTTTAAATTTTTTATGTTTTTTTTTTCCTGGATCATTGATGTGAGTCAGAATAAGGAAATATGTTTGATCTCCTTACGAGCAAATTTTTTGGGTTCTGAATAGGACAAATCGCATAGAAGCTTCTATAGATCTTTAAGAGTAGTGTTGATCATGGATGTGTGTCAATTGATCCGGTCTTGTTGTTTGTATGCGATTTATCATGAATGAAAAGTAAGAAAATTTTCAGCAAAAAGATTTTTACTCTACGTTTTACTTGTTCTCGATGCAGAGTCCTCCTTTCAAAAGGGGTTCTCATCAATCAACAATTCTGAAACTAAAATATGATGAGTGAATTTAAAAAGTAAATTCAGAATAAGTTTTTACTATCCTAAAAACTGTAAAAACTTATTCTAGATTTGTTTTTCCGTAAACCCACAACATTTTTTCTGAACGTTCCGGAATTGATATTCCGGAAACAAAGTTTTGAAAAATAAATTTACTCCGGATTCGCTGTTCCATGAGGAATTTGTTTAGGTTCGGAATTGCTTTTGTCATATGAGTAATAAGTAAATATTAATGAAATGAAACCTATACATTGTAATTGGAAGGGATATTTACCTCCTTTTACGCCTTGCTCTTTTTTTATAACACAAAACATCCCCTACGTAAAGAAAAACTGCAAGAGAAATCAATCATAAAGTAGAACCAAACAAGCTTTGAATATTTAATTTTTCTGAATAGATATGTTGGAATCTAAGTTAATTTCAAGACAACTTTCAAATGTAAAGTTCAAATCCAAAATCTGCAATCTAATTCACCCATGCATTTTCGATTGGTGGCACAAAAAAATATACATATTAGACCTTCTGTTTTAGCGTTAAGCCTTATATCCCTACATACCATTTAATTAAGTTAAAAAATTGCAAGTACTATTCATTATTAATTTGTTGACAATAAACACAAACCATACCACCAATCACCAAATATAAAACACAACACGTACAGTTCCCTTTTCTTTTTTTTTCTTCTTTTGAATACGATCGAAGAGACTCATGTTAAATTTAGCACTTGTTCTGAAATAGTATACGGTCCAATAGAAAATCAATAATTTATACTTGTAGTTAAGGACAAAGACAATAAAGTTATACAAATCTTAAACATAATCATTTCAAAGGTATTATCTACTTCTTTTTTAGCTTCTTTTTTTTCGCTGAGTAGTACTTATTTTTAGCTCTTGACTTTAATTTATTCTGATTTCAGCGTTAATTGCAAACATCTTTATCCTTTGCAGAACTTAATAGGCCATTATTAAAAAATCAGCACACTCTCCCGAATCTGCAAGATACGTGACGTGTTTCTTCTGAACTTGTGCAAAAGAATACTCCAGAAAATTATTTTCCAAATAAGTGTAGTTGTTTAAGAGGGGATATTTCCATGACAGTACCAATTATTAACATTTTAGGAATATTTTTTTTTATTGAGAAATCGTAAAAACGCAATTAGAGTAAGGTTTGAAAATAGTCCAATCAAATCAAAATTGTAGAACAAAGTAAACTACTATGTTGAAAAAAAGTGCATTATTTGCTGCAAACTGGCGCATTCACCTTTCTACTCAGTTTTTAGGAAGGGAAGAAGACAGCAGTAGCTGCCATTTTTGAAAGTCTTAAAAAAAAAAATAATCATAGTAATAATATAACACGTAATAATAACGTACTAGAGAATAGCAGAAAAGAAGGAAACGTGTGCGAAAAGAAATCTAAATAAATTATTATTTAATTTTGCAGTTGCTATCCACTAAACAGCATCCATAATGAATTGTTTACTAAACATGGGTGTCCGGGAACTTACCAATCGATTCATGAGATAATAAATTTGTATTAAAAATAAATTCTTTTCATTTTTTTAGAAACAACTTTAAAAAAAATATAAAATTTATTATAAACAACTTCTAAAAAGTTGTTAGAGATGTTTAAAAATTAATAATGTTTATATTAAATAAAATAAAAATAAATGAAAAATACATGTAAAATTTATTACGAATCACTTAAAATAATTACACCAAATCGAATACTCTACAATAATAAGAGATTTTTATCCCATCGGTTATTGAAAGGAAAATAAACCAAAAGTCTGATATACCCGAAATTTTGGTGTACCGCCAATTAGGGCAACCATACCACGTGGGTAGTGGAAAGCATAGAAACGTGTCTATATGAGGCGGAGCCAAAATAAAACTGTAGCAATCACAACACTACCAAGGCTACGACTTAAAGCAACCGCAATGTTTTGGGAAAAAAAAAGTTACACGCATTACTACACGCATCTAAACACTCCGACCTATAATATTTATATTTTCATTGTTGAAGCTCACAAGCAAAGGCTAAAGTAGATTCTCCTCAAGCAAAAACTAGAGCTCCCACACACAATAAAAGCAAAAGCAAAATAAATATAAAAGTCCCTTCCTTCATTCATCTTTGAATTGGATTGGAACAACAGGAACATGGGTACTCTAACTACTGTTCCTGTGCTCCCTTCTAAGCTTAACAAGCCTTCGCTTTCTCAGCGCCACAATTCTAACAAACCCTACTACGATAGACAGGTCGGCAAGAAGAACAAAGCAATGGTTCCTGTATGTGTTTCTTTTCTTGTTTTTTTTTTTTTTTATGGATATTTATTGGTGTTGGGTAAGAGTTTGTCTCATCACATGGGTTTGGTTGGAATTGGATCAGGTTGCTAGGTTGTTCGGGCCAGCCATATTTGAATCCTCAAAGCTGAAGGTTTTGTTCTTAGGAGGAGTGGATGAAAATAAACACCCAGGAAATCTCCCAAGGACTTATACGCTAACCCACAGTGATATGACCGCTAAACTCACCTTGGCAATCTCTCAAACCATAAATAATTCTCAGGTATTTTTCATCTTAAATATTTGGATTGTTTTCCTATTCTTTTGGAATCCATCCCTGTTAAGCAAAAATTAGTGGAAAAGAGGATGCAGATCGAATTTGTCCTCACAAAACAGAGGATATCAGGGTATCTTACATTCTTGCGGTGTAAGATAACATTTTTTGGGCTAAGGGTAGGAAATCACAATAGATGGTAACATGTGAATCATAGTTCCGACCAAATTAACATATTAGATGGGTGTTTGGTTGAATTCATTGGTAGAAAAAGTCGTTTATTTTCAGTTGTTTGAATTTTAAATAAAAGTGATTACTTTGCATAATTAATTTGATACAACCCGGTAGAAAATGGATCTTTTTAAGTCCAAAATGTGTGTTTGAATAATAATTTGTATCCTCCCCCCCAACCTTAACTTGGTGTAAATGATGATAATAAATTTGTATTTGAAAATGATTGGAATTGAATTTCAGTTGCAGGGGTGGTACAACAGATTGCAAAGGGACGAAGTGGTGGCACATTGGAAGAAGGTGAAGGGAAAGATGTCTCTGCACGTTCACTGCCACATTAGTGGAGGTCATTTTCTCTTGGATATATTAGCAAGACTAAGATACTTCATCTTCTGTAAAGAGCTACCAGTGGTAAGCTATCTAGCTAGTTAGTTTTGCAAGCATCATAAAATTATAAAATTATAATCTCTCTGAAGGAAGCATGCATGTTTGTTAATTAGGTGTTGAAGGCAGTCGTTCACGGCGATGAAAACCTATTCAACAACTACCCAGAATTGCAGGATGCCTTGGTTTGGGTTTACTTTCACTCAAACATTCCAGAATTCAACAAGGTGGAATGTTGGGGTCCACTGTTTGAAGCGTCAGCACCCACGGGTGGGGCCCAGGAAGAGTGTAAGCAAGAAACACTTCCAAGTAGTGAGGGGTTGGCAATTCCACAGCCATGCCAAGAAGAATGTGAATGTTGTTTTCCCCCGCTGACGTTAAGCCCAATTCAGTGGTCTCAACAAGTTCCCAGTCACCATTACGAAACTTGTGATGGGATTGAAACCCAACAAAATCTATAAACAGCCAAAAATATAATTACTTCACATCACAGTTACGGGGATGCTGCTGCCAATTTGATATTGCCATTTCCCTACATCATTAGGACAAATCAAATATACTTTCAATGTAAATAAGGAAACTCATTTGCAATTTTTTATTTTATTTTACTTTCTTAGTGATGATTTTTCTTTCGTAAAAAATTATATTACTTCATGTATAATTAATAGTATGTCTATATCTGTGTGCATGGTTATGCCTACGAATTAATCAGATTATTTTTTAAAGGAGTAGAAGTTCTATTTATATATGCTCTTAGCTAGATTTTCCGTAGTTGTATTGTATTGTATTGTTTTCTCAGTTTCGTAGTTTCTTAACTTTCTTTTGCGTGATAATTTTTAGAGATTTTCAGTCAAAGAAAACTTGTTCGGAAAAGGACGATGACAAAAGTTTGACACGCCCATAATTTAAAATATTTAAATATAAGATCGAGATGTTTGAATTAAGATGGTATTCTGCCTTGGAAAAGAACATTCAAGAAGGCCGGTGATGGTGTGGTGAACTGGTGGAGGTGATGATAATAAGAGGAAGAAAAGGCAAAAACATGTACAATAACGTTATTTTACACAATCTATCAAAATGAAATATTATATTCTTTTTTGGTTCAAAAATATAAAACAAACTGTCTTGGAAGAAAAAAAAATTGAAATATTACATCAAACTGAAATATTATGTTTTTTTTTTTTTTTTACTTTATTTTAAAGGTTTATGATATGATGAATCTTATGAAAATATATTGAATTAAATACTTTTGATATAAGCTCTCGTATAAATAAGTTTTTTTTAAAGATTATAATTAAGTTTTTTTTTATTAGATTTGTACTTGTTAAGTTGTTGAATTACGTACAAATCTATACATGTAGTCAACCTTGAGAATATGCTAATTAAAGAAAATGAGAAAATATGTATATGTCTAGTTATGATTATTTTTTTAAAAGATGGCAGAATTTTTCTCTCAATAATTTTTTTTTAAAATGAGATGATTCCAATATACATGTTATTTTAAAATGGTTTAATTGTAATTTTAATATTCTATTTCTTCATATTTATGATTTTAGTCTCTTTAATTTTAAAATAACAAATTTAACTTCTCTAATTTTAAAAAATGATAATTTTATCCTTAATCAATTATTAACTAATAATTATGATTAATAGAGTTATTGAGTCAATTAAAAATTATTATAAAAATTATAATAATTTTTTACACAAAGAAAAAATAAATAAAAATATAAAAAAATCATTTTTAACATTAAAAAAATTATTAATTACCCATCTTAAAAAAATTGTTCTTAATATTAAAAAATAATAAAAATAAAAATAATTTTTAACCTTTGAATAATTAATATTTTTTAATGAATTTATAATTAATTTAATAACTCCACTTATTATAATTATTAATTAATAATTGATTCGATAAATCAAAATTATTGATTTTTAAAATTAAAAAAAATCAAAATTACTAATTTAAAATTAAAAGAATCAAAATATATATTTAAGAAATTAAAAAATCAAAATTACACTTTAACCATTTAAAATTGGTATGCCGGTCACGGTGAAGGATAAATTTTGAGATCGGTTGGGAGACTTCAATTGGCATCGCTAAGCAGTAAGCAACGGCAATGAAAACAATTACTCGTTACTTCCAGAATATGCGAATATGGTGAAATTTTATTTGACAGTTTTTTTTTAATATATAATTAATCCTCTTTTTATATTATTTATTAAATTGATGATTTTTTATATTATTTATTGACCCATCACATATTATTAATTAAATATTATTTATTTATTTAATAATGATAATAGTTAAAATTAAAAAATTAAAAAATTTTAAAATTTTAAAATTTAATAACAAAATTAATAATTATTAATATAAATATTAATACATAATATAACTAAATTTTAACTTTATTTAATAACATTAAATTTTTTAATAAGTTTTAGTTTTTTTTTAAAATAATATTTATTTATTTATCAAATATTTTAAAAGTTAATAAATTATTTTAAATAATAAAATTAGACTAAATTATAATTATAGTTTCTTTTATTTTTTTAATATGAAAATTTAATTTTTGTGATGTTTAATTATAACATTTAATTTTTCTAATTTTATAAATTGTCAATTTTGATTAATTTAACATGTATAAATTAATAATTGTAACTCCTGTGATATTTTGTTAGATTCCAATAAATAAAAAATAGATTATAAATTAATAATTATGATTAATAGATTTTTTAATTTAATCATAAATTAATTAAAATCTATTAATAATTATAATTAATATAATTATTTATAATTAATAAATTTTAATTAATTTAATAATTTATTAATCATTCTGATTAATTAAAAATTATTTTTAAAAAATGATTTTTTTAGATTTTTTTTAACATGCTTTAATGTCAAAATCATGCTATACATAAGTTAAGTATTAAACATCACGTTTTAGTTGTGCTGGGAGTTGTCACAGGCTACATAATAAGATGAGTCAAGACGGCTTGTGACATTCTGTCTGTTTTATTTATTTATTTCATTGCATTGTTCCATGTTGACTGTTGAGCCTGCTTCAGAGAATTCAGATTAAGTGCATGTATACACTCAAATTAACTCAGATGATAAGAATTCCGAAGTATTTTTCTTACATCCTAACAGTGCTTACTGCTTACCACACGTTTAAGTGCTGGTCAATAAGCAACCAACCTTGGATCCACATGTTTAAGACTTTCATTTATTTAACGTGAAGCCAATATGTTACAAAAAAAAATTCCTATAGTGACTTGATTAACCTTTGTTAGTATTGTGACAGTGTATTTGTTAAGTTAAATAAAATATTATCTTCACAAGAATTGTAGTCTACTAATTAATTACTCGTTGATTTAAAAGTAAAGAAAAAGTTAGAAAAAATTGTTTTTTATCTATAATTTAAAGAATGAAATTAAAAGATATTTAAAAAATGTTATTAATTAAAGCATTTAAGTATTAGAATCCCCTTGAATTCAGATTAAGTTGCAGTTTAAAAAAAAAAGTTAAACTTTGCCTTTATTCTCTCGGGTGCTTTCTTTAGGTTCTTGCAGCTGAGAAATCACTATTTTCATGTTTAAATGTTACCCTATTTTCTTGCTCACAATTTCCTAAGTTAACAAAATCAAATGAGCAAGTGAAATCATGTAATTTTCAACGAAAAGATTGCTTGTATTTGTTTTTTTTTTTTTCTTCATTGATTTCCTATGAGCTAATGCAAAACTCATGTAAAATTATTCAATATGAACATTCGCAGACCTGCATCTTTTGCAAACCTGGAGTTTCAAGCTTTATAAACAATTAAGGTTTATTTATTTTTTGTTTTGTTTTAAAAATTATTTTCAAAAACAAATTCACCTTAATTAATCAATTTTCTTTTATAAGTTTTAAAATTATTGTAAAATAAATAGATTAAAAATAAAACAAAAATAGTATCTAGATGACATCTTTTTCTATTTTTTTACTTTATTCTAATGCTTAAAACAGATTTTAGAAAAAAAAATGTATTGATCAGACAAACACTCTCAGACCATTTCAAGAAAGTATTTTATATACAGAAACTATTACATTACATGTAAAAGAAATGTTTCAATGTAATTTTAAATTTATCCAAGTATAATGCTAAGATGCATTACTTGAAAAAAAAAAAAATTAAAGAAAAACTGAGTGACTTGACTCCCTACATGTACATGTTACTCAATCATTGAAACCTACCACCGGTGATGTCTTCTCCATATACAAATTCTCCCACTGAAATTTCTCTAGCCACTACTTTGTTGGTGTAAAAAAAAAAAAAAAAAAAATATATATATATATATATGTTGTGCAGAGTCATCTAATGATGGTTCTACCAAAAGATGATGCTCCAATTTCACTCTCAGTATTCTGCGCCAACGGTACAAGCATAGGTAATATTCAATATACAAATAAATAATGAAACAAATATAAAAATAATTCCTTCTAAAGGTGTATACCATGATAACAAAATCAAACATGAGTTTATTGAATTAAATAATTACCTGTGATTTCTGTGAAGGAAATACATTCCAAAACCTGAGAGTTTCATCGCCAGCTCCAGTGACAATAGTCTAAAACAGTGGATAGAAATCATGAAAACAAGAAAAATATAATGAATTTTTTTTTCATAATAAACAACTAATCATATAAAAACTTAGAAAGAGTAATCAACAAAATAACAGTTAAAACACTACCTGTCCGTCAGGAGAAATAGCAAGATAAAGAACCCTATAAGTGTGGCCTGTAAGAGTTGCAAGCTGTATCAAAATAATAAAATGAAATGTAAAACATGTTAAAATTAATTAAAAATAAAATGTGTCTTCACGGCGGTAGATTTTATGTACCTTTGACATGGTGGGGTATTTCCAGACTATTATCTGGTTTTGTGAGTAACCATGTGTGCTTACTAGTTCATTCACATTTTTAGACCACACAAGGTTACAAACCTGTAGAACATAGGAAAAAAAATCATTTCAATTGTTATAAAAAAGAAAGGATGTTGACATGAAAGTTTAATGACCATTACAATACATGTCAAATTTAGTGATAATGATCTATGATCTATATAGAGCCATGAAATAAACAAACTTGTATTAGATCAAAAGAACTATACAAGGTGAATACCTGACTTCCAGTGTCAATACAATTTAAGTGTGAGCTTGTAGTTGTATTCCAAAAACGAATGTTTCTGTCCGCAGTTCCACCTCCAGATGCAAGAAGTCCATTTACATGCGGAGACCATGCAATAGCTTTGACAGCTGCTGTATGCTCACAGAACTTCAGGATGGGTTGGTTTAAGTTTTGATTCCAAACAAGCAACTGCAAACAAACAAACTATTAATCACCCATCTCAACCACCAAGAAGTAACAAGTAACTACTATTGAAGTAACTATTGGTGGGGCAGACGTTAGTTGTAATTGCATACCTTGTTGTCGTTTCCTCCAGACGCTAATTCACGATTATCATATGACCACTTCAGTCCACAGACCTTTGAAGAAGCAAAAAGGGAAAAAATCAGTCAATAAATAAATACGCTGAATTCCATGTTAGGTATAACAAGTTAGTTTGATTAATAGTTAAGGCTAGAACAAATAAAAACTAACCTCTGACTTGTGTCCACACAGTTTACTAACAAAATCATTTTGTGCACGTATATCTCGATGATAAATGCTTTTATCCCGGCCTCCAGAAGACAAAAGAGATGAACTCCAAGCCAAGGCCCCAACACGTAAGCGATGACCCTCCATGGTTCTTATTGACTTGCCTTGAGATACATCCCAAATCTACATAAAGAAAATTGATCAAATTGTGTTAAAAAATATATGTATATTTGAAACGTACACATGAAAACACAATTAATACATCATTTAGTACATTAATACAAAGTCAAAACACATTTAGAAGCTAACAAACAAGAGTGTTAAGATTAAGATTAATATTTTGTTAATAAGAGTAAGTGAAGTATGCCATACATTTTGGACACACATAAAGGAAGAAGTAAATGAGATGACGTGTTCTCCATGAATGTTTTGGTACACGAATATAACTCCTAACAAGCATAGTTGACCTACAAGTTACCAGCTAATTGACCACCTTCCCATGGGTTCCCATTCATTCTAATAAGTTCATGTTATTTCCTTGAAAATATTTCTCAACAATTACCAATGGTTACTACTCAACCCCTTTTTGTCCCCTATGCTAATGGCACGCTTAACCGAATACATTGCTATTAGAACAACACCAAGCACGTCTAGATTTCTTAATGGTTTTGGTGTTGGTCTTAGGCACATGCTAATATAAAATGTTAATGGAATTCCTATGGGGGAAATGCATGTCTTTGCTTCTTTGAGAATTATAGTACACGGCTAAGTATCGAAGACTTGCTGCAAATGGCACAAGTACCGACACAAAAGAGGAAAAGATACCAGAAAAACATCCTCAAAAGATAGGATGTCATAAAACTAGTAAAGAATACTCATAAAAAGCAAGCCTTGGGAAAACCTAGGATATCCAAAAATAACTAACAAGTGATAACTAACAGTAATTACAATTGCATGAGATTTGTTTGGCACATCAACTCTTACCTGGACTTTACCGCTGTTTGATCCAACAGCCAGGTAGGCACCAAGTGGAGCCCAACCAACCGAACATACTGAGTTGTCAATCCCCAAATCACATAATTTAGTTACCTGCCAATGCCATCGCATGTTGCATATTAAAATCACAAAAGAATAATTTTTCAATTTGCAGATACGGCACAAGCATGTCATCAATTCATCAAATAACCTATGACGTACAAAAAAAATATCAATGAAAGAGAGGGCAGAATATGCAAGACATGTTGAGTGTAAAGTTTGCAAGACTAGACATTTGTAGGTGGTCAGATATTGGTGATCCGATAGGCCTAACAACAATATGATCATCGGCTTTAATTTCACCTTAGGGTTTGAGATTAAGTTAACTCTAAGAATCGGCTTATGAATGAGGATTCCCCCTACTTATATACATTGTTTTGATTATCTCACTAATTAACCTGGAATCTACTTAGATTTTCATGAAAGAAAACCATTAAAAAAAAGTTATAAAAAAACCTTGCTGCTAGAGGCATTCCACAAATAAACAGAGTTTTCCAGAGCCACAGCCAAGACATTGTTGGAGGACCAATCCACGAGATTCAGATAAAAATCGTCTTGAAGCGCAGGTGCGTCCAAAACCTAACACCACAAAACTGCAATTAGACATAATATCCACAAACACAGAACAATATATCCTAAAATAGGAAGAGAAAAAGAATAAAAAACCTTAAAAGACGAGGGAAGAATCTTGCGGGAACGTTTAGGAAGTTTATGATTGTGGTCATAACCAGGGAGAATGTCATCCTGGTAACTAAAAGGGGTGGGTGAGAGAGAATGCATGGACTTTCGAGTCTCCGTTTTATAACGAAATATATTAGGGCTTTCAAATTTATCGGGAGTGTCTGGTCCAAACAAGGCACTCCGGAGCGCACTGCTGTAGGGGCTGCAACTGCAACTGTCCTCTGATCGCGAAGGTAGATTGAAGAGATCGAAATTAGAACCGGATCTGCTCGGAATAAACCTGTCGGAGTAGATTGTTTTCGAAGGTGACTTGTACCGATTCGAGTTTATCATTCGTTGGACGTGGTCGTGCTGAGAAGACGACATTGGAGGTGGCGGAGCGAATGATTCGTCCATAGCAACCAAACCAAATTCCTCGCTCTCAGGAATTTTTTTATTTATGAAATCGAAAGCTCTCACAAATTTTGCCGGGAAACACACATGTTTTAGCGGGAAAACCTGGCGCTGGCGCCTACGCTATATTATATATGCTGGACCTGGACCCCTCCTCTATCTCTATTCTCTTCCACACATCTTGCAACGAAACCACACACAAAGATTAGGGATAGTAACTCAATTTATCACTTTTCCTTTAATTACTATCATTAATGCATTATTAATGACACTTGAAAATAGATTATATCTTTCAACTACTCTATTTTTTCTTTTCTTTTTTTCTTAGGGGATCTTTTTGATATCGTATATCATACAGTATTAGATAAAAGATAAAATACTTACTATCTTCAAAATAAAATTTCCTAAAAAAAAAAAATCTTGAAAATAAAACATTTTAAATACTTACTATTAAAGATAAATAAGAGGATTAATAAAAAAAAATTGGAAGATTTAAAATTATTCTTTATTCTATTACGTCATGGTGCGATTTAAAGCTTTATATTTTCATTTGATATTACTTATTATTTGTAAAATGGGTTAGTAATTGAATTTGAGTAAATAATTAATCTAGTCTCAGAATTTGTATCTCACTATCATTTTTTAGTCCCTAAAGCTTAAAAAAAAAATTCAAAATTATTTTTAAAAGTTTCATTTAGTCCCTAAAATTATTTTTTTTCTCATTTTAGTCCCTGGTACGTGAACTTAAGTAATAATAAAAAAAATTAGGACAAAAATGAAAAAATAAATAAATCCAGAGACTTAAATTAAATCCTAAAAAATGTTAATAACTTATTTAAAATTTGCACTACCTTTTCTAGTAATTATCTTTCTTTAACTTAGTACTTTATTTGTTTTTTAAAGTATATTAAAATATTGTTTTTAAAACAATGATCATTCTTAAATTTGAACCTTATTTTATTAAATTTATTCATATAAAAATTATGAAAATAAACTCAATTGAACTGAAACAAACATACACGTTGAAGTCCAGCCCAATAACGTCTATGAAAAGTTGAACCCGCATGATGGTCCATTCCTACGTTGGGTTGGAGTAGGGTGGGCTACACGACGGCTTGAGAAGGGAGTTGCTATTCTTACCCACTTTTGTTATGTGAGTGGCTTTTTCATTTATTCCAAAAATGTCATTTTCAAACAAAATTCTAGTACTGTACAAATCGATTAATCCATTATTATAATGCATGGTATATATAATAAGTACTCATGTTAAGCGTGGACAGATAAATTAAACCATTATTAAAACTACTCTTTATTGCAAATTAAAGTTCCAGGTATGTAACAACTTGGGGAAAGAAGAAAAGTGACAATTTGTTTACATTTAGCTACATGAACCTGCTGCTCTAGCACGAGGAAAACTCATTTGCAGCTTACACAATGACTTAGTGAAAAGGATGGTGGGCGGCACATGCATGCATGCATGAATGAATGGATTAGCGGAAGTTAACGGTGGTGGAATAAGTTAGTCCGACGTTCCAATTGGAAGGAGCAACATTCCATGCAATAATAGTGTCCTTGGTTGTGTATGACGTCATCCTGAAAGAAAGAGCTTGGCCACCCAGTGTTGCAAATGCTTGATATGAAGCCCCCCAGTTGTGGCTCATGCTAATCCATCCACTTCTGCTTCCTTTAACCCACATGTTTGAAATGTCTCCTCCACCTCCCACGTTCATCACGTATACCAATAGCCAGTACCCATTTCCTTGGAAAGAAAATCGAAGCCCTCCCTTTCTTATGCATGCCACTCTGCATTCATTCAGCCATGTAAATTATTTAATTACCAACAAACAAATTAATTAAGGAAGACCTAGCTAGCTTACCTGCGGTACATGACTGGGACGATGCCAGCTTTCCACTGCGCGATTTTCATGAAGGCGGGCTTGGCCATGTCAAAATGAACTCGTGGTGGATTGCACCACCCACCATTATTGGAGGGTTGAGACCAATTAGGAGGGCAAAGATTGGTGGCGGTTACTGTGGTGAAACCTACATTTTTGTAACATGCACTCGATTGGTAGCATTTTATCTGATAACAAGTCCCACACGCATAACCATTGTTGAACAAGCTCGAACTTAAAGCCACCGTATCTGTTCCGTAACCATTTTGAAACAAATTCCCGTATCCGCATGCTCCTCCTATATGTAACAATTAAGGAAAGAATAAATAATTAAGTTCATGCACTTTAATTAATTAATTAATGCTAGTGGTCCTAATTGAGATAACAACATGCATACCCATAGTGGCAGAAGCAGTCTCATCGCCATAAAAGGTGGCATGTGCAAGAGCCCATTGACTGGGTTGAAATATTCCCCCTGCAGCTACTGCTCGCTCTCCCATGAACGTGAACAATAACATCATCAACAAGGCACAAGCTTCAAGAATGGAGTAGGCCATGCTTTAAGTGTTTTGATGAATAGCTAGCTAGCTAGCTAGCTGTGTTTAATTCTAGAGGAGAATTAAGGAATGTAATGCGATATTATGCTGATTAATTGACAAGTGCATGTATCCCTTTATATATGATATGAAGTACACAATGCACGTTTCGCCTTAGTGATCCCCACGACTCCAAAGTCAACAATTTTGTTCTTTTGTTTTTTTGCCCCGACAAGACAAATCCTGACCCCTCACGATGAATATACTAATCTTTTACTTTATTTTTTGCTTAAGAAAAATATGTTTGATCATCCACAGACCACAATCCATAAGCGAGCAGAAAAAAAAAAAAAAAATATATATATTTTGAGTGAACGTGCGGACAAGTTTCATATCCGTATGTAGGTCCGCGTGTCGTACTTCATCTACCGAGCAGCAATTACAAAATCCATTCAAATTAGTCGTTGTAATGATTCTTTAAGTTTGCTAATTAGTCAATAACATTTTCAATATAGCTGACTTTCATAATTCGTATTTAATTTGCCTAGTATATAACCGCGCGCTTACTCCACTCTTTGAACTAATGAAGTCTACGAACCCTCCCACCAAGAACAGACAAAAAAAAATCAGAGTTTTATTTAAATATTTTCAGCTTTTTCTTTAAAAAAGAAAGATAAAAATAAATTTAAATATAAAATATGAATTAAAAAATGAAATTGGTAAATAAATAAAACCTTATCCATGATTTGGTACAACTAATAAAAAAATTATAATTAAGTCTAGTGTATTGCTTGATTCAAAGAAAGAAAGACAGTAGAAAAGTTTCAATAGATGGAAGGAACACCTTATTTGATTTTATAAAGAAAAAGGAGAAAAAGTGAGATAAATAAATTTATTATTATATACTTAAAATGGTCAAGTGTAATTATAAAAATGAGAATAATTAAGTAAATTTAGTACTACTTCCTAATTTGGGGAAAACTAAAATTGAATGAAGAGAGGTCTTACTTTTAAGTTTCATTAACCCTTCTCTCTTGCGTTTGCTTCCAACACATTGTGAAAAGTAGCATGGCTGGATCAAATTTGTAATCAAGTTTTAATCATTCGCCTTCCTTTTTTAAGTATGTGTACCGCTTTACAAAAACAAAAAAACATGGGGCCGCACAGCATTTTTGCAGAAGGCCCAAAGCATGGTAACAAAAATCTTAATGTCAAGAGTATCCTCATATAAGTTATAACTTCTCTCTTCCGGTGGACTACGTGTGCTATATATACAAAGTTCATGATACAATTACCAATTACTAAACAATGATTCCATGGCCCATAAAGAACGATGACTTCACTAGCTTCCACATACATGTAATGTAAGTACTAAGTAGCATGACGATCTGATGTCATTGCAGGAAACAATAATATTATCAAGCGTGCCTGTTGGTATAAGAATACCTATAATATGTAGATTAGGATGCCTTTGCAGAAAATGCACAAAATAAAACAAACTATGAAAAAATCCATTTGCAAATTCTTAACCGGAGTATAAAAGGACTGTACCTTCATTTAGGCATTACTTCCTTCTGGTAATGTAATCAATCTTGTTTTTGAATCATACACCATTTTCGTCTCACAGCTGAAGCAAAAATATAACTTTGGATGGTTAACTATCATGACGGTGTGCGGATAATGCAGGGCTAACTAGTTTTTTTATACTTACTTTTCACATTTGACGTTGTTGGTGGAATCGCTTGAAATTGACAGTATAGTCCCAAAGAAAGAGGTATTTTCAGTACCACAGCTGGGACAGGGCCCCTTTATTAATCAAAGATCATAAAACTATGTTAGTATGTATATAAATAAAAGAGACAGAACAGTGTAACCAAGACTATACCTTTAAAATCAAAAAATCTTGTACAATTGCCCTTGTAATTGATTGAGCCAGCCACAAAATAAAGGGAATAGCGGCAAACCAAGTTAAAATGAAACTATAAGGCTCTGGAATCTGCATTTAAAAATTCACGACATTAGTTAGACAAATTTCAAAGAAATTATCTCATTGTCCTACCCTCAGATGGATCTGACTTCTCATAGATAAATCTTGTTTGATAAATAGCAGAAATTCTATACTGACGTTGCTTACTTCTTTTTCTTTTCGGTTTACGCACTACAACATCATCTAGACAGCATGTTATAATTATATAATGTGCATCTGATTTTGTTATCAAATGGTGATCCACTTGCATTTTACTCTCTAATAAAGTGAACATGCACTCTAGAGGATCTTTTTCTGACTAGAAGATATACACAATACAACTAAACTGCTTCCTGATATATGAAGAGGGCAATGGAACATAATAGTAAGAATGAAACTATTGCTCGTCTGATACTACGGCATTCAAATCAAACTATATCTAAATAACCAGTTAATAAAGCAAGAACAAGGAAAAATGAGGGGACCTTACATTTATCAGATAAGAGATCTCAAATCCAGTCACATCATCAAGGAAGAAGAACCTAAGAGATTATAGGGGAGAAATGGAAAAAAGCAAAAATAAATCAAGATTTAATTTATGCAAACAGTAACTTCCACGTTACTTTTTCCCATCATTTGGGATGGAAGATAACACGATTTTAAAAAAATGGATATTAATATGAAAAATGTCTTTTTTTAGCCGTGTCATAGAGATTAGAGACCAACCAACTAATGGCAGTAGCAGAGGAATAAAAAATTTTGCTAAATGAAATATATCCTGAAGTCATGCATGCATGCATATTCCATACACAGAAAAGAAAGTTACTTACAGTCCTAGTGCAATCACAGTCGCTGGGACGTTCAGCAATAACATCTTTAAATAATCAACAGACAGGTCACTGTAAACCTGTAATAGGATTAGGATGTCAATTAGTGAAGAACAAATCTGTTGATATATAATTATAGCATATATAAGAAAGAGCACATTAACACATGTATACCTTTCTACTACGAAGACTGCATCGTGGACCCTCAGCCACAATTTCACTCCCTTCCATCTAGAAAATACAGTACGTACGTGTCATTAAACATTAAGAGTATTTAATTAATTTATGTTTATATGAATATATTTCTTCATATGAATCCGTCTTGCTTGAAGTGACATTATTTATTCTATGATGTCAATTAAAACTACTAGTGAGAATGGTTTCCGTTATTATTATTCCATAATTATAAAACAATTACAGTTTCGTTCTAAACCAGTTTTCTTTGTCAGCATTTTTTTGTCCACAATTAATAGTGAGATCGATACTGATCAATTCACCCCACACACGATGTTGGCGCCAACCACCCATTTGACATGAGAGAATAATTAATAGCAAACCTTTAGCCTGAGTTTCAACTCATCAAACTCTTTGTCGTTCAAGATTGGTTTTCCAGACACATAAGCCATAGATGCTTCAAGAAATTTTTGCTCATCAGAACCTGCACAGAAGACCAATAAAGACTAAAAACATAAGATCAATTAAGTTGGTACTGTCGACAGATAAGTTGGTAGTTCCATGCATATATACTTAGCATGACGACGTCGCTCCCTTCCCACATGAGTTCTTCCTTAAGATTATCAAATTCCTCATTTGACATAATAGCCTTCCCCTCGTAATAGAATGCCTGTTCATCAACAAAACAAATTAAGCAAGCCCCGCTACTCCCTCTTTTCTGTAGAATCATAGCGCATGCATAACAAATTCAGCTAAAAGGATCGATATCTTCCCGTACGTACTTGCAGTGCTTGAAGAAAATCTTGCTCCATTTCACCAATTGATTTCTTCTCTTTTTTGTCTATGCTACAATATTGTAGGATTTTACTATCAACAACAGCATCTCCCTCAACCTTGTCTGAAAGAGAAGAACAAGTAAGAAGCAGAAAGAGGAAATAGTGTCAGTCAGACTCATGTTCTAGAGAAAAGACCTTGATTGGGTGTGGCCTTAGGGGAGAACAGAAATAGCCTGCGGCGAAGGCATAGGTGGCGGGCATTGAAATGAAGAAGGTGGAGTCGAGAAGCAGAAGTGGAGGACAAGGAAGAGATTGGTGTAGGAGCAGGGTATGTCAGTGTGAAGGCCAATTTGCTAGCCATGATTATGATTGATGATTAATTACCAACAGAGAGTAGTAGTATATATAATATTAATTGGTGCTGGCGCTGTTTAGTAGTAAGTAATTCAGGTTTGGTTGGAGAAGGGAATGAAAGAGTGGAAAACATTAGATAAGGCAGCAATGAATGTGTGGAGGGAACTGTAACCCCTTATTCTCCCTTTCCTTCACAATTCACGTCGTGTTGTTCTTAGCCATGTAGTATCACTACTTTGTTTCGTTTCACGTAGGTTTCTCACATCTTCTGTTGGTTATCACGTGGGCAGTGGTGGTCCCACAAAGCATCTAATGTTGTTCACGATGTAGCTAATTTCCTGCGGTTAGGAATTTTACACGTTGAAATTCTTAGATGAAGATGAAATGATTCCTATTTCCTGAGTGTTTGTAAAATTATTTTTAGTTAAAGTTGATTTTAACTAAAGTGATGTTAAATAATGGATCAGTCATCCAAGCTGGTCTCCTTCTCATGCGATGAGGCCTGTCCATCTTGGGCTGAGATGACTTTATTGGCCCAGTGTTGTTAACAATTACTTGGTCAGGTCCAGAAAAGTGTATCGGGTTGTGACGTTATGTTTGATCCTTAGATTTTTTATTATTACTATAAAACGCAGGAAAGTTTATTTCATATTTAAAAGATGGATGAAATGGTGCAAATTAACATTTATATTTATATTATAAAATAACAGAATAATTTTATAATTAATTAAAAAATCATTGACAGTGTAATTCACTAGTGTAGGGTTACGCAGGCAGGCACTAATTGTAGATAGTTTTAAGGTCAGAAACAAATTACTCTAATTCATTTTTTGTGAAATTAAGAAAGAAATCCAAACGCAATCATTTTGATTTGAAATATGAGTTAAAATTAACGAAAAAGAATAACTAATAACATCGTCCTCACTCATTCGATGAGGCAAAATTGGTTGAATGTAGAATTGATTTGATCCAAGCAAGTATAAACAGTGTGTATCTTCAACAAATTAATGATGAACTCACGCAATTACCATAGAATTTCTGTTTTGTGTTTAATTTCCATTTTACGCACTGTTTCAATTAAGTTTGATGGAAAGTGAGACGGTTAGGCAGAGTCCTGTGCGGATCATGAGCTTAACCTCCAGTCAACTGAGTGTTGAGTTTCTGATTGAGAAGGTAGGCACGTGATAACCAACATTGTTTTATTATGGACAATGACATTAGAACATAGTTATAAATACCCCAAGGACTGGAATGAGGTCTTCAGAGTTGAAAGTGAAGTGAGAAGGGAAAGACGACGACATGGGTACGGTGGTTCCGAGAGTTGAAAGCTTGGCGGGCAGTGGCATAAAGTGTATCCCGAAGGAATATGTGAGGCCTCAAGAAGAGTTGAACAGCATAGGGAACGTGTTTGAGGAGGAAAAGAAGGAAGGGCCACAAGTTCCGACTATTGACTTGAGAGAGATAAGTTCGGAAGACGAGGTTGTTAGAGCGAAATGTCGGGAGAAGCTGAAGAAAGCGGCGGAGGAATGGGGTGTGATGCACTTAGTGAACCATGGGATACCAGATGAGCTGCTAAACCGAGTGAAGAAAGCAGGGGAAGCATTCTTCGCTCTGCCGGTCGAGGAAAAGGAGAAGTATGCGAATGAGCAGGCGTCTGGGATGATTCAAGGCTACGGAAGCAAACTGGCCAACAATGCCAGTGGCCAACTCGAGTGGGAAGACTACTTCTTCCACCTTGCTTTCCCCGAGGACAAGCGCGACCTCTCCATCTGGCCAAAGAAACCCTCTAATTATACGTGAGTTGAATCATCATTTCTATTTCCTTCTCAACTTTTACTGCAGTTTAACGATTGATTGATGGATGCAGTGAGGTTACAAGCGAGTATGCAAAGCGACTGAGAGGGCTTGCGACTAAGATATTGGAGGCTCTGTCCATTGGATTGGGGCTGGAAGGAGGGAGGCTGGAGAAGGAAGTTGGTGGGATGGAAGAGCTTCTACTTCAATTGAAGATCAACTACTACCCAATTTGTCCCCAGCCAGAACTTGCTCTGGGAGTTGAAGCCCACACCGATGTAAGTTCACTCACTTTCCTCCTTCATAACATGGTGCCAGGTCTGCAGCTATTCTATGAAGGCAAATGGGTCACAGCAAAATGTGTCCCTGATTCCATTCTCATGCACATTGGCGACACCATTGAGATCCTCAGCAACGGAAAGTACAAGAGCATTCTTCACAGGGGGTTAGTGAACAAGGAAAAGGTTAGAATATCGTGGGCAGTGTTCTGTGAACCCCCAAAGGAGAAGATCATCCTGAAGCCACTTCCGGAGCTTGTCACTGAGACTGAACCAGCACGCTTCCCACCTCGCACTTTTGCTCAGCATATACACCACAAACTATTCAGGAAGGATCAGGAACTTCTCACAAATTGATCATGATCACTCACTCCTAGACCTATGACATCGATCACATTTCTATTGTTTGCTTTAGCCTTTAATTGTCTTCTCAACTTCTTCTTATGGGTTGTACTAATAAATTAGGCCATGGATATGTCCCTCTGGCCTCATCATGCTAAGTTTGCTTTAATTAGTATTCATATAATTGATCTTGTTTCAGTTTGTATTTTTTATTTCATTGACATGGCGTTCGTTCATGGTCATTATCCAAAATAGATTCAAGTCCTTCATTTCTTCATGTCTCGTTTAATTTTGTAAACTAAATATGTGGTTTCCACTTTATATAAACTGTTTTTTATTGAGCTAATTCAATTGTGTAAATTAAATATAATTTATAAAATGACATATAAAAATGTATAAAAAAAGAAGCATCATATTTTAGACATTTACTGTACAATAACACATTTTCCTCTCCCTTTATTCCAATAATAGATGGCTAACTAAGGAAAATATTTTAGTCTATATCTAAAAACTGTTCACATTAGAGTATAGAATAAAAAATTATAATTTTTTTTATTAATATAGAGATTATAAGATCCAAATAAATAGATATAAATAATTGCTTGAAAACGTATTTACAATTTATAGGCAATCTTACATCACGTTGAAATAAAAAACAATTAAACAAAAACGCACATATTAATATATTTTCAATTTTCAATTTCTAATGTATTTTTATTTTTAACGACGAGTCATAGAATGTGAAAACATTTTACATCAAACACTTAACAGATGTAAAAATAACCCTTGAACTTTCCACACACCACACCAGTCATAAAAGTAGCAGATGTAACGAGTTGGCTCTCTACATCAATCATAAAGTGTAAAAAGTTATGTTTTAAAAATATATGATAAATATATTAATTTCCTAACGTAATTTGAAAAATAGACACGCAGCAACACCATACAGAACATAAACAGTTTTTTTTTTTTTTTTTTTTCTGAATAGAACATAAACACACGTTGATCACTATCACAACCTAATATATTTTCTTAACGTAGTGTAAATGCAAATATTCTATTTGAATCTATAATAAACATTCTACGTAAACAGGTTTACAAAACCTATAATATGAGTTTACAAATTACTAATTTGAAGTAAAAATGTTGCCCAACGTTGATGAATGTCTGCAATATCCTCATCAGGGAATGGACCCAGATTGTTGAAGATCTGAAAGTTCAAATAACATGTGATAAAAAAATTAGCTCATGAACTAAAACAAAATATAATTAAGAACTTGTTGAAAATTGCATTACCTTCTTCCATGAATCAACAATATCTACCGTGACAATCGTGAGCATTTGCTTCATGACATAATACCCAGAGTCAGAACCCTTAGATTGTGTTTGACACTACAAATGAATATCGAATTTTAATATAATTAGTAACTATTATAGTATTATAAATAATAATTGATTGTTGGGTTGTAAATTACTTACATGGGGCAAAATCCACGTAGGTTTCCTCCTTTTAGATCTTGACTTCTTACCCACCAACCTTTGATATTCGCCCATAGCTCTATCATAAAAAATAATCATGTAAATTACATTTTAGGTTTCGGAGTTATAATACATATCAGAAAACAAATGTATTAGAAATAAAAGCTTACAAATCAACTATAGTTTTCATTTCTTTGTTGATCGTCTTCTTCTCCAATGAACACAATAACACCACAACATTTTGCTTAGGACAAATAACAAGCAATTGCCAGTGGTCCCTGCATTGGAGAACAATTAGTGACTAGAGACACATAATTTGAAATTAACCCTTAAACTTATACTTACGAATGCAAGTAAGGTGCTAGGTAACATTGTTTTCTGCTTCCATGTAGCCTACTCTGCAAGTAGTCCTGAACTTCAGTTGCATTATTCCCAGCACTCTGAATGGATTGTGGGTCCATGAATCCATAAATATGTGCATTCCCTTTATCAGCACATAAGCGATGCAGATACCTAAGACATTGAAAAAAATATTAATTATAATAGTTTGATACTTAATATTAGTTAAATGATTTACGAATTAAATGTACTTACATCAACCATAGTTGTATAACTGAAATGTTTAGCATCTCGCTGCCCATACAAAATTCAAAAATATCTCTGCGGTAGATACAAAATGGCATGGTAGAGGGCTTGCCTAGTACATCAGGATCACAAGGTAGTTCTACATGGTCCTTCCTAATTTTGCTTACTATTATCAACATACGTTCAAGTGGATCAAGTTGAGGTTCCAACCTTTTGTGTGGAACATCTTTGCTAGATTCAACAACAACCTAAACAACAAAGATAAAACAATATTAGTACACATGGTTAGGTCATTGCAATTGTAAATAGAGAAAGCCATAAGTAAACAATAGATTATGAATACCTTGGCTGGAACAGGGATATTAGTGTGGTTGTCCTCCACCAATGGATCAGGAGTATCATAATTTCCATCTGTGCTCTCATGTATAGGAGAACAAGGTGTTGACCCAATTATTGTATTTTGTTGATGAAGACCTAGAGATTCCAGCGCTTGCCTCACTTGTTGTTGGACCTGTTGTGAAACATCTACTCTGACCAATTGCTCTAGCATCTCACTAACCTGCTTAGTAACCTGCTCTCGTATCTGCTGTGTAATGACCTCCAAATCTTCCATGCTAATGGGATTGCGGCAAGGTGGTCCAAAGAATTGCCTAATGCCCACACCTCGACCAGCACCACGGACACGACCAGGATGCTCTGGTTGTCCAAAGGCAGTAGTCAAAATATCTTGACGTCCACGTGGAACAAAGGATCCATGCGCACTCTTTTCAACGAGAGAATCCTACAACATATAATTCACAAGCATGTGTAAGAATGTGCAAGCATAAGGTTAATTACAAGTATAATTGAATATTTACTTACAATCTTTTCAGCAATAATGCGTGTTTCTTCATTAATATAATCTCCCGATTTTTTTTGTCTGGCTCTCTTCCATTTGTCATGGCGTTCGGGTGGAGATGGAGGGTCAACAGCTAACAAAGGATCTAACTGGGATGCTTCTTGAAGTTGTTTCGCCTTTTCTTTCATCATGTTCTCCTCAAGCATCTGATAGCCCCCACGAGACAATACGTGAGGGTAGAGATTATTTGCCTGAACCTCTTGTCCCTTTTTTCTTTTCTCCTGTTATAAATAACAACACACCACTAAATTCAGTAAAAAAATAAATATATTATTGGCTAAGTAAAAAACTACAAGTCCAAGTAATTAACCTGAAAGGAAGGGTCCAATCGACTCTGAACAAACTTCTGCCATGTCTCCTCCTCGAGGAATGAATACTTATCACAAGGAGATTTGTCTTTGTACTTCCCATATATGTATTGGCCAGAGAGTTGTGTCTTAAATCCCCTCCAGCGTTGACCAACATATGAAATTAATTTCTTCTTGAGGAACTCGGATTTTGGAATGTCATAGGAGAGCTACATTACACAACAAAATTCATGAGATAGTGTTTTATAATTTTCATGGTAAAATACAATGATACAAACGAAGAGGGTAAAAGTGAAGTACCAAGATAGTTTCCCAAATCATATTCTTCACATCCTCCTCTACATGATCCCAATCCTCATGTAGAATACTAACCTTGCTTCGAGCAAGGAGAGCCACATAATTGTTGAACTCTATCCTATTTGGCCCTTTAGCATTGCCAGTCGATTCATCAAACTCAATTGATAGCTTCTGGCCTCTAATACGTCTGAGTCTTAACTTCTTTAAGCATGTGGGACCTCTAACCCTTTTTTTTGTAGGTTGAGGGTCTGACTCCCCTTGTGAAGGAGACTCCTCTTGTGAAGGAGTGATGTTTGATGAATCATCCATGTACCTGAGTCTTAACTTCATTAAGCGTGTGGGACCTCTACCCCTTTTTTTTGTAGGTTGAGGATCTGACTCCCCTTGTGAAGGAGTTATGTTTGACGAATCATCCATGTACCTGTTTAGACAAAAATAACAAATTACAGGTTAATATCCCGTTTAATAATGGATAAATAACAAACATAATTTACAAAAAATAACAAGAACATAACACGAGGGAAAGATGCCATTCGTTTTTATTAATTATTTCTAATGTGTGTGTTTTTATTGAGGGGCAAAAAAAATAAACAAATGCAACAGGTAATTTTTATTCTGCTAGTAGAGGGCAGGTAATTTGATTCCAGCAAAGAAGATGTGGGAGTATGAATAGGCTATTCAGCCTCAAGCTATAGCAAAAATTGTACTCCTATAAATATTGTTTCTAAAACGAGAGTCTTGTAATGCCTATGCACTATGACTTCTCCAAGACTTCCAAAGATCATGACTGCCAATTAGCCTTTTCTAAGATGCATGCTGGTATTACCACGTAACCCAAGTTCTATACCAATTATTTTTAATCCTACCACAAAGAAACACAATCCATGCTCCACACAATGCCTTATGAAAGAAAACTATATAGCTATTATCTAACCTGAATTCTTCAATGTTGTAAATTATTGTGCACCTCGGAAATTCAATTAAAAAAAAGTAAAGGCTATCTATAAACCTAGTCGATATTTTTCTGCTCTGTGAAAATAATTTTCTTCTTAGCAAGGCCAAAGCACCTATGACCTACCCGCAGGTATTCAACCCCAATAATGGATTCATGTTAATGTGTTGTCAAAAAATTAAAGTAGATATTTACCTTAACTAGTTAATTTAGGTCCTCTAATCCATCCAACAAAATATCAGAAATAGAGAACAATTTTAGATCTCAGGTCAAAGAGAATGGCCAAAGCGAAACAATGCTCGAGGAAAGAGAGATAAATAGCGAAAGGGAAACTTACTCAGCGAGAATGGCCAAATGCCGAGCTTTCTGAGCCCGAAGCGACGGGTGGCGAACGGTGTCGACGCTGGAGCTAACTAACGTTGCTACGAACTGAGCCTGCGGCTGGCGCCAATGTGAACTTTGGGAACGATGGATAGTTCGCTAATCGCTAGGGCTGGAAAAGTGATAATAAAACATATTTTTAAATCGGGTCATTTTATAACCGACGAAAATAAATAACATTTTATGAAGGAATGTAAAAATGTTCAACATAATTACAAATAATTTAATTCACATTTTTATTTTTATTTTTGAAAATCTATTTGTTTTTATATAATTTGAATATTTATCTTTTAACAAAATGATTTACAATGTAAATAAATTACGGTGAAAACTGTCATGAATTATAATACCATAAACGCAAAAACATAGAGATAAGAAGTAAATTTTAAAAATCGAGGACTAATAAAAAAAATAGATTAAAAATAATCTAATAATTACTCAAATTAAAAAGATTTAAAACATATTTGAGTTATCATATATAAATTAACTTAATTATAACACTTTTTGAATGAGGATAGCATTAAATTAATTTTTTTTTTTATCAAAAATATTGTCTCTACATTTTTTATGAAATTTTATAGCTATTTGACATTTTACTAAATCAAATAAAAAAAAGGTTGATGCACCTTTACACTTATGTTAAATCAGTATGTACTGTGATTATTTTAAAATTATTTTACACTAATAAACAAAATTAAATAAATATTAAACTCAAATTAATTTATCATACATTTTTTTAAATATGTGAGTAAATATAAAATATAATATCAAATGATTTAGTTCAATTAATTAAACACTACATGAATTGTTATAAACTTTTTTTTTATAATACCTAGATTTGATTCATACAAATAAAATAAATTAATATCGATTATAAAATTACTTAAATACAAATATTCTTTTTTTTTTTAGGAGAAATACAAATATTCTATTAAGCTGAAATTTTACATATACGGTCCTTATATGATATCAAAATAATCCAACTAAATGAAGTGACTAGGGATATACATCGATTTGGATTAGTCCAATTATTTGATCAATCCAAATTCAATGATATTAGTATCATATGAGCACATAAAATTTGAATTTATACTATTTTATAACAATTTTGTTTTTTATGTTGTGCAACCGTAATAAATTAAAATAAAATTGATGAATAATTTTAAAAGGTCAAAATTATATAATTACACAATATAAAATTACAAACCCAATTATATCCTTTTAAGTAATCAAGGTTTATTTCAATTAATTAAACATGATGCATATATATTATAAATCATTTATGATATTGTATTTAATTCTTATAAATAAATAAATAAAATATTCTTTCAAATATTTGATTTACACATGACCATACGAAACTCGAACTTATACTATTTTAAAAAGGTTTATTATTTTTTATGTTGTATGATTTTATAATTATATGTTGTGTAATAATATTTTTTACTTTTTACATCATTTATTATTTTTATATTTTAATTTCCTATTTTTCCTATACTTTTTTTTCTATTTTACTTGTGATTTATTATTTAATGAATAGATTGATGACCTAATTAAACTAATTTGAATACGATTAGATTGATTTGGGTCTACTGAAAAGAAAAAAAAAAACACTTAAGTCTATTAAAGTTGATTACAGTGGATTTAATTGTTTTTTAAACCAGAAGTTGTAATTACAAATTTACAATGACTTTCTCTATTCATGTTTGAATTTATTTCTGACTTAATTATTTATAAAAGTTAATTTGTGTCTCTCAATTTTTAATAAGTTTAATCAGATTTTTCAAAAATATTACAAGCTCTTTTCGTCTAACGGAACCGAGCAATCAATTCACAAGTTTTGGTTTTATAAAATGATCACTTTTACATTGGTTTATATAAGAATCGGTGTAAAATGTCTTTTAGAAGTCAATGTAATAAAGTTCATTTTACATTGTATAATTAAATTTTTATTTATATATATATATATATATATATAAATAAATAAATAAGACTTACATTCTATTTTTATTTCAAAGAAATAAAAACACATGTAATTGATTATAAAAAATTCTCACATTTATTATTTATTATTTGTTATTATAATAATAATATATTATAAATTATAAATATAATACAATCATGTAATTTGGCATAAATGAAAAAAAAAAAAAAGGAGTGAGAAGGAAAAGTAACCATAAACACTTCCAAAAAGAGAAGGCAACGAAAAGAAAAACAGTCCAGCATGAGCATTAGCGATAGATAAGGATAGAACGCGAAAGTGATAACACTACCAGCGACGCCTCTGACACCCACACTTTTCTCTTTGGTGAGTCTCTTCTCTTCTCTTCGAACTTCGAACTTCGAACTTCGAATCCAAATCTCTTCATCTTTATACCGAAATGGAGGAATGTGTTGAATCACGATTGAGTAGCTCTGCTCTCGCTTTAAGCATTCATTAGACATATCCATTAGCTTCTCAACTGAGCTAGGTTATGTTAAATGTTACCTTTTATTCTTCGTTCACTTCACACACTGCGCGTCACTTCATCACCAATCGTATCGCACTTAGAACTCAGGGTTATGCTGCTTATATTTGCTTCAACTTTTCTAATTCATGCCGTAATTAACTATTAATATCTTGCTTCGACTTTAGGATTTGTAATTAACCGTGTTCTTGAGTGTGGCGAGAGAGGTAGCAACATTATTCAGGCAGGTTCTCTATCCTAACTTAAATTAATTATTTTAATGCCTAAGAGCAGGTCTGTGGTTGTTTTGGCAACTTAGATTAAAGAATATAATTCTGGGTAAATTTTATCCATAAGTTTTCCGCCCCTAATTTTAACGGGGCAACAACAACAAACATAATCCTAGTGGTTGATAAGATGCTCATTTTGCCATGACATAGGCTGAAGCAGAGTGATAGATAGTTCAATATTTCCTATGAATGAATATGCAGAAAGAAACTCTTATGTTACCTGTTTTATTTTTTTGAAACTATCTTACTAAGTCTAGCAAAACAGTTATTATCAAAATTGTTGTTGCAATACATGTTCTCTGCATAGTTGTTTTACTGTTCTCTTCTTTTGTTTGGTATTGGGTGGTTGTAATGTCTACTATGCACTCTGTTATTAAATTTCATAATTTCATGACAGGTCAATTCGGATATGTCTTCTGATAGTGCAAAGGAAAATGCATCAGTAGTTGATTCATCAGTCACTGAATGGAGGAATGACATTGGACATTCAGATGATCCAGGTTTTGATGATGTTTCCTTGTCACACGTGTGTCATGTGAATTAAGGAGCTTACATTGTGAGGGAAGAAATGGAAAAAAGTTATAAATGCAGAATTACAGAACATTCCATATAAAATAAAATGATGGACAAAAAAAAAGTAAAGTCACAATTTTCTAATCAAAACAAATTTGCTGTGCATGTATGGAGGAGAGGTAATGCACCCCCCTCCAGCCCACTCCCTCCCTTCTGCTGTTTAGTTGTACTTCCAAATGGTGAACCAACTTCTCAATCCATCAAATCACAGAATTCGAAAACGGCAAAACAGACCCTTAATTAGCACATTTGTCTTGTAGTGTGTCCAGATGATCACTGTCTTTGGCAATGGTAGTGGAGCATGGAAATAGGGTGTTGATCATATACTCAAAAACATTTCATAGATGCATGTACATCTCTATTAACATAAATACATAGATGTGAGCTTTTTTCTTTTAATTTTATTTTTTGCTTCAAGAATCAAGATTTAATTTTTTCTCTAATTTGATTTCTAACTTAGTTTTAAACCTTTTGCTAGAGAGCTCAGGTTACAAGTTCAATGAAAACATTAATCCAACTAGTGCAGATAAAGGGGGACATTCTCATGGTCAGATGGGGCATCCAACAAGAATTGGAGTGGAAAAATGGCACAATATAAAATACTTTGTCATTAAGAGTTTGAACCATCAAAACATCCGACTATCGATTGAGAAAGGAATTTGGGCTACTCAAATCATGAATGAACCGAGTCTAGAAGAAGCTTTTCATGTAAGAAACCTCCTTTTCTGATCTCAAATTATATTGTACTTGAAATTGTTCTATACTTTAGGGTCTGTCCAGATTTAGGAAATGAATTATGATAGGATAAAAAGAACTTTCTTGAGAATTATTTGCATATTTGCAGAATTCAGGCAGTGTAATCCTTATATTTAGTGTCAACATGAGTGGTTCCTTCCAAGGGTATGCACAAATGATGTCCTCCATTGGAAGGGGGAGAGACAATGTTTGGAGTGAGGGAACGGGTAAAAGTAATCCTTGGGGTCGCAGTTTTAAGGTCAAATGGCTGTGTTTGAATGATTTGCCTTTCCACAAGACTCTACATCTCAAGAATCCATTGAATGACTATAAGCCTGTCAAAATTAGCAGAGATTGCCAGGTTTTCTCTTATTTTTCCCTCTTGGACCTTTGAATTTGTGCATATAGTATGTGACTCTGAGTTGAGTGCCTTTTCTAGGAGTTATCTCCAGACATTGGTCTAGCTCTTTGTGAACTTCTTGATTGTAAGAATGATCTGGATGACCTGCTGACCAGGTAAATTTTGTAGAGGTAAAATATGTAGTGTTTTCAGCTGCATTTAGAGGAGGATTGCAGCTTATTGGTTTCTGATTTTGCAGTTCATCAAGGGATGAATTTTCTTTGAAAGGGCATTATGCGAATACTCCAAGTTCAATGGGAGATGAAGACTGTAACTTTCCTCCACTGCATATGCCATGGTCAATGCCCCTGCCTTATTCTTCCTTGTTTTACCAAAATCAACCAGAAGTAAATAAGTTTCATTCAACAAACCAGAAATTCAGTGGGACAATGTTCACTGAAATATTGCCAACCACTTCTGAGTCATCACAAGTGTCAGGGATTAAACGTTCTAAGGATGTGGCTTCTCAATTTGATTTTTGGGGTCTATCTTCTGGAAGCCCTTTAGCTAGTGCCCTAACTGAGGATGATTTTCTTGACATGGTACTGGGAATTTATCTTTTATCCTCTAATCAATTATTTTGAGTTCTACACATATATAATTGGTATAGCTGTATTTGTTTCTTACTGCATGTTTCTTCTGCCATTTCTGATTGTGTGTATGTTGTGTTGGTTGCAGTCCTATGAAGAATACCTGGAGGTCCATAGCAGATGTAGTAAACAGTTACACGTCAGTGTCAGTATTTAGCTCAATAACATTTTGCATTTTTTTTTATCTAGACACATCTATCACAGTCACAGGAAACCATAACCAAGCTGTCAAAATTCTTTCAGGCAACTAAACCATCTTGGAAAGAACTGGAAATGTTGAGAAGTAATTCCCTTGATGATGATAGGTGAAGATCTTTCCTGTTACCAAATTCCAAATTGTAAGTAGTTAGTTCAGATTCTATCACTTCAGTGATTCCATAGCTAGGTTTTATTTTGCAGGAATATAGAAGATGGGGTTGATAGAGACAGGAGCAACTCCCATGGGAGGATACATCAGTCATCTTTACCATGGATATAACTGCTCTTCCAATATGCGAACGTGTTAACTTTTCGTCAGCTAAATTTTGCACTTGTGTTGTGGTGGAATCATCCGCAAGGAGGTCCCTTTCCTGTTTTAGTATAGCCGAGACGAAATGGAAGTTAATTGTAATTGACTAAAATCTACAAGTACTTGATATTGAACCTCATATTAATGCGATTCAATTCCGGTTAATTTGAGGCTTGTTTACCAATTGTACAAAATTTAGATTTAGATTAGAGTTAGTTTGACCAAAACATACTTTGTGTGTATATAATATGCCCCTATTCCTATGCTAAACTGGCATTTTCCCCTCTGGGAAATTGTCAGCAAAGATGCTGATATTGGTTTAATGAGAGTAAGAATTTCAAATGTCTTTAGTTTTATTAATATGTTATGATTGTTGGGGCCTAGATGATATTTGAAATCTGCATTTCATATTTTTATGAGCTGGTGTGCTTCCATTTTTCTGTCATAGAACACGAAGAAACACGTTCGGCTTTCCATGTATGTGCACTGTTTTTGTAGGTCTGATTCGTCTGAAGTTTATTGGATTGCACGTTATCGTCTATCGGCCAAAACGTGCAATCTCGGCTGTTGTTAGTTGCCTTTGAGACTCCAAATGTGTAGAAAAGATGAAGTCATGAAACAAACGTTAACATTTTTTTTTTGAGAGGAGAAAAAAGCAAACATTAACTAGTTGCCGTTACATAGATCTTGAGTATTATGGATAAATATAGTAAACCCCTTTTCGAAGTAGGAATTATGCGCCTTCTATTACAAATTTGGGAGGCAAAGTTTGTAAATAAGAAAAATTAGCTTTTTGATTAAATTTATAATTTTTTTAAGAAATAGTTATATTTATGAAATTAAAAATTTGTAGTTTATGATTATTTTTTAATAATTTTTTTTCTTTACAACTGTTTTCATAATCTTTTATTACGTAAAAATGATTTTTTATTGTATTTAAACAAAATTAATCATTTTAAAATATTTTTTAAACAATTTTATCTAAATAAAGTTTAATTATGACTATGATTAATTATAATAATACTCTATTATTAAAATAATTTAATTTTTGTAGTTGTTACAAACATTTTAAAAGGAAAATTTTAATAAATTATATAAGATTATTTTTTTGAATGCATGGTATCTCGTCCTAAACTAATATTATGAGTTATAAGATGATGCTAATAGATGTTATTTCAATCACACAAATATGAGATGAAATAAATAATTCATGGTTGAGGAAGAAGATTAGCAGTGAACAATACTATGTGTTATTTAAGACCAATAATTTCATAATTCGCATTATTAAGAGATCGAGTTACAGTAGTTGAGATCGAAGCTCCCAGATTCCATTGCCGGTTCCAATCTTATTCCTTTAATTAATATACTACAAAACAACATGATGGTCTAACTAGTCCATAATTTCACAGTAAGACGACAGCTATAGGGATGCTAACAGAGTACTTGGCGTCGGTAGATACCCACTTGATAGACCCCTGAGCCAACTGGCGTTTCCCTTCAATCTTTTTGCCTTCAGGATAAAACCCAACCGAGTATGTAACTTTCTGCTTCACCTCACTGAATGTTATCTTAGCAGGGCTTATGCGTATAGCTACTCCCAATGGTGCTTCAATTTCCACAGAGTAGCTTATGTTGGCGGGTCCAACATTTGTTAGCGTTCTGGTGTAGAACTGTGAACTAGACCCCAACCGAATAGAAAACGATGGATAATTGAGTTGAGCTTCCGCTATGCTTTTCACCTCCGAGCACTTCACTTTTTGGTTCAAAATCACTCCAACTTGTTTGTCAGTGTAGTTCAATCCACACAAATAAGGAATGTAATCAGTAGGTTGAATATCATAAACAAGCCCTGGATCATTGGCCTTCAAGGGGTTAACATGTCCAGCACCTGTGGCAAACACATCAGCTGGTAGAAGCCTTTGGTCCAATATAGGGTCCCCTCCAAGATTCACTGTGTTAGCACTTGTCATGATTGCTGATTTTATTGCAGCAGGAGACCAATCTGGATGAGAGTTTTTCAGCAAAGCAGCAATGCCACTGAGATGAGGACAAGACATTGAGGTGCCTGAAATGATGTTGAATGGAGGAAGATTGCTGTCCAAAGACACAGGCCATGCAGCTAGAATGTTCTGTCCTGGTCCGATAATGTCTGGCTTCAGAATTCCAGGGCTTGCAAAACTTGGACCTCTCGAGGAAAAGGAAGTAACTGCGGGTGCATGTTGGTTTCCTATAACGGTTCCTCCGAACAAAACTGTGGCTGTTGGCGTTGATGTTGAGTTTATGTATTGTTTGATGGCTAACCCAGCAGCGTAACTCACGTGTGTAGCAGGAAGAACGTGAACATCAGCAAAGGGATTGAAGTCTTCGATTGGTGAATTCATGAGGATCATGGCAGCACCACCATTGTTCTTAACTTCTGTTCCTTTGTCTACTCTTCTGACCAATCCACCTATCACACACAACACTACCTTTCCCTTCACATCCACGTTATTTAAGGATCCCGGGGCACAAAAGGTAGATGAGTCATTTCCATTTGCACCAGCATACACAAGTGGTAGTAACGTGGACGTGAAGTTGGTGGGTTGGTACACCGATTCACCGTTAAATGCTTCCCCGTTGCCAAGTTTTGCAGTTGCTACTATTCTTCTGTCAATGGTACTGGCACCAACGGTGAGAATCCAGGGAGCCTCATTAGACAAAGTGTTATAAAAAGGGCCAGCGTTAGAAGCAGAACAACTAACGAAAATCCCCTTCTGAATTGCACTGAAAGCACCAAGTGCAATTGGATCATCAAAGAAAGGAGCAGGGGGGCCTCCAAGTGAGAGAGAAAGAACATCAACACCATCTTCAATGGCAGCGTCCATTCCAGCTAGTATTGCACTTTCAGAACAACCTAAGAGGCCACAAACCTTGTAAATTGCTAAGTGTGCATCGGGTGCTATGCCAACTGCTGTACCCTTGGCATTGCCAAAGACACTAGCACCCTGAACAAATCTTCCTGCGGCTGTGCTTGCTGTGTGGGTCCCATGGCCAAAATCATCCAGAGGAGGAAGGGATGAGTTGACAAAGTTTCTTGCACCAATGAGCTTGTTGTTGCAAGTCTTCTCCCCTGTGAATTCACAGCGGCCATTCCATTTTGCTGGTGGAAATGGAATTCCTTCATCGTTAAAAGAAAGGTGGTCAGGGGTTATGCCTGTGTCAAGAATTCCAATTATGATGCCTTTGCCAAAGTTGGAATTGGTCCATAGTCCAAGTCCCTGTTGCAACCCCAAGAAGCTTGGAGTGTGAGTTGTGTGTAATGAAAATGTCCTTTCGGGACGGGCTGACACAACCTCCTCCTTCTCTTCAAGAGCTTCGGCTTCCTCTGGGGTCAATTTCGCGGCAAATCCATCCACCACGTTGCGGTATGAGAAAGTAATGCGTTGCTGCTTCTGCTTCTGATCTGGCAGAAGTGAATGGTACCAACTATGCAAGTCCTTAGACTGAAGATCAGGCTTTTTAACTCGAACAATGTAAGTCAATAAGCTGCTTGGAACATCGAGTTCCTCTTTTACTTTTGCGAATTCTGGATTTAGGTGTGCTGAAGTTGGACATATACTAATTAGCACGAAAATAAGAGCCAGAGCAAGAGGCAATGCAAGTTCCATCTTGGTGGACAACACTTGCTTGGGAATTAAGAAACAGAAAATTGTTGGTTCTTAGATTGCTAGTAACTAGGCTATCCATGTGGTTATATACTATGGAGTACATGCATGGGTGTTAACGATGATGACTATAAGGATATATATTATCCTCGACTATGTCAAGGTATATATATATATATATGCAGCTAGCTGGGTAGAATTTATCACGTAAATTTAAGACAGTTGCATGGTGATGCCCGCTACCACTATTGGTTTGTGTGGTCGCTAATATTGATGATGATATTAGACACAAAGTCAATGAAATTGGGTGTTGGGTGTAAAAATATTGCTATTATTACGCTATGCTCCATTCTACTGCCAGAGGTGCATGCTTAGCTTCATAAAAGCTCACAGCAGTTAATAATTTACATTGAGAATGAGAAATCAGAGAGTCTTACACATTTGACACTTTCTTTCTTGTCAATATCCTTTTGCCAACAAGGCTAACATAGGATTTCACCAAATAGATAACAGCGTTCAAAGAGATGTCAGAAACTATAGCAAATAAATTAAAATAGAAAAAATAAAGTCTTCTTCCTCCAGACAATACCCGCTACCCAGCCCCTTAATTTGTTGGTTTGGTCGCTAATTTGGTTGGTGCCATTAGACACAACGCAGACAAGTTTAAAAACTTGATTTGTGAAAAAAATGGTATCAGGTTAATACGCTCTATTTTACAACCAGATATGATTAGCATCTGAAAACTTTCGATGATTATCTGTGTTGAGAAACCAGCTGGGACTGTCTATAGAAACATCTAACACGTTTGACATTTTCTTCTCAACATTCTATTTCTCTTTAATTTTTATTATTAATTAAGGCTAGCTACTAGCTAGCATAGGATTAATTTCAACAATTTCCCTTCTTTATACTCTAAAATTTAAATAGAAGAAAATAAATAAAATTTGAAATTAAATCTAACAGAAAATAAAACAGGTATTTTTTTTGGTGCATATTTTAACACTCTAAAATTTATATTTTTGAAAACAAATTGAGTTAAAATTCAAGACTTAAATATCTTTAAAATAGTAAGAAAAAATAGATGATAAAAGAGATTATATATCATTAGCATAGAGTTTCACCAAATAAAAAAAGAATATTGAAAGAGAAATAAAACAATTAATGTGTTATTATCACTTCACCTGTTACTAATTACGTTCAAGGCAATCAAAATGATTCGACAAAAAAAACTAATTACGTGCAATGGAGTTATAGGTTTCATGTCAATTACCTGCTACTTTGCCTTCCTGCTTATATATAATATATAGGGCAGAACATCTTTTAACTGTATTAAATTTATTTAGAGTTAGAAGTTATGAGAAAGTATTTCAATAGAAAAAAATAAAAGGAAAGTCACAATAATATTGTCTTGGTTACTTAGAAACCCTAAGCCTCTATGGATGTATTCCAATACCATTGGGAAAATGACAATTCTGAACCGAACAAATTAATACTATCATATACTACATATATATTCGGTGATCTCAAAGTGCTATGTTTGACTTAATTATGAGCTCCAGCCTGCAAACGACGTTAATTTTGAGCAAATCGATCATTCATAAATCACAATTAAAAAAATACTACATAAGAAGTGCTGGTGCATTTGACACTATCTGAGATGATCTTGACACAACAAATTATTTGTTAACGAATTGATTAAAGAACTTCTACTAACACACATATAGGACCAGTCTCCTTCATGATTCCCTTCTAAATTAATTAATTTATTTCTTGATCGAGCATCACCTCGTCACTTGAAAATAACAGAGATGGGGATCCTAACAGCGTGTTTGTCAGACACCCTTATCCATGTGAGAGATCCCTGAGCGAAAGTATGGTTTCCTCTGCTTTCTTTAATCTCTGGAATAAACTCCACAGAGAACGTTACCTTCTGGTTGACCTCAGTGAATGTTATCTGACTAGGGTTCACGCTCATCCCCAAGGCCAAAGGCACCTCAAGTTCCACGCTGTAACTTGACTGCGCAGGTCCAACATTGGTCAACGTTCTTGTGTAGTACTGTGAACTCGAACCCAACAGAATAGAAAACGATGGGTAATTCAGTTGTGCTTCAGGTATGGCTTTTACACCGTAACATCTCACTCTCCTTTGCACAACAATTGAAATCTCTCTGTCCTCGTAACCCAAACCACACAAATAGGGAATGTAATCCTCTGGCTTAATATCATAAACAAGCCCTGGATCGTTTGCTTTATTAGGGTTAACATGGCCTGCACCAGTGGCAAATATGTCAGCAGGTAAATTCCTTTGGTCCACTATGGCTGTGCCTCCGAGGTTGACCGTGTTGGCAGTGGTCATAATTGCTGACTTTATAGCCGCAGGGGACCAATCAGGGTGTGCACTTTTGAGCAACGCAGCAACGCCGCTAAGGTGGGGACAAGACATTGAAGTTCCTGAAACGATGTTATATGGTGGGAGTTTGTTGTCTACGGACACGGCCCATGCGGCTAGAATGTTCACTCCGGGTCCAATGATGTCGGGTTTTAGAATCCCGGGACTTGCCTGGCTTGGACCCCTTGAAGAAAATGAAACAACTGTTGGAGCAAGTGCGTCACCGATCACGGTTCCTTTGAAGGAGATTGTTGCGGTTGGTGAGTTATTATTATAAGTTGAGTTTATGTAAGACTTTATGGCCAACCCAGCCACGTAACTCACTTCCACTGCGGGCAAAACATAAGCTACAGCGAAAGTACTGAAGCCAATGGATTCTGGGTTGGCCAGGATCATGGCTGCACCACCAGCTCTTAGAACTTCTTGTCCTTTGCCAGCGCTTGAAAACCCTCCACCTATGTCGCACACCACCACTTTTCCTTTTACATCAACGTTGTTTAAGGATCCTGGGAAACAGAACCCGGTGCTGTTGTTTCCATTTGCACCAGGATACACGAGTGGCAACAGAGTAGGGGTAAAGTCTTGGGGTTGGAACAGAGATTCTCCTTCATATTCTGCACCATTTCCGAGCACTGCTGATGCTGCTATCTTTCTGTCGATGGTGCTTGCACCCACGGTGAGAATCCACGGTGCTTCGTTGGATAGGGTGCTGTATTCAGGGCCGGAGTTTGCAGCTGAGCAACTAACGAAAACCCCATTCTGAATAGCGGCAAATGCGCCAATCGCAATAGGGTCTTCGAAGAATGGAAGAGAGCCCAAACCGAGGGAAAGAGAAAGAACATCGACACCATCGTCTATGGCTACGTCCATTGCGGCTAAGATGGCACTTTCAGTGCACCCAACTTTGTCGTTGCACACTTTGTACATTGCCACGTGAGCACGAGGTGCGATACCAGATGCAGTGCCCTGAGCCATGCCGAAAACGCTAGCGTTCTCTATAAATCTTCCCGCGGCTTCCGCAGCAGTGTGGGTTCCGTGGAAGAAGTTTTCAAAAGGAGGCTCTTGAATAGCGCTTTTGACCAAGCTCCTAGCACCGATGAGTTTGTTGTTGCACGTCCTTTGGCCTGTGAATTCGCAGTGTCCATTCCATTTGGCTGGTGGTGGTGGCATCCCTTCATCGTTGAAAGATGGATGGAAAGGGTATATACCAGTGTCTATAACTCCAATTATGACACCTTCGCCAAGGTTGGAGCTATTCCACAATCCAAGTCCTTGTCGCAGACCCAAGAAAGATGGAGTGTGTGTTGTGTGTAGAGAAAGTGTCCTTTCGGGACGAGCTGACACAATCTCATCTTTCTCTTTAAGAGCTTCGGCTTCTTCTGGGGTTAACTTCACCGCGAATCCAGAGGCCACGTTGCGGTAAGAGAAAACCATTCGCTCCTTCTTAATGTGAGTGGTTTCGGTTTGTGGCAGTAACGAGTGGTACCAGTTATGTAACTCTTCTGATTGAAGAATATTAGGTATTGTTTCGGGCTTTTTGACGTGAACAATGTAAGTCTGCAAGTTGTTGCCATGCTCCTCTTCGGCCATTGAAGTTGGGTTGGCACTAAGCATGAAAATGACACCGAGAAGAAATGCAAGCTCCATCAAGCACTTGCTTTTCTCCATCGTTTGGAATTTAATTAATTTGGTAAAGAAATGCAAAGTTAATTACTTGGGTTGAGGCTGTCCTAGTGCCATGCATGTATTATATATATATATATATATATATATGTGTGTGCAGTACTGGAAAACAAAATGGGTGTGATTAACGATGATGAAATTAGTAAAGGAGCCTGCAATACTGAGGATTAATATTATTTTATTATAAATGTAATTTCTCACGATAATTTGCTGGCCTTGGACGGTTTATTGTCCAAGTACAACTGTACAAGTACGTATTTAGCCCTAACAAAATACTATTAAGATAATGAGTACTTAAGTTAAGCCATTCACATGCATGGTAATGCTCGCCCTAACTTCGTACGTACAGCTGTGTTCTATAACGTATCGCCCCAACCATTGCCATATGTTCCTCTCCCTTCTGATGACTGATGAGTTACACGCAAAAAGACAAAGTTCATTTTCATAAGATATTGGTTCATGCATGCATGAGAGACTAAAATAAAAATGAAAGAAAATATATTATAAGGATGAAAAGTCAAATCAGTGAAAATTACATATAAACACCAGCTTAGTCATGCAAATTACTTTTTATTTATTTACTGCCACTAATTTTTTAAGATTTTGGAACTAAATAATAATTAGGCCTTTTTTATTCTTTGAAACAACTCGATAAATTTAGTAGATCTTGTAGAATTTTGACAATTTGATCGTTTGCCTTATTAGAACTATCCAGTTCATCCTTCAAAACTACATCACATGATGAAAAAGGATGAACTGAAACAATTTTCTAGAAGTACATATATATTTTAAATAAATTATAAATTTATTTAACGATTGTTAAAACCGTAGGTGTGTGCTCATAAAAAAATTGTAAGAATCAAAATATACGGTTTAGTATTTAATACTATTGATAATATGTAAAACATAAATTGTTATTATACAATAGTATGGAATACTAAACTGTATATTTCGATTTATACAAATTATACATACTGACGCTAATTAAAAGACAGGAAATTAGAAGTTATAATACACTTGCCTGTAACGATTTTATTATTGGATTATGATCCAGGGGAGTTGTACAAGATACAAGTGATGCAGAATTTAGTATGCTAACTTCTGTCCTAACAGTAATTTTCTAAGATTCTGTGTACCAATAAAAAAAAAAAAAAATCTGAGAAAAGTTGTTAGGCGCCTGTTAGATTCGGCTATGTTGCTATCGAAGTTCAACTCTGGCAGAGAAAATATTTTCTCAGCCATGTTATGTTGCACATTGAGCCTAGTTTGTATTGCGATCATCGAATTCCCAAGCTCCTGCACCATTTCAGTTGAAAGCAGATATTGTAGTCAATGAAATGTACCAAACATGACCAACAGTAGTGCTAATTATGCATACCTCCTTGCAGTCAACAGAGTACCAGGTTCACCGTCGTAACCTTCCCTCCCACTATGAGGAGTTTGCCTTCCCCCAAATACAAAAGGCGTTTCCTATGATGAATCAGTAAAAGAAAAACATTCAAAATTGAAGGGAGGAACAAAAATGGATATGAATGAAAATCATAGGCTAAATGTATTCTTCAGACAATGCTAATCTATTACCTTTACATCCAGATGATAAGAACATCCTATATTTTCTTTTGAATCCTTGCACCCAGAAACAAATAACTCAGTATGATACCAAGACGAATAAAAAATAATACATGTAGTTCACGTTTAATTTAAAATTATTGAAGGAAAACCTCTCTGCACACTCTGGAATGCTGAGGCAGTTTCCACTGAGATCCATTATTTGACTGGACTTCAGATGTTAGGGACATCTGTCAACATTTTACGATAGGAGAATGAATGAGAATAGTAGAATTATATATCTTTTACCAACAGTAACAGTACCGATTTACTGAAGAAACTTCAGTGCAAAATGGCTCTGGATTAAATTAAAAGAAATTGCAGTTAAGAAAAAAATATGCATGGAGCAAGAAAAAGATCAGCATGAATTCACCTTGCTAAAGAGTTCGATTGGTAGGTTATGCTGAACCCTCTTTTCCGTATGGAAATTAAATTCCTGTATGAATTGAAAGATATGATATAGTCATATTTCTTTATCCAGACTCCCAATAAGGGGTGAAAAAACAAGTAAACCAACTCACCATTGGCACTGTAGTTTCCTGCTTTCTGTTCCGGAAAACACCAATATCTCCTTTACTTGAAAGAATCTGCAGCGGCACTTTACAGTTGATAGGACAGCAGATAAAACAAAAATAACAGGGGACAGAAAGGTGGAACATACTTGATACAGATAACAGAATGAAAATGAAGTATTGTAATAGAAATTCATGTGAACTACTTTCAAACCTCCCACAAGGGTATGATGTGGCAGTGTCTGGCATAACTTGTCAAACAGAATTTTAAGAAAAGAAACTTTCAAAAGAGCAATTAGTTTACTTGAAAAAAACTTTGAAAAGAAAACCTCATATTGGTTATGCAATTTGCTTACATGTATTCATTAAAGTCATACAAATTGTACAAACTATTTTAATTTTAATTGGATTAAAAGTAAGAAATTTGAAAATCTTACTCTTACAACTAGAATTTCGTTTGAAGTTCATTGTTTCGTTTCTTCATAACTGTAGTCCAGGTATCTTCATACCAAATTTATTGCCAATATCTCGTTACCTTCTTATTAAGAGGACGAGCTTTAAAACTATGTGCAAAATTCAATCCTTCATGCTTTGGAGCGCCCATGGCAGATGGCCTATGTGAAGGGAGTATTTTGAAGTTAGTACCATTGTTTCATGATTTATGAAATTAGAATGTTAATTATAACATTTATCACCGCATTTGCTACCTTCTCAAATCCCTGATTCTATTTTCTTGAGCAGAAATAGCTGTATGTTTGTCCAAATCCTGCAACCAGCAAACTTCAGTTCCCAATAGATCACTAATCATATCTATCTAGTAACAAGAAACTAAAGCAAGAAAATGCGGGTCCAAATCACAAGCAATTCAGCTTCAGAAATTTCATAACCAATGTAATTCATATATTGGGTACAAGAAAAATGAATGACATTGACAGAATATAATTATGTGAAAAGACATTAATATTACTACTTAAAATTGTGTGAACTAAATTAACCTTATAAGAATCATTGCAATGAAGTGAAGACGATGAAGTAGCAGACGTATGCTGCATGGCCCTCTCTTGGGTCTTGAGATGAAATTCCTAAGAAGACATAAAAGAACATGAGCTTCAAGATAACTAACGCATTGTCTGCTTAATCTTTGGTTTAAATCTTATGAAAGCAAGTGTCAGAGCTTACTTGAAATTCTGGCAATCGTGGAGTGCTCCTCTTGGAAAGTGGCAATGAAGGAGCATTTAGAATCTAGATTATAGTCATATAATTAGTTAGGTGAAAGGATGTAAAAGATTAAACTAATAAAACAAAATTTTAAAACAGCATGTACCAACTTTTCTATTTAACGGGCGTGCTTTGAACCTGGGGGCAGCCACGGCCACAACTTCTGCCTCTGCAGCAGTTGTAGGTCTGGATAGCACATGTATAATATGTTGACTTCAATTGTGAGGAAAAAGAATCATGTTTGAAGAATAAAGATTTTACTACAGTAGAATAACAAACCTAATCCTTTGTGCTCTGTGAGCTGTTTCTAGGTCAGGCTCTCTAGGAATAGTAATCTTCAGTTTGGAATGTCCAGAACTTTGATCAACATTTGTAACCTGCAAGAATATGCAAATTTATAGCACACCATCATGTGAACCTATTCCATATCCCTAATTAAAGATGACCCTTGGCCCAAAGGAACTTAACTATTTTTATTTTTTTTTATATTCAAATTTGTAATTTAGATACTTATCAAGAGTACAACTAGAATATCATAAGGATGGAATTTTTGTTCATTTTGTTCAACAGAGGTGGGCATAAATATATATGGGACAGAATACATCATACAAGTCCTATATAGAATACATCTGGCAAGTACAATCTACTCAAGCAGTCTGCATTACAATCCTTACCTTCTTAGGTGCCTTGTGGACAAAATTAACTTGCTGCTTCACATCACCAACCTATCATAGAGAAGATACAGTAAGCAATTACCCTGTCTAAAATAAATGGAATGGCAGCAATAGTAGTAAATAAACATTTAAATTCTCAGTTCATGGTTTCATGTACTTCCATGCTACCAGCCAAACATGGGGGCAAATTTAATTCTAATAATCTATAATCATGAAAAAAATCAACCAAGTTCTCATAACTACCTTAAAGCGTTTTTTATACAAAAAAATGGAACACAATTTTAACAGCAAATGTATCATTGGCAACTTATTAAGAGCTGCACAATTTTGCAGCACTAATGTTCAGTTTTTATGATCAATTTCCGGCTTATATCTAAGGCATTCAGGCGGAGATAAACATAACAGTCACTTCTTCAGTTATTAGATAATCACAAGAAGTAGGGTAGACAAATTTACAGACCTTGTGCAAACTGCCACCTTCTAATTTCTGACGTTTGGCAGCTTGACACTCTATCCCAGAAGAGGTAGATAAATTCATTTTTTTGTTATGATCTTGTACTTTCTGAAACCTGAGGACAATGGAATAGTTGAGTTTTAGGTATATATGGAACAACAGTTTTTTTGACATCCATGGATTATAAAGCTAGATACAACCATAAAACATCATAGCACCAAAGAGAAAAAATGCAGTAATACTCCTGCAGTCCTACTAAATAAGAATTCATGACTTCATAAAGGACAGAGTAACCATCCAAGCAAGAGAGCATTTAAATCAATGCACCATGTCGAGCAAACGGATATCTTATGGTAAACTGCAGTGACATGATTCAATTCAAAAAATGCTTGACCGTTTGATTTTCACTAATAATTCATGGCTTGAACCATGAGAAAGGACAAGATTCTCAAATGATCACCTTGAGCTAACAATTGGATGTGGCCGATTTTGCTTAGCCAACAGACTAGCAGTAGGTTTCATTAGTGTTGAACCATTCATCACAGCAGATTTAACCTTAGAATTCAAATTGACACCAGTTGTCTTACTGCTAAAGGTCATTCCTGGAAAGACATAATTACATGACAAGCTCAGCAAAAAATACAGGTTTAGGTAAAAGGAAAAATATATACAGAAAAAAGTAAAAAAACATTGTTATGATAAATAATAGAAGCAAAATCTAATGAGTTATAAATTACGTAAAAAGATAAAGTTCAGAACTAAAATTGTTGTGGCACAAGAGACATCAGGTTCACAATTCAGACAACAGTATGAGTGCCTCACACTATCTATTAGATTGTTTACCTGTATTTACTTGTAGCAGTTTCATATTAACATCCCGCGGAACTCCACTCAGTAAGACAGAAATGTTGCCACTCCCACCCCCTCCTTTTGAACCTGACAGACAAGTAGAAAGCATCAGGATTAAGATGATGAGACTGTGTGTTTAGCGGCGCGAGAGAACAAGGGAAGAGGATTGCATACCGTCATGGTTAAAAACGGTGCGAGAAAATCCAATCCCGGATTCGCCAACGTCGTCCTCTCTCGCCACTAACTTCGCCACAAAGGCTGAAACAGAAGAAAAAAAGAAGAAGCAGTGATTAGCAAACAATGCGCATTTATGGAAAAGAAGAAAGAGAGGGTTAAACTGACGAGAAGGAGGGTAGCTCCCGGCGTAATGAAACCATAGTTCGGCTTGGCGAGCTTGAACGGGAGTTTCTAGTGCAGCAAAATCGAAGAATCGAACTGCGTCGAACTCGTAATCCAAGTCAATCTCGTGAGCGACGAACACCTGAGCCTCTATTTCCATATCTTCCTCTTCCATCATCTCTTCTTCTTCCTCACTAGGATAGGTTTCAATTCAAATGCCAGATCACACCAACACTGTCATTATATTTAATATTTAATGTAAATAAATAATTTCTGTGCGTGCGTTCAAATTCTTGAACTGGTTGGCAGTGCCACCCCCCCTTGGCCTTGGCCTTGAAGTAGTGTTGGAGATTTGCAATTACACGCAATATAGAAATAAAAATCTAATATTAATTAATACAAATATAGTGATCTAATAGTAGGCTTACCCTGCCAATTCCATCGATTTTGTAATTTTGTTTGTCTGGTTGCAGTGGGACCCGTGAGTAACGACCAACGATCCAAAATTTGAATTGTATGGGACAGTGTGTTTGGACGGATTCACCCTTTGGATTTGGATATTGGATACTGACTGAGTCTGGGTGGGAACGGTGCTACAATTTGAAGGGAAAGTGGTGCTTTGGGCTGCGTTATGTCATGTGTGGTCACTGCTCAGACTCTGCGATTTCGGCGCCTCCTCGTTTACCTTTCGCAATCCATCATTTTTGCAATTTGCAAACGTAACGGCTCTCTTCTTTCGCTCTTGGGCTGGGCTGGGCCGGGTAATGGGTTATTTTTCAAATTAAATTAAATTAATTCATAGAACATATAGTGAATAATATGCAAGAGGAAAATAAACACACCAAAAATGTTATATAAATTATTTAACGTTTTTTTCATCAATATACGCGTGAACAATAATAATGAATAAACTAAACATATGTTCGTGATTGGAGCTAAACTTAAATGATCGGGAAGTGAAGGACAAAATTAATAACAAAAATTATCATATTTTTCTTTTTAGATTTTTTTTTTTTATCATCTAATGGCTAAAGAGTGGGATGAATTGGGAAATCTTTGAAGAATACATCTAGTCCTTGTTTTCTTTTAATATTTTCCTCCAGAAAAAAAAATTTTAAAGTGTTAATGGATTAGATTGATTTTGAGAAGTATTATCAAATTATCAAACTGTCCATATGAATTATGTATCTCATTGTGTTTATTAAGTTTTCGAAAGAGTTTATTAAATATTTTTATACGGTTAATCAATCATAATTTTTTTAATATGACTTTTAAAACTTATTATAAATAATTATTTATAATTAAATAATAATATAAGATTACTTTACATTTTCAGTACATAGACTATTTTTTAAAAATGAATCAAATCTAATTTAAATTAAACTTATATAGACATATAAATTTATTTATGAACACATTTACGATTTATTATGTATGTGCACGAAATATTGGTAGTTAACTTTATTTTTGAAGGCTTTGGTAATTAACTTTCTTATCATAATAAAGATTGGTTACTTTACTCAGTCTAAAAAGCTTGGATCTCTTTTAATTTGATTGGGATTAGATAAAATTTAATATCATATTCAAAATCCCAAAGACAAATTTAATAATTCAAAACTAATACCAGTAGTATAACTGGCATTTAAAAATCTCTAATAGCAATTTAACATTTTTATATTAAAAAAATATTTGTGTGGTATAAGAAAATTTAAAATTCCAGTCATGAAATTGGCAATGGTACATGGTTTGTTTGTTGGCATTAACCGGATTGTCATCCAAGCCTCAACCTCAAACGTCCACGTCCCTGCTATGTATTATTGAATGGGTTCAGACTCAGACTCAGTCACGGACTCTAATATTAAAGTTTATTTTTAAACTTTATAATGTATGGAAGAATTCCTACATGATAGCAAATTGAAAGAGTAATCATACATTTAATTATTATTATTTTTTTTTATCTCTTTTCAATACTTTACATATTTTTTTTTATATCTTTTTTGTCCCTCTTAGTCTCGATCGTCTTGTGAAAATATTGTAAAATATATATAAAAGTATCATCACTCAAATTGAAATGATCGAGTACCTGAGATTCTGAGTTAGATGATTTGCAGAGTTCTTTCCTCCACTCAATCGTGTTTTGTCAGCTTGTGTCCTATATACTCTTCTTTTTTGTTTTCTAATTTCTATTATTATTATTATTATTATTTCCATTTGTGCTTCATATTTGCCGTTCATTTCGCTCATTGTTCTCATGATAAACTCTTTGACATACATTGTCGCATCTATCAGTGTACAATTGAACGGTGCACAAACCAATTGGTCCCTACTGCATGAACTGTGCATACAGCATGTCGCAGCAACGATGGGTAACCCCATGTATAATTTTCTTTTAGATTAACCTTGCTTAACTTAAAGTACGAGTGAGAAACTGTTCTTTACACACATTTAAACAGACATTTGACATCTACAACATTATATTTTAGGACACGAGTATTTTGTACATAACTTACACGACTTTAGGTGTATTAAATGCAAATTTAAAGGCATAGGTGAAAAATAACACGAATTCGCCTTTACGCAAACCATAAAAGCTACCATGTCATTCACCTATTAATTCCTTCGACACAGAATATCTCAGTATTATCGTTGGAGATTTTATTATGGTCCAACAAATTAATATAGTAATATAATAATGAAGAAAAAAGGTGGGTTAGAAAAAATAACATTAGAAGGAAAGAAACAAAAAGAGAGTGAGTGGATGAACGGTGGGTGGATGTATGATTGCGTTGCGTGTAGTAAAATGACGTGAGTTTAAAAAGAGAGACGTGATAGACAGACAAATTGTGAGGCTGTTTTGGCGCTGAGAATATCCCAAAGAAAGAGATGAGAAGTTAGAAGTTAGAAGAGTATATTCACGTCAAGTAACAACTAACAAGGACACGAGCACCAGCACCAGCACCATGTTTTGCTTCAACCTTTGACACGGGAATGGTTATAGAGCGATGAGAGTGATAGTGCCTCTACAAGGCGTTGTCCAAGGCACAGGTGGTCTTTTCTGGGGTTCAGTCATTCCTTGTGCTCTCTTCTACTTTCTCCAGCTCTTTTTTAAAACCAAGACACGTCACCACCCTGACCCTGAGGAGGAGGAGGGGGATTCCACCACCACCACCACCACCACCACCACCTTCCACCGCTCTCTCTCTTCCAACCACAGGCACGCCACAGCAACTGCCTCTGCTTACGTATCTCCTCGTGCCAATTCCATAACCGCCGCTAACTCCCCTTACTTCCTAGGCTTGCACAAGGTTGCCGATGATCCCTACCACCAAACTCATTATCCTGACGGCATTATCCAACTTGCTTTGCACCAAAACACCGTGAGTCTCTTCTCTCTTCATTTTTCACTTTTCTCTTCACAGCTGAACTTAGACCATAATTGATTCACTCTCTTCATCGTTGGTTGGCCGTAGCTATCTCTCGACTTGATTCAAGAATGGATTAGCCACAACGGAAGCGCTGCTATGTTGGGGACACCACGAGGCATTGCTCCTTACCAACCTCTTGATGGATTGATGGAGCTCAAAGTGGTAATTCATACTCTGTTTTTTAATATGATAAAGTCATTATTGCTACTCCATGTTGATTCTCTATTCCTGCAGGCTGTTGCCGGTTTCATGTCTCAAGTTTTGGAAAACCTGATTTTCTTCAACACCTCCCGAATGGTACTAACTGCAGGTGCCACTTCTGCCATTGAGATTCTAAGCTTCTGCCTAGCAGATCATGGAAACGCATTCCTTGTTCCCACGCCTCTTAGCCCTGGGTAACTATCACTTTCCCATCCTCCCAACTATTTATTTTTCTTTTGTTGTAGAAAATGTAGTAATCCCGATTAGACTATGATTACACGATTAAAAGATTCTAAAAACTTGATGCTCTGTAATCACAATTGAGGTCACAGACTGTTTTTTTAAACCTTGACCTGCTTTGACAGTTTTGACGGGGTTGTAAAATGGCGCACTGGCGTTGAGATAGTACCTGTTCCCTGCCGCAGCACTGATGACTTCAATTTAACTATAACTTCACTTGAGAGAACCTTTCATCAAGCAAAGATGCGTGGTCAAAAAGTTCGTGGAATTATAATAAGCAACCCCTCAAATCCTGCTGGCAAACTGTTGGATAGGGAAACACTGTTGGATCTTTTGGACTTTGCTAGAGACAAGAACATTCACATAATCTCTAATGAAATGTTTGCAGGCTCTTCTTATGGAAACCAAGAGTTTGTGAGCATGGCAGAAATCATGGAGGCAGAAGATCATGACCGGGACAGAGTTCATATCGTGTTTGGTTTGTCAAATGAGCTCTCTGTTCCAGGTTTGAAGGTGGGTGTAATCTATTCTTATAATGACAATGTCGTGGCTGCTTCTAGCAAATTGGCAAGGTACTCCACTGTGTCTGCCCCAACCCAAAGATTGCTCATCTCCATGCTTTCAGATACAGGTTTTGTGCAAAAGTTTATCGAGGTTAACAGATTGAGGCTGCGGAAAATGTATAATACATTTGTGGCAGGGCTGAAGCAGTTGGGGATTAAGTGCACTAGGAGCAGTGGTGGTTTTTGCTGCTGGGCTGACATGAGCAGCTTCATTCGCTCTTACAGTGAAAAGGGAGAGCTTGAGCTCTGGGATAGACTGTTGAATGTTGCTAAGATCAATGTTACCCCGGGATCATCATGTCACTGTATTGAACCTGGATGGTTTCGTTTTTGTTTTGCTACATCCACTGAAAAGGATGTTTCTGTACTGATGGAACGGATTCGGAGAATTGCTGATGCCACAACAAATGCACATAGTTGATTCTGCAATTTATTTGGTTTATTGATTCTTTATTCTTTTAGAGAAGCCAGCATCATCCTGGGAGTTGCTTCAAAATGATTGGTTGTAAATTGTAATTTTAAAACCTACGCATCAATACTTAAAATACTTCATTATGTAGTCGGAACCTGGTAGATGATTTCTGCTGTCTTCAAATTAGCACTGAAATGGTTTCAGGTGCAATCAAAGGAGAAACAGTGAAATACTAATGTTGACCTGAAGAAGCGGAAGCACCACTGATGCTATCAAGTTAAGCCGCTTGTTTACAATGAGAGAAGTGTATGAAAAGAAAGGAAAGATAAAAAGTAAAAACTCCTTGCAAGAACCCAATTTGGTTATAGGCATGAGTGCATGATGGCAGTTTTTATTTTTTGTTCTTCACCTTCATTTTTTACTTTTTCTTTTATTAGGATTACAGAATTACATATCCTTCAAGCTTTGTATATTTCAGCTGGAGGGTCCTATTGTATTTATTACTGTAATATTTGGTGCGATATTAACAACCTGAGGACAGAATTTGATAAGTGTTCTTGCTTGCTCAGCTGTTGAAGTTTAACGAGCTTTTGGATGACATACACCTTTTATCATCAGGGGTGCTCCCTTCACGAGGATGGAACAAATTTAATGTTGATAGCAACTTCCCTAGACATGATCTTTGTAAGAAGAAAAAACATTTTTGTTGGGTAGAGTATGGGTAATAACGGGCATCCATTTGCTTTTGGGAGGAAAAAAGGCAAACAGAGAAGAAAAGGATAAAAGCTTAGAAACAGAGTCGTCGTATGGTATCATGCTTTCTCAACAATTTCTCATATCATCGTTTGTACCTCATGACATTTATGGAATCCAAAAGAGAAAAAGTTGGAAATGAATCATAGGCATCTTTTGTATTCCCCTTGAAAACACGCAAAGTAACGGAATAAACAAATGCCTTTATTTGCAGATGTTACAAATTTTATGGAAATAAAAAAAATAATGGCAATATAAAAATGAATACAAAAGAATTTATATCCTTCATCTTTTATACGTTTTGAATGCCTAAGTAAAACATCCTTTCCCATGCCCTCTTGAATGCCTAAGTCTGTCTGATACTGTACTGCATGGAGAAGCTCTTACTGGTTAATGGGACTCCAATCCATTTCTAATGGACTCAAGGACCTGGACAACCTCAGCCATGCTTGGTCTCCTTGAAGGATCCTCCGAAGTACAAATTAGCCCCAATCTCATAACCTGAATTAATTCGTTCTCAGCAAATCCCAGTAAATTTCTGTCAAAGCAATCTGAAGCTGAGCCAGTCTCCAACAAACCTCTTACATATTCACACAGAACCACCACCTCATTTGTGGTTGGACTTTCCACAGGCTTCCTCCCTGTAACTAACTCCAAAAGAATCACTCCAAAACTGTAAACATCGCACTTCTCGCTCTGCCTCAGGCCTTGAGCCAACTCTGGTGCAACATATCCCACAGCATTGTGGAATTTGGTCAGACCATAATTATCCAAAATGGGAAGTAACTTTCCTAATCCATAATCAGACAACTTAGCTTCATACTTATCATCTAGGAGTATGTTAGAGGATTTAATGTTGAGATGAAGAATTGGAGGTTTACAGTCATGGTGGAGATAAGCAAGGGCTCTTGCGGTTCCCACTGCAATTTGGAACCTTCTAGACCAATATAGTTCCCTATTGCCTCTACTAGTGCTGGTGCCAGGATAGCCAGACCCATGTAGATTATCATACAGATTTCCATTTGGGATAAACTCTGATAGAATCAACTGCATTGAAGATGACCAATAGTAACCTTGAAAAGCAACTAAGTGAGGGTGTTGAAGGTTACCTAGTCGCCCAATTTCATGCTCGAATTCCTCCTGGTTTCTGAGCCTTCCCAGAGTCTCAAGCTTCTTCACTGCAATTGAGATGCCACCTTCAAAATCAGTTCGGTAGACTGTACCAATCGATCCACCGCCTATCAAAGATTCTTTGTCAAGCAATGCTTTAGTACCTGCCTCCCAATCTTCATATTTTGATGGTAAGCTTTTGCTGAAGAGAACCAGCTTTCCAATTATAACATTTGACTCTGTTGATCCAAGAGGTGTGCTCTCAACAATCATAATCTGATCATCATCTTTTCTTCTACCACGTGCCCTCATATTCATGATGGTCACCAAACAAACCCCAGCAAGAATTACAGCTGCAGCAACAATTGCAACAATTGCTGAGGTGCTAAGAACTTTAGACTTCCCAGGAGCTGAAGATGATCCAGTTCCGTTTCTGTTTCCTGTGCAAGTGGTGTCCAAAGGAGGACCACAGAGAAGAGGATTATTGGAAAATGAAGATGCACCAAAATGCTGTATGGTTGCAACATCAGGAATGCGGCCAGAGAGATTATTGAATGAGAGATCAAAATGTGTCAAGTTATTTAAATTTCCAAGGGAAGGAGGGATTGAGCCAGAAAGCGAATTACGTGACAGATCTAGATACTGGATCCTTAATAGGTTTCCTAGGCTTGGGGGAATGCTTCCATTAAGCTGGTTATGGTGCAGGTTAAGGGATTCCAGGTTTGTCAAATTGTAAAGGGTCTGAGGAATCTCACCTTCTAATTTATTACCAGAAACATCCCTGCAGCAACATAAAAGAATGAACTCAGATTTTATTCAGAGGGTTTAAGTCTAATATAATAATGCAGAGTAATTAGAGAAAGTTACAAAACTCACAGCCCAAGAAGAAACTTGCAATTGCTTATATCATCAGGAATTTGGCCAACGAGGTTTAGATTCTGCAAATCCAGCAATTCAAGCAGCTCAACGTTGCCAAAGCCCTTGGGAATCGTTCCAGCAATGGAATTATTACCCAATTTGATAACTATTAGTCCCCGCAATTCCTGAATATCCAGTGGGATATTCCCCTCCAGCCTATTCAACTCCAACGCCAATAGCTTCAGGCTCTTGCATTTAGTTATGCTGGATGGAATCTCCCCATCCAAAGAATTCCCCGAAGCATCGAAGATTTCCAATCTCCCACTACAGCCACTGATCTCAGGAATATGTCCTTCAAATCCATTATACGATAGATTGAGATAGGTAAGATTTTGCATTTCAAGGACGAGGAATGGAGCCAAATCAGTGAATCTATTGCTACCAAAATCCAAATGTACCAAACTTTGGCATGAGGAAATGAGCCCCTGCACGCTCCCTGACAAGGCATTGCTTCTAAGCGACACATATGACAACCTTGGAATGTCACAAAGCCGCGGAGGGACAACCCCACTAAGGTTGTTGAAGGAAAAATCAAAGCCTTCAAGGTTGGAGCAATTCACCAAGGAGGCAGGAATTGAACCGGCAAGGTTGTTATGAGAAAAAGAAACGAACTTGGTTTTGTAGCAGTACCTAAACAAAGCAGAAGGTATCTCCCCAGTGAAGCCATTCTTGGATAAATCTAGAAAGCGAATGCTAGGCAAATCACCAATGAACTCAGGGATCGAACCAGATAAAGCATTGGAACTCAAATTGATCTTCCACAGCGAGTGAAGATCACCATAACCTTCTGGAATACCACCTGAGAAACGGTTCCCGAACAACGTCAATATCCTCAATCTCGTCAACCCCGAAAGTGACGAGGACAACACCCCTCCCAAGCTAGTGTTCCAAAGCACAATTCTCTCTACAAACCCTTCAGAGTTACACCAAACACCCTTGAAATCATGGCACGGGTTTCCACTTGAAGTCCACGAACTCAAGCTGGCGCGTGGATCGTCCGTGATGTTACCCTTGAATTCAAGCAAAACTTCCTTCTCAGTTGCTGCTGCAGAAGCTGTCACAAGCAAACAGAAAACAGTGCACAATAGAGCATGAGAGAGATGAATTTGACGGTGTCTTCTCATGCTCGAAACAATGTGATCACCCCTTTGACATCCTAGCTGTCTCAAACCGAAATGGATTCGATTCTGAGGTGTGTTGCTTGCTCAGCTACAATGTTTCAGGTCTCGTAAACGCTGGTCCGATAAGAAACAAAACATCACGATCATCACCGACTGGGAGCATTCTCATTAAGAAGACCGGAATTGAAGGAGAGAGAAACAAACCCAAACAAATAACATAAAGTTGGATTAATACTAATATTTAATACTATTATAAACCAAAGTACTAGTAGTACCAGTTTAATCTCTCTCTACTTTTTTTCTGCTGGGTTCTCTCTCTGTGTAGGAATCAAGAACAAAGATTCACTAATGCCCATGTTATGTTTTTTTAGTGGGATGGCATAAAAACGGGAGCTTTTGGGGAGGAAGAGAGAGAAGGTGGAATGGGGAAGAGAAGAGTAAATGAAGAAGGTGGAAATGGTGGCTGTACCTTTGCTGGAAAGGAAGCAGGTGACACAGTGCGAAGGAATTAAATAAACTTCTTTTAATAGGTTGTGATATATAAATTCAGAGATTGCCACCAACTGAAGGCTGAACCACGTGCATGAGAGTAGAGAGTAGAGAATAGAGACCCCCCCATTTTCTCTTTCTCTCTCTATAGACTTTCTAAACCAATGATACCCTTTTAACTATGAGAACCCAATCTGTGTCTGTGACTGTGAGCTTGATGAGCAGTAATGAGTTACTTACAACAGTATTAATCTATCTCACTACAACCATGTCTTTTTTTGTTGTTGTGTAGGGCCTGTTTTTCTCTTACCCGGCATTTATTCTTCCCTACCATCCAAGTCACCACCATCACCCCCCATCCCAATTAATATGCAAGAGGAGATAGGTAATGGGTTTGGAATATTGGGGAAACAAAGAAAGAAAATTGAAGAAAGAAGATGAGAGAGGAAAATAAAAGAGTTAAGGAGTGTGTTTGTTTGTCTGTAGTACCGTTTCCTGGCCCTCCTTGCTTTATTATTCTATCTATCCGTTTCGTTCGCGACACTTTTCGTTTGAATTCGTCGTAATTAGCAGCTCATTACAGTGCCAACAAAAGAGAAAAAAATAGTCACATCAAACTATTTATAATTGCATTAGATATATTGTTGTAATTAATCAGCCTTAATTGTTTTCATTTTCTCAAGGATTAGGAAAGACATTTTTTAGAAAAAAAAAATTTAGTGGACCAGATGTCACGCAACTTACAGTTATAAAAATTAAAAAAAGAGATGTAGCATTAAGTTAGTAGTTAAAGTATTATTATATTTTGTTAACAAATATCATTACATCTATTTGTTTTACTTTATGTCTTAAAAATTGTAGAAAATATATTACAGTACTACTACGAGAATATTCTAACAGTTAACGCAGCCACTACGATGCGACCACAATTGACAGTGAAAGGCAAAGTAGAAAAATACGTAGGTGATCCGATTCTTGACACGCAGTTAAGTTGGGTGATTTTAGCCGTCCGATTTAAATAGAAAAAAGATTGGTCCTTCCTTCCCTTCCCATTACTTCTTCTAAACGAATGATTTTTATTTATTTATTTTGATTTTTCATTTGTCTGAAAAGTCCTTCCCTTAAACAACGTTATTCCCTTTTGTTCAAAATTGTCTTTTAGCATTTGACTAGTAAAGAGGGACCAGAATCTCTTCACTTCTGTTACCGAAAATTCTTTCTTTTCCTTTTATGTAAAGGGGGATTTTTCTTACTTAATCAACGGTTAAAAAGCTCAACTTTTGCAAATGACACATTGACACAAACAATGTAAGCATAAATCAACGTCTCCAAAAGGTAGGTTTCTCTCGCGTCACAGTTTGAAAATGCATTAATTCAATGCCTTTTCTATCTAATGGGTAATGATGACAATAATAATAATAAAAGTCATAGGCTGGCATAGTTGTGGTCCCTGGGATGGGGTCCTCCTAAGCAAGCTTGTCCAATGTCCTATCTTTGGATCCTTCTATCTCTCTCTCTTTTTTTTTTTTTGCAAAATTATAATTATTATTATACTTATACAACCTATGATGATATCATGTTCAATTCAACATTCTATAAGTTAAGTAGAAGAGGGAAGCTAATTATCTAATCTAATAGGGTTCATTATATTTTCATCCTTGGTTGTTGCCTGTGTCTTTCTTTGTGGCTGGATCAACTACCAGGTATGCCCTCCCTCCCACGAAAGAGTACGCACCAATATTGAGTATTGACCCATGTCCCCTAAAACAAAATAAATAAGAGGCCCAACTGACATCAACAGTTAAATGCCATTTATGGACTCCACGTCATATACCACCCATTTCATTTGTAATCGAATTCGAATCAGTACCTGTGTGTGTTTATGTCACTGTGAAACAGTAGATGAGAGTTTTTAACACATTGAGACAATTGTTAAAGACATGTAGCTTTAAGCATGTACTAATCTAATATTCAATACGCGTCATTCTAAGTTCTAACGTTTGTATGAACGCTGAATACAACCAAGGAGAACAAACATAACTCACTCCACAACACTACAAAGTTATACATATGTTCTTTCAGACATCCATAGGCCACCACTCAATTATATCCATACATAACCCACTTATATGTAACAGAGATATTATAAACATGTACCCAATTGCTAATATAAAAATTGTGTAACAGAGATTATTAATGAGAGCTGTAGCATGAATAGGATGGAGACAATCTTGACTCTTAGAAGACCCATCTCTAATTCTGTAATTCATCACCAATTCCTAATATTTCTTATAATTTTACATGTCATGCAAATTACCTTTTCCCCGTCGAGCTTTCACTACTCTTTTCTTGTCCTATTTTCAAAGCACAATTTCTGAAGTTTTCTTTTAGTGGAATATATTCACAATTTACAACTAAACAGAAAAGGTATGAATGTGATAGCTACACCCATACGACAAACCAATGAAGATATCGGATCATCAGTGGACAAATAGTTGGAAAAAGACAGGAAACATTAATATAACTTGTCAAACTCAGGGAAATCAACAAATTCCATGTGAATCGTACGCAGAAAGTTAATAATAAATTCAATTAAAATTTAACTAAGCATAAAAAATTAAAATTTAACTGAATCCAGTTCATTAAACCTAAAATATTGTACACAGAATCATTTAAAATAGTCGAGTCGGGCATTAAGGACTACCAAAAGAAACTCATGGCTCGCGCGAACTCATTCCCTGCCCTCCTGATCATAGTTTTAATCCCAGATAAAAAGTTTAAGGTAGGCCTCATTATTTCAAGTCATCTTTTTGTATATATTTATCTTTACACCTAATGAGAAAGAACTACTTTGGTTGTCTTTTCATCTCTATGTTCCGTGATTTAAATTTTTACAAGAAATATAAAGTGTAAATGAAAATAATGTGAGACAAACATTTTCATAACCAACAAGTCAAAAATAATTCAGATTCGTTGGGTGCGGGGGGGGGTGGGGTTAGGGTGGAGATGAACAAGTCACTGTGTCATTTCCATCATTTCTGTATTGTTGGTTCTTGTGCTTTCCGTCCTAACAAAAGGTTAAAAGAAAAATGCCAAAACGATGAGGACTAGAACATTGAATAGATCATATACAAGCCAACAACGACGATATACTTGATTTACACAGAGGAATCTTGGCGAGTTGAAAACAAACTCTCTAAAAGTGGGAATTTCATTTAATTAATATTTAATACACATATATTGTGTTTGGAAATCTGTTGAGAATGAGGAAAAAAATTACATTTAGGATGTAGAAGATATAACTATTAGCTTCTTAAAATCACATCTGAGATGTGGAAAATTACATCCAAATTCCAAAATGTAGAACCAAACATGCTAGTAGTGAAATGAGACAGAAGCACCATCAAAGAAAACATTGATGTTAGCCGTGTTAGCTTGTTCTGTGGTTTAAAACACGCTGTGCAGTGTGCATCAAAATGTGGCAGTATAAGAAAGTAGTAACTGCCTACTGCTGCCTGCAAATAAATCCAGACTAAACCTACTAAATTATTGCAACAGCGGATCATCCTCTTTTTGTAAATCCTTGAGCTGCTTCTTAGCATAGTCTGTGAAAAAGATTATTGTAGCTACAGTTATGCTTAAACCAACAACGTTGACCACAATTTGTGGAACAGATAGAGACTGATTTTCATGTGTAGCATCAGCCAATGTTTTTATCAAAATTCCCCTGCAGTGGAAGAAAACAAAGTAACAGTGAATTGAAGAGGGTATTTCGCAGCATTGGGTAACAAATGAAGACAGATATCATACCAGCTTCATGCATGAAAACAGATCATACGCTTACATATAGACAAAGTCATAGAATAGATGGTAATGCATAACAAAAGCAAAGTCCTAGTATAGCCAATAAAGTATGCATTGGAGAGAAGAGGCTACGTACGTATAAATTGAAAGAAGTATTTCTGGCACCATTCCTGTCAAGGATCCGAACAAGTAAGGCCAATACTTAACATTTGTTGCCACAGCACAATAGTTGTACAATATGTATGGAAATGGAGAAACCCTGATTAAAGCAACTGTCCGAAATTGATGAAACCAATCTCCTCCACCAGCTGATCTTAGAACAGAAGCTCTCTTTGGATACTTTTCTAACCACCCCTGCAAATAATCATGAAACTTCAAACAAATGAATGAATCATAGCAGTTTATAGAAAAGTGTAGGTATGTATGTATGTACTTCAATTTTACGATGGAAGATTGAACCGATCATGAAAGGGAGCGACACTCCCACCGATGCCGCGGAAATGATTAGAAGGAATCCATATCCATAACCAAATGTCAACCCAGCCACCCACATAGATGGTGAAGATGGCAAAATGAAGGTAGGGAACAAAGCTATAGAACCAAACAATAAAACAGCTAACACCGGAGAACTAAATGTGCTCCTCTCCCAAATTATTAGCGGAATAATCCCCTGAAAATAATAAAAAAAAAGTAATGTCATCTATGCAAATGCAAATGCATAAGGTATTTGAATAATAATAAGAGGAAACCTTTTCTACGAAGAATGGGCTTCCCCATTTGAAAGCGACGATGGCCAGGAGGCCCAGACATATGAAACATAGCACCAACTTAACCGAAAACCCAAGACGCCATGTTTCTCTCCGGTTCGTGGCCTCTGGTTGTGGGTTCCACCTCAATTTAACGTATTCTCCACCGTCGTGATTACGCTCCATGTCCCTCGTGCGATCACTGTCGTCGTTAGCGGCATCCAACTCCAAATACGTCATCGTAATTGCAAAGGCTCACAGGGATTGGACGCTGTCGGAGGTACGGTGGCCTCAACGCCACCGGCAATGAAAGCGAACACAGTACCGCCAATTTTTGGGCCAGGAAATAACGGTTTAGATTCAGCGCAATGGAAACCACAACCGCTATTACCCGCCAAATGAAAGAAGGAAGGAAGGGAAATGCTGAAGATGGCGATGATAATAATAGTAACTTATCAAATAATTAAATCAAATTCCTTATGCTTTATGATTTTTTTAATTGATAGTTAAATTTTTTTTAATGTATAATTGATTATCTTTCTATATTATTTATTAACATTTTTCTTATATCATTCACTAAAGTAATCATCTCTATTATACATACAGAGGGTGTGAATTTGGTGTCCCACTGACCAAATTGAATTTACATCCCACTTTCAAATTTATTTTGTTCACGGTGGGTTCAGAATTCGAATTCTCCATTTCAATTCTAAACTTTTTTATTTATTTAATAAAAATAATAATTAAAATATTAATAATAAAATAACAAAAGAAAATTTAATAACAAAATTAATAATTATTAACGTAAACATTAACAAATAATATAACTAAAATTTTAATTTAATTTAATAACATTAAATTTTTTAACTAAAGTTATTTATTTTTTAAAAAAATGATATTTATTTACTCATTAAATATTTTAAAAATTAATATATAATTTTAAATAAAAAAATTAGGTTAAAGTATAATTATATTCTCTTTAATCTTTTTAATATTTGATTTTGATTTTTGTGATCTTCAATTATAATATTTAATTTTATAAATTTTGATTTATTTAATAGGTTATGAATTAATAACTGTGATTAGTAGATTTTTTAATTTAATCATAAATTAATTAAAATTTATTAATAGTTATGATTAATATAGTTATTTATAATTAATGATTTTTAAATTAATTTAATAATTTGATTAATCAAAAGGATTAGCCCGTAATTATTATAACAAAATGATTTTTTAGGTTTTTTTGCAATGTTTTAATGTAATTTTAGATGAAATGAAATGTTTAAAATTGTGAAATTGACTTTATTTACGTAAGTACTATTAAAATAAATCATTATTCATGTCAAAAACATGTTTTACATAAATAAATTGAAGCGAAAAATCACACCTTTAAAAAGAATAAAATTTTGTAACAAAAGTAATTTTTTAATATTTTTTAGGATTATTTTTATAAAATTTTAGTTTGAACAAAGTGTTTAAAATTATATAATTAGTTTTATCAACGTGAATATTATGAGAATGAACTGTTTTAGATATAAAAAAAAAAATATGTTTCACGTAAATAAATTAAAGTGAAAAATCACCTTTAAGAAATGGAATTGTATAATAATTTTTTTTAAAAATTTTTAGACATTATTTTAATGTAATTTTAATTAAAACAAAGTGTATAAAAATTGAAAAAATCATATAATGATTTACTCACATTGTTGTTAGCACTACAAATAATTTATTTTTAAAACCAAGGAATAAAAAGTCATTGCTGATAAAAATAGATAATTACTTTCGAATTTTCAAATCAATTACTTCATTATGGAAAAATGTGAATTCTAAACTTATATACGAATAAAAAAAATTGAAGAGTAAGGTGTGAATTTGGTTGGGAAGACCTGAATTTACACCCTTTACAATATAGAATGTCAGTTTAATAAATAAGATGAAAAGAAATTAAATTATGTATTAAAAAAAATAAACTGTAAATAAAAAAATTATCATTTACAATTACAACGCTTTGATTTGGTTTTAATGTGAACCTCACCTCTTTACTCTTTTTTTTTTTTTTCTTTTTGTTGTTTTCCGCTATAATAATACAGATTAATTTGTTTTTCAGCAATTGGCTTCTTTTTATGATTATTATTTTTTATGCTTGTCAGTTATTTAACTGGTGTAGTGTAATGTATGTCACCATGCATTGTATATTATTTTTATATAATTAATTTATAATAAATAATATATTTCCATACATGATATAAACATGAGTATTTTTTTAATTATTTAGATACTACTAATGTTTTATATAAGTTTTGTATCATTTGATTAATTAATAATGCTATATATAGTAACATCACATGTTTAGTAAACAGATAAAAACGGAAATAAATAAAATACTATCATCGTCGTGCTACTGTCATCTTTATACATACGAATTTTTTTCCTGAGATTTTCTTATCCACTTTCTATTACTTTATAACTTTATTAGTTAATAAACAATAATATATTATAATGTTCTTTTAATTTTTTTATTTTATAAGATTTATATAAAAAATGTTTCGTGCATTAACTTTTTTTTTTTCAAAAAATATTATTCATTAAAAATAGTTTTAGAGTGACGTGAAAAAGTATAACTCATCAATTTGTCAAAATAAAATAATGTATTCTAAGGATTGAAGGAGATATTTCATGTACACTAATTAATTAGGTGAAAAATAATAAATAAATTTAGTTAACACATTTATTGTTATTAAAGAAATGAAGAGAAAGTCAACCCAATTTCATTGGGCATTGTCCAGTTTTTTGTTGAAAAAAAAAAAACAATATAAAAAGGTCAGGTAAGTATGAGTAACATGACATGACGTTTTGAAAGAACAGAAGAAAGAGAATTGAATGATGATTTGATAAATCAGAATCAGAATCAGGTGGTAAATAAGCGAGCGGTGCAGCATGATTTCAAGTGGACTGAAACTGAAGCAGCACTTGTTCGACTTCCACACGACGCTCTTCCATGCTCCCAAACCCCCAGTTTTATTAGTTCCACGCAGCAGTAACGTCTCTTGTCCATTCTCCCCGATTCGTTTCAATTCACCATTCCCATGTATGCAATGTGATCTACTCTCTCAACCATCTTTAATTTCTCTATCCAAATACATAATACTAGTTTTATGTATGTTCTGTTCTGTTTTCATTCATAGACCGGAGCCCCAAGATTCCCCTAAAATGTTCACCGCTGCACTCTTCAGATTCCATCCCACCCGATCCACCCGCTGCCCCAACCCAGGTATTTTTTATTCATCTGTTCAACTGCTTCCCCACGCTTACTTAATCATTTTTTATTTATTTAAATGCTACCAATTGAGTGAAATTCATGTGCAAGTGCAACCTACTAAATCCTTTGGGTTCTACTTCCTAGTTCCTATTTGATGACACTCACATCAAATTTACCCAACAATAACAATGTGTGTTGAAAAAACAGTGCATTGCTAATATTTCTATATGATGGAAAATCTGCTTAAATATTAGTATTAGTAGTAGATTTTGCAGTTTTTTTCTTTTACATCAAGATTCAGAGCATGTAGTCTTTTTTCATGTAACCAAGTTTGACCTCTGAAATTTCTTGCATGCACAAAATAACGTAGGGAATCTTCACTTTTGGTTATTTTGTTTCTTTCCTCAGATGGAGCAAAATTCAATGTCAATTCTGGAGATTATGAAGCAATCAAATTCATATCTGCCTCATGTACTCATTGCTAGTATACTGCTAGCTCTAATCTACCCACCTTCTTTAACGTGGTTTACCAGCAGGTCTGTCGATGTTCTAATGAATTGATAGATAACAAGACTGTTTTACAATTATTTGCAATTCTTGCGAACACAACTAGTGAGATGATTTGCAGTTAATGAAGGAACAGTAATTAGCTCTCGTATAGAATTTCATGCTGTATCTCTTTGAAGTTTAAACTGCAAAATGGAATGGAATGCTGAAAACTGGTGGTATCTGAAATCCAATATGGAAAACAGACAATAACTTAAAAAGAAAAAAAATAAAATATATATATATATATATATATATATATATATATATATAACCATAATATTTTTTTTATTATTTTAAGTGATCTACTTGCAGATACTATGCACCTGCACTAGGTTTTTTGATGTTTGCTGTTGGGGTTAATTCAAATGAAAATGACTTCCTCGAGGCATTTAAGAGGCCAGCAGAAATTGTCACTGGTTATTTTGGCCAGTTCTTCGTGAAGCCTCTTCTTGGATATCTGTTTTGCTTGATTGCAGTAACTGTTTTAGGCCTACCAACAACAGTAGGTGAGGGTGGTTCGTCTTAATACTAAAAAGTGCTGCCTCAGATGCACTTTCTAATTTTTGGCTGTAAAATGAATCAGGCGCAGGAATTGTATTGGTGGCTTGTGTTAGTGGTGCCCAGCTTTCAAGTTATGCTACTTTCCTGACAGATCCACAAATGGCACCTTTAAGCATAGTTATGACATCCCTATCCACTGCTTCTGCAGTTTTTGTCACGCCACTCTTGCTACTGTTGCTCATTGGGAAGAAATTGCCTATAGATGTAAAAGGAATGGTGTATAGCATTACTCAGATCGTGGTAATACCTATTGCAGCTGGTCTGCTTCTAAATCGGTAATACTATATATGGTCTCAGATAAATATTAGTATTAGTGTTTTTTTAAAAGGTTTCATCTTCTTACCCCTTCATTTTTACAGATTCTTTCCTCATATCTGTAATGTTATTCGACCATTTTTGCCTCCGCTATCGGTATTGGTGGCAGCTGTCTGTGCTGGAGCACCACTTGCCTTTAATGTTGAGACTCTGAAATCCCCCTTGGGAGTCACTATCTTGTTGCTTGTTGTTGCTTTTCATTTGTCATCTTTTATAGCTGGTTATATCCTCAGTGGATTTGTCTTCCGTGATTCTCTTGATGCGAAGGCATTGCAACGAACAATTTCCTTTGAGACAGGTACAAAGTTTCTCCATTTTCATACATAAAATGCCTGTAATAGTAGCATGTTACTTTAATAACTTCATTTATCTAATGGCAGGAATGCAAAGTAGCCTGCTTGCCCTGGCTCTTGCTAATAAGTTCTTTGAAGATCCAAAAGTGGCTATTCCTCCAGCAATTTCTGTAAGTTCCCCCTCCACATAGACTTCAATTACAGTCATATGTTTGGCAATATAAATCCTCTTTATGTCTCTTTTCTGTCACATGTATGTGTGACTCTATGTACATATGTTCTGTTTGATATATGGTTTTAATTCTATAAAAAAAAAAAAATATGTTCTGCCCGATTTATGATTTTAAATCTATAAAAAAAAGGGGATAGAATGGTATATGATTTAAATGCCTTTAGTGCATACTTATAGCAACACAGCTGATTGCTTCGATGTTTTAGAAAATGCTAAGTTTTTGTTTTTGGTCAACAAAATAGAAGGCATTAAAGTATCTAATTATCTATATTGATAAGACAATTATGTCACTTATGTGGACAGATGGAATGTGTTAAAAGTAAACAATATATATTGATAGGACAGTTATGTGAAGTGTAAACAGCATGGTAGTTTTTTATGCATTTAGCACTGTTGGGCAGTTTTGTGCATAGTAACAGTTTTATAGTTATACATGCGTGTGTTTTCTGTATATCGCATGTCACTTTCTGCATTCAGTGTGGGGATTGTATTTTGAGTGTTATCCAGAGAGGAGGACTCGCTCTGGGGGCTTAGGCCTGTTTTTGTGTATTGAAAGATGTTACTCTGTGAGGGGCCTTGTCCTGTGTTCTTTTACTCTCTGGGATCTGTTGTTACCTCTTTTCTGGTTTAATCCAATAGACATATAAACAAAACTACCAAGTTTGTACGTGTAACACTTGAGTCTAACATATATTATTTCATGCTAGAGAAGTAGGGTGTAGTGCTGTTTAAAAATTATTATTCTATTGCAAAATATAAGTTACCAAATTTGCCTGCAGACTTCAATTATGTCTTTGATGGGATTTGCCCTTGTCCTGATTTGGACCAGAAGAGGAAAGAGTGAGATAAAGAACAGCTCCTAAAAGGTATGGAAACTGCTAATTGGTCCATCTTGTATTGCAGTGAGCATCGGTTCTGCTTACTAGGAGGGACCAATGACAGTCATAGTGATAATTATGTATTAATATCACACTGTCTATTTATGACTTGTAGCCTGTTTCTTTTAGATTTTAGGCAAGTTTGTGATCAGTATAAAATCCAGTTCATCAGTGACTTTTGTGGTTTATTTATTTTTTATTTTCTTGAACGCACAAACTAAGGTAGGTCAGATCCTCAAGCGTTAGTTGCCGTTAGACTTAATAGATGTTTAATTGATAGATGAGGTTCGTTACCTGCAACTCTGTGGGTTCGGTGATAGGCACCTTTCAAAGGAACAGAATTTAAAAGAAAGAGTAGCTGGAAATAATAAATGCAAGAATCTCAACAAATAATGGAGTATTTCCAGCAGGAGTATTTCCAGCAAGAGTATTCCCACGAAAGGTACATAAACAAACTCAAAAACTGCCTTCACTGATCCTCAACAACGTATTTATAGTATCCTGCTGCATATGGATAAATGTAGTTTGGGGTTTTGCGTTTAAATTTAATTTTTAGGAGATTAGGGGGTCTTTGGTACAGGATTTTTTTTTTTAGGTTTCAGTAAATTTAAAGCTGGGAATGTTTGTTTTACATGTTTGATTTTTTTTTTTTTTTTAAATAACGTTCTTACCAAACAATGTTTTTCATAAACTTTTAGTTATGTTTCTCACAAAATTATTGTCATGGATAAGTGAGTCTAATTTTTTGAGTTGTTTTTTATTACAGCAACAAAAATATGACGTTATTTTTACTAGATTATTTAATATGATAAATAGTTGAACTTTTCAACAAAAAGTCACATTATTATTTTTTATTTACATGAAATATTTATAAATATTTCAACAATATTTATGACTAACCAAATAGATTTTAGTCATTCAATCATGATTTTTGAGCATGAAATTATTTTCTTGTACCAAAAGCTCCAAAAGAAAACAAAAAGAAAGTATTAAAATAAAGAAAGTTTGTAATTGTAATAGAAAATTTTCATTTTTTAAGAGCATCTATCATGGAGTTACTTAAAAAAATTGCTTAATAATAAAAATTATTTAATTTAGTATGTCACGTAATTTTGGATTAGTTAAAATTGAAAGAAATTGTTTATATAAACAACTCTTATTTATGAGTTGTTTAACTTTGTATTAAATATAGGAATAAAAAAAAATTTAGAAATTGAGAAATTTGTTAATAAAAATTATATTAAATAAAAAATTTAGTTGAATTACTTAAAATTGAATAGCAAAAATTAAATTATTTAAAAATTTATCATTAGAATATATAAAGTAATACGTGAATCCACTTATTTGTGTTTTGATAAAGGTATTTTCTTTTATAGTTGAAGTTAATATATATTTGTATATTTAAAATATAAATCTAAAAAAAAAATCATAAATTAATAAAATTAAAATCAATGTATTTCACCTTAAGTAATTGCTATCTAAATAAATTATTGCAATAGTTTCAGATTGAAATTATTAAGATTTAACAGATGAAGAAACTAAACTCTACAAACTTTTTTTCTTTTTGAGTCTACGTATTATTGTGCAAACTTTAAGTCTGTCTCAACCATGTGCCTCTACATGGACACACACTCACAAGCCCATGACTCTCTTTTTATTCCACATACTTCTGCAGTAGTTTGATGTTTGGACCTGAGTAGCTCTGGGCTTTCTCTTGTTTAATAGCCTATGAGCCCTATTTTACATTATTCAATTTAATTAAAATTTTACATTATTTATTTTATTTGGCATAATAAAATTAAAATAAAAGAATTCTACTCGCCAGATAAAAGAATGGCTGTTTCCTTATCTAATATATTAAAATATTCTTTTAAATTATGAACATCATTTAATTTAGTTTTTAAATTAGAAAGATAACATTTTAATTTTTGAAATGATTATTTTAATTCTTAAAATTACAATAATAAAAATTAAAATGACGAATGTTTAGAAATTAGAAGTTTAAAAAAAGGTGTGGAAATGAAATGAAAGAAGGAGAAAGGGTGTTTGTTTATCCGAATCAAGGTGGATTGAAAAGCAAGAACAGACAGGTGCGATGGCAGCGGCAACGTTGTACTTGGCAAAACCATGTTCATGTTCTAGTCCCAAAATTCGGTTGGCAATTGGAACTGTAAATGTAAAGTGTCAAGTTAAAACCAAATCGACAGCAGCGGGTGTCCTGGGACTGGGTGTGTTCCACTTCCTCAACTTTGTCGAACCCGCTTCATGTCTTCAACTGCAACTCCACGAACCCCCCAATGCACTCTCTTTGCCCACATGGGCCATTCACGTCTCCAGTGTCGCTGAATGGTTTGTTACTTTACTTTCTCCAACTTTATTACACTCTTCATTTGATTTCATTCCTTGTTTTCTAAAGGATTATAGCCATGGCTTTGGTGTGGCAATACGGGGAAAAATCTGGATACTCAGCTTGGAAGGGCCTCTCTTGGGGAATGGTGACCTCAGTTTCTTCACTCCAATTTTTATTCCATTGCTATTCCTCCACTCCATCTCATATTTTCTGATTGTTCTATTCTAGGTACCTCTACTTGGTGGAGCTTTTTGTGCGTGCACGTGGCATTTCTTTTATAACTCCGACTCCCTCGAAGTAAGACGTCTTTTCATTCTTCATATACAACCACTATCTATTATTACTATTACTTACAACAATTTTAATTGACATAAACTTTCTATGATGGTTTGAAATAGACTGAAACTGTGTGTTCCATTGTTATTGTTTCGATGGTTTTAAATGTTATGGAATGCATTCCATACCATTCTATCAGATAATCCTCTGTTTCTTCCCTTCCAAATTCAATTATGGAATCAGTCTCTTTTTTTTTCTTTTTTTTTTCATTTCATCAAAAAAATATCCAAATAATGAATGATAATTTTGTTCCATTTAGTTTTATCTAATTTCATTCCATTCCACTCACCATTAGATATCTAAACTGAGTTGTATGCTTATCTTTAAAGTATAATTTAAGAACATTTCAAAACTCAACATTGACTTTGCACAGATCCTCACGGAATTTTTCTTATTACAGATACTTTGAGAATTACATACTTTAGACTACAGAGTACTTTTGCTATTCAATATTCAGATTATGTATAACCAATTTCCTTGAAAGCAATTTGTTTTCTAGGAATAAAAAGACTTGCAAAACATTAAATATGTTCTCTCTGTGTGTGTTGGGGTGGGGGGATTGAATTTGGACAGAGAGCTGGGGTAAAGCTCTGCCTGTTTCTGTTTTATAAACTGAAATCCAATTTCATTTCATTCATTACAACAGCATGGAATTAGTTTTCTCTTTTTAAAATAGTAGTGCAATATCAATTTTCTCTACTTTTAGTTTGTTAAAACAGAATGCGAGCTTATTGAAAAAGTAAGAATTAAGAGACGATGTAGGAGAAACCCTTCCTGTCACAGTGTAGATTCTAGAATTAGATATTACTATTTTACTAGTTTCTTCAATCTGAAAACACTTACTTAAGTTACCACTAAATCCCTAATCCATCTACACTTGTCAGGATACAGCAATGTATAATTTTTGGATTACCAAGTTGTACTGAGATCCATTACATATTGTCATGTATGTTAATGTGCCGCTGTTGAGAAAAATTGTCTTGTTGGATTACAATAGTAGACATACGGTTGTTCCATCTTGTAATAAAATCTGATTGACTGTGATTATGCTGAAGATATGAAATGATTGGGGTTCGCTAATGGGTTGTAGGTATTGGTGGCTCTTCAAGCGGCACTGACTGTTATAGGTAATGCCACAATGTGCATAGCTGCATATCGGATATACAAATCATCCCAAGGCTCCTAGAACTTTTGAATTGTATGGACGTGGGTACCGGAAGCATGTATATATATAGGCCTCAATGAAAATCAAAGGCTTTTGCTAATTGGTAAATTATCCTTCATGGGCTGTATGAATGTGAGAAGTGTCTGCTGTCATACCAAGATGGAATCCATGTCTTCTATTTTCTTGTGAGAGGATAAGCATGCTAGGAGATGCTCGTTCTTTCTGAATTCTATGCACAGTAGGTTCATTGATTTTATGTAACCCGAGATTGAGATGGATTTTATTTACGGTCGGTGTATTAATTCCTCAGTCTCCATGAACAACTTCCATTGTCTAGCATGTTTGTACATTAAGAACTTATCACTGGTTGTACTTTGTGGGATAATCTCGTACATTTTATGTTGTCTACATTCCGGTTCAAAGCAATAGTTTAATTTCTGTTTGAACTTTGGATGGGGACAAAAGTCCAATGCGGCAATGCTGATTTGGAGTATCATATACTCGTGAAATTTCACAGGATCTTGAAATGGTGTTGGGCTAGAGACAAGACAGCAATGTGAATAACAATTTTAACTTTTATTCTCAATATCATTTTCTTTTACAACATTCTCATTTTTTTTTAGTTATCATATTATTGTAACAGTATTTATTAGAAACAAAAATGTTTATCTTCTTTTTGTGGCAATTGGCAATTCCATCTGATTTTCGATTGCCATATGATCAACAGGAGCATTTTATTGGTAGCTACGTAAATCATGGAAAACTGGATGTTAGGGCTCGTTTGTATACGAATTGAAACTCGATCAGCTTCAAAGGATGATCCCAATCTATTAGGTAATGGATGTGTTTCTTTTAATCAAAATTAAAAATCATGGCTGCTCCGATCGACTTTGAAGCTCAGAAGGAATTGACCAATAATCTTTTCTTTTTTTTTATCCTGAAATTGAACCACATGCACAATAGTCCAGTACCACAAATCATTTGAAGAGTTGTGGTCCATTCCATATATAATTAGCGATCGATGTGATTCTTCTTCACGTCCTACTTCTTTTCAAGCTAACAAAAGCTGTTCCATCTTATCTCTACGGAAAGTCTTTGCCATCTATATCGATCGATCGATGTTAAGAGACTTCACGCCTTGTTTGTGTCACCACTCACCACTGCACTCCCAATCTAAAGCTGGCCTTTTTTCCGAAACAAAGCTATTTCTTCATGTTGCCACCGATTGTGGAGTGTGGACTCTCATTCATAATAACAAGCTCTTTATTATTTATATAATTGGTCATGCCTGTGCCTCGTCCTCGTGTGACCATATTTAATTACTTAGACATTATCACGTTATTGAATCTCGAACGTGCCATTTATTCTTCTAATCTCTTTTTGGCTTTTCCTTTGTTGGAATTTTGCATTCTATATATAGCTCGCAAATTTAATTTAACCAGTCATGGCGCAGTGATTGCTCACATAAATCTAATAATGTTCCAAATCGAAGCCGGAGGATTTAATGATATATACTAGGAAAAGTGTTTAAGGTGTGGCCTGTGGGGTTAATTTCACCACCCCACGTCCCAAATTTCCCAATTCTCCACTAATTAGATTCCATCGTCACCACCCCTTTTCCGAAAAAAAAGAGGACAGTCACTTACACAAATAAAAAAGAAAGAAAAAAGTCTACGGAAAGGAAAATAAACAGAAAAAAAAAAACAAAAGTAAAAAGTTAAAACCGGGCACAATTTAAGTAGGCAGAGAAAGAAATGAGATAAACATTACGAAAATATGGAAGCGGACAAAGTGTATTATGAAGAAGTTGTGTGTTTCAACTATGCAGTGCCTGCCACGTGAGTTGGCTTAGACATGCTTGGAGTTAGAGAGTGCTATTGAAGTTTGGTTCGCGAGAAAAAAAATAAATGAGGGATCGATAGGACATGATTAAGTGGGGATCACAGACTTCACTCTCAACGTTGAACTTTTGAAATTCTTTATTGATCATGAGTCTTCATCGTGGAAGAAGAAAGCATGAATCCAAGGTGGATGAGGCTCACGTTGGTGGAGCACACACCCTCGAGTCACTAATTAAGAAAAAGATAGTAAAGCATAAGCCATAAAGTCCACTTTATGCCTTTAGCTTAGACATATCCCACTGCCGAAACTAGCAACCTAGGCCCATCTCTTCTTGGTTGAAAGATTCTCTATATAATCTTTATTTCGTTAGTGGGGATCCTAATGAGACAATAGATAACCTTTAATTTGAATTCATTTGGAGGGGGAAGACATGTATAGCTAGCCTAATTAGTTACCATCCGGTTGAAGCAATATATTTCTAATAATTGGTTACATTGTTGCTGGCTTCAACAATATTGGATTTTATGTTGAGTAACCTCGTCGAATAATATGATGGCCCTAGCTTAGCCCCAACTGTAATGGACACGATAACTAGAATGTTTTTGGTTGCTTGGATGTTGAATCATACTTAATTTGTCCTTCACTAAAAAAAAAAAAAACTTTGGTAGGTGAGAATATATATATAAATGATGCAACCTCCGACAAACTGCCAAAATGCATATCACCATCTTTTCGTATTCTTTCTATTTTCGTAACAGCAAATTGATCACCTTCATATAGACCTGCTCGTTCCTACGAGGTAACAATTATTTCAGTAAGCTAGCCCATGTATACCTTACGAGGTTTTTGATTCGTTACTACAGCATTGCAACTTAGCATGTATGTACGATGCATGTTGACAGTTGTTGTTGTGGCTGTTTATATTGAAATTAATATTAGGATATAATCAATTTATGATCATTACAATTAATTATGTCTTTGTATATGGGAGTTTCTCGATCATTTGCTGTGATACCGGTAAAGGTATCACACTATAAATAAGCTGATAAATGTTTAACAATTATTAAGTGATTGGTATGCAATAAATATTCATCGGTAGTTATATTAGCCTCTATTGATGAAAATTAAACTTTGAAGCTAATCCCTCTAAAAAAAAAAAGCTTTTAAGCTAATTAAGTAAATCAGAAAATATTTCAATAACTATTTTTATCAAAACATTTATAATTTAATAACTTTTTATAATTTAATGAAAAGTGCAAAACTCGGCATTGGACCAATTGATAAGAAGTGGGAAAACCGAAAAAGTGTAGGGCAAAAAGTTGCATATTATATTTTCAAAGCTTAATGGAGGTTGATGCTTCTTCCCTCCACAGTTGATTCAATTTGAATATCTACATACACATAGATTTAAAGGGATCCATCTTTATTCACCTGTTGCCCCTTTTTGTGACAACTGCATAGTCTGCAGTCCCTCTTTGCCTCTCCATGGCACTCTTTAGGAATTTGTCAAATCCTTGCATTCCTTCCTCAATACAACCGTTTTTAATTTATCACGCTGTTTGAATTAATTAACCACTTCATTTTGATGCCAATCTCGAATCAACCTTTTGCACCATTTCTAATATTAAGGGAGTATACCTGAATTGTACAAACATTGATTTGATGATTAGCTTAGTTGATCCCAGAAGCACTAGGAAACTTGAATGTTCTTCGATTTTGGACGTATATGACATTGGTATTTTGGTAAGTAACACGTTCGCAAATCAGCATGCCAAATGGACAAAAACACATCTAGGAATCGGCACAACAGACAGTAGTTCGCTTGTAACAAAGCTATTCTTTCAAAAATTAATAAAAAAAAAAATAAAGATATTTCTATTCTCAAAGTTACCCTTGAGAGAGAAAGAAAGAGAATAAAGAAAAATATAAATATAATAAATGATATGAGAAAAAAAATAAAAAAATATATTTAATAAATATATATTAAAATAAGATGTTAAATTATTACAACGCTAAAAAAAAATACCCAGACTTTCCTTGCAGTATGTTTGAACTTTATACTTTTATAAACCTTGATTGAATAATTATAATTATCGTTTTCATGTCTAGTATTAAATAACTGAAGCAAGTGCAGAGAGAATATTAATATTTTTATAGTATAAAATAATACTGTAATTAAGATTGGACAATTGGGGGTACATATAGCAGTAATCCGTGATTAGAAAGTGAATAGAGCGGTTGGGGGAGTTGAAAGAAATTGAATGCTGCCGGCCTACGATTCATTGCGGGTGTGAGGTGACACCTCGTTTTCTATTGAAAGAAAAGCAAATTAAAATTCATTCCGGTTCTGCCCATGCTTAAGGAGCTTTAATTTGAAATAAGAAAGGGTGTATTAGTACTTTGGACAAATAGTGTGAAGAATTAGAAATGGAAGAGAGAGAATGGGACCCGCGAGATGGACCATTAGGATTTAGGCCCCAGTCTCAGGTTGCGATTGCTAATTTTTATGCTCGTCCCGCAGCTACGTATGAGGAAATAGCAAGTCAAAAATACTACGGTGGAAGCAGAATTTATGTGAGTCACATTCACCATAACATCTCTCGCGGTTCGGTTCGGTTCAACAAGTGCAGTAGTGCGTGGTGCAATGCAACAAACAGCATAGAACAAACAAACCCTCTCTTATCTTCAAAACAATGGCCACCTCTCAGGGTGGTAACAGTTACAGAAATGGCACAAACTCTCACAGAACCTCTCTCAAACCACACGTCAAGTCAAAGCCTGCGCAACAACGCCGTAATAGCACCGGCAACACCAAGGACCACCACGCTGCTGGTAAGCTCTTGCATCCACTCTCTCTCTTTGAGATCTTCGTTTCGTGTTTTCCCTTTTTTTTTTTTTGTTATATGTATGCATTTTCTGTTCGGTGATCGATAGTTGTCAGTTACGCGTTAATTTCGTGATTGTTTGATAAGTTCGAATTCCTAGTTCGGAATGAATTGTTTTCTTCTTCTGGAGGAAAAATCTTTCAGGATCCGTTAATTTGCCAAGAGAAATCCGTAAATAAATGTATGAACAGACGCGCGAGTGTTTGTTGAAGCTTAATTGTAAGTAATGTTATTGTTCTTACTTTGGTTTGGTCCTAACATCCACGTGTTTACTATGCTTGGGTGAAGTTCCTGGAAGAGTTAGAGTGGCTGTTAGATTGCGGCCACGGAATGCAGAGGAATCAGTGGCGGATGCTGACTTTGCTGACTGTGTGGAACTGCAGCCAGAGGTACAGTAAATATATCCCGTAACTTTGTTGTTTGTTTGATAACTATCTTCTTGCTTCTGTTTGTATCTTTATGCGCTTGTTGGATTGTTAATCGTGCTTATTTATCTGGCTCTATTGCAGCTCAAGAGATTGAAACTTCGGAAAAACAATTGGGATGCAGATACCTATGAATTTGATGAGGTGCTCACCGAATTTTCATCACAAAAACGCGTTTATGAGGTTGTGGCAAGGCCTGTTGTGGAGGTGGGTATTCATCCACCAGTGGTTTGGGTTCAAGCTCTAGTTATTTGTTAATTAGGTCCATGTTAATGTGTGAGGGTGCATGAGCAAGTGGTTTCAGGATCTTTGGTAGAAATTTAATTGCGTTTTTTAGATCAAATTGATTGAATTTCATGTTCAGAAATTAAAAGCTAGTTTTAGTGATGTGGGTTAACCGTGTGACTTCTTGCTTGGGTTTCCCTACTTTCTTGATCTCATCATTGTTGATTTCCTCAAGAATCAATCCAAAAGCTTTACATTTATTTTGGTGCATGTATTTTATCGCGGGGAAATTTGGAAGAGTATTCATATTAAAACAATTGTGAATTTGGTCAACTATGCTCTTACTGTGGAACTTCCTTTTATTACACATGAATTACTTTGACCTTCGGCAGAGTGTACTGGATGGCTACAATGGGACAATTATGGCATATGGACAGACTGGTACTGGTAAGACTTATACTCTTGGACGACTTGGAGAGGAAGACAATGCTGCACGTGGAATAATGGTGCGGGCCATGGAGGATATTCTTGCAGATGTTTCTTCGGAAACTGATTTAGTCTCGGTCTCTTATTTGCAGGTACTTTGCAATGAAAATATTTTGGTATATCTTTCTAATTTAGTTTCAATGTCTATGATGTATGACGTTTCTTAATTTCACTGTTCAGCTTTATATGGAGACTATACAAGATCTGCTTGACCCTGCCAATGATAACATAACCATTGTAGAAGATCCCAAAACTGGTGATGTTTCATTACCTGGAGCTAGCCTAGTTGACATTAGGGACAAACAGAGTTTTGTTGAACTATTAAGATTAGGAGAGGCTCACCGCTTTGCTGCAAATACAAAACTGAACACAGAATCTTCTCGAAGTCATGCTATTCTGATGGTAAATCAATTTGTATATCTTGCTTATGGCTCATGTTATTGTCTTAGGAGTTATTGTTCACTGTTCAATATTCCTATTTATATTATAATTTTGTTGGAGGATTGAATACAACTTTGATACTATAGGTGCATGTAAAGAGATCTGTGAAAGGAAGAGATGCTGCTCTTTCAAGTGAAAATGGCAATCATCCACACATGGTTAAATCTATAAAGCCACCTCTTGTTCGGAAAGGCAAGTTGGTAGTTGTAGATCTTGCTGGTTCAGAGCGAATTGATAAGTCAGGTAAGTACATTTAATAAAGTTAATTTTGTGATCTCTCCATATTCATCTGTTTTTAGTGGCTTTAAATTATCAGAGGTTTTAGTTTCAGGAAACAATCCATATTTCTCTCCCATCTTTTTCCTTTACATTTTATTCATCTTGACATACAAATCTGAGATGCTTTGAGGCAACATGAAATTTTTCTAATTGCTGATCGATATAATTAAAACTTCCATGCTCAAGGTAAATATTGATTACCCAAGATGGAAAGATATACAGTTCTGTTTCTGCTATTTTCTAGTTTTATTCTTATAAAAATGACAAAAGGTTATCAGGGTTAATGTTAGATGCTTGGAATTTGGAAAGCAAATATGAAATCTTGTCAAAATAAACTTGAATGGCATACTTAAGAACTAAGCCTGGTAAAATCATCAGTTGCCAACGACCTATTAATCAGGCAATCAGGATTGTTTCGCTTGGTACAACATCCATGCTGCTTAGTGAGTTCTACGGTATTTGTTGCTTAATAGGAAGCGAAGGACATACATTAGAGGAAGCCAAATCTATCAATCTGTCCTTGAGTGCATTGGGGAAGTGTATTAATGCACTTGCAGAGAATAGTGCACATGTGCCATTTCGTGACTCAAAGCTTACTAGATTATTACGTGATTCATTTGGAGGTAAGATTCAGTAAGTATAATAATTCATATTTTCTCTTTGTTTATTTATTTTATTACCATAAAGAAGCAGAATCTCAATTATGCCATGCTATGTAGTGGATGCTGACAGGTAAAACACACTGGTAACCTGGATCAGTCATATTTTTATGCATGTGAGAATAAATGCCCCAATAATTAAAGATTTATTCCGGGAGACATAATTTGTACATAGAGAACACGTGGTGAAGCATGGGACACCGTGGGTGTAGTACTCTGACCTTTAAGAGTGAATTGCTGACTCACTGTTAATTCTTGTATATATACTTGTAGATAAATCTTTAAAAAGGGTTTGTGCTTAATGTCACAGAAGTCAGAAGTCACCTCTTCTTGAAGTACCATTGATATTAGAGGGAAATCTTGGGTTAGAGAATTCATTCCATTCTAGATTAGAGATATTACTGCAGAATACATGTTTTGTTAAAATTGTCAATCATCTTTAAATTTTATGAACCACGCTTGTGCAGTGTATGTTTCTTGACACCTAGAAGTTTTAACAGGTACAGCAAGAACTTCACTAGTCATAACTATTGGACCATCTCCACGGCATAGGGGAGAGACTGCCAGTACTATAATGTTTGGACAGAGGGTGGGTTCTAAATTCAGTAGTGTACTTTCTTTTTTCTCCCCCTACTTTAACGGTTATTGTAGCTGCTGAAATGCCCCATGTTCTTTGTTGGTTGGCTTGACCTCCTGTTCTGCAATTAAATTTTAAGCCCTCCCAGGCAATTTATCTTTATGGGGATATTGCATAGAATAATAAATGACTGGGTGCCTTGTTACCATTATGAAAATGCTGAACATTTGTGCCTCTTGTAGGCTATGAAGGTGGAAAACATGGTAAAGTTAAAGGAGGAATTTGATTACAAAAGCTTATCGAGGAGATTAGACATAGAATTAGATAAACTCATTGTGGAACATGAAAGGCAGCAGAAGGCATTTGAGGATGAGATTGAAAGGATGGCCACTGAAGCACAACATCGGATATCTGAGGCTGAAAGAAAATATGTAGATTCATTGGAGGTTGGTTTCATATCAATTTTATATATCTATGTTATTAGTTTTGTAGTTTGTATGAAAGTTTCTCTAACACGATCATCCAATTACATAGTTTTTGGTACAGTGAATCCATACCAGCAGATGTAACTAGTCTTTTGAGATTATATTGCCCATATTGACAAAATATGTGATTGATTTGATGTTTGATGATTTCCTGGTGAAAATGTTCTGATACTTGTTTTCCTTTCTCAGAAGGAGAGATCAAAATATCAGAAAGACTATATGGAGTCAATTAAGAAGCTTGAAGAGCAGTTTGTGATGAATCAGCGGAAGAATGAGGAACCTCATATGAAATCAAGTGGAGAGGTAGTGGTTTTTACTATACTATATTTGTCTTTAGCTTATTACAATAGATAAAATTAGTAAGAACTGCAGAGTAGAGGACAATTTCTCTGGAAAACATAATTGTAGCCAAACTTGATAATTTAATGATTTTTTTCCAGGAGTTTATGATATAAATATCGTAGCCAAACTTGGGGCATTTTTTTTCTCATAGATTTAAGGACTTCAAATATTCCAGTAAAGACAAACTAAATTGCAATTTGTGAATTTGAAAACAACTGATTTTAGCTCCATATGTAATAGTAAAGTTTGCCCATTTAGTTATTGGGGATTTTCTTCAATTGAGCATCGGGACTCACTGGAATGATCTTTTCCTAGATTCCCAGAGTGTCTGCTGAGGAACTGGCTGATTTGAAAAAAATGCTTCAGAAAGAGACTCATCTGAGAAAATCTGTTGAAGGGGAAGTAAACAATCTGAAGAAACAAGTGGCTGAACTAAAAAAGTCAGAGGTTTGTTTTTGTGCCTCCAATATTTATATTTTTCATTTGCATGTTCTCTTCTCACTTTGTTGGTATCTGGATTAATTTGACACTAAAATGTCTATTGTCATAGGCATCAGGAAAGTCAGAGATCTTAAAACTTCATAACATGTTGGAAGATAAGGAACGCCAAAAAGAGAAACTTGAAGGAGAAATAGCAATATTACAAAGTCAATTGTTGCAGTTAAGTCTTGAAGCGGATGAGGTAAGCTATATGCCTATATCAAAAGTGTACAAATGTCTCAGTTATTTGGCTTTTATCTAGCAGGTGTTTCATAAAAAGATTACCACTTTTGCATTATATTTTGCTTCCCTCTCATGGTTTTCAATGCAGAGAAGTTTTGATTTTTTTTTTTTTTTTTTGTATTTAATTTAACTAGTTAGTCAATTTTATTTGCCATGCATATTCATTTTGATTCACAAAAAAATATCTGATCTCATTCCCAAACCTTTTTTTTTCAACAAAAATAACCTAATGTTTTTGTTTCTTTACTTTCTAAACGAGACATTAAGCCAATATTTAAGAGGAAGAAATTAGTTTACAAGTTTTTATTTGAAATCCAGCTACTGAAATGCAACTACTATGGTCTAAAAGATACCGGTTTTTTCATTTGGTTAGCAGAAAGAGAAATTATTAAATTATAGTACTATTTAATATCTCCAATTCAGCTTGGGCTAGATATGACTATGTCAAACAAGTGTCTATCTCCTTTTTATGTCAATATTTTTGCTTGGAAATCTTATTTTTACCAATGGCATCTTCAGGCCCTTGGCTTTGGGCTGGCTGAAACCTGAGGACTAAGATGTTGGTTTCCTCATCTGTCATAAATCATTATTTATTTTCATTTTCATCTGTGGGAAGACTATGATACTGCAGAATGTGAATGTAACTAGGTGCAAAAACTTTAGCATAGTTTACTTCCCCCCACACACACACACACCAGTGGCGGGTTGATGGAATTGGAAAATTGACCATCTTAAATAAGTTTTTGGGACTTCAACTGATGGCAAATGAGAAATGAGTTGTATTGAGACCACGTAAATGAAAAGCAAACCAACATTGTTGTTCTTTGCCATTTTTTTTATCATTATGTGCACTGCTCATGAATCTTCCTTCATGTATGATCCTGTGCACCAGAATTATATTTTGTTGATCTATTGACATTTATCCTGTAGACAAGACACCAACTTGACAGAGGTGGGTTTGAAAAAGAAATGGGTGGTGTTAATTCTCTCACTTCTCAAGTTAAGCATCAGCAACAAGGTTCAGGAAATGGAGAGAAGCCCTCAATAGCCAAGCTCTTTGAGCAAGGTAGTAATTAATTAGAATATATCACTTGTGCTGACAAGACTTTATTTTGTTAATAGATTTGTCTTTTTTTAACTTATTTCTTCCTGATAAAATAAATATTCTTACAGTGGGATTGCAGAAGATTTTGTCTTTGCTTGAAGCAGAAGATGCTGATGTGCGAATTCATGCTGTGAAAGTTGTAGCAAATCTAGCTGCTGAAGGTTGTTTTACCTGCTTTTTTAAATTCCTCATCATGCAAATGAATGGGAAAAAAAGTGAAAACATAATTAGTATGACCTGTAAATTATTTTGATTTAGAGTCGATGAATCTGTGAGTATTTGTTAAAAACAAATATCACCACAAAATCATATTAAATCTTCTTTTCTCCTTATTCCTCCTTTAGTACATATCATATATTTGGCTTGGTTTATTAATTCACTTATTCAAAGAAGGATTATAGAACTTGGTGTTATAAGACCCATTGGCTCTAACATCTATCCAACATGTCACAGAAACAAATCAAGGGAAGATTGTAGAAGCAGGAGGGCTCACATCCTTGCTTAACCTGCTTAAGAGCTCACAGGATGAGACCATACATAGAGTTGCTGCAGGTGCAATTGCAAATTTGGCAATGAATGGTAAACTTGTTTTTCCTTTTCTTTTCAACTAGTATTTTTATGAAATAAAAATATTTTTTACTTAGTTATCTTTTTCCTGGCCTTTTCACCTTTATTTTGTCTTAACAGAAAGCAACCAAGAACTCATTATGGCCGAAGGAGGCATTAGTTTGCTGTCAATGACTGCAGGCAATGCTGAAGATCCTCAAACCCTTCGAATGGTTGCTGGAGCCATTGCTAATCTTTGTGGCAATGGTAAACTGCTTATCTTATTCTATTTTTAAATTGTTTTTAATTGTCTGCGATTTCATTCAATCTCAGACTCATTACTTATGAAAGATCCTTCTGGTCTGGTAAGGTGTAGGATAGGAATCATGGACAACAAATTTGTTGAGCCACCTACTTTACTGCACGTTTCCATGTTTTGTATTTTGGATGAGTAATACAACAAATATAGAATCATTTGCTTAATTCTACCTATAGATTATACAACCATACTTCATTGTTGGTCTGTTAGTTGATATTCATGTTTTCAAAAGGAGTATGAATTTATGAAGCCATCTGTTGAACAAATATATTTCAATTATTAGAATCACTGTCAAACTAAATCTTTGAATAAGGTGTTTGATGTCATCTATGTTAAGATATTGATCATGATGTTAAGTTCATCTAATATTTTTTAAAATCCAGCTGCTTTTTTGCCCTTGTTATGCCTGGTGAATGCTCTGAAAATTTTCATGTTGAAGAGTAAAGAAAAAATAAAAAATGTGTGGCCTATTTTGTAAATGTCACACAATTGCTTTATGAGGGGTCTCATTAGGCTGTACTGGATATAGTAAAGTAAATTGATCTGTGGAGACTGGGAATAATTCTAGTCTAGGCATCATGATGCCATCATGTACCAAGTTGATTCTCTTGAAACAAAATAACCTGCCGCCACTAAAAGTTTGGTGTCCCTGCAACTAGATAAACTACAAACAAAACTAAGGGCCGAGGGTGGTATCAAGGCACTGCTGGGAATGGTCAGATGCAGACATCCTGATGTACATGCACAAGTTGCCCGTGGAATAGCAAATTTTGCAAAGTGCGAGTCAAGAGCATCTAGTCAAGGTAACCTATTTAAGTAGCTTGCCAAGTCACATATTTTCATTGTGATTAACATTAATATGTTCATTTAAATGAGACTTTTGCATTTAACCGCAATGAAAGCTGTGTAGGGTTTAGACGTGGAAGCAGATTTTCTCACATTAGTTGTTCTGATACGAACTAGAAATATGAAAAACAATATTATCCCAGATGATCAAATTTTACAAGGCTGATCACCATATACATGTTAGGGAATTATTTTAACTTATGAGTTACGGGCCACGAATCTGGCCCAATTACAAGAAATAAGGAAGTTTGTCCAAATTATAAATAAAAAAAAGGAAATTGTTGATAAATTGAATAAGAAAAGAATGTCCGTGAAAGGCAAAGAACGAAAGTGGGACCGCATCTATTCCACTAGAACGTTAGAACCTTTTTCAACCTAATAACTGTAAAACCAAATAACCAGCCACTAAAAATATGCCATGATCACTAACTGAACAGCAAATGAAAATAACCAAAACCAAACAACAGTAGATATTTAGAACATTTGACTCCACCAACAATGATTGGTCTAATTGATAAGATTCTGACTCATAACTCACAAGGATTTGAGTTAGAATCTCCTTGCAGATGTGAAAACTTGTTGGTGGGTAATCTCTAAATATCTTTGTAAAGGTTCTTTGAGCCTTGAGCCTGTGCATTGGTCTTAGCAACCTCAAGACTCAACTCACCTAAACTTAATAAAAATAAAAAAGCAACTATTTGACTCCACATCAGCAGTCCTATACACCATTTAACAGAAATAAATCTCCTAATTGAATCTATACATAAAAAACAGAAAGAGAGGAAATAGTATACATGCTGCAACTAAAATGATAAAGATTTCTCCCCTTATTTGTCCATTGCTTCCGTACTTCACTTTTCATTGTTGCACCTTGGCATATACTCTATTATTGCTTGAGTTGAAGTTTTACCACATTGTATAGGTACAAAGAGTGGAAGATCTTTCCTTATTGAGGATGGTGCCCTTCCATGGATTGTGCAAAATGCAAATAACGAAGCCTCATCAGTTCGGCGTCATATTGAGCTGGCACTCTGTCATTTAGCACAACATGGTAAGTACTGAGTAAACTCTATCTATTAACTAGAAACTAAACTTTCACTGGGGTATGGCCGTAAAAGCCTCTGATTGATGCGTTCCAGAAATAAATGCAAGAGACATGATTAGTGGGGGTGCATTGTGGGAGCTAGTTCGTATCTCCCGAGATTGTTCAAGAGATGATATAAAGACTCTTGCACATCGAACACTAGTCTCCAGCCCCACTTTCCAAGCTGAAATGAGACGTTTGCGGGTAAATTAGTGAAGAGTTCTGTAGAGTAAACTAAAGTGGGCAGAAAGATCCGAAGACAAACAATACTTTTCAATATTTTATAAGTATTCAAGACGGAAGCGCAAGTGAGTTCTTGTATGTGGTTGATCCATCAATGAATGGCTATAATTTAATCAAGTCAAAGTGGTGTCCAGCAACTGGGATGTAAATTAATTTGTATATATTAAATAAATAGAGGTAAGGGTAGTTATAGTTTTGACTTTTGAATTTCTTCCATGCAATTGCTCGTTGCCATTTATTGGGACAATAGCTGATTTGTTGATTAGTGATATGATTTGAATTGTTTTAACTTTTAACATAATTCTGTTTGTTAAAAGTGTGGACCTCGTGAACATTTATTTTTTCATAACGAGTGCCCCTTACCAAGTTGCGAAATTCAATGTAATATTATAATTAATGCCTTTGATAATTTGGGATGACTTGAGTTGGTATGCGCCTCGAACATATCTTGGACTAACAAAAGACAATGAAAAAATAGTCTTTCAGGTATAAGCGTTTGCATCTGCATTTGATTGATCTTTTCCAAATCAAATTTGGTCCATCGGATGTTGAGATAGCAAGGAAAATATGTATACATAATATTACTATTGTCGTCAAATGGGCAAAGATTTTTAAGGAAGACGTAGATGATATATCCTTAACCTGGGCGCTTTAATCTATTATATGGTAATGATAGACTGTGTTTTGTAAGAATAGCATGTGTCTCATCTGAAACTGACAGCTGTAATTATAATACGGTCAATTGAGGGAGACAAATTATCAATCAGAACAAAATACATCCCTTTTTAAAAGGAAACATCGTTTTCAAATTAATCACTTGTCATAACAGCCTACGGTATACAAATTTTTATTCTTGTTAATTATTTTGTCTTTACTTAATAGTTTTACATTAAAATCATGCATGTTACAAGTTTTTTTTTTTTTTGACAACGCATGTTACAAGTTCATGCGCGGGATTTAGGCATATGTGCATCCCTATATATTGAAAAGTTCGTGCGCTGTGATATTTTCATTTGGTCAATCCAATGCGGGAAGTCAGCCAGATTTCACGTAGTTATTGTTTTTTATTTATTTCGCAGGCTGCGTATTTTATTACAAGTTTAAAATAGTGAATGCTAAGAAAAATCAGTCAGAGGCAGTTTCTCTTCTTTTCTTTTTTTGTCTCCAACAACGTTGATTATTGGCCCCTCAACGTGGTTACCAACTAGTTTAGTAGTTTGGGATGCAATAATTAATAGATCCCTATAGATGAATTCTGACGCCGGACACTGTTAAATCATAAATGCTACTCTTAATCTGTTTACTGGAGTTTTTTTTTTTTTTTTGCTGAATGTTAATCTGTTTACTATAACATGTTTAGATTATTTTTTAAGATTATAATTTAACTGAAAAACATTTATTGTTCTTACTACTATTTGAATATATTTGTTATGTAGAATTTAATAAAAAAAAAATTATAATCTCAATAAAGGAGATAATTTTAATAGTAAATATTTTTTAGAATTTATAATCAAACCCAATTTTTATCAAATTTTACGATTAAAAATTAGGGAATCAAAATCAATAATTTTAAAAATTGGAAAACCAAAATTACAATTAATTCTTCATTTCAAATATACACTGATATTATTTCTTCTCTTATGCTTTCTGAATTAGGAGTGAAATAGAGATCGAAGAAAGATATTAAAAGGATAAAAATATAAGAGAAACACTTAATAAATATATGTTGTTGAGATAAATAAAATTTAAAAGGAAAAAGTGGAGAAATTTCCCTTCACTTATTTAAATAACTAAAAATATATACTAATTAAAAAATAGTTTTTTAATCTGTTATTTTTTCTTAAATGTAAAATTATTCATTATTTTTAAGAATTAAAAAAAGATATTATTTACCTTCCATATCAAGTTAGAAGAGAATATTTTGTCGTATAGGTCTTATAAAGATAACTTTCTTCCTTCTTTTATTTTAAACAAATGATAGAATTTTTTATTTTTTTTCATTCCATTTCTACAAAAATAGAGATGGCAAGTCACTTTTCAACTAATTTAAACAATATCCGAAAACAATTAAGATAACCGGCCAAATAGAGAAGATGTGTTTTTCTTTCCTTAAAGAGAAAAAAGTAATTAGCTAGTTAGAGCAGGAGAAATAGAAGGTTTGGATACAGACCCGAGGCTGAAAGCAGTGGTTAAATAATTCGTTTAGATTAGACAAGCCAGCCTTTTTCTGGGGAAGTGAGCTTCGGTGCATGGAATCTTAACGCTTCAACTTGAGCCTTGAGAGGGTTTAACATGAACGTCAGAGAGAGAGAGAGAGAGACAACGAGGTCGTGAACCTTGTTGTCTTGGTTATCGTTGCCTTTTAATGTGTGGGTGAATGCCTCGAAAAAGAGCTCTCATCAGACACTGCATGTGTCAATCAGTTGCCAAACTTTCATGTTTATCTTCTACTCCTATGTACGAGTACGATGTACTATAACATGAGAAATACCTAAATAATGTTTTCTTTTTCTTTATCTTATGTTGCAGCCTTGTAGGCGCATAAGCTAATTATAAGAAGTTTAAAAATTGTTTGCTTTATAAATAAATAAAAAGAATTTATTACGTAAAAATTACAAAGAAAATTATGATACGAAAACATTATAATTTTATCTTGTTAACTTATAGTATCATGCATGAGATGATAAAAATAAATTCACATGAAATAGTTTTAAAATTTCCTAGAATCTGAATGAAAGATGTTGTAAGAATGGCAGTTAATTATCACTTAGTATATTACATTAAACCCTAATATTTTTATTCAATTCGAATTTGAATAATTAACCTAAGTAAGATCATATACATCTGATGGTCTTTATCAAGTGCAATTCCTCAAGAAACCATTGTCACTATTCACTAAATCCATCTCACAGTGCATATGTATTAATACATCTATCATAATCTCAAACTGAAACAACAAAAAAGACGTTACCTTTCTATTCAAAAATATATATGAGCAACCCAAAACGCGGTTTCTAATCCTGACAGATGATGCCCATATATATATAACAACGAATTACACTTGGAATGCAAAAGTGAGTTTTCCAAAACTAGTGTTCGATCGAAGACACAACATGCAGTACTAGAGAACCAGAACTTGGCGATCGAATACTTTCCTCTTCGATCTACGTGGTTCTCTTCTTATTATCCTTTTGCATTTGTTCCTCGTACTACAACTGCCTAGTAAGTAAGTAATTAACCTCGATGGATAGAAGCTAGCAAATTCATTCAGCCATTTTTGTAATAGAATAAAACTGGATCCATGAATATAATTACAATCTGAAATACACGTAAACATATACCAACTGATCACTGATCACCTAGTAATAATAATCAAAACGACAACACAAATAGTACTTCAAAAGAAGCGAATAGGAATAGAAGCTGATCAATGGCACGGTTGGTTCGTTCATTCCCTACTAGCTAGCTTGCTTTTTGGTAACACGACAGATTGGTGAATCAATCTCTTGCTAAGTACTACGTACCCGACGACGACCCACCCAAAAAGATAAAAACAAAAGGCATTAATCAAGGAAATTAAGCAGACACTTACACCAATGATCTGTTACTGTTACTGTTACATCAGTAAGGAGAGCGACCCGTTGCCCAGAACGTTTCGGAGGACGGCATCTGAACCGAATTGAGAAGGTTCGGAGGATTCAAACCATGAAAAAGAGGCGCAGTAGTAGTAGTAGTGGTCGAGTCCCCTCCCATAAGCTGCTGCGGTGACCCAATCGAAGCAGCTCCTTGCTGAAGCTGCAGCGAATTAGGGTCTTCATCTTCCAAAGGAAGCCTCTCATACGCAGCGTTGCTGAACGAAGCTGACATGATAACCACGGGCCCCGAAGCAATCAGTGCTCCAACCACGCTTCCTCCTACAACCTGCCCTTGTCCTCCGGCTAAGTATATCGTCAAACCCGACGCTGCTGCCGGCGCCGGCGGTGGCAGGAAGGATCCCGCCAGCGACAAGATTTCGAACCTTCCGTGGAGAGTCACCACGGCGCCCGAAGAAGCCGGTTGCCTTAGGGTCACGTTGGTCACGGTTCCGGTGCCGCTCATGATGCAAACTCCTCTCTGGCGGCGGCGGGCGAAGGCGGAGACGCTCTCGACGATGTCGCAGCCGTCGGCGACTTCCATGACGTGGGTTTTGAGGGCGTTGGCGCTGTCGCGGGTGATGATGATGGGGGGTTTGGGTTTGTTCTTGGATCCGGAGGGTCTTCCACGAGGTCTTCTTGAAATCTCGGTTTCGCCGGAGCCACCACCTCCATCTTCTTTTCCATCACTGTTATTGTTTTCTTGATCACGTTCCCTTTTGTGTGCGAGGTTTAGGCCTCCGCTGCTTCCGCTTTGCTCGTCATCTTGTAAGGTGTGGAACTGTTGGTGGTGGCCATGGAGGTGGAGATCTCTTGCTGCAGCGTGGAAAGGAGGGGGAAGAGAATGCCCGTGTGCTGTAATAGGATCCATCAATATATCTTAACCTGATTGGATTCCTTTGCAATATACAAGAACTGTTTGTTGCTGCTAATTTGAAGTTGAGTATAGTAGTGTTGAAAGCAGCAGGAAGATGAGCTGAATTGAACTTCCTCTTCGATCAAGGAAAAAGAAACAAAGTAGCATCAGATGTTGTGAGATGGGTTAGGGTTAGATTGAGAAAATAGATCTAATGTTTCAATAAGACTGGGACCTTATGGGCGGTGCATGGTCCCCACCTCTGCACTACACTTATATTTTATTTTTTTAATTAGACAAAGTTATTAAATGTTAGAGCTTTGTTTTACACCGTAGTTAATTAATTTGTTAATTTTTTCTTTAGTGGATAGATTCAAATTCACAATTTATCTAATTATACATTTTATTGTCTAGTAATTTACTCTCATCTTATTTTTTCTATCTCTTATTTCGTTCACTATGTTTATGGTCTTTATGGATAAATCTAATGAGATAAATTAATAAAAAAAAAATATATATATATATTCTAAATTATGCTAAAATATTAAAAATGATAAAAAAAATCAATTTGTCATGGATTAAATTAGTTAGTGAATTATTTTTAAAAAAAATTAAAAAATTAGGAGATTAATTTAGAATTAAAAAATAAATTAAAGGACTCTTCTTATATTTTAGTTTATATTTGAAAATATTTAATAAATATTAATCATTTGATTTTTTTTTATCATTATTTCATTTATTTATTTTTTTAAGGAATTTTGATAAAATTTTAGACAAACAATCAAAGGTAATATAGTTATAGTTTAATGATTGGATTGATAAATCACATTTATATAAAATTATTGACATGTAATAGTTGGTATAACGTACATTTGATGTAACTTAATCTCTAAGTTCTTAAAAGAATTTTTTTTTGAATAAGTTCAAAATACCTTGATGTAAATGAAAAAAAAAAAAAAAAAACTTACATTTTTTAGACATATAGTCAGGAGTTCAATTCCTAAAGTTGTGTATATAAACAAAAACATCTATTATAAAGAAAAACTCCTTTTCAATATCTCGAAATTGATCTTGGCTATAATCTATTGTGTTCAGGGACGGATTTACGGGGGCAAGCAGGGCTTCAGCCCCTCCTCCCCCCTTCCCTTTTTTTTTTTTTATATATATATATAAAAAAATAAAATAAATATTAATAAAAAAATTATTAAAAAAATAATTTTTTAAGTTAATAATTGTTTTATTAATAGATGATATCTTAATTTTATATCTAATAAATATTTGGTTTTATTATATTTTTATTTATTTTTGATAAATTTTACTTTTAATAAATTAATTTGACACTTTTTATCTATAATTTTTTTAAATCTTATAAATTTTACTCTTACATTACATGATTGTAGATTTTATTCTCAATTTTTAAAAAAATTATTAAATTTTATATCCATTTTTTGTTTTTTTAAAAATAAATTTTATATTAAATATATATATTTTTTAATTTTATTATCAATTTTTTAAAAAAAAATTCTAACCCCTTCCTACTTAGATTATTGAATCCGTACGTGTGTTCACCCAAAAACAACAATCAGGTAAGTAAGATAAGAGTAAATTTTTTTTTTTTAGGGAATCAGAGTAACTTATTAAGGGCCCTTTTTCTTTCTCTATTAACCAGCATCAAACTGTATCGTATCTAAAAAGAAGATATATCTGGTGAAGACATACACACACATACTAACAACCACAAATCATGCTCAATTAGTTAGAAGCCCATCAACCAATAGAAGAATTCTTTCATGTGAAAAGTTGACACCAATTTATATCTTATTTTATGATTGACCATTTTCTATATATATGCAAATTAAATTAAATTTTATGAATAGATTAATTATAGATCGATTAGTTAGTATAAAGGTTTCTTACATTATTTATTATGTTTTATCCCATTACTAAAATAATCAAAACTATAAAAATACCACTTGAAAAACAAAATTACAAAATATGAACGGACATTTATCAACTACATGAGGTCATAGTAATTGGGACCGTTTACAAAGGTCTGAATTTGATTTCATGTTGTTGACAGACACGGACACGGAGTTATTATTAAACTAATGGAAAGATCAAAAGATTAAGATATTCTCATGTTAGTCATTTTTATACTATTGTTTATGGAGAAAACACAAAATAATTATAAATTGATGTAATTAAATTTTATTATGTCTGTGAGTACGTTTCTTGTCGTTTGTACTTTGTGGAGGGAGAATATCCACATCACAAAACGAGAACTACGGTCATATGTGGCAGAAGTGATTATATTAATGAAACCATATAGCTGGCACAATTAAAACTTAACTGGACTAGTCACACACACAGAGTCTGAGGCTTCAATTTTCTATGAATGACCACATGCACCACTTGGGTCTTCTGCAAATTCCATCGATCTTAAGGTTGAGCTGAGAGCTAGCTAGGTCCACCCATGACGCGTGCCTCTTCCCCCGCTTTTCGATTCAGGGAATTGGATTAAAATATTAAGAGAGTAATAAGACTTTTTATTATATATATAAAGCGAAAAGATCGATCGATAAACCAAACGGTTTAACTTATACTGTATTGGAGCAGATTCTAGCACATGCAATTGATCATGTAGTTCATTCATCTTTAGCAATAGAAAGGTTTAGGATATGGGAAAGAGTTGCATGTTGTTGGAAATATAATGCGATGAGATTGGGAATGGGAAGGAAGGTACATGCATGTATATGGGTTAATTTGTTTCGTGGGAAGGGGCAGATAGAGGTAGTGAGTAGTGACTGACCCACATGCACCACACTTTCGGACAATCGGCGGCTTAAAGCCCTTTAAGGAGAGTGGAAGCAATCTCGATCGATCTAGTTTATTTATTTTACTTGAAAATCGAGATTAACAAAACATTATGAGTCTTACAAAAACAAAGATAATAGCTAAGGTGGGCTGTTGTCGAACTTGAAAATTATAGTTATATATGATGAGGAGTATGTCACATTTTTGTTATCATGCAACAACAATTAATACTACAGTTTAATTAATAACAGTGTAACCAAAGATCGCTCACTAGTACTAGTACACGTACCTTGAGAAATTAAAGTATTATAAATGTGTATGAGTTATTTTAAAATACAGTGATGGAAAGAAAAATGAAGTGTTGATATGAAGGTAACAGAAGAGAAGATATAATAATGCAGAAAGAGTAGTACAGGGTGTAAGGTGAAGGTGGAGGGCACGGAGTAAGAGAGTAGGCGTGAGTGTCGCTGGTGGCAGATAGTATAATATATACACAGTGGAAAGCTAGCTAGCTAGCTAGTGCCCGAGATAACGCCAGCTGAGGTAATTAAGGTAAACTGCACTCACAGTCACAGCTCACAAGTGTATATAGTGTAAGTAACATGTCGATCGTAAATAAAAACCCAACCCATGCATCCAAAGATGCTCTTTGTCGAACCAAACTCATGGTGGACCCCCCCCCCCCCCCCCCCCCACACCCCACTTCCACACTCTCTGTCAGATTCTTACCCGCCAGCGTGTGCGTGTGCTCATCAATCACTTCAAATCCAACTTTTAGCCATTTCTCTTCTCAAGCTACCTTTCTGCATAATACTCTCCGCCAGCTACTCAAATTCTTGTAATCTTAGTAAGAAAGGTGAAATTTTTCTCGTTTTTTTTTTAAGTTTAAAGAACCAAGCTAAAATAAACAAAAATAAGGTGAGAAATTAAATGTGTATTTTGATTTTGATAACTTTTTTTGTGGTTAATTACTTGTGTATCCATATTTATCAATTGATACAGATAAAACTGGCAAGGTTTTTCGAACCGTGCAATAATAATAGTTATGATAAGTATCTTTCCTCGTAAACACATCGACATGTAAGATAGTCAAATTTTATTATTGGGTGAATAACAAAGTCCAAATAAATTATTGTTCTGGTCTCTCTCGACATATTTTTTTGTTCGTTATTTACCAGACAATCACATGAATTAATTTAATCCGAATGACTCCAAAATTATATTATACTACAAATTAAGATGGTTCAGCTTACGAGCCAATTAGTATAAATCACGTAGTGAGAGGATGAGATTTGATTAGGACGAAGGTCTTGAGAAAAAAAAACGTCATATGAAATGAATAATCAATTAAAATAAAGGTTGTTAGTGTTTTCATCTACCATTTCTGGCGAATAAACATGATACCCCTAAACTGGAAATTAATTAAAAAAACAGATGTAGAGACAAATAAGGATGTAATGTGGGGTACATCCATGTGAATAAGATAATCGATGGATTAATGATAAGAACAACGACTTCAATTCAATCATCCTATCCGAGAAGTACGGGGCACTGCAGGCAAAAGCTCCCCACAGGAAACCTTTGACCATTTTTTTTTTTCCACATGAGTACATTAATTTAAGATTGACTTTGCAACATTCATTAATTTCTCTGAATGGATCCCAATGGGCTGATACAGATCTGCTTAGCCCACCTTCCTTCAGTGGCTAGCCCATTTTTCTTGGGCCTAATAAGTAATAATGTTGTTTTTCTTTTTGTTGTCCGTGCAAGCATGAGTTTAAACAATTTTTTTTTTTAAAAATCCAAATTTATCCAATTCTGCTTAATTGACCCAATAGACTCGACAGATTGGTAATTGGTAATAGTTGTGAATTTTAGGCGTATTTCTTTCATCTTAGACATCGTCCAGAAAGCAACTTTGAACAGAACAACGAGTCGGTTTGGAACCCAGAGAAAAAGAAAAGTGAGTGGCACTGACTAGTAACTGGATTAAAAAACTAATGTCACTAGTACTATCATTTTACTTGTTTGAATAATCAAGTATTTTATTTGGATTGTTAATTCCTGGCCACATTTGTATTTGGCACTTATCGATCAATCACAAAAACACTCCCATCCCATGTATATATTTAATAAGAATTGTGCCTTTCTTCCCCTAGTGGGCGTAAGTGTGTTTATATTGTAATTTGAGTCCTAGCTAGACTAGATAGATTTCTTGTCCCACTGAAACTACTTACTTGTTAGTTGTTACATGTACGACAGGACAAGGACCCCATAATGGTAAGAAATCAGAAATCTTTTGATAATAGATGGCCATCGTGCAATGATCAACTTACTAGGATCTTAGCAATATCTTACTGATTGAAGAAAAATATAGTGGAAATCGCCTTGCTTTGCAAACCATGTCCCTTTTTTCTGAAGTATACTTTGATGATGAATGAATGCAGCAGCAGAGGCTTGCATCACCTTTCCCTCTTTTTAACATCTTGACAAAGTAAAGAGGTACACCTCAATTTCCACTCCATCGATTTTATATATTAATGAAAGGTACTCCAAAGAGAACTGCTCTTCTCTTTTTCTCTCAATTATTTATACTTTCTAAACATGCGTTTTATATTTGCCATGTTATTTCTCCCTTTTGTTAATGTCACCTGATAATTATCTTATTTATCATCATACCAACTGTTTTTTTTTTTTTTGTTCTCCTAACTATTAATTTATGATTTTCAAGTAGTACATCCTCTGTTCTCTCATGTAACTAATTTAATTGGTAATTAATAACTATAAATGTTTTAACAATCTCTAGCATATAATTTCAGTGTAACCTCTACACCTATATTATTTTAAAATTAGCTAGTGACGTATTTGTATCATAAAAAATTCTGTGTTGTCTCTATATCATAACTTGGATGTTTTAGTAGTATATATTCCAACTATTTGTATACATTTTTCTTTGGATTAAGATAGATTTATTAAATTATGACAGTTTTATTTAAATTTGTCTAGAAAATGCTTTTTCAATAAATTTTGAAAAAATAAATAGAAACTACTAATAACATGATAATGAGGGCGAAACAATATGAAGTTTTCATTGCCATATATACATAGTTAGATGATTATGATTAAAAACTTTATGAGAGGAAATTAAATAATTAGTGGCAATGGAAGGGACAAGTTAGATGATTAGCTTTTGTTCTGCTTCTGGTTCTGGACCAACCCTTCACCCCACTAGCTAGCCACTAATAAGGCAATAATTAACCACTTTATATACATAATCGTGAGTCGTGAGTGTCAATCATTAGTGGGAAAGGGAACGTGGAGAAAAAAATGGTTCATCCCTCAAGTATCTCCTTCCACCTTGATCGATCGGTTCTCTTTTCCCCCTATTCCCTAAGATTCCGTAGCCTTATTAACGTTGCATTTATATCCCTCTTAATTAGCTAGTACCTACAGTCCTTTTATATATATTAGTACTTCATTGATTCTCATCCATGCTTGCTTAATTTTAAATAAATTGCCAAATATCATTAAGTTGGCACATGAATATTACTTTCTGCCTAACTGGGTATCATCAACCGACGGAATCAATGTATACTGGATTGAAACCGGTTTTGATTCTTCATTAATTCTATTCTTCAACGTTGTTTCAAAGGTTATATTCGACAATATACCTCGAATGGGATCTCGATCAAACTAAGATTGCATTTGTCACATGCTCGCTCGCATGCAGCCATGAGAAATTAATATTGACGTACTCCAGTATCTAGTCAACTAATTTAAGATGACTGTAGTTTCTGTTTTGTTTTTTTTTTTAATTATATTTTATTAAAGATATATCCAACCAATAGTTAGATATAATGAGCATAGTATTCGTGAATTTTATCCCTCTCAACAAAATTTTCTATTCGAGTTTAATATATGACTGTTTTTATATAATAAAAAAAAAAGTATTTAAGTGATTTACCTTTTAATTTAAGTTTTGCTTTAATTCTCAATTTTTTTTTATAATTCAATTTGGTTCTTTAACTTTTTATTTCAAGTTAATTTTGTTCTTTTATCGTAACTTTCTATTTTACACTGTTAGTTTGCTGAAATTTATAGTTTTTCGTTGGAAGTTTCTTCATCAAAAATTGAGTTTTGACAACAATCAAACGGCTCCATTCTCCCTTCTCAATTCCATTTGGCTTTCTCCACATCTACATTACTTTGAGAATTTAAATTTAATTTAAAACTAGACATTGTAATTTTTTTTCCTTAATTTTAGAGAAATATATGATTTTAGTCCTTTTAATTTTTAATTTTAAATTGACAATTTTGATTCCTCTAATTTTAAAAATCATTAATTTTGACCCCTATCAAATATTAATTAATAATTATAATCAATATAGTTATTAAGTGAATTATAAATTCATTAAAAAATACTAATTATTCAAAGAGGTTAAAAGTTATTTTTTTAAAAAAATTTAATATTAAAAACAATTTTGTTGTGATGGGTAATTAATAATTTTTTTAATGTTAAAAATGATTTTATTTTATTTTTTAATTATTTTTTCTTTGTGTAAAAAATTATTACAGTTTTTTAATAATTTTTAATTAATTTTTATTTAATTCAATAAATTTATTAATCTTAATTATTAGTTAATAATTAATTAGGAGAACCAAAATTGTTATTTTTTAAAACTAGAGATGAAAATTGTAAATTTAAAATTAAGGGAACCAATTTAAGAAAGAAGGAAGATCAAAATTACAATTATGGGTTAGTTTATTTAAAATTATAATAAGTGATTCTCAGATAATTAATTATTTCGTAAACAGATAGAATTTGTTTTTTTAAATAAACAAAAAATAATTTATTTTAAATCGAAACAATTTATACAAACATACTTAAAAAAATAATAATTATTTATTTTATTAAAATAAATAATTATTTCACCAAATAAATTTAAAAAGTAGGGTTAAGCCTTGAAACTATTATTTTAATGTGCGTATGGGAAGATGAACGTGGGAATATTACCACCAATTTGGTTAAATAAAGTTCTCTTATCTTCAAAATCGAGTGGCATAAGACGGTGAAGGAATTTTCATTTTTGCACTTTAGAATTTATCCGCTTGGTTTGGCAATTAGGGGGGTAAAGGAAATATCTTTTAAATACTAAATAAATGAGTTTTAATAAAAAAAAATTAACTCGTTATTTTTTCACGTCATGTATAATTCATATTTGATTGCAGAAATTATGAAATAAAAGCAGAACAGATATTGCAGTATATTTGAATTTATTTTGCAAAGCTTCTCCTCAGCATAGGGACATGTCTTTGTTCTTGCAATAACCGAAGTGGTAGCATGGCTCATCACGCACTATAAATCTTTCACCAAACGCTTCATCTATTGGCACCAAAAAAAGCCTGCTTCCATACCACTCCCAAGGCAGCAACAATGTCAGCAACATGTAAACTAGAAGACAACAACAACAACAACCTAAGCTTAAACGATAAAAGCAACCAAATCCAAAAATGGCCTGCGAACCTAGTGAAGATGGTGGTGGCAGAGCTAAGAGTTCAACGAGGAATAGGCCTGCCAATGATGGGCATGAATTTTGCCTGGTTTGCCAAGACAGCCATCACAACAGCATTCTTAGGCCGTCTTGGGGAGCTGAGTTTAGCAGGTGGAGCTCTCGGGTTCACTTTTGCTAACGTCACTGGCTTCTCCCTCCTCAATGGTCTTTGTGGTGCCATGGAACCCATTTGCGGACAGGCTCATGGCGCCAAAAACTCAAGCCTCCTTCACAAGACCCTTCTCATGACAACCTCATTGTTGCTATTTGCATCACTTCCCATCACTTTCTTGTGGCTTCATGTTGACAAAATCTTGATTCTTTTTGGCCAGCAGCAAGACATCTCCACTGTGGCCAAGACCTATGTCTCATGTCTCATACCTGATTTGTTTATCACCTCACTCTTCTGTCCCTTAAAAGCCTACTTGAGCTCTCAAACCATAACTCTTCCCACCATGTTTTCTTCGGCTGTGGCACTGGCTTTCCACGTACCCATTAACATAGTGCTCTCAAAGACCATGGGCCTCAGAGGAGTTTCCATGGCAGTTTGGATAACTGATCTTATTGTTGTGCTTCTGCTTGCTATCTATGTTGTGATTCTTGAGAACAAAAAGGGAAGCATGTGGAAGGAAGGAGGGTGGTGGGATCAGAGCATCCAAGATTGGATTAGGCTGCTCAAGCTTTGTGGATCATGCTGCCTCAACACATGCCTTGAGTGGTGGTGCTATGAGATTCTTGTTCTGCTTACTGGCCACCTCACAAATGCTAAGCAAGCACTCGGAGTTTTGTCCATTGTCATCAACTTCGATTATTTGCTTTACTCAGTCATGTTGTCACTGGCCACTTGTGTTTCCACGCGTGTCTCAAATGAGCTTGGTGCGAACCAAGCTGCTCTTGCTTACCGATCAGCGTGTGTGTCTCTAGCAATGGGCTTTATCTCTGGTTGCATAGGTAGCTTGGCGATGGTGGCTGCCAGGGGAATTTGGGGGCCACTGTTTAGCCATGATATGGGAATTATAAAGGGAGTAAGGAAGACAATGTTGCTGATGGCTCTGGTGGAAGTGTTTAATTTTCCGTTGGCAGTTTGTGGAGGCATAGTTCGAGGGACAGCACGACCCTGGTTGGGCATGTATGCGAATCTAGGTGGATTTTATTTCCTGGCACTGCCACTTGGTGTTGTTTTTGCCTTCAAGCTCCGCTTTGGCCTTGTTGGACTCTTAATTGGGCTTCTTACTGGTATTGTTACCTGCTTGACGCTGTTATTGGTATTTATTGCGCGGTTAAACTGGGTCCAAGAAGCTGCCAAGGCACAAGCACTAACTGCCCAAGACCAGGTTAAGGAACTCTCCAGATATGACGACGCTCATAAAAAAGATGTAGTGTAAAAACAATATTATAAATTATTATCATCTCCATCAAACCAACTTCATGCGTATCTCCAAACACCAGCCCAGGATGAAAAAGACATGTCTCAACCGTGTGCACAAATTAAAAGTCGGAGCCTGTCATCTGTCAAACCCGTTTTAGTGTTTCAGTGCTCAAGGACTTTTCCTCAAAAATCACTTAAAAGCAACTCACATGGTTTATCTGTCATTTTAGATCACTTTCTATTGCTTTACTTTTGGCTCTTTCTTTCTTTCTTTCTTTTTCTTTGTTTGTTTGGTTTGAGAGAGGGGCAGAGGGGTACTTCTCATTTGAAAAGAAGATTTATAAATTTCAAATCAATACGCATAACAGAACAGCCTGTTGATCTATCTATTGTACAAACAATGGCATCAACAACCAATATGCAATTAAACCAAAACTCGTGCTCATACATATTAAAGCAGACATCAACCATCCGTACAACCAGGTTTAGAAATTGAGGACTCAAGCTCTTTAGCTTTTTCATCATTAAAGCCATGAGTGGACAGAATCTTGTGACCAGGAGAATCCACTTCAGACCAAATGCCAAGAAGTATGTGTGCAGTGGTAATTTCCCCGCCATCACCTGCAACTCACGTGTGGATTTATAAAAAGGATTAATTTCTTTGCTTGGAGCATAGAACATTTGATAAGAATCATCATTTGCAAAACAAGAAGTAATGATTATGTGCAAAGTGAACGAGAAATATACCGCGAGGAACTTGTAGGAAAATGTATAAATTAACAGAGGTTACCCAAAAATGGACTTTGTACATACATTGAGAACACCTGTCCCACAAAACAAAATCATTTGCGACATTCCTAACATTCCTACCGATAAATCTTCTTTAAATAATAATTAAATAAGGGGATACTACAAGGGATCACCACAGGAGAACATTCTAAGAAACAATAACCATCTAATCAATAGCAGGAAGCATAATGCCAAAAAAATGCCTTCGAAAATGACAAATGGTTCTTCTGTTTGGCTATAGAACCAACATGCATGCCTTCAAATCTACAATAAAAGCATTTCAAACTCTATCAGACACCTCTAAATAAATCCTTCCATTTATTTAAAACTCTAATTGCCTCAGAGCTTTATCCTGGAATTCCTGGTTTAATTTTATCTATCATATATAATGATTTCTAAAAGAAAAATTGAGTCTTTTATTTTTAAAATTTGAATGAAAGTCATGAACTAACTAAACCATCATCACCGGAATGTAGGTTTGACAATCATTTTTGCTACAAGAAAAGTTTCAGGACCAAAAGACAAAACGTCATTAGCACACCCAAATAACACATTCTTGTAAACCACATCTTATGCAACCAAAACTAAGTAGAAGCATAGGCAATAAGAGCCAGGGTTTTAGATAAAATAGTACCAGTCATGACATCCTCAACTTTAACCACGTTTATTTAATTTGGCAGGGTTACATATGCAAATTCCATACATGTTATGTTATTCCCATAGAAATTTTCATATAGAACTCATTACAAAAGAATGTTGTCTTGGCATAAGCTCAAATATAAAGTGTTTGAATGCATAGGTCATACAAAATACAATTTTTGAGTTCCATCATTCCATGTATAGTAACCATGACCCATAGCTTACTTTCAGATGAACCCTACATGATACATCATTCTATAAACAAAATTCTGTCAAACATTGTATGTTTTCACGTTATTTATAAACAATTTAGAGGGAGAGAAGGGAGACTCGCAAAAAAATCAGAGAATTTAAACCACTAGCAAAAGTGTTAAGTATTGCATAAAGTCATATAAGCTTTGCAATCAGCTCTCCATTCTTCTGTAATTGCAGATAAACAACAGTAAATGACAACAACTGACCAGATTTTATTTTTTGATTAACAGCCCAATCAAGGGCCCTCTGAGCTTCATCAGTCAGTGGAGGATGTTCTGGGCTGAAGAAAAATAAATCAGCTTTTCCAAGTAACTTCACAGTTTCATCTCGCACCTTGAGAAGCGTAATTCCATGGGCTCGCAAAAACTTAGCAGCTAGATTAGTACCTAATGCCCAAATATAGATTAGCACAATGCTTAGAGATTCAGAATTTCATTGGAAGAAATGCAGTAACACAAGGGGCATATGTAATCAATTAAAAGCATAAATTTTCACCTTGAGATAACTTACAAAAAATGTTGTCTTTTAAGTTAAGTTGCATGAAATTGTCCACTTTTCCCAATGGAAAAATGAATCATTTCTTGCCTTGAATTATTTGTAAGGAGAGATAATCAACTCCATAAGAGTTCTTGTCAAATTTATGAAGAGGGTCCTCGCACATAATCATGTCCCTTCACTCACACACAAAACATATGGAGAGTTAGATATCTTCTTTGACTCTTTGTATGGGAAGAGGTCTCTCTCATTGTTACTCGCACTCTAGCTCAAGACCAGACAGATACATTAACAAAGGCTCACTCCAAACTTCACTTTTGCTCTCTTAGAGGCACACTCAAAGTATTCAGCAACTCTCGGTTGCAGCCACCTTAAGTTTGAGGGGGCAATAATAGTGCAATAGTAGTAGTCTCATTGTAATATTCTATAACTCTATATTCAGTTAACATTTTGTTAAGGATGTTAGCAGCCAGTTAAGTGTTTCTATATAGTATTAATTATATACCGCTGTACTCATTTGTTGTTCAATAGAATAATATTACAACTTCAGAAATCTGTTTCTCTCTCTCTCCTTTTCTCTCGATACTCAAACACTAATAAAAACAAGAAAAATTAGCCTATGGAACCAGAGGGTTTTCCATAAAAACATAACGGGAAACTAAGATTTATTATTACCAACGACTGTCCCGGATCCCCATTGTTGTGAGCTAAGTCCCATCAAAAGAATATTAAGATGTTTGTCCATTCATGTTTTACATACAAACAAATTCACATTACACCATAAGAATAAGATATGGCGATCACATTTCCGGCAGGATAAATATCTTTGAACAGTAAACAAAATGTTTGGAAACTTATGTAACTTTCAGGACAAGTGGAAATTTTAGTTTTTCCGTTGAAAATAAATAATTGATTCCGAAACAAATTTTGTTAACCTCAATTATTCCAAACAATTCCTTCTAAGTTCTAACATCAATTAAACTCCACCAAAATCTAAAACAAAGAAAAAGCTTTCAAAAACTGCAATGGAGCAGAGGATTTAGTTACCCTCGATGAGTACCCCCATGAGAAGAGCTTCATTGCCAGTAGTCGGATACTTGAGTTTTCTCGCCTCCAATTCAGACATTGCAAACGATTTTATAGCCTTGGAAGACCATCTTGCTTTCACCATACACAATTAGTAAGGAACGATAAAAAGTAGAGTCAGTAAAACACATTTGGGGGGTACTACTCACTTGGGAATTTCTTGGCCAGTAGAAGCACGCTCTGGCTCTCTGCAAACAGAAAAACACAATAAACCAAAAACCCAAAATGGAGCAAATCAATTTAAAATTGGGAACTGCGAAAAGCTTACGCGGTGGGGAGGCTGAAGGAGACGGTGGCGGCGAGGGGGCGGCGACGCCGGGAAACGGACAGATTGAAACTGCATGAGGAATCCCTAACTTTAGTTCCAATCCATGAATTCTCGAAGCTCTTTAGCGTTGAAGTCTGGCCCAAACGAACGCTAGTGTCGGACCGGAATATCAGACTCGCAGGGCAGCGGTATTGCGCAGCTGCCATTGCACAACAAAAATTAATGCGAGTTTTGAACTGGATAAAGCTGTTTTAAGCAAAACTAATATACGGCGTCGTATTGTAGATGCTCTTTTTTTGGGCCTGTTGAGAAGTACTTGGGCCTCTAAAACTTGCTAGTTGGGCTGGACTCCCATACCAAACAAAAGAAATGCTTTAAAACCCACCATGTACGTTGCAGAAGGCAAGACAATTATTTCACTTTCCAACGTACAACAATGAAAATTCGATGATGCTTCCACAGTGGAGTACCAAATTGTTTTTATTGACGTGCCTAAGGCCAATGTATTGGGGGTCTTTCTTTAATTTTGGTACAATCTCTTATTGCTAGCTTCGTGGCTGCTTCAATAAACGTCTCCATTATTCTAGTTAAATGGTTTGGTACATCCCCACCCTAAAACATTATGACAACTTTATAGCGTGGCTTCCCTTATGTCATTTAAGACAAATTATTTTGTACATATTTGTTGCCGGTAAAAGGCCACTTTGCACAATTGACTACATGGGACATGCCTATGGTATGTGGGTTGACTTGTTGAACCTTAGGTCTGCGCAAATTAAAATGTAGTGTTACTTAACTTATTTAAACTAATGCATGTATATGTAATTATGTGTGGAGAAGTAATATTTACAATGATTCTAAAAAAACTGAATAGAAAAAATAAGATATAAGTATTTTTATAAAAAAAAAAATACCAATATAGATATTATTTTAACTTTCCTTGGTTGAATAATCCCTAGCCGATTATATATAGCTAAACTTTTCAATCAACATATAAATATCATAATATTACATTGATTTTCAAAGGTCAAAATTATATTCTATAATTTTTCAACACTTCGACTCCTAATTTTCTAGATGAGCATTTAAAAGAAAAAAAATACAATTGAAGTATAATGCAGATGGTTGTAGCCCAAAAAGAAATATATGATTTATAGCTCAGAATGTGTAAAAGGAAAAAGGCATAACTCTTAAATCTCTCTTTTTTTTGATATCTAGAAACATGTTTCATAACCACACAGAATAGCAGAAAAAAATAAGGAAGAAGGGGCAGAGAATTATAAAAAACAAAGCATCTATTGACTTTGGTTTAGTTTTATTGGAATAATAAAGTAGTTAATACAATAATAAAAAAAAATCGAATATACTAGTTTATACTGTTACCACACTGATTTTAAATTAATAATAAAAACACGTCAACAAACAAATAAATAAAATTTGCATGATATAATGTAAAAATATGATTTATTTAACTAAAGAATTATATTTGATTATTTGTGTATGCAAAATTTTAATGGTCACATACTAATGGTAAAATTAGTGTCAATAAATGAAGATGCACCCATAGTCCCATACAGTGACGATCTATGACGACAAGTAGGGGCTTTAATCCCACTTCCCTAAAATCCTTGATGAATAGTATTTAAGACAAAATTTAAATAAAATTAAAAAATAATAATAAAGAAAAATTTATGAGAAAAATAAGTTTTAAGTTAATATTTGTTTACCTTTTTTATATAGTAATATATTATATCTCTAATTATATACCTAAAAGTAATAATAAATATTTTTATTAAATTTATTATTTATTATAAAAATATTTTTTAATAAATAGATATATAAAAAAAAAATTAGCCCCAGTTTGACACTCAGGATCTGTCGTCACTGGTCCATACATAACTAAACAGTATTAGTTAATGCACATTCTCAATAATAAATAAAACGAATTAATACATGTTTGGGAGTTGTAGTAGTAGTCTAAAGCAAAGTAATGGTAAGGGAGTATGTAAGTAGCGACAGTCAAACTAGGAAATGCGGGGTGTCATACAAGAAAGTGGGGAACCAAAATTGTCTAAATTCAGAACAAGGTAAACAGAGATCTGCTGCATGGTTGTAGCAGTATCACACATTCTGATTCGGTGGGTTAGTTAGATTAATTGCGTTAATCATACTCATTCTTTATTATTTATTGGAAAAACATGTCGATACACGTTGGAGTAAAACATGCGTGGAGTGTCCCACGGAAAGACATGCGGCGCCGTTGGATTAAGATTAACAACTCTTGAATCCCGCCTCAAATGGTGAGCAACAATTTCGAATTTCTCGCTAACGGCATAAGGGCGGGATTTACGAAAAAAAATTGAAAGAACAAGAATTGCTGAGTTGTCAACCACGTGGCGCTACTCCTCGTCTTCGTAAAAAGACACCCTGTGACAAACCCAATGCACTGTGGACTGTGGATTGTGCCCCCACACCGCTTTTTACGTATCGATGCAACAATGGCCATGCCAAACAACCGTCCCCTTGGCTTTGGCGGAAACCACGTCTTTTCCCGCCACAATTTCATTTCAAGTTCAACCATCGTGTCCTGTTCGTGTCAACAACTAACCCACCTCATCACAATATTTAATTCTTGCAGGCTTATACTTATACGTATTGTTTGTTTTCATTTTTTTTTTTTATAGAATTTAAATATTTGTATGCTTTTAAATACTCCTACATATTAAAGGCAACTACACTAGCAAAACCCGTATAACGTGTTTTCTGACGGGCCTGCATCTCACAATGGACAGCGAGGGCCATCTTTCCATGGGTCCCAACCCAACTTACTCCTTTCGGAATTTATTAGGTTATGCATTTTTATTGTTGACTTTATTAAACACTACAAAAATACTCCACTGTTTGACACGTGTCCAACATTTTTCACATTCTCATCTATAAGGATTTTTTTTAAACTCTCAATCTCATAGGTCGTGAGTCAATAACTAAGGATTCATTTCTCAAACTATTGAAATGCATTTAAGAATTTGATTTCTTCTGACATTTTTTTTATATGCACATGATCATACATCAAAGTTAGCATGCACACCTGAGGCTACCTAAATATTAGTAGTTACTACCGAATAAAATTGACGATGTCTGAGCTTGTAAAATAATCTTTTGAATACATTTTTGTTGATAATTCCAACATGTTGACATTTCACTATTAATATTAAGAGTAGCTCATTTTTCAACCATTTTCTGTCTAGTTCAGAAAAATATACTATTATATGTTGTAATTATAAAACAGTAGTATTAATTTGAGTATAGTTAAAATAAAAATGAAAATAAACAAAGTTGAACATGAAAGATGAGCCGTTAGGTTGGGGTAATAACTAATAAGCAAAGGTGAATATCAAAGATTCAAGAAAAGCGGCCGAAACGAGTGAGTGACAGAAAAAAAGCCGATGGGGGCGGTGTTATCACGTGCAGACGTGGTAATGATTTGGGTCGGCAAATCTGACCTTAATTACCAAGTTAACTCAATTGAAACTACCAGGGACTGTGGGACTGTGGGCCCCATCATTCCACGTGGCTCCACCCTTCTCCCTAGCTGTTGAGTCGAGAGCAAGCAAAGCAACATCCTGAGATCCCACGTGTCGTCCAAGGTGGATTGTGAATCACGCTGATTGGTTCAAAGGGACACGTGTCATCCTTGCTTAATCGAAGATTAAAGAGCTAAAAAAAGGGGATTTAACAATGATTCCGAGCGGCATGGAACAGAACAAGTAGAAAGCTGGGTCAGCGCGCCATGTGACGGTGCTGTGTGTGTGATCCATTAACCAAGACCCGCTTTCCCTGTGTATAGCATGCTAGGTAGTAGGGCTTCCCTATACTATTAAATTAAAATAATAAAAAAAGAGTGACTAGAAAATATCTTTAAATATTATTCTTTGCTAAATATATAGCGGTGTAAACACGGAGTCGAGAACCAGGCGTGCTTTGTGACCTTTGAAAAATAGTCACTCGGTACGAACAGCGAGCGAAGGTGCTAGCAGCTAGACTCTGAATTCGGTAGGGTAGTTTTGGTCGGCGGAGTCGATAACGCGTTAAGGGAAGGGAAGGAAGCACTCTTATTACTGTTTCTTCTATTCTCAATCCATCGACGATTCTTCTCTTTCTGTTTTTGAACAACTGCAAAACAAAATGGAGTGGCCTGCCTGTACGGACGAATATGAAAAGCTCATAATACGGATGAGCACTCCCAGGTTCTTAAACTCTCTTCATCTATGTTAGTGTTACCGTCTTTTATGCTATTGCTATTACTATTACTATTACTTCAACACATAGCTTGTAACTCTCTAATCTCTATGTTTTGGACCGATCTATAAGTTTCGCAGCTGATTTTATGCAAATCAAACATCTTATGGACACACTATTTCATTTCTGCCACTTTTATTTACTCTTTAATCTATTTTTTTTCCTGAATAGTCGTAAGTCGTAACCCCTATTCCCCTAACCTGTTAATTTGAAAACAGTTGCTGTATTTTTTATGTTAGTTTTTGTTCCAGCCAAATCCCTTTTTGGCAGACAAGAATGTTTCGTGTCTATGACCACTTGCTCTGCTCCTTCTTGCATCCTATCTTGGTTGCAATAATTCAGTTAAAATAACATCAAATTCAAAGGATTCTTATTACTTTTTTTTTTCCTAAGTCACACCGCCTTTTGAATTTGATTTGTCCGCTGCCAATATTTTAACGATTCTTTGACTTTTCTTTTTCTTATTGCGTCTAGCTCCCTCTTCTTCTGAAAACTGAAAAGTCCGTGTTCCCATCAGAGTATTCTTTGTTATTTGATGCTTGGAAGATCGATCAATCGGGAGACAAAGCAATTTTGCTAACTTTGACCTTTTTTTTCTATGGAACAGGGTTGTCATTGACAATACCGTTTTCTCCTCAGCTACGCTAGTCAAGGTAACCTGCGACGAAATTCTTGTCCATATGGGAACAAAAAGGTTTAGGAAAAAAAAATTAAAAATAACAATAGTCTTCTTCCATGAAATTCACAGGTTGACAGCGCCAGAAGGCATGGTATTCTATTGGATGCCGTAGAAGTGCTCACTGACCTGAACCTTTCAATTAAGAAAGCCTATATATCTGCTGATGGCAAGTGGTTCATGGATGGTAAACTAATTGTCATTTTCCCTTTTTAATAATTGGTTTGGTTCCGGTTTCTTCTGCTAAAATGGTCAATGCCCCCCCCCCCAAAGCACTTCTAACCTTTGGCTATTCAATGGACAGTTTTTCATGTCACTGATCAAAATGGAAACAAGATAATGGACGAGAGTGTTCTAAAATATATTGAACAGGTATTGTGGCCTTACAAGTTCTAATTTAATTACAATGTTACCTGTTAGCATTTATTTTGTTTTTTTGTGTTTTTATTGTTTGTCTAACTCTGAATTTTCTCATGACAGTCACTGGGGAACATTCACTATGGGAGAACCAACCGCTCTAATGGTCTCACTGCATTGGAATTAACAGGAACTGACCGAGTTGGTCTTTTATCCGAAGTGTTTGCTGTACTGGCTGATCTTCAATGCAATGTGGTTGAGGCCAAGGTTTGGACTCACAATGGCCGTATTGCCTCCTTAATCTATGTAAAAGATTGCAGCTCTGGGTCTGCTATTGAGGACTCTCAGAAAATTGATAAGATTGAATTGCGCTTAAGAAATGTTTTGAAGGGAGACAATGACATTAGAAGTGCAAAAATTTCTGTCTCTTTAGCCGCGATGCACACTGAAAGACGGCTACATCAATTGATGTTCGCTGACCGTGATTATGAGAGGGCTCCTATTCTTAAATTGACTTCTGATAACCCATTGGTGACCGTCCAGAATTGGGAAGGAAGGGGTTATTCAGTTGTGAATGTTCAGTGCAAAGATCGAATCAAGCTATTATTTGACATTGTTTGTAATTTGACAGACATGGAATATGTTGTATTCCATGCAACTATTGACACTAATGGTGACCAAGCTTACTTGGTAATTATTCAACTTCCTTCCATCCAATGTAGTTTTCTTTAGTTGCTTTGTTTATGTTGTTAGTTAATGTTGTGGTTCAAATCTTCATTTCAGGAATTTTATATAAGACACAAGGATGGCACTCCAATTAGTTCAGAGCCAGAGCGTCAACGTGTAATTCAATGCTTAAAAGCTGCTGTAGAGAGAAGGGCATCTGAGGTATAACCAGGCTTCCTTTCCTTTATCTCACTCGTATTTGTGAAATCGCAATGGTTATGACCCTCTGATATGAAGAGGCAAAAATGAATTGATTGTTCACTATTTGATTTGATTTGATTTGATTATAGGGTGTTGTTCGATTAGAGTTATGCACAGAAGACAGGCAGGGGCTTCTAGCAGAAGTAATGAGAACTTTCCGAGAGAATGGGCTCAATGTGACCAGGGCTGAGATATCTACAATAGGGAATATGGCTACAAATATATTCTATGTAACGGATGCGATTGGAAATCAAGCTGATTCTAAAATTATCGAATCTGTTAGGAAGAAAATTGGGTTAAGCAATTTAGAAGTGAAGGAGTTGCCATTGATAAATCATCAGGAGGCAGAGAGAGAGGATGAAGCAGTTGGAATTGGTGGGGCAGTGTTGTTATCCATTGGGAGCCTTGTGAGAAGGAATCTGTACCATTTGGGACTAATCAAATCCTGTTCTTAAAGCACATGAATTTAGGAGTGAGTATGTTCTATTCTATGGCAACATTTGTAGCATAATATTCTTTGCTTCAGATTTGAGCTTTGTGTACATAAAGGTAGAATTTGGTGATAGTTGTTGCTCTAGTTGGTTGGGTTGGGTTTGGTAGGTGGAAACGGATAGTTAGATAGAGATGTACAGCTGTAGCAGAATGGGGTGCCCCACCATTTTAAATGCTCTCCTTTGAGTCGGAACAGATTTTGGTTATTGCAGAAAGATGTTCGTTCACGTCGGTGGGAAGGTTGTGAGATGAAATATAGAATTGGATTCTTGGTGGCAGAGGCACAAGTTTAGGTAAAGAGACTGAACAGAATGGGTTCATTGTTTCGTTTAGAGCTTGGCTCATGTGTACATATCTACCTTCTCACTTTAGTATTTAATATTAATTTCAGTGGTTGACTAATTTTTAATTTCAACTCTCCCTTTTTCTTGCATTTCAACTCTTTTCTGGGCTCCACGTTTTGCCACTGCTAGATGTCACTGCTCCATAAAAGTTGACCTAATCGAAAGATCTTTTTATTGATTTATCTTTGTTTATGAAGATACCAGCAAATCATAAACTCCTCCTGGCTTCGTTTATTTGTTATTGAAGCTAATATGTACAAAAACTAATTGTTTTTAAATGTATAAAAAAAAAGTAATTGTTCTTAAAAGTATTATTTAATCAAAACATCCTTATTTTTATCGTAATAGGTAAATAATGAATTATTCAGCAAAAAAAAAAAAAAAGGTAAATAATGAAATTATCATAAATTGAAACATTATCTAGATAGTTGTTAAATGAGGATATTTATTATCAACGAAAGATATTTTAAATAGTTGATATTTAAAAGGACAGATAAGTTGAAAGCGAAAGTATTCTAAAACTATCAAAAATCAAATACAATGGGGTTGGAAGTACATTTTTTTTTTAATCTAAATTACATTAAAGTCTCACATATATCCCTCATCTTCCACATGATATTTTATTATAAGACAGACCATATATTCCTCATCTTACGACTATTGAAGTTAAATTAATGTCTTTTTTTTTAACTCTTGTTCACTATCGATCAGTTAATATATAAGACATATATCCAGCCAAAAACCAATCAGTTGATGCGTCATCTCAACTGCGAATTAGTGACGAAGACGAAAATAAAAACAAACGAAATGTTGATTAATTAAAGTAGGACAAAAGAAACAAATGAAATGCCGCCAACAATGAAACCTCCACATAATACGTTTTTTTTAGGGATGTATTGACGTACCTTTGTTTAAGTTGAAAATATACAAATATAAAAATATAAACTAAAATAGTAAAACTAAAATATAATAATAAGGAAATAAACAAAAAATATAAAAAAGTAGTTTCCTAGGAAAACATTCCTAAAGACCTTAAAATAACCGTAAAATAAATACTAGTAAAAATATAACAAAATACAACACATTAATCCCCAAATGTGTCAATTCTGCCAATCACGCTTAGTATCATTAACGGTTATTTGTCTAGCATGGTCTGGAGGAAAGTAATGTTACTTCCAAATAGTCAAAAAAATTACTTGTCAAGAAGCAAAGTTGTTCTATGAAGTATTTGATTTTTAAAAAGCCTTTCAATGAAACTTGCACGAGAAAATGAAAAGTTTGTGATCGAAACTTCATTATTAATTTTAAACAGATATAATAGAATATATTTAAAAATATTTTTGATGTAATAATTATTAAAATTAATTATTATTTTTATTATGTAATTTTTAATACTTAAACTAATGTCTTTTGTTTCATTATTTGTATGAGATTAATAAATTTTATGATTTTAAATAAATATGTTTTAATTATATGTATATTTTTAATTTTTTTATTGTGTTAAAAATTATTTTATATATTCCTACTTTATAAAAATAAGTTATTAAGAAATTATAATGATTTTTTTAAAAAAATAATGATTTAAGTTTGTTTTGTAAAATTTATTATAAATAATTTTTAAAAAATTACACAATTTAAAAGATTTATAGGTTAATAATATTTATATCAAATAAAGTTAAAATATATTAAATAAAATAAAAATAAGTGATATATTGATGTAAGATTTATTTCAAAGTTGCCAATGTAAATGTAGATGCTTTACGTGCATAAAGTTGGGAGTTAGAGCATAAAACAAAACATATAACCTGAAGTAAAGATCGTACGTTATCTTAAGGAATATTAATATTATCGATCTATCATGCATATCCGGCACCCTTGAATATATATATTCAACTTAATTGCATCCACCAAAGGAAATAAAGAAAGAAAAATGCTTTAAAGCCTGCCAGGCCTGCTTGATGGATGGACTAGACTATACTATACATTGTTTATTTTTTTCAGAAAAAGAAAGAGGAACACTTGCTTATTTATAGTATAGGATTATCAAAAAATAGAAACCAATAAAAAAATATGTATATTCATCGGTATTATGATTAAGAATATTTGTGATGCTACCAAATCTGCCATATAATTGGATTGGGATATTGCTTAATTCGATATAAGTGTTTATGGAGTTAAGAAGATATACTATTTATAATAAAATCATTACAATTGGCATCTTAAAAAAATTAAATATTTATAATTGGTCGATCGTGCTGAGTTGTAATATTTGTTTAGTCAACTAGTTATATATGTAACCAAACTTTGATCATTGTTCATATATACATGTAGCTATTTATTCATTTTCTTTATAAATAGCAGCAAAGATAGGCGTTTTTGTCTTTTTGACCCTTTTGAAGACAAGTATGTAGTTCCATTTGCAGAAAAGCATAAGTGTCGAGTATGAACAACGATACGAAGCCAAGGACTTATTTATAAAGGAGAAGAAAACGATGTCACACGTTTTATTAGGAACAGATGTCGTTTTCGTTTGCCCTGATATATATTAGTATTAGTATTAGTATATGATTAACGATAGTCACAACTCACCAAGTTGCGCAAATAAATCAGGTTATCACCTTTTCAGCTATCCAAGTTGTCTTTGATTTCAGTTTTATTTTTAACTAATTGTTTGCCCAAAAGATGATTGTTGGCTGCTTCTCAAGAGAATCTTGAAAGATAAAATAGTTTTACACTATTGAAAATTAAACTCATTTTATAAAGTTATTTAATTGATTTAATTCAATTTTGATTGTCTTAATTTTAAAATTAAGTAATTTTAGTAATTTTGTTTTCTTTTCTTTACTAAAGTGACCATTGAGCCAATAATCTAATTAATAATAATTGTGTATATATATAAATGTTTCACATAAATTTTGTTTATTATCATATATTTATTTATTATTTATTGTCTTCTTAACCAGAATTTAATAATTTGAATAAAATTAAATAAATGGAGTGAAATATATATATATAAAAAATTATAATTAATATTAGGAGATGTTAAAAAATAAGGAAATAATAACTTAAATAACTTTAGTGTTTCGATATCTCTTTATTATAGTTTTAAAATTTGGATGGGTGATTGAACCGGTCAAGACACTAGGTCACTGTTCGAACTAGTGGTTCACTAGTTGATCCGCATAACTTGACCTATATTAAAAAAATTAAAAATATTTATTATATACAAATTTTAAATTTATAAAAGTTTATTTAATTAATATTTAATATTATTAAAAGTTATTTAATTTATTCTTCCTTTATTTTTTAACATCTCCTATCATTAGTTGTAATTTTTTTTATATATATTTCACTTTTTATTTTATAAATCACTCCATTTATTTTACATTAAATTATTGTTGAGAATACAAGAAATAATAAATAAATATATGATAATAAATAGAATTTATGTGAAAGATTTATATATATATATATATAAATTTATGTTTCATAATTATTATTAATTAGATTATTGATTTAGTGGTTACTTTGACATTTGAACCTTAAAGAGGCTAAGGTTTAAAGCCTAGGTTTGCACAAATTTTCTGTTTCGTGCTAGACGACCACGTCTGCCGTTGTGACTCTCGACCCAACGACCTCGTTTACGGCAACTTCCAACCCAATGACGACCTTATTTGTGGTAGTGACAACCTCATTTAGTTGAAATGATGTTTTTAACATTCTAGCACATGAATCCCCAAACCTTTTTAACTTATCACACATATACCTTTTAAATTTTAAATGCATCACACATGTACGCCCCTTAATGTTTAAACACATTACACATGCACCTTGAACTTTTTAATACATTATACACATACCTCCCATGTTTAAAAAAAGAAGATAAGAACATTTTTGAAAAAAATATTATAAAAGTCATGTGCTAGTTACATGACATAAAAAGTTAACAGAGTTAATTCTGTTTTCAATTTTCAAGAGATGCAAGTGTAATGAGATACCAAAAGTTATGAAGTTTTGTGTAGGGATAAAAATATGAGGAGGTGCATGTGGAATTGAAACAAATCTCACGGAGTATTATTGTAATTTGCTATAATTATTAATTATAATAAAAAAAATTCAACGTTAAAAAAACATTCTTGATTTTGTATCACTATTAGAGTAATTCAGCTTCTTTGCATTGCACTTCCATAGAGTTAAAAAATAAAAATAAAGATAAAAAAGAGATAGGAAGTGAATTGATTGCAAAACTAAAATCATGTCCTAAACAAGACCTACACAATGCATTCTTCATGTTTCTTTTTACACATATTTGTAGCTTTGTTTAATTTTCTTCTATTTTCTTATGTTTTATTGGCTGCAGAGAGAAAATAAAATAAAAATATGAATGTTTTCTTCAATAATTTAGATTAAGAAAAGAAAAGATAACGTAAAAACGTTAAATGATATAGTTAGAACAGGAACAATGTCTGTTTACTCTAATTTCTCATATTTTCATTGTTTTCTTCATTGTATCTTTTTTTTTTTAAGGATTCTTCACTGTATCTAGAAGAGTCAACAACAAAATATAGTCATGTCTGTTAGATCTGTAAGCTGTATACAGATAAAAGTTAACGAATTGAAACACAACCCCAAGTTCCCTGACCAGTCACCAGGAGTGTGGGCACCATTTCAATTCGAGACCATGCTGGTTTGTGGCTATCATACATGAAAAAGTGAAAAATGTGTGCTGCTTGCATCAGTCTACTTGTTCAACGATATAGCTGACCACCCCTGCAGCATACTCTTGTTCTTCTATACAACAACAGCCCAGCATATATAGCGCTATTCCAGCAAGTTCAATTATGTTTTTTGATACCTAAAGAGACAGACAGATAGATTAAACCAAAATGCATGATGCAGAACAGAACCAGTGATATGTAGTAGATAAGGAAAAACACGAACCTTCTTTCTGTTCTGATTCTAAGAATGAACATGAACTGCATGTGGATGCTGATTCAATCTTCCTTTCAAAAAACAATCTCTCCCTTGAATTTCACCCCCTAAAAAATGCAAAGAATAAATCAACAATCACCCCTAAAATACACGTTAATCATATGACAAGTAATTAAGTGTTCCCTACCACAAGCAATCACTGTTCCATTGATGTGTAAATCATCCTGCAGCAAGATGAGCATTCATGAATAAAAACATGAATCCATAAAATTGAGAGACAAAGACAATAAAGCACGCATTTTGAAATAGCTAGAGCATACCAAAATACAGAGAGGAAAAGGGTAAAAACAAGATAGAAGAGTTTGAGAAGCCGTTGCTTCTTTTCCCAAGAGAGCAGGTTGAATATCTCAGTAACATCAATCAAATGGCTTCCTTGTCTATACCTGATCAAAGGAATAATAAAATATGCAATATATTAGCATAAATGTTTAATTTCCTCTCTAACTAGTATAATAATGTAGAATGAATGAATTGATATAAAGAAAGAAACTTACAATCGGAGATTGTGAAAAAGATAAGGAAGACAGAAGATTGCCATAATCCAATGCCTGGAAAGAAGGTAGAAGCAGCACAAAAAAGCCTGCGTAATGAATTCTGGCAAAATCACCATATTTATTCGAGCTGAGGAGTCATAAGGATTTATATAATCAAATTCAAGGTCTGCCAGGCACATTAGCTGCAAAATGTAATTAATTAACATTGATCAACAATAATAAATATAGTATAGTATTATATTGGGAGATCGAAGAAGATGAAGATGAATTATATTATTAGTACCTGGTAAGTAACGAGGACAAGTAAGGCAATAAGGAGGAAGAAGGAGATGAGCCATGCAAAGAGATCAGCCATTCTTCTTCTTCCTTCCTTGGGGCGCACGTTAGCTAGAGCTGGAGCCTGTCCCTAGCACGTGCGCACACTTCGAGCCTCGCCGTTGCTCTGGATTTCTAGGCCGCGCGCGCCCTTCACGCAACACCACTAACTCAAACCAACCACAGACGGCCACCCCTTTTTTACAGCCTTTTTTATTTCATCATCTTTTTCTCTACCTTTTTTATTCTCATCAGGTGACTATTGAAATTAATTATTTAACAATTTTTTAGTATTTGAATTCAGATATTTATAAATATATACGAGTGATGTCTTGAATTTTTTTTAAAATATGAAAAAAATTAAAAATTATGAAAAATAAAAATAATGTCTTAAAAATTAAATAAAAAAAATTCAAAATAAGAATAAACAAATAATGTCTAAAAACTTTGAAAAAAATATAAAAAATAATAATAATATCTTGAAAATTTAAAATAATATATGAAAAAAATATCTTAAAAATTATGAAAAAAATGAAAGTTTTAAAAATATGAAAACACAACCAGAATGACTTGAAATTTTTGATAAAAAATAAATAAAAAAAGGAGTAATGTTTTAAAACTTTTAAAAAATATATTAAAAGCATGAAAAAAAACAAGTGTAATATGTCTCGAAAATTTTTTAAAATATGAAAAATAAGAATAATATTTTAATATTTAAAAAAAAATGAAAAAGTAAAAGAAATATTTTTAAAAAATTTAAATATATGAAAAAACAAGAGTAATGTCTTGAAAATTTAAAATATAAAAAAAATAGGAATAATGTCTTGAATTTTATTTAAAAAATTAAAAATTTAAAAATATGAGAAAACAAGAATAATGTATTTAAAATTTTAACAAAAATAAAAATTTTAAAAATATGAAAAAACAAAAGTAACATCTAAATCCTAATTAGACTTGGGGTTTCATATGAAACCCTAAATCCTAAACGACGAAACCTAAATCATAATTGAGACTCTAAATCCTAAACAACGAAACCTAAATCCTAATTTATAAAATCTTAAATTCTAAGAATTTAGTATTTCATAATTAAAACCCTAAGAATTTAAGATTTCAAAATAAAACCTTGAGAATTTAGAGTTTAATAAATGAAACCCTAAACCCTAATTTAGGCTTTTATATATGAAACCATAAATCTTAAAGCGTGAAATGAATGCCTAAATCTTGAACCATGAAATACTAAAACATAGATAGTAAACCATGAAACTCTAAATTATAAACTATGAAATGAAACCATGAATCCTCGACCATGGAACTTTAACCCTAAATCCTAATAAAATCTTAAATCCTAAACTATGAAATAAAATCTTAAAGCTTAACCCATGAAACCTTAAATCCTAAATTATGAAACCTTAAATCATAAATCTTAATGAAACCATAAATCTTAAACCATGGAATGAAACCATGAAACCTAAGCCTATAAATCCTAAACAATGAAACCCTAAATCCTAAACTATCAACCATGTAACATGAAACTCTAAAATCTTAAAGCATAAACCATGGACTTTAAGCACTAATCTTAAAACATTGAACCACAACACTTTAAATCTAAAAACCATAAATCCAAAAACATTAAACTTTAAACCATGGAACCCTAAATCCTAAAATTATAAACCATAAAATTCCAAATCATATACAAGAGACACCAACCTTTAACCATGAAAAAACTCTAAAAGCTTAAACAATTAACCCAAAATGCTAAACCATGAAATCTTAAACATTGAAACCTTAAAACATAAATCATGAAACCCTAAACCATGAAACTCGAATCCCTAAAATCATAATCTCCAAACCTTGAACCATAAATCCGTGAATCATAAACCATAAAACTCTAAAACATAAACGATAAATATATCATAAACCTAAAATCATAAAATCATAACTTATAAACCATAAACCGTAATAATGAAACCTTAAAATCATAAACAACAAACCCTAAAACCTATTCCATATAACTTTAAAAATTTTAAGTTATATACTAAAATATAAACTTTAAACAATAAATCATACACCCTAAACTTAAAACTATAACTTACAAATTATAAAGCATAAACTCATAAAACTAAACATTGAACCACAACCTTTAAACCATAGACCAAGAACATCTAATCATAAAATCATGAATTCTAAAATCCTAAAATTTTGAAATAATGAACCATAAACCTTAAACATTAAATTATGAAATCCTAAACCTTAAACATTTAATCCTCAATCCTCAAGCTAAATCCTAAACCACAACACCTTAAACTCTAAATTATAAATAAAATCTTAAATCATAAATATGTAACCTTTATACAATGAACAAAACCTTAAAATTTTAATGATTTTCATGTTTATAATTTTCTTCTAGTATTTTTTATGGTCCTCCACTAATTTAATTAAATATGATAATTTATTTATGTACTCCATTAGATTAAAAAAAATGAATAATAAAAAAGAAATATAAATCTCTTAAAATTATTTTTTGTATAACCCGATACCTCCTTTATATATATATATATATATATATATATGACCCTAGAAAATAACTCAGAAAAGTTAAGATTTTAGTTTTTTGCGCAATTCCTTGATTTGCAAACATTAGCATTTTGGCATTGGAAAATGTACATTCAAAATAGTAGTAGCAAAGAACTTTTGTTCATCACAAATTAAGTGGTGAGATGCGCTTGGGCACAACCTTAATTAATCTTCTAGATGGACGGCACAGCAGCAGCGGGGAACACCATCTTCAGATCAAATCGATTACCTAGGGGGCGAGAGGCTTCGAGCAGAGAAAGAAGTTCCTTGACCCCAAGTTCTTCAACTTCTCATTTGGATTCAAACCTGTGTATTATGATACATGTAATAGACCAAAAATTGTGTCGTCAATCAAACAGGACAGTAAAATTTGAATTTAATTTAATTATGCAGATATCGAATATATAGCCATGAGAAAAAAAAAAAAACATTGAGGAAAAAGAAAAAAGAAGAGATGGAGATGGAGATGGATGATTACTTTGGAGAGTGTAAGGAGAATAGTGAAGGTCGTAGCAGCACTTAGTGTCCTTCAAATTCAAGAGTGGCCTCCTCTTTTCCTTTTCATAAATAAGCAATGCTGCCTTTACCAAATCGGCGACGGTGTCTTCAGGCGACATCAGCACCTGTATTGCGCCCAAGCTGTTCTCGATTGTCACATTTATAAGAAGTTTCGATGGCCGAACGTACTCACAGCTCGGCAACGGAGGAGGAGTAGACACGATTCCACCCATTATTTTTAATTTGCTTTGCATGAGAATGTTGTTGGAAACAGAAACTGATAATTAATTACAGAGTAACTCAATGGAATGTCATATGAGAAGCCTTCAAGATTTGAGTTGCTGCCTGGTGGGCCTTCAACGGAGACGGGAAATTTCTTGGAAGCTGCTGGATTTTAGAATAATTCTAATTTTTTTTTACACTCTTTTTTTATATCAATTTTTATTTATTTTAAAAAACAAATAATTATATTCTTTTATATTTTTAAAACGTTAAATGCATTTAAATTTTATTTTATACCTATTTAACAAAATATTTAATTAAAAAAATAGTAATAAAAAAATATAACGTCACTCTTCGATTTAATTTCCAGCACTAGAAAGACACAGCAAACCCTGCCAATTATTAGCCCAATCTGAATCCATAGCAATCGTGATATTGTTATCACTTATCAGTATCTTTGATTGGCTCCCCGGACCCACATTTTTATTCTAAGAACTAACAATGAGTTTCTTAAATACTTTGGCTTTACTGATAAAAAAAATAAAATACTTTGGCTTTAATTACTGACGATTTCTACGGTAGACAGATGAGACAAGTGGTGTATCGTAGGCCAGTATTTGACAGCTATTTCAGGTTAGTATCAGTTGTTTAACTACATCATTACAAACCTTTTGAAATTGCATAGTACAACTTTTTTTATATTCTATTTTTAATTCAAAAGTTCAAATATGTTAAAAATGAAAAATCAATTTGACACCTTAAAGCTTAAGCACATGGTCTAGAGTACACTAATCTCAGACCATTTAATAATTTTTTTTAGAAAGAGAATGAGGTTCCTCGCACAACCAAGACAAAGGCGCAACAGTTATTGTAGTGAGCATGATCCAAATTTGATATTATTTTTTATGAGTTCCTTCAAATTGGTAGTGTTGCAATTGTTCACGCACGTACTCCCTATCCCCACGCCTTTCAAATTTTGCCTAACAAAGCCTTTGTCAAGTGAAAGGTTAGGCCTTAAATTTTTAAAACAAACCTAATCATGCCTAAAAAACACATATGACAAGTAATAGACTAGAATTAAGCCTTCAATTTTTTAAATGGACTAAACCTATTTAAGTAAAGCTTTGCTTTACTCAATTTATTTCCAACCTTATATACAACCCTTTTTTTTTTCTTGTCTTCCTCAAAACTCCATTCCTTTCTTAAGTTTGTTAAGAAACTCCCCAACCTTCTTGGCTTTGAGAAAGATAATCAATGTTAGTTTGTATTTAATTGCATAACCCAACCATGTAGACGTACACTTGAAAAGAGAATGATTTTCCAACAAAACTTCTAGGTTGGCTTCTTGTTATTGCCACCGCCATTGTTCACTTCTCCTACACATGCAACCAGGTGTACAATGGTAATATGGCATTCTTTCCTAATACTACTATGATATTGTGTCAATTTTGATGATGTGGCATGTGATGTTATCTTTTAATAATACAGTACTTGATGGAATGATTTATAAGTTACATCAAGATTGTTGTAATGGAAACTGAGAAAGTAAAAACAAATATTCATAAAAATTAAAAATTAAAAAATGTAATATTTACAGAAGTAAAATATATATTCAAATGAAACCATAAATATATGTAGACCGAAGGGTTAAAAAGCAACAGATAAAAAATGGTTGCTTTTTCCCATCATTGGGAGCAAACGAGAAAGTTCCAAAGGCGGTGAGCTCTTCTTACAATTTTGCTAATCTTGCGGGCAATGAAAGAAGGGATTAACAACGGAGGATTTGCGATGGATGTAGTGGAGCTACGTGTGACTAATTCTGGAGCACTTCCCCAATGAAATGATGAAGTAAAAGTATCATTATTATTATTATTCTTCCGCAGATAAAAACTTCTACTACCCACATCCGCAATGACTTGTGATTTATCCAAACCTTGCAAATAAATAATACAAAAGGATTATTGATTTCTTTACTAGTAATAGTAACAATTTAGGAAAATATTGAAATAATTAATTTAGACGTTCTTACTCTGGAGACTGAAATAGGAGTGATGCAATTGGAAAGAAGATGCCATATTAGGATCTATATGGGGACTTCTGCCTTCTTCTCTGTATTTATCGACCACATGCTTAATTGTCTCCTCCACACTGGACCCCAGTTTAACCATGGTTCGGACTGGCCCTGGACTTCCCTCAACGGTCACGTTAACTACCACCTTAGCTTCTTTCTCGTACCACCCCTTTATTAATATCAACAACACGAACGCGTGGTTTCGATCAGGTGTAGTTCACCAAGTTTAGTAATTAGTATAGTCATGCATATTACATCACTACGTCTAATATTTAAATCACAATCTACCACTTGGGGTCTTACGTATCGTAGATTATTATATTAAACTCCATGCTCATCAAAAAATTAATATTCCTGAATAAATAACTTTTCACGCCACCTCTCTCCCTCAAGTTTGACCCTTACCTTACAAAACAATAATTAATAATTTTGGCCAAAACTTGAGGATTCACTCCAATCAGGAACCGCATCATGAAATAAAGTCAGTTTAGTTTATAGTCATGATCATGAACCTCCGTTTTGGGTTTACGCTATCTCTAATTTATTTGTCTTCAGATGAAAGAAACCGGAGGAGCCGAAATTGTTGCCTTATACTAACAGTAACCGGACAGAGTAGCATTAGCAATTAGCATAGCATGTGTTGGTAATAAATAATGAACCTGTTTAGTGTGAATCCGTGGAGAGGAAAAGGGAGAAGAAGGGGAAGACAGAAAGGCATCTGAAAACGTTTTAGGCCGGAAAAACGAGCCTCCTCTGCTCCTCGAATACGAATATTGTCCGTCAACGTCAGCATCGCCGTTATCTCGACCTGAAACTGAAAGCAGAGGCGCCGACGAGCAGCGCTTCAGAATCTTGATAGGCCTCGACTTGCTCATCGTCCTGCGACGGGGAGATGGCGATGGATGCGGCGGCTTTTTCCTCCGGGCGGAAACTACCGGCGAACTTCTCTGTGGAGTCATACAATACAAAGCGACTGACTGATCGATCAAATAAGAGTTGTAGCGAAAGAAAAGGAAGAAGAGAATCTATCTCATTACATTCCTTCTTCCTTCTGTTGGTGTAATGTGGGTCCGGCAGGCACTGGTTTTATTCGTTAGTATTTGTGTGACGCCTCTACCCCACTACTTGTCCCTTCAGATTTGTTGCCCTTTTCATCTCTCTCCTTTTGGCACATGAAAAAGCGTTACCCACCGCCCAACCATTCTTTAGTATATGCTTTTCTTTTCTAACCCTTTAGGTCAATGCATATATATATATATACTGATTTTCGGTTATCCGAATTTTTATTTTGCCCAATACCCAAACTCTGTTGTTTCAGAGCATGTTCCAAATATTAATATACTGATCAGGGGTCGTTTTATCATTATATTTTTAACAACTTTTTAATAGAGTTGATTAATTATGTTTAATTTCTGATTCATATTAAATAAATAAGTTTCTTCTTTGGTCTTATAAATAATTATTTTGTCTCCATCTATTTATAATTAAAGAAAACTATTTTTAGTTTCTATCCTCGTATGACCTCCTCAAATGTCTTTTAGTATGGCTTAAAATAAGTATTTATAGAAAAAAAAAAAGGTGAAATACTGAAATGACTTCAAATTCTACCTAAATTCAAATTAGTTTTTTTTTTTTGGAAAAGTTCAATGTGAGAAATTTAACACATGACTTCTAATTAAGGAATTTTCGAGTCATAAAATAATGCTGCATTCAATATTTATCTTCATAATTTAATGCTACTCATTAATATAATTGTCACTTTCATTTTAATTGGTGCTGAAATGTGTATAAATTTTTTTTTATATTGACAAAGAACGATTCATATTTGTAATATAAAATTAATTGTGATATTTCAGAAAGTTAATAACTATTATACTAATATTTTATTATTCATAAATGTAAATATTTTATACTAATATTTTATTATTCATAAATGTAAATATTTTATATTTCAAGTTATCAACTATATCTTTTAATTTGAAAAATTAAAAACATAATAAGTATATTCTTTAAAAAAATAGAAAAAACTGGGTTGATGTAAGGAATTTAAGTATATAATAACTTAATTGCAAAATCAAATATACTGCCCGTCTAGCTCAGTTGGTAGAGCGCAAGGCTCTTAACCTTGTGGTCGTGGGTTCGAGCCCCACGGTGGGCGTTTTTTAATAGAAAGTTTTTCCTATTTTTTTGCGTTCAAGAACCATTCCTTGTAGGCCTTAAAGATTGACCCACCTTGTTTCTCGTATGGGCTGGTGAGCTTCGGCTTTAATTCGGGCGCAGATCCAATGAGAAACAATGAACTGTGTAATAAATAGTACTGCACACGTGTCAAACAGAGAGTGGAAGCACGTATGTTGGTTTGAAACCACACATAGAACAGTTGAAGTTCCCTCCAAGACTCGTGGAGTGGAGACGTTTGGTAGAACAGAAGGATGGCGTCCACAGCGTCGCCGATGACGGTCCAGGCGGGTCGGGTTCGGACCCTGAAAGAGGGTTCGCGCGGAGAAGCGGGTTCGGGTCCGGTTGTTTACTGGATGTTCAGAGATCAACGGGTGAGAGACAATTGGGCTCTGATCCACGCCGTTGCAGAGGCCAACAAAGCCAACGTTCCCGTTGCCGTTGTTTTCAATCTCTTCCACACCTTTCGTGGCGCCAAATCCCGGCATTTAGGGTTCATGCTCAGGGGCTTGCGCCATTTGTGCCACCGTATGCAACACTCTCTTCAAATCCCCTTTTTTTTGTTCCAGGTAATCAATACATAACTTGCATACTTATTCACCTCTGCACACTACACAAGGAGAAAACATGGTCTTAACTCTTCAAAGATGTTGTTTTGTAATTGTTGTAGGGAGAGGCAGAGGAGACTGTGCCAAAGTTTCTTAGAGAATGTGGAGCTTCACTTTTGGTGACGGATTTCTCACCTTTGCGGGAAGTACGGAAATGTAAAGAAGAGATTTGCAAGAGGGTAAGCGATTCGGTTGGTGTGCATGAAGTGGATGCTCACAACGTTGTGCCACTTTGGGTTGCCTCTGATAAATTGGAGTACAGTGCTAGGACCATTAGGTCGAAGATAAACAAAAGACTCTCTGAGTATCTCATTGATTTCCCTGACATTGAACTTGACCCACCAACTAGGAACTGGGTTGCTACTGAGAATCATTCCATCGACTGGGATGATCTCATTGCTGTTGTGCTAAGGTTAGACATAGACTTAGATTTGTTCTATAAGCCCAAAACAAATCATGTGGATATGCTGACCCTGTTTTTGGAAAATTACTAGGAGAGGAGCTGACGTTCCTGAAGTTGATTGGTGTGAGCCAGGGGAAATTGCTGCAAGTGAAGTATTAATGGGAACTCAAAATGGATTCTTGACTAAACGGTTGAAAGGCTATTCCCAAGACCGCAACAACCCGTGCCACCCCAATGCGCTTTCTGGCTTATCTCCCTATTTGCATTTTGGACAGATATCTGCTCAGCGATGTGCTTTGGAAGCACGTAAGCGGCGGAATTCACATCCTCAAGTGTGTTTCCTTGCCCGGCGTTTGATTCTTTTTTGTTTTTTTCTTCCCAAAAATGGTGATAATTGATAAACATCTCTTACCTTGTGTTTAGTATAACTTTCCTACTCTTGACTTGTGGTCTAAAGGCAATTGATGCTTTCTTGGAGGAGTTGATTGTGCGGAGAGAGCTTGCTGATAACTATTGCTTCTACCAGCCTCTTTATGATTCATTAAAAGGAGCATGGGCATGGGCTCAGAACACTTTAACCCAGCATGCCACTGATAAGCGAGAACGTATTTACACGTGAGTCAGTCACATTTGTTTGTTTCTAACACTAATGTTTTTGTTTACTTGCAACCTCATGTAGTTTTTGGATTTGCAGGAGAGAGCAGTTGGAGAAGGCACAGACTGCTGATCCTGTAAGCCAATCTGTCATGGTTAATAGTAATTTTCCCAATTGAAACAACCTGATACCAAAGACTCTTCACTTTCTTTCATATAATAATTTACCACTCTTCAAATTCAAAGTTTCTCTATGCCTCTATATTAATATTTAATGCGTTATTATGCTTCAGCACTTTCTAATCATTGGGTTTTTTACTGCTTCATTTGGCATTGGCCTTAGTAATTAACCATTATTTTGTTTTGTGGCAAATATCAGCTCTGGAATGCTTCTCAGCTGGAGATGGTTCACTATGGGAAAATGCATGGTTTTATGCGGTAAGTTACTTCTTGGTGAATTCTTGTTGTCTCGTTTTTGTTGCTTTGCAAAGAATCTTATGTTGCACATCCTAATTTTATTGTACTTGTTATCATGCAATGAAGAGAATCCATCAACTCTTTTCCTTATTTTTTCCTCTTTTCCCCCCTTACAGCTCTACTTGATCTTTATAGGGGAGCCTTATATAAATAAGCTCGTTTCCTCAATTATAAAATTTCATGTACAGAATGTATTGGGCAAAGAAGATACTTGAGTGGACACGAGGACCTGAAGAAGCCCTTGAGATAGCTCTATATTTAAATGACAAGGTAATAATATACTAAACTATGGTCAACATAGAGAAGTAATATAGTAATAACATATTACATATGTTGTTTTCATGAGATGAAGGTTATTATTACGATTTGTAAAAATGACCGCAATTTTGCCTGACTGCAGTATGAATTAGATGGGAGAGATCCAAATGGTTATGTTGGCTGCATGTGGTCAATTTGTGGAGTTCATGATCAGGTTCGCCTACATTGTTCTCATTGGATACAATTTAATTACTTTCTCTGCAGAAGTGATTTGAGCATTCCTTTTTTATTTTCCCGAGAATCGAATGAACTGCTAAATTGGCATTTAAATTTGTATGATGCCATTTCAGGGGTGGAAAGAGCGGGCCATTTTTGGAAAAATTCGATACATGAACTATGCAGGCTGCAAAAGAAAATTTGATGTTGATAAATACATTGCATATGTCAATAAATTAGTTCGTGAGCTCAAAAAGAGGAAGCCTGAAAACTTGCTATCTCAAAAGGAGAAAGTACTTTGCAATTGTGATCCTGAAGATTGAAGAAGCATATATATTTTTTTTTATTAGTTGAAGAAGCATATATATGTATACTTATGCTTCTAGGCATATTATGTAGTATTCAACAAGCCCTCTAAGATACTTTTTCTAACACATTTTATTGTTAGTTAATTAAAATATTAGAAACTACAATGAGTAAGATGACTCATCAAATACTACCGTAAGTTCTTGAGTTTTTTTATTCTTTTTCTTTTAAAAAAGGGAGCAGAATCAACTAGATGTATTAGCCTTTCTGTCGATCAGCCCAGACGCAATGTGAAACCAAAGATGCTGCTTTAAGAATAATCTTTATCGAAAAAGAAATCTGCTGCTTCGAGAGAAATGAAGTTGATCGAATGCATAAACAAACAATCCTAACTTGAATCTACTACCAGTGTTTAAAGCAGTTTCTATTCCATTTGATAAATCAATATAAACACTAATTAAGGAAGTTAGTTAACATAATTAATTTTACTAATCCCAATTAAAAAATAACATTATTTCTAAAATGTTTTCCATTTATATAGTGAAAGATGTTTAAAAAATGATATCATTAAATATGATGAAATTAATTAAATTTATATTTTAGTTCATCATACAAGACAATTTTTTGTTTATATTTGAGTCTAGAAAAAGTGTCTCCACCATTATAAAAAAAAATTAAAATTTTTATTGCATATATTTACGTAATAGCAACATAGAAGCTTTGAATCTAGAACTCAAATTCCCACCATTAGACTGATTATAGTAGTGAGTTGAAAGTATTTTTTGTTTACAACAAAGTGTTCTAGCTTAACTAGTTTCTTGTCTAACCAAATCTGTTCACTGAAAACTAATGTTATTCTTGTTAGTAAGCAAGGAAGATTATCCCTGTTTCTTCTATTCATTAGGAGACAAATTTCCAAAGAATTTGTAAGATCAAGATGTTTAAACTATGATTACAACACAAATATATTTATATAATATTTACAAGTAAGCAGAAGCTCATCTTCTAGTTCTCAAGTCATTAACATCATATCTGGATATCATCTAATGAAAGCTCATGCGTAGTTGTCATCTTTAATTTCTGCAGAAGAGGAAAAATGGCATGGAAGAATGGTTATGGAAATTCCTGGTTAAGGAACACATTACATTATATTTGGCATTGAAAAAGGATAAAACTTCAATACCGTAATAAATTGTGCTGGGTCATCAAGACTTGATGAGCCGAGAATAATTTCTCTCTTAAGCTTTTCAGTAAGCTTATGGCAAACCCTAAGCTGAGGATTCAAATTAAAATAACGCATCAGAACAGAAAATCAGAGGGGGTATTGAATAATACAATCTCATTATATACATATATAAAAATATCAAACCTCGGATCTGGTTGCTCCACCAACTATGAATACAAAAATTCGTTGCCCCATCCTCCTGAAATCACTACTCGATGCATGTCTAAGCACTGAATCGCTGTATGCCATCACAAAAATAAAAATATACACATCAGAAAGCTGCCGCTTGTTTAACAATTTCAACAGAGATGGGTATTTCTTTACATATAATAAAAAGCTAAAGCAAGTTTACACAACTCAGAAGTGAGAGGGAATAATAAGCAACCACATAGAGCCAAAGGGAAGAAAATTAATGATGAAAGAAAATTAAACCTTGAATATCCATCTTCAGAACCTCGCGGTCGGGCCCAAGTTGGTGTTCGTCTTGATCTCATTGAGTGAGGACTTTGGCTTACATGCCCAGAAAAAGGTGAGCCGTGGTAAGATGGACTTGGATCATTCAAACATGGATAATCTTCCTTTGACAATTCATTTTTCATGAGTTTTTCAAGGAGTTCCTGAATAAGCATCCATCACAATTGAGGGTCATCATAAAGAGATTCTTATAAACTAAAAATTGGTCATCATATGGAAAATGAAGTTTACGTTATTTTTCTTTAAATTGCACAATCACAATGATATTAAAACAAAAAAAAAAAACAAAGAATAGTAAATAGCTGTTTTCTTATTTCACATATTTGCAGTGACAATTTAGTCGGAATCAAATAACCAACTACATTGTAAACACTCCAGTTTTATGTTAATGCTATCCTCTCAGTGAAATTTTCATCAGTGAATGAATGCATATTCTATGTGGGAAGATCGTTAGATCTTATGAACCTAAGTTGTACCTCTATTATGGGATAAAAGCGTGATAGCTGCCATTTTTCTTCTTCACCAGGACGCTCTTTCCTTGCAGCACGCTTCTTCTGACAACTTAAAAGAACACTTCTCATACAAAACGTAATGTTGAGAAATCATATATTTTATCCAGAAATTACTACCTTTACCTTATGAATATCAAACTTAAGACCAAAAGAAGAGGTCAAACTTTTTTTGATAACTGGTTGTCCTCCAAGCATTCTCAAATTGTGCACAATGTTCATATCCCCTTGGGTCAATTTTGCAAGCTGAGAAGCATATGAAAGGTAAAAATTGGATAACACCATTGCAGTTGTTAGGAATTGTACATTTCACAGCATATTTATCTTTAAAATATAAAATGAACAGCAAGTGGAAATTAAGTTGGTACCCAGTAAGAATAAGAAAGAAACCATACCCTCATCAAATTCTGACCCTTTTCTCCCTCAAATTTCTCAGGATAAACAGATGCAAGAATCATTAAAAGGCGCAACTTATTTTCATGGGTTATATCCTGCACAAATGAGACATTTATATGAAATTTAAAAGATGAAACAGTGAAAAGTTGCATGTCTAATCTCACAACTCATGTCTTGCACTGAAGCTTTCTCATTTTCTTACTTCTTGCATGGTAAAAAATTTGATCACATCTTTTGTTGTTGCATCTCCAAAAACAAGATCTTGCTCCAGCTGTCCAAGTTCCCGTAGTCCCAACTCCCTAATGATTCTATTAACTTTTCCTGCAATCTGGACAAAGAAGCTCATTGTTTATATCGCTATGGAATTAGCACAAATGATCATAATCAGGTTCACTGTCTGATTTAAAGTTAAAGAACCAAATAATATACTGGACTTTCCTTTTGAAACTATAGGGACCAATTTATAGGGAGAGTTTGGATAAACTTTTCAAAAAACACTTATAGGAGTAGGAAATAAGGAGATAAAATTAATAAATTTTTCCCATAAGTCAAAACAAACCTATTCACCTCAACTTTTGAGAAGCCCTTTCATCTAACTTCTTCAAAAGTAAAGGTGCATAAGTTAATTTCACTTTATGGGTTAAGTTTGATTCATTTTTTCTCTTACAAGTTTATGAAAACTTGATAGTAGTTTTTAAACAGTAAGGACCTGAAATTAATTTAACCTTATTCATTGACACAAAATTAACTATTATTTTAATCAACTGCTAAAAAAGAATTAACTTTCACAAAGATCTAAGAAACTTGAGTGCAAAATTTTATTTCTTCTATCATCTATCAGCAAGAATCGTGATTTGAAGCAATAATATTGCATCATTAAACAGGGAGGTTGTAGACTTGTAATATGGAAAAAAACAAAAAAGCTAAAATGATTACCCAATCAGGAAATTAAAAACCTGGCATTACCAGAGTACAAAAAGATTTTTGCTAGAGGACAAATGGTAACTGTAGAACACCTCTTCTAGGTAGCTTCAGAGTGTAGATAGCACATTTATTTGTGCAAACCATATCATATTATCATTATAAGAAAAACAAGTTGCATCATAATTGCATTACAAGAGAACTAACCTCTACATGGAGGGAGAGCTTGTCAATTTGTTCACTGTACTGTGGAAGTGCTTGAACCATCTTTTGCAAGTCCCTTGTTGACATGTCACTGCTACTTCTATAAACACAACACAATTCAATAATTTAAGTTTGTTATGATGAGAATTAGATGAATAGATAAATATTTCCATCAAACAACACATCTAGGCTTAGCTAAATCTATAAAATGTCAAAATTTCTCAGCAACAACAAAGATGCCTTTAATTTCCAATCAAGGACTTGAGCATTTGACACCACAGCATGATTTTAAAATATTTCAATAGAGAACAGGGAATATTAAACAATACATGACATCCTTGCATAATAATTCCTAGTGCTAGATAAAATTAGTTTTAAATATGAAATTACCCCCAAAATAAGTGTTTAAAATTTAAATATTATAGCGAGGGTAATATTGCAAAATCTTCCCCAAAAGCTGAATGTTCAACTGGATGATCAAGTAGGACGACAAATGTCTGCTCAAACATCTATTATTATGCTTGAGCTCAATACTACGTTTATGCCAGGCAGCCAAAGCTGAAACTGATTAAAATACACTGTGCAGGACAAACATTATTTTGACATGGTACCAACTAAGCTATTTGTGAAAGTCCAGGTGGTAAGTGGAGGTCAAGAGTAAGACTAAATTTTTAATAGCCACAGATAAACAAAACCATTGACATGCCATCCAAGACACAAAGTTTCTTTCCAACATGGTCCATATTCTTGAGCTAGATTTTATCATACTATGTCGATTGTTGAGCATCAAAAACTCCATTATCAGAGATGGATGTTAAATTCAGATTCTCAGATTATAAAGCTTTGATATTTAGGATAATTACAGTATTCCATATTCTCCTTGTCATGGTACAATACAAAGTAGCATCAATGGTCTACTTCACCATCATATAGCCAGCCTCAAGTTTTTTCCTTTATTTTGTAATAGAAAACCATATAAGCAGCATGGAAGCTAAGTTTAACGACTATGGTTTGATCCAAATTAATTTTGTCCCATGGAACAAAAAATCCATACTTTGCCATCTATCATTTGCTCCTTTGTCATGTCCCTGTGGTGCAAACCAGAAGGGAATGCATTTGAAGTCTTCTCACAGATAGCAATCTGTTGCAAAATGGATGATAAAACTCAGCAATTATGTGATAAATGGAGCAAACCAAGAGATGGCCAAGTGTCAATTTTCATATCACACTGTGGAATGAATTTGAGTCGAACCATATAGTGTTATAAAAATAAATCTACAAATTAAAAAATTAGGTAAATATTTTTATAATGACTAAACCATTGAGCTCAGCATCAACATTCTCTTATATATAACAATGTCATTCCTGAGAAACCACCAGACAATTATCACTCACTTTGAACCATGTTGTAATTGTGCAGCTTTGTTCTTTGAAATGAAGTTGGTCATCTTCACATGCAGACGCTCACTAGCCTGGAATGGTCATCAATGTCAAAAGGTATTCATGTTGCTTAGATCTAGTGTGGTAAAGGCATAAAGTCAGAACATACATCTGCAATATGAGCATGGCGAAGTTCGAGCCATATAGGATCATGATCCTCCAAAAGAACCTCTTTTCTCTCTGCTGGACCACCGGATTTGCCAGGAACCTTAAAAATACAGTAGATTTTGTGTTTATGTATAAGAGAGTTAACACAAAAATTCAGAGTGAGGAGAGAAAATTGTAGAAGTTACTTCATGAACATATTTATTTCCCTCCATATTCAGCAAATCATGACACATGGCATCATAAGTCCATTCGTGTATCACAGGAGCAATCTACAAAATCAGAATAATAACCTCACTGTAAACAACATGACTATCTGTCAAAAGAATATTACAAGTCAATGACCAACAAATGGATCTAAGAAACCTGATCAATAGATCTGTCAAGAATGAGCAATTCGCAGGTCTCTGTCTGAGGAAAATTAGGTATACTTTTTTTATATTTCATAATACAGTCCCAGATTCCAGCAGCAAGCTTTGTAGGAATAAGATCACGGAAAGTAGTCATTGTGGTTGAATCTAGAGACTTGGCAGCACGAAAGCGAACAGAAGGAAATTCCTTAAAAAAACATTTACATGCTTCAGAAGACTTCTCAATCACATGTTTAAACAACTATAAAGCATTGGCTACAATTTATTGTATCCTTGTCACAGAGCAGTATCCACATACTCTTAAAGAAGCAAAAACTGTAGCAATCCGTTTTGCCATCACATTCAAACATGTCACCCCTTTATGATTATTCTCTTCATCCCCAAATAGCTCCTCTAATGCCCTATCATTATTTGTAATGAAACCCTGCATTAACATGACAAAAAAAACCCCAAAATTGAAGGCATCCAATAATGGAATGATGATGATGGCATTAGAAAATAAAATAAAATAAAAAATCCTAACTAGCACAATTAGAAATTGATTTTCACAACGGAAAGATCTCAACAATCTAGCTTCATGAATTTTGAGATCCTAATAAGATATTTCCACCATTCCTTTTTACCTGTCGAAGTTTAAGATCACATTAATTATTCTTTTGTCAATTATACTCTTACTTGTCTTCTAATCTTTAATTAATTTACACATACATTTATTGTGGAGTGGAAAGAAAAATGGGTTAAATAAGAAACTCCACGACTATTTAATTAGAATCAAGAAAAATTATTGCATTTCTTGTTTTCCACAGATTCACATGAATGATTAAAATTGCCAATTTGCATATCCACATTTTCTGGTTGTTAACTTTTCACTTCTTGGATAGTACTTAATATATTCCACATCAAGCTTCTAACTCTGCAACTTCAGCACAGTTTGCTTGCTCAGTGTATTCAGTGTTTTCAAGCACAGACTTTGTTTATATCTAGGGAAGGTTTTCTTCAACTGCTAATAGATTTTAATTAATTTAACTGGAGGAAAATCCTGAATCATCACTAGAAACTCATTCATGGCTATGTGGAAACTGGACCAAAACAAGGAACACTTCTACATGTCATAAGTATTGAGATTTATTAACAACCAAAACGGAAGGAATATAACTATATTCATAGTAAAAAAGGTGACATATATTAAAGATGGAAGGTGAAATAAATTAAAGTACAAGTGGGCAACCACATACCTGGCTGTCTATGGGAAAATACTCCAAATTCATCTGCATATGCCATCCAAATGAGGGGGAAAAGCACAATAAGCAATGTCATTGATTGGGAACAATTATTAATTCAAGCAGTTTTTAAACAAATATCTTCACCTCTTTCAATGCACCTAATCGAGTCAACACCTTTGTATCTTTCTTAATGTCCATAACTAACTCTTTGGAAATAGCTGAACTGAAGAAAACAAATGCCCTACAGGAACATGGAATAAAACAGATTTGAAAACAAATAAGTTGTTGAAGGCATGATGAATTGCTGACAAGGGAGATATTATAATGACCACCACATACTTCCTGTATAAGGGTGTCCTTCCAGACATGTCTGACAAAAACATAATTACACTGCCAACAAAAATGCAGATAAAATCAATAAATATGGACCAACTCAAGAGAAAAAAAGAGAGAGAAGAGAACAAATATAACTAAATTCCACATCAAGGCTAAATGAAAATGTCCCACAGTCAAAAGAATGCCGCATATTAATTATTCAACAATTTACATGATATAAGAATAATTAGGAGAGATAAAGAGACAGTAATGCATCATCAAGTGAATTGTAGAGAACCAAAACTACCAGAAATAAGTAAAGAAATAATTCATTACATATTTGGAAGTAAACATAAGGATAAATTAAATAAAGAAACAGTTTAATAAAAATGAAACAAAAGGGAAGCCAATTGGCAGAGAATTTAAGAGGGCAAAAAAAAGTTAGAACAAAAGCAGCAATGTATAGCTTTCAAAAGTCAAAACTCAACAGAAATATATTCCCCAAAATGCTTTGTAAACTACAAGTTTATCAAGACATTAGTTGCATACTTCTCTCTGGTTGGCTGGATGAAATATATACCATCCATGGAGGGCAATGGCTGCCTTCGCTTGTATATGTCTTCAACCACTACAGAAAGAACAGCAAAATTTCACAACATACAACTAAAAGAACTAAATAAAAGCAGGCCTAATGGATGAGGCCCAACCATAATGTAAATAACCTTACCTTATATTGTTCATAAATCGATGCAATCCAATACAAACAGCAGAAACCAAATTGAAAAATCAAAGCACGAAAAAAAAATTATTGCATAGGTTTCCAATTTTGATTTTAAAAACTGATCCAAAGCAAACTGAACTGAATTCATGCACTCATATAGTTTTATTTATGAAAGTACCATACCACTCATATATGAATATTTATATTCCTATTCTTTTTGAGAGGGATGCGCTTAAAATTTTACAAGGGTATAGAAAATACATGTATCTACTTTTTGCATCGTATAATTATTATTAATGACGCTTGATTAATAGCCACTAATCTTTAAGAAAATATTCACATTCCTTATGCTTGTCTTTGCTAAAGCATCTTTGCAAAGCAAATTGTTCTTCATTTTTTTAATTCCTTTATTCTTGAAAGTTCAATTATGTTTTTTTTTCTTTAAAATATATCTTGTTGGTTTTGGATTATTTTTCTGGTGTCTACATCAACTTTTACAGTTTGTTTTTTTCCAAGAGCTTAATTTCTAAGTCACGTCTTATTATTTTGATGTTTAATGTATATTTCTTTGACTTGGATTAGCTTGAAATGTGCTCTTGTGTCTCCTGTTCTACTTTATTATATAGTTGAGTTTTTTTTTTTATATAAAATTAGTAATAAAAGAATGAACAAAAAAGAGGATAAGATATCTTTAACAAATCCACAAAACAAGACAAAGGCAAACAAGAAAGTTGGTGACTTAAAAATGTTTGCAGTAGTTTCGTGTAGGGTTTTTTAAGTAATCAGAATATAAAATGAGCTACATTTGTCACATCCTAACACCCCCATGAGTGGAGAGGCTATTTCCACAACTAGAACCTATGAAGACCAGGTCACAAGGCAGCAACCTTATATTCTGCAAAGGCTTGCACCTTATACAAGAAATAAAATTAATTGTACAAAACCTACAACAATTGTTCCCTAAATAGTTTTCTTCTATTGTTATATCAACTGAATTAAATAATAAATTATTAGTAATTAAGGAAATTATTTATTTTAATGGAACAATTAGATTTAGAACATATTAAAACTTCTGACGTAGCAAGGACATGCAATTAAGCATAATCACGTCAACTTTAACAAGTGTGGAAACATTTGAAGTTTCAATTCAAATTCCAAAGGAAAGAAATTAGCATCAAACTCATAATAATATTTAATTCTAGAAGAGAGATGTGGGTGCCAAACATACTCCTAGAGTCTTTTTGGAAGAGAGGTAATGAGAGGATGGGCTGGGAATAATTACCCTAATTTGGAAATTTTAATTTTCCAAGAGGAAATGAACGTGAGGGGGAATAGCTTTGACTTTACACATAAAACTTGTCATTTACAATTAAAACATCACGGCACATTAAAATAATAGAAAATTATGGGAAAAAACAATTTATTGGTTCTTAGTAGAAAGAAAAATGACTGCTTACATGAAACACCTTCATCAGTGATATCAGTCATCTTGCACGAGTGAGACATTATCTTTACAGTAAGTTTGTCCATTATTAATACCTGGAGGAAAGCAACCCATGAACCAGTATAAGATGGTAATCAATAAATTAAATTTTACTTTGTACTTCTTAGTTTCTTTAGTTCACCTTCAATACTTCACTCAGATGTAAAGTATGTTCATACTTGGCTTACACAAATGCCAATTGCAACAGTGCATGTGTATCTACCTGTATTTACAGCATGGCAACTAGCATACAAAGCATACTGCATACTAGTATAGGTATCTAGAGGGAACTAATTATGGACTTGTTTGGACACACTATTCTAAAAGTACTTCTAGAAGAGGAAAATACAAAGAAAAAAAATGAAATTAGCTTGTTTAAAAGTTAAAATTATCTTTTCCAATAGTCAATTAATGGAAGCTCTCTCAAATAACTTCTTTTAAAAGATGTGGGACTTCTACAAATTAGCTATTGGAAAAGACAATGTTAACTTCTAGAGAAGATAATTTTATTATTTTCTTCTCCTAGAAATACTTGTAAAGTAGTGTGTCTAAACAGGCCTTAAATACTACTCACAATGATCCCAGTTCCAATATAGATCCAATGAATAAAGCAGGCACTTTAGACACGTGAATTATCTAAAAGACTGTAAACTACAAACCTTGAATAAGTAATACAGAAGGGTGAGTCCTTCACTCCTTCTGTATCCAGAGAAAAGATAAATGAATGAAAATAGAATTCAATTAACGAATAGCATCAATACCTTCCAAGTTGATTTGGAATCCCCTGTTTTTGCTGACCTCAGCATTTCATGTAATAATCCTGGAGATAAGTCAGTAAACAGAAATTAAACAAGTTTTTCCAATCATAAACAATTAAAATTTTAAAAGGAACAAAAGGAAAACCAAAAAGGATGCAATACTGGCAAAAGGCTGGGAAAATAGCATATATCCAAAAGAAGCACTTCCATAATTTCAAGACTTGTTTAACTCAATCTATCCTTGAATGCAAAGGACAAAACAGTGCTACATTGAATTTGGTGATGAATACTAAATTCTAAAATACTAATTGTAGAGAAATTCACAGACATGTACAGTACCAGATTGATCTGTAAAGTATTTAAACAACTATGAAATGATTTCTTTCTAGTTACTAGGACAAAAGACGCTAAGAGAAGGAAATAAGTGAAATACAAGAACAAAGGATAAGATATCGTATTGAAATACAAGACCAGTTGGTGTCACTCTAGTGTTTTCTTTCACATTGGGGAAATCTCTCAAAAACGCACGCACGCACGCAATCCTTCACACCAGTTGCACGAATTCTATAGATAGATTATGATGGAACATGCTGCTACGATATTGTGTCTACATGAGAAATTGATCGAGAGGCATTACTATTATTGTGCAGCACCAAAAACCAAACCACAGTCAAAAGTCCAAACTCAATAGCCAAAACGTCTGAAACATGCTTGTGATGTATCATGTATGTAGCTAATGCAACACTAAGATTTTGTTAAAACTTAAAACATAGTAACGAAATGGCATAAGTCGAAAACCGTGAGCAATCATGGATGACTAACGAACATCTAACAACAGAATAATAAATTATGCAGGGGAAAGGGGCTTACGTTCGCGGCTAATTTGCTTGAAACTTTTGTAGTCGGGGCCGGCGTAAGAGGATGAAGACTCAGAATCGGACATAGACATCTTTGTTTTGCTATGCTGCCCCTCTCACTCTCACTCTTGATTGATCGCTTCAGAGACGACGAGCACAGTCAGGGATCGTTGATTGATGAACAGCGTACACACCCACAAACGAAGAAAGAACGAAAAGGATTTATTTACTTTACTTTTATTTGAATTGAATGTCAAAACAGTTTAACACCCATGCACTATATTTGTTTTTTTTCAATTATTTTACATTTAAACGAAAACGCATCAATCATGATTCATTACGTGTTGGAGAATTGTCCAAACAAATTCCAAAATTGAATTGAATCTCCAAATAGCGGTCGGGTTGGATACTTGGAGCCTTCCAGCGAGGTTTTTTTTTTTTTTTTTGTTCGGATTTGGCCACACACACAAATGTTCTTTACAGAATACAGTGTATTAATTATTGAAATTATAATTTAATTTTACATTCTGTAGATATTAGTAGTACATTATTTTCTTAAAAAAAATAATTGAAGGAAGTACAGTATTTTTTAATTAATTTCCTATTTTCTATGCACTCAAATGCTTCATTTCCATAGGTGGGGTGAGCCGTCCTATGCTCCTAACGGAAGTTGGGGCCACCACGATGCATTTGTGCTTTGTGCTACTTGTATTCTCGAATAAGTAAAGAATAATCAAACAAGTTTTGAAACTATTTGCAAAAAAATAAATTATGTAATTATCAGAATAACAAATTACATATCACCTTTAAATTTTCTTAATGGCTTATAATCATAAAATGATATCATGAATGAATTGTGAGGCCAAGTATTTGCTTGATTTTTGTAACTGCAGACAGGGGTTACTTTACTACACTTGAAAAAGCAGAATGGAGAAGGAGGCAGGGATCCTTTCTTTGAATGCAAGAAAGAGTTTTTAATAACATGGACCATAAGCGTAGGATGATAGAGTTTTGGAAAGAATATTGTTCCTTTTACCACTAATAAGTCATTCTTTCTTAAAATACCATAGCTGCATGCTTTTTCATATCATCACATACATCCATTGGTGGTGGATCGAGAATTGGAAGACCGGTGACTTATCAAAAATTTTATTTAATAAAAAACATATATATAATCAATGGTATATAACATGTTATTAAATTGATCTAAAGGTTAATTATATTAATAATCTATTAAAATGAGTACTTTTTTTATATTACAAAAATTATCTATAATTAAATAATAAATATCTTTTTTAAAGATGATATTAGTTCAAAAAAAAAAATTATATATAATATCAAAATTTATCAAATACAATATTTATATAAGATTTATTTATAAAATAAAATAAATTACTATTAATTTTATAATAAAAAAAATAAATTATATAATAACTAAAATTATATAAATTATAACATTAAAAAAATGATAACATTACTATTAATTTTATAGTTTAGAAATAAATTTAAACGATAAAAATAATTATATAATAATTAAATTTAATAAAATATTATCTTCATATAAGATTTTTAAAAAAAGTATTAATATTGATTTGATAATTGAGAGAAAAAATAATTAAGAAATAAAAATAAATCATATAATAATAATAATACAAAAATAATATTTATATAAAAAAAATTTAAAATTAACAAATATTATATTATAAAATATTTGAAAAGAAAATACAAGTTACAAGTTACAAGTTACGTAACCTTTAAAAAAGAAAATTAAATTATTAAATATTCCTAAAAAATTTAACACACTTCAAAATTATTAAATGTCCCTATGAAAAAAACTTTCAAAAAAGTTAGAGGGGCATAGCCACCAAGGCCCAACCTGTATCTGTCCTTGCATACATCTTCTTAGTTTGATTAGTTATGTACGGAGATTTTTTGTTTTTTGCAACTACGCACACTCCATTGCATAACAATGTTGCTTTCACGGGAAATGTACAATTAGCTGGTTCTGTATTGGAGGACGGGTCCTTTGAAACTTCCTCATGTATCGTATTCATCACGAGGCTGGAAACATGTGAATAAATTTATTTACGATCCACGTGATCAGATCATGAATTATGTTAATATAACATTTATTTAAAATTATAATAAGTATTTATTAAATAAGTGATTATTTTATAAGTAAATATGATTTATTTATTTAAAATAATTTATTTTAAATAGAAACAGTTAAAATAAATATATTAAAAATATAAATAATTATTTATTTTATTAAAATAAATTATTATTTCATCAAATAAATTTAAATAAATTAATCCAATATTCTGGTTAAACACGTGGGGCTAAGCTGCTTATTTGTAAACGCACTAACTTTACAGTTATGCAGACAGCGAGTGATTTACTCAATTTCGTTTTACCTCCCTCCCGATAACCATTAAGAAGAAAATGATTGTTCATATGAATATCTTGTCAGTTGTCATGCATGCCCCCAATGAATCAATAACGTACAAATACAGACAATACGATGTTAGAACTTAGAACTCAAATAATGGTATTAACTTGGAGAATCAAGTTGAGATACCGCACATGTCAGGAAAAAAAAAGAAGCTGTAATGGACTCAACATTTTCATGAAGCTTGTAATGAGTACAGCTCCTTAAACTATTTATGATTTTTAGAATTCTCAAGAAAAATAAAGTTTATCTTTATTATTGAGTAAACATTATGTCAATCCTTGAAATTATAATAATCCATTTTTTAATCCTAAAAAGGTGAAACATAAAATAAAGTAGTAGTAGTTATTACTTATTTTAGTTTCTAAACCATTTTAATAACAGACTACTACTATTAGTTATTTTGGGGTCTTTAAACTTAGTGTACAAGTGTGCATCAATCAATTGTTCTTGACTTTGTTGTGCATTAGTCATTTTAACTCCTAACGTCATCGACCAATTGATTAATAGCTGTTAACGTCAATGATTAAATTGATAATTGTTGTCAAATTCATTAATTAGATTAATTGATTTTGTAATACAGTATTAGAAATTAAATTTAATGGTGGTGCTTATTTCAAGAACTAGATTATTGACAATTGTGAAAGTGAGACATGGGCTAAATTTGATGCTTATCTTTTTAAAAACCAATTTGGTGGGTTGCTCTTTTGTTAACAATATCAGATGATCAGATATACGTCAATGAAAGATATACTGGGAAAAAAATTCGCAATTCATTCTAATTTTTTAATTCATTTATTTTAGTATCTTCATTGTTATTGGCAAATTGCTATTAATTTATCAAACATGCTATGAGAACTTGGAGAAAAGACAGAACTACTGTATATGATACTGTCTCAAACTTGTTGAAGTCATTTACCAGAGAGCTTCGAGTAAAGAAGTGGGTTGGTTTTGTAAAATAACGTCATTGTTATTGATCAAATGAAAAAATGTGGAATACAACATGTATTTATATGATCCTAACAAACTGAAATTAACTATCCATATTAACTACATAGTTGACGGCCTAACTACTTCAGTTACAATTGTATTTCATGTTCTCTGTTCATGCTATTGTCGATTTGGTTATCGTATATGACTTATATGCCCAGTCTCAATTCTAGTGTTTTCTTTGTGCTGCGAGCATTGAAGCCCCCAAAACCTCTGATATTCAATGAATTCGAGAAGAACTCAGCAGCCACCCTTCTGGAAGTGTCTCAAGAGTTTTTTATGGATGCCTAGAGTTGACTTCTGGCAACGAGCCATCAAAATCTTTACGCTGATAAGACTTTTCCAAATAGATATAACAAATCTTAGACAATATTGCATCTTAACGTGTCAAGAAACTCCGATGAACTTGTTTCTAACCCGACTGCAGGGGCATCAAATCATGCAATTCCTTTACGGTGTTGCAGACCAACCATTAAAGTCAGAAACCCATTCCAAAAACAAAAGAGCACAACAGTACAGCAGGGAAAAGACAGAAAAAGGAGCAAGGAATGTTTATCTTAAATAAATAAATAAACAAACAAATGAATGATTTGTGATGCATGAAGTTGATCATCATGTTACAAGAGAGAAAGAAGCAATATAAACAATATTGTGAGATAAGATACTACATCTATACACATATTGTATTTACAAATTAAAGGGAAGAAAAATGGGTTAATATGTAGTAAGAAACAAAGTTGATTAATTAATTCATCTTCGAATAAAATGCACGTCCCCTGATTGTTGATCAACATGCTTAATCCATCTATGTCCCAAGGTATTATTAGTATTAGCTCCAGAGGCAGACACGTGTGCCATGTCAAGCCCCTTCCCCACAGGAAGAAACACCGAACGAACAAGACGGCGCGAAGAACTTTGCGCTTGCGCCGCCACGAGGCTCCGCCAAATGGAAGCCTTGTTGGAGTTGGAGCTGGTCGAATTGGCGTTCTTGCAGAGCAACACGGCACCCTTATTACTCAACTTGGCCAGCCTCAGCACACGTGTAAACTCCTTCCTCCGAGAATCCACCACCAAGAAGTCCACGCCGACCAAACCCTCCATCACCTCCTCCGGTTCCCCCACCACGATCTCCGCCATCGTCACGCCCGCCTCGCCCATTCTCTCCGCGTACTCCAACCTCGCCCGCTCGTCGGGAACTAGGCACACGTGTCTTCCGCACGTGTGCGACCTCGCCACGGCTAATCCCACGCTGGTGGCAATAACTCCTCCCTGCGACCAGGTCTCCACTATGAGCTGCGCGTTCCACCCCGCCGCCATCGCTGAAATAAACTCTGCCACTCCTGATTCGTGGAAAACCTGACACTGCACAACACATACGATAACTAAGAGTTAGAATTTAGAACACAACAACATTACTACGTACAGTACGAGGTAACGAAACTAAAAACAAACGTGGGTTGGGTTGAATTAATGATTGAGGCTTACATTTACAGATTGGACTGTGTCGATGTATGCTTTGGAAGCTCTCTCTGGTGACCAAGCTAGTTTCATTTCTTCAGTGCTGTTGTGATGTTGTGTGAATGAATATGGAGAAGGAGGTTGGGGGTGTTGGTTTATTTATGCTGAGTGGGATAGGTGGACACGATAAGGGTGAAGACAGCGACCGTTGACATTTCATGCTTAATTTTCTGATTCAATTCAACCAACGTATTGGATTACGATAGCGCGCGGTGAGCTTTTTAATTTGGGGGCCAGGACTAACTACAGCGTTTTTACACTCTCACACCTCATTTTCTTCGTCAGGGTGTGGAAACAAATACTACTCCTGCATGACGAGGCAATTACAGAACACAGATTATTTATGAATTACTCTCGGACTCTTAAATATTTATCAATATCAACTCAATTATTTTTTATGTCAAAAATACTAAATTAGAAAAGTATTAAAGATTTGTTGAATCTGTTTCAACTAATTTCATCAATATGATGATCATATCCTATTCAAGGAGATTAATTTTAGTAAAAAATTATTCATATATAGTATAAAAAATATAATTGAAACCATACTATTTTTAAATTCCCCTATCTGTTGGTGGTTTTAGATTAGAGTGGTAGTTCTGTTCTTAATGGGTTGGCTTGCCCTTTTCAGAACTTCTGTTCTAGATGCAATTGTAGCCTTGCGGACCAAGGCGACTCTGGTGATTGGTCAATGCCACGAAATATCTACAAATATCCGTGTCTCGCAAAAGATCAAACTTCCTTGTGTTTACATTTACAATTTTACAACATATCTTTATTTACTTTTATTTTATTTTTTTTGCTGAAAGCTTTATCTTTTTTATATACACATATTTGGAAAAAAAAAAGTTATCGTAGATTAATTATAATTTATAAAAGAAATATTTTTATTTATTTTTAACTATTAATAATTTTGTTATTAGCTGATGTAAATAAATATTATATCTTTATGTTTGGTTCACATTAAAGGAGCTAGTTTATCTGGGGAAGGCAGGTCAAGGAGGGGAGCCTGGATGCAAAACGTCAAAAAGAGTAACAAAACCTAGACGTACAAATAGGAAAAATCCAGAAGCAAAATTCCTGAAAAAAATATAGTATTTATAACTATGAAATACGAATTATATTATCTAATAATGGATGAATACGACTTGAGTCGTATTAAAAAAGTGGCAAGCAGCTTCTTTGCCAATAAACAACTGAATTGCGTGCACAACTTCTTATTTTTGGTCATGCAGAAAGAAACAATAATGTCAATGTTGGCTAAGAATTAAGATTAATTAATTAACGTCAGCGCTAATGGCTCGTCATAGTTTGTTGACTGGTTGGCCTTTAATAGTTCATCGTATGCGAGATTTTGGAGATTACTTTGAAAATTGAAGTAATTTTGAAGATTAGTTTTTTTTTTTTTTTTTTACATGGTGGAGGATGTTTAGGAATCGCATCTCATCAGACAATAACTTGATATGTATGAATATTGGTGCAAGAGAGTGAAATTACAATTGAAAATTTTGTATTGAAAACTATTGATCACATGTTATTTTGATACCCGGTCATCACCAAAGTATGAAACACATGTTACGGATGACAATTTTCTGAAGGAACACCACAGAAAGTTGCCGACCATTTCTACCAACACAATCTTTTGAGAGTCAACAAAGAAAAACAAACTAAATGGGAGATTATATGGTGTGCGGTGGTTTAGATGGTTTGGAAAAATAGAAATGACATTTTATTCAACAATAATGTTTTCAATTTACAAAATCTATTGTAAGAGATCTTCTTTCATTCTTGGTGTTGGATAAAAATTATTAATGTGTCATTTTGCTATTCTCTTACACAATTGTGTCTTAATCTGACGATTGTCTTTTGAGTGCATAGGATGATATATTGGGTTATTAGTTTAGTATAAGAATTGTGTATAATTTTTTGGTAGATACAAAGACAAGTTATCAATGTAGTAACAAGTGAGAGTTAGTTTGATTGGATTTGTTTTTTGGTGGAATGCTGGATACGATATTACTAACCTTTGTTGTCCCTAGGTATTGTTTGGTAGCTATAATCAAAGTTGGTTTGCAATAGAGGTTCATGCTTGATTGGAGTAGGTTGGGTTATATTTGTATTGTGTCTTTGATATCCCTTGTACACCTGTGTCACATTTTATATATATATATATTTGTGAAAAAAAAGAAAAGAAAATATCATACACCACCGCATTAACAACAATAACAAAACATCAACAAATCTACTTGTTAAATACTCCTTAATACTACTAGTACTAGTATTAAACTTAAACTTTCTCCCCTCACACTCTTTTTCTCTGTTGTGAACACTTCACACTTCATAAATATCCATATTATTTTAACTTTCCTTTCTTATCACTATCATAATATTTAACATTTCTAAATTTTTCTTTCTATTATCACTTTATCTATCTAAGGGTAAAATAAAAAATTTTACCCTATTGGGAATATCTTCTAGTCCATTGGTTAAAATTAAACAAATTTCATCCGTAGATATTATAAACTGTCTTGGTCCAGTCAAATTACACGTGTAATTGTGTAAATGGTAAATGCATCTACCTATGTCTTCTGTATATTAGCATATAAATGTCCATTAATCACTCCTTTTCTTTTCTCTATTCAACACATTTAATTTTTTTTTATTATTTTACCTTTTTTCTTTCTTTCCCGCATCTAATTTACAATTTATAATTCACATCCATTCGCTCTCGCTCACACTCACTATCTGTGAATGGTGATTAATGAATTAGCTGTATATATTATACAAGTCTGTTTGACCTAACATATAGCTACGTAACTATGGTAAGAGGCAATAAAAGATGAGTAATGTTATTTTAATATTTCTTATTTTTAAACATTCTATTAATACTTTTTATTATTCTTTATTTTTTATTGAACTATGGAGCATTTGCAGTTGTTGGAAGGGGAGGCGATGGGGCTGCAAAAAGTCATAAGTTTGGACTAAGAGAAAGTAATTTTTAAGATGAATGGCAAGATGATGGTAAATAAAATCAATAATTTTGAGACAGATTATTCTGAAATAAAAGTTATTATTCTTTAATATAAAATTTTTTTAGTACATAAACTAAATTATATTGAAAAGTTTGTTAAGAGAGAAGCTAATGTAGTAGCTCACTCTCTAATTAGGGAGACAACTAATCAAGTAAAATTCAAAGTTTATCATCATATATCAAGTTGTATTTTTCAAGGTATAATTTATGAAATATCATGAGTTGATTTACGTAAAAAAAAAAAAATCATTTTCTATCTCTTTCTTTCTATCATATTACTTATTTTTTACTCTCACTAAATATAAAATAACATATTAGGTGTCTAAAAAACATTTTCCATAAAAAAAAATACCAAACTTTCTGACTTTGAAACACCCAATTAATTATCAGTACTTATACGCTCATCCGTACGTTTAATACTATATTCGTTCGCATGATAGTGAGTGTGAGCTAAAAAAACCATGTACTGTATTTCTGATTCTGTGGTTTTGAACTCGTTTGTCTCCGCGTAAACCAACTATGATTGCCGACACCTAGATTGAAATTCAATTAACCAACAAATTGAGAAGCCAAAACAAACATAACCTTTTTAATGTCAACTTTTATTTGTTTTAAGTATGTTGACTGGTTCGCGAGTTAACCAAATAATAAATTTTCAAAATATATTACGTACATAAACAAAACAAGTCATAATAAAACGTGAGGATTGCGGTATAATCAAGGCTGCAATAATTGTTTTAGATTAAGTAATTCCCTCCATTTCATAATAAAAGGTGATCATGGGCTTCCCTTCCCTTGCCTTGCCTGCCAGTCTGTCACCTACCTGCCTGATCCAGACGCAAACGAGTTTATTGGAGACAGGAAGATATATATCTAACAATTTGTGCGAGTAGCATTATAGTACACTCCAATATTAGTGTAGTATGTAACATGTTTTTCGTGGGTTGTAATGCTGTTTTTTTTGACAGCTGATGCATGCATGTAAAACATGTAATCCTTTTCGTTCTTGGACAATGGACGCAGACGCAGTTGTGTGACCGTCGGCGTTGACGAAATTGTGAAGATAGTGTTCAATTGAGACCCAAAGAACAAACAATGGTACGCGTCACTCGGTTATAATTTAACAGTTTTTAACTACATTGATAAAAAAAAAAAAATCTAATTATACTTGACTTTGCCAAATAATTAGTTTTTTTTTTTTTGCTTAAGAGTTTATTTTTATTTATTAATAATTCAAAGTTAACTTAATAAAAGATATTATTTATAAAATTCAAAGATCAATTGTAAAGAAACTATCCCTTAGAATATTTATTTATAAAAATGAAAAAAATAAGAATAAATTAGGATAAATTTTTTAAAAAAAATTAGTAAAAAAATTATTCTTTGAGTTTAAATTTTACACTGTAAATTACATTATCAATCAATTAAAAAAAATTAAATATAATATTATATGGTTTTAATTTAAATAATAAAATAAAAATCTCATTTATGATTTAACCCCCTTTGCTCAAATGTCTCTGCGTCTCCCTGCCTTCACCGCAAGATAGAAATAATAGATTTCACAGAGGATGAATAAAAATAATAACAATAGCGTACACCAAAACAAAAAAAATGTATGTGTGGCGAAGTTGAGTAAAGGACCGACGAGTGGTTACCCTCACACGACTTTCATCGAACACCTATCAATCTCTAACAACGTGTCAATCCATCAACAAGCCACGCGCCGAAGCTCCTGAACTTCAGAACTTGGCTTGTGTTTTGCCGAATAGTTTCTTCTTCTTCTTCTTCACCATCTCCTGCTTCTTTTTCCAAATTCAGCAGTAGCCATGAATCACGTTGCATTGCCCAAATCAATTGCCCAGCGTTTCAGAGGCATCCACCACAGCCCGTGGTGTAATAACCGCTGTGAAAGGCAGGTCCAAAGTGCTGGGCCCGTGGGCTCTCTCCTGAAGTCCCGTTCCGTTATACGGTTCCGCGGGCCTGACACTCTCAAGTTCCTTCAGGGCCTGTTGACCAACGATGTACGGAGATTCGGTGAAGGCATTAGTGACAGAACCGAAAACTTGCCCACGCTCAACATGCCCGCTACGTCGGTTCCTCCTATCTATGCTTCTCTATTGACCCCTCAAGGCAGATTCCTCTACGACCTCTTTCTCTATAAGCCTCCCACGTGCGACACCAAGCTCGATCACACCGGCGCTGCCCCTGCCTCCCAACCACACCAAGAACCCTTTCATTTGTTTGCTGACGTGGATGCTTCTGTGTTAGATGAATTGTTGCAGATCCTCAACAAGTGAGTTTAGCTTCTTCTTTCTATGGAGTTCAATTTATTTGCTCTCTATCATTGATTCTTTCGTTTGGGTTTACTTGCTGAACTTCACTTGTGTGAGTGTGATTTGTGAATATCTATTTCTATTTGGTGATTTATTTTACGACACTACGATTCAGGGTTGAGGAACATACATGGCATTAGCGATCATTTCTCATTGCCAATTAGTTTTTGTTTTTTTGGCAATTCATTTTTACAGTATTAGTTTTCACAATTACCAATTAGATAGGTATCATTGACCTTTAATTATTTCTACCATGATTTCTGATTAGTTGATGATTGATTGACAGTTTAAAGTTTTTAGATCGATCCCTAGAAATTAAACTTTTTATTAATTAGGAAGATTTGTAAGGGGAACAAGTAGACGTAAAAGGATATAGAATTGTTCTTGTGATCAGAGCAAGCCAGTTCATACTTTGATTGTGGTTTTTAATTGCAGTTGATCTTCTTCCTAAACCCTACTTGTTGTATTATTGGTTCTTATTCCTGAGAAGAGACCTTAACATTTTAGTTCTGCAGATATCGGTTGAGGTCAAAAGTTGATATTGATGATGTCTCAAGTGATTTCTCATGCTGGCAGCGTTATGGTGCTGGCCTTTCTGAGAAGTCCTCACAAGTAGAAGAACCAGAAGCAGCCTCTGTTGGCTGGGGTGCTGGTGTGGATCGTACTGCAATGTCATCTTCACATGGTAGTGATAGTGGCTGGCAATGGTTTAAGGATCCCAGATTGGTCTGTCTTGGTTTCAGAGGGATCTTCCCATCGAATATAACTCGTTAGTTAGTTATGCCTTTGCTGCTAATAAAAATTGTGTCTATTTATATATATATATATATATTATTGTGACAAATCTCTAGACATTTAGTCTAAAGGAGTCCCCCATATCTGTACCTGTTTCAGCACCTCTAATTGAGGGTGACAAAGACACTGATGAACAGAATTTCCTTATGTGGAGAATAGAGAAGGGAGTAGCAGAAGGATCAACCGAGATTCCAAAAGGTGTTTGTTTGTTTCCTTGTAAAAACTCATCCTCAGAGTCTCAAATATATTGATTAATTGATCATGTCCAGGTGAGGCAGTACCGCTTGAGTATAATCTTGCAGGCCTTAATGCAATTAGCTTTGACAAAGGTTGCTATGTCGGCCAAGAACTCGTAGCTCGTACACATCACAGGGGGGTGATTCGTAAGCGGATAGTTCCTCTAAAGTTTCTAGATAATGCTGGGAAAGGTAATGCTACAAGGAGTATATATAATATATATGGCTTCTTTAGTATTATATGTTATAATGATATTCTCTTAGCCATTCCTTTTTTGCTATTCCAGAGTTTGTAAGCAAAGTCATTCCAGGCTCAGAAGTAATGAACACATCATCTGGCAAAAAAGCTGGTATAGTGACTACTGCCCTAGGATGTCGTGGGTTGGGGCTCTTGCGACTGGAGGAAGCTTTAAAGGGGTCCAGTGCCTTGTCCATTAAGGGACAAGAGGATGTGAAGGTTGTTGCTAATAGACCAGATTGGTGGCCTTCTGAATGGCTTCAAGAACATGGACAGCATGCTGCTTTTGCCTAGGATGGAACAATTTTGTGCGTGAATGAATAGTTAGTAAAAAAAAGGAACAATGAAGACGTCACTTGTGGATTTTCTTGGGCAATGAGTTTCGTTATAGTAATGGTAGTATGCCATTTTTCCTCCATGAAACCTTAACGTTTGATAAATTAGGAATAACTAAATTTTAACCCGTCCGTTTTTTACATAAATATATACGATATATTTTAGAAAATTAAAAATAAATAAAATAATAAATATCACATTAAATATATGTGAAATATTAGGAATTGAGATTTGTTAATACAATTATAAAATGAATTTTTGTCCAAAAAAAATTGGCAAAAAATATTCTAGTAGAATCTTAAAAAAAATCTTTTGGGCAAAAATTTAATTTGATAAAGTTTGATTAGTAAATTAAAGATTTAATGTTATTTTTAGTCCATTAAGTTTTATATTTTTTTGCATTTTGTTATTTCAAACTATATTTTTAATCATATTTAGTATATAATGTTTTAAAAGTTTTTTTTTTTTATATTTTAAACTTGAATTGATATTACATAATACTTTTTTCCCAAAAGATCTCTAATAAATGATCAAATTTTACATTTGATCCCTATTAATTAAAAATTAATAATATATAAATACTAATTAAATGTATTTTTAATCTAATCAATCATCCCATACAAATTGTATAACATTATAATTTCAGTCAAATTAAAAGTAATTTTTATGTTGCTTTATCATTAATGATAATTACATATTATTTTTTATTTTTTATAATTGACATTTTAATCATACTTGTTACATATTATTACTAATTAAATATGTTTAATAAATATTTGGTTGCTTTATCATTAATGATAATTAAATATTATTTTTTATTTTTTATAATTGACATTTTAATCATACTTATTACGTATTACAATTAATTAAATATGTTTAATAAATATTCAGTGACTTAAATAATAGGCTACATATAACTTAATTATTACATATAACTGACACTTTTATGAATACTTAATATCAATGGTAACAACATAATATATAAAAATAATATGTTACGCAATTATTTTTTAATTCGTCTTGTTATCCATTTTTTAAAAAAATTCAAGTTATTACACTTGTTTTTTTTATTTTTTATATTTAAATTTTATATTTTTTATTTTCAAGATATTACTTCTTTATTTTTCATATTTTTAAAATTTTTATTTTTATTTTTAAAATTTTTTAAAGACATTTATCTTATTTTTTATATTTTTTAAACTCTCATCTTCTTTTTCATATTTTTAAGACATTTTTCTTATTTTTTTAATATTTGATAAGTTTTTCATTTTTAAATTTTTTTTGAAGACACTATTCTTGTTTTTGATATTTTAAATTTTTTTTTTTTAAATATCAACAAATTTCTCTTGTTTTTTCATATATTTAAAAAAAATCAATTTCTTTTAAAATTTTCAAGGCATTACTCTTATTTGTTTTTATTATTTAAACCTTTCATTTTTTTTTGAATTTTTAAAACATTATTCTTATTTTTCATACTCTTGTCTTTATCCTATTTTCAGTTTTTCATTTTTTAAAAATTTTGATACATTACACTTTTTTTTTTCATTTTTAAATTTTTTTTTCAAAATTTAAAACTATCACTCTTATTTTATCAAATTAGTTAAAATTTTCAACAAATTATTATTGTTTTTTTTTCATCTGTGAAACCCTAAATATTTAAGGTTTTGATTTATGATTTCACTTATGAAATCTTAAATATTTAGGGTGAAATTTAAGATTTATTTAATTAAACCCTAAATATTTTGGGTTTTATTTATGAAACCCTATATAATTGACGTTTCATTTATGAAATCCTAAATGAATAAGGTTTAATTAATAAAACCTTAATTCTTAGGATTTCAATTTTGGATGACATTTAAGGTTTCAATTTAGGGTTTCATTATGAAACCGTAAATATTTAAGATTTTATTTACAAAATTCTAAATATTTTAAGGTTTCGATAATTAAACCCTAAATAATTAGGGTTTTGATTTAATATTTTCTTTATGAGACACTAAATATTTTGGGTTTTATAAATCTCTAAATATTTAGGATTTCATTAATGAAACTCTAAAAATTTATGATTTTATTTATGAAATCTTAAATATTCAAGGTTTCAATTTAGAGTTTCATATATGAAACCCTAATTATTAATAAGTATCTATTGATAGTTTCATTTATAAAACTTTAAATATTTATGGTAAAATTTGTGTTTTATTAATGAAACCATAAATAAATATTTAAGGTTTCATTAACAAAACAATGAATATTTAATGTTTTATAAATAGAACCTTAAATATTTAGTGTTTAAATTTATGGTAAAATTTACGATTTCATTAATAAAATTCTAAATAATTGAGGTATCCTTTATGAAACCCTACATATTTATGGTTTCAATTTACATTTACAGTTTCATTTATCAAAATCCTAAATATTTGAGGGTTTATTTGTGAAACCCTAAATATTTTAGGATACAACTTTGGGTTCCATTAATGAAACCCTAAATATTTAAGGTTTCAATTTTGGATAAAATTTAGGGTTTAATTAAAGTAACCTTAAATATTTATGGTTTCAATTTAGCATTTCATTTATAGTTTAGTTAATGTAACCCAAAATATTTAGGGTTTCATAAATGAACCCCAAAATATTTAGGGTTTTGAAAAATGAAACTTTATATATAAGCCATCAATAGTTATAATTTCATAAATAAAATCTCAATTATTTAAGGTTTCATTAATGAAAGCCTAAATTGAAACCCTAAATAAGTAGGGTTTCATAAATGAAATCCTTAATTGAAACCCTAATTATTTAAGGTTTCTTTAATGAATCCCTAATTATTTATGGTTTCATTAATGAAATCCTAAAACTCATCATAAATTGAAACCCTAAATATTTTGAATTTCCTAAATAAAATACTAAATATTATAGGTTTCATAAATCAAATCCTTAATTATCAACATAAATATTTAGGCTTTCATTGTTTAAATTTTAAATTTCATCCTAAATTGAAACCCTAAATATTTAGGTTTTCAAAAATAAAATACTAAATATTTAGGGTTTCATAAATAAAACCCTAAATATTTAGGAATTCATAAATGAAATATTAAATTGAAAACCTAAATATTTAGGGTTTCATAAATCTAACATTAAATTGAAACCTTAAATATTTTGTGTTACATTAATGAAATCTTAATTATTTAGGGTTTCATTAATGGAACCTAAAACTGTAACCCAAAATATTTAGGGTTTCTTTATGAAACCCTAAATATGTTGGGTTACAATTTATGGTGATTTTTATGGTTTATTTATCGAAACCCTAAGTTTAGGGTTTCATTAAAGAAACCCTGAATAATTAGGGTTTCGATTTAATGTTTTATTTATAAAGCACAAATTACTAATGGTTTTCATTTAAGGTTTTATTTATGAAGCATAAATTATTAATGGTTTAAAATTATGATTTTATTTATGAAACTCTAATTATTTAGGCTTACAAAAATGAAACCCTAATATATAGGTTTAAATTTATGTTTTTATTTTTTGTTTCAATTTATGGTTCTAATTATGAAAACCTAAAAAAATAGGATTTCATTAATGAAACCTTAACTATTTATGACTTCAATTTAATGTTTTATTTATGAAACCCTAAAAATTTAAGGTATTATTTTTTAAACCCTAAATATTGAGGGATTTAATTTAAGTTGAAATTTAGAATATAATTAATGAAATCCTAAATATTTATATTTTGAAATTACGGTTCTATTTATAAAACCTTAAATATTTAGGATTTTGTTTACGAAATCTTAAATAATTAGGGTTTCAATTTATGGTGAGTTTTATGGTTTCTTTAATGAAACCATAAGTTTAAGGTTTCATTAAAAAAATCTTAAATAATTAGGGTTTCTATTTAGTGTCTCATTTATGAAGCACAAATTATTAATGGTTCTCATATAGGATTTTATTTATGAATCTCTAAATATTTAGGGTTTAAATTTACGATTTTATTTATAAAAACCTAATTATTTAGGTTTACAAAAATGAAACCCAAATATTTAGGGATTAAATTTAGGATTTTATTTGAATTTATATTTTTATTTTTGGTTTCAATTTATGGTTCCAATTATGAAATCCTAAAAAATTAGAGTTTTGATTTAATGTTTCATTTATGAAACCTTACACTTTTAGAATATTATTTTTTAAATCCTAAATATTTAGGGTTTCAATTTAAGTCAAAATTTATAATTTAATCAATGAAACCTTAATGTTTTCAATTTAGGATTTTATTTATGAAACTCTTAATATTAGGATTTTATTTACGATACCCTAAATATTCAAGGTTTTAATTTATAGTGATATTTATTATTTAATTAATGAAGCCTTAAATAATTAGGATTTCAATTAAGGATTTTATTTATGAAACCCTAATTATTTAAGGTTCAAATTTAAAGTTTCATTTAATAAGACCTTAAATATTTAATAATTTCTTTATGATACGTTAAATATTTTAGGTTTCAATGTAGGGTTCTAATAATGAAACTCTAAATAATTGAGGTTTCATAAATGAAACGTTAAATATTTATGGTTTTTACTTAATGATTAATTTGTGAAACCCTAAAATTTTAGGGTATTATTTTTAAACCCTAAATATGTAGGGTTACACTTTAGTCTAAAATTTAGGATTTAATCAATAAAACCCTAAATATTTATGTTTTGAAATTTAAGTTTCATTTATGAAACCCTTAATATATAAGATTTTGTTTACGAAACCTTCAATATTTAAGGTTTCATTTTATGGTAAGTTTTATGGTTTCTTTAATGAAACCATAAATTTAGGGTATTATTAAAGAAACTTTAAATAATTAGGGTTTCAATTTAGTTTTTCATTTACGAAACTCAAATTATTAATGGTTTCAATTAATGGATTTGTTTATGAATCCATAAATATTTAGGGTTACATTCATTAAATCCTAAATTTTATCCTAATTTGAAACCTTAAATATTTTAGGATTTCAAAAAAATAATACCATAAATATTTAGGGTATTATAAATAATAACCTAAATATTTAGGTTTCAAATTTGGATGAAATTTAAGATTTAATCAATGAAACCCTAAATATTTAAGGTTTCATTAATAAAACCCTAATTATTTAGGGTTTTGGTATTGGAATCCTAAGTTGAAACCTTAAATATTTCATGAAGAAACCATTAAATATTTAAGGTTTTGATAAATGAAACTTTAAATTGAAACCCTAAATAATTAAGGATTTATAAATAAAATCCTTATTTGAAATCGTAATTATTTAGGGTTTCATTAGTGGAATGTTAAAATTTATCCTAAATTGAAACCCTGAATATTTAGGGTTTGATAAATAAAATACTAAATATTAAGGATTTTATAAATGAAACCTTAAATTAAAAAATATAAATACTTAGGGTTTCATTGATTAAATTCTGAATTTCAACTTAAATTGAAACCCTAGATATTTAGGATTTAAATAATAATACCTTAAATATTTAGGGTTTTAAAAATTAAAAATTAAATCAAAACCTTAAATATTTTTGGTTTCATTTATGAATTCCTAATTATTTAGGGTTGAAATTTAAAGTTTCATTTATCAAAACCTTAAATATTTAATGATTTCTTTATGAAACCCTAAATATTTTAGGTTCAATGTAGGGTTCCAATATAGAAACCCCAAATATTTAAGATTTTTATTTAATGTTTCATTTTAAAACTCTAAATATTTAAGGTATTATTTTTGAAACCATAAATATTTAGGGTTACAATTTAGTATGAAATTTAGGATTTAATTAGTAAAACCCTAAATATTTATGTTTTGAATTTATCGTTTAATTTATGCTTAAATATTTAGGATTTTATTTATGAAACCTTAAATATTTAGGATTTCAATTTATGGTAAGTTTTAAGGTTTTTTTTTAATGAAACTATAAATATAGGGTTTCATTGTAGAAACTCGAAATAATTAGTGTTTCATATGTGAAACACTAATTATTCATGGTTTCAATTAAGGGTTTTATTTATGAATCCCTAAATATTTAGGGTTTCATAAATGAAACCTTAGATTCAAAACGTAAAATTTCATCCTAATTGGAATCCTAAACATTTTAGGCTTTCAAAAATTATACCCTAAATATTTGTGGGTTAATTTATGAAACTCTAAATCATTTAGGGTTTTATTATAAAAACATGAATTATTGAGATTTCATTTGTGAAATCCTAAATTAATTTGAGTTCCATTTTGAAAACCCTTAATCATTTAGGATTTCATTATTCAAACCCTTAATCATTTAGAGATTCATTTATTTTTTCAATTTTTCAAGATATTCCTCGTGTTTTTAATATTTTTTTTTTAAAAAAAATAGTTTTTTCAACTTAATCACATATGTTTTTAATAAGAGCTCAACTTCTCTAATGGAATAAGATAAACTTGGAAAAGGAGAAGGATGATGAAGAAATAATTGAAAAAATAAGTTTTCTGCATTTAAACATTGAGAGTGTTTCATAATTTATTTATTTGTCCACATACACTATCTAACCATACCCCATCTTACATAACAATAAGTCCAAATATCATTGAATTTCACTATACATCCACTAACACACCAAGAACACACTTTTTATTTTATTTATTAGCTCATTAAATAGCATAAATTACAATTTAAATCTTCTTATATTTTAAATCAAACACTTAATCACATAATTGATTCATTTGAGTAGATATTTTCTATAACATTAAATCAATCCAGCAAAAAAGACATGCTACATAATTGTTCTTCAAAAATGATTTTGCTTTTATGTAACATATTCTCATTTATGTTTGCAAGCCGCATACTCCCTCTACGCACATATAATAAAATGTTGTATTGATGCTACAAACATGTGTGTTCACAAAAATGATATGTTGCATCATTGTTCTTCTTTAAATTTGCTAACTAGGCCTTAACCATGGATTTGATGCATTTAATTACCTTAAATAATTTAAAAAGAATAAATAATAAAATGTATATCTTAACTCTTGAAGAGGAAAAAAAATGAGTGATTGGAGAAGAAAATAAAAACCAAAAGAAATAATTACATAATGAAAAAATTGAAGTGTGCTAAAAAAACCACAATGAACTCTACTTTCTTCTCACTTTTGGTATGTTAAAGTCATGCAATATCCAAAACTCTGTTTTATAATGTTATAATGAAAGAATAGTAAGTGTTCTTCTGATTTGTGATGTTGCTGAGAAAAAAAATTAAGAAAATTGAAAAAATGAGAATTAATAATTAAAATATAATTCGTAGTCAAAACACCAAAAACTTAATATTACAATGAAAGAGAATCTTATTTCTCTAGTTTGTAATTATACATGAGGAAAAATCTTGTTGTTGTAACCTATGTGGCATATAAGAAATAACAGTTAAATTATACAAATATAATAAAAGAATGAAGTTATATTACCTACAATTTCAAATTAGAATTATAATTTCTGATTGTGATTCAAGTATTTATAAAGAATGATTCATTTAGAGCATACAACATATTATGAAATGTGTAACTATCAAATTTTTTATTATTAAAAGTATAACAATAAACATTAATTGTAATTATAACTTTTCTATTACCACAAAGAGATTAGAAGAATGAGAGAAAAATATATTAAATATAGAAATGATTGCAAAGAATTTAACATGTAAGTAATTATATTAATGTAACATCATATGAAAATGAAAATCATTAAGCTTGTGTCAATTATTATATTATATACATAGATGTGGAAGAAAAGTTATATAGCATTAACTTTGGGGGAGAGGTGCTTCAACAACATGTACTAAGGTGCATTTGGTTTAATTTTAATATATACGTTATTTTGTTTGAAGAGTTTCTAGAATGGTATAAGATAGGATTATGATTCCCTCGTGATATATTTGATTATCTAACGGGAAATGAAAGATATAAAATAAAGTAAAATAAATAATTGTAAGGCTCGCTCGTAATAGAACAGTGTCATTCATGTTACATACTAATATGAAATAACTCGAGTATGAATCCCACTTATTGAAGCTCAGTATGAACATGATAAAAGAGGGAAAGAAGCTCTGCAGAGAGAAATGGAGAAGAAAAATATTGATATTGCAATTGGAAAATGATACTGATTTTATTGCGTGACAAACAAAATATGAAAAACAAAATATACTCAGAAATGGTCTATGGTTTTAATGAAATGGATATGAATAAACAAGGCGCAGTTTATTAATTTAAATTAAAACATATTACATATATGAGGAAATTTTGAAAGACAAATTGATCAATAAAAACCATTGTTAGGAGCATGTTCTCCCAATCCATGATTATTCATCGATGATGGCGGTAGGTTAATAGCATTATGAATGAGAAGCATTTCAGATTTGCGAGTGACGTTAATCTTCATTTGTTGCAAAGCCCCCTTAAAATTGTTCAATTGCGAAGTGGTCATGTCATTAGTAGGAGTTGCCCACCACCATTGAGTTTGAACGACCTTATGCAATCGTTTCAGCTCACAACCACGCTTCTTCTCAGTTTCAAGTTGGGTGGTGAACTTTGTGAGTTGCGCGTTGAGTTCATACAGTTGCAGGTTATTGACTGCCATGAACTGTGAGTGTGGCATCATCGATAAGGTAACGATGTACCACTGTGTCAGCATTGGGATGACCAAAAGAGAAGACCTTTCCACTTGGTGAAAAGATGATAAGACAAACCTCAGCGCCACAAAGGGTGCAAAGCTCACTAGCTTTTTTGAAAACCCCACTGCGTCGTTTTGAGAATGTCACTTGGAGGTTGCTTTCGTTTGTCATCTTCTTCATCTCAACCTTTCGTCGACCATTCCTTAACCCTAAGTTTGACGACATATTTGAAAGATTGGGTACTCGGAAAGGGTTCTGGGTTGGACAATTTATACACAAATCTATATAATAGGATTAGGATCGATGTTAACATCCAGCTGGTTTTGTATATATGCATACAAATATTTGGTTGTTAATTAATTACTTCATCTTTTATTTGAATTCCATTTAATTATGTTTAGGTATCAATATGCATTGTTTTTTTTTTAAGCCCAGACATTGCTTATGTGACAATAACTATAATGAAAAAGTAAAAATGACTTATGTGAAGGCCTACTTAGCCTTTTTTTATTATTATTATTTACACTTTTCATAAAAAAAAAAATAACAACAAATTTACAGTTGTTATTTACACTTTTCATATTAAGTTCTTTTTTTTAATTAAAACTAATAAGGTATAGTTAAAATCGTGGAATAAATATGTTAAATTTCATACCAAAATTAAAAAAAAAAAGTAAATATAATTAAAGTATATTCATTCATCTACATTTTGCTGTAGAATTTGTGAAAATGAGTGTATATTAAATGTATTTATTGAGACTCATTTATTTTTTATCTTTTATTTTAGTATTTATATTAGATTTGAGCAACTGTGCTAATGTATATATTTAATGTTATTAATATAAATAATTAATAGTATTATTTATTTTATTTATTAAACATAGCATATAATTAAAAAAAACAATTTGGTGAGTTAACATATAACTAGTTTAAGACTTAAATATATTTTTATCCCTTATTAATTGTCAAATTTTGTATTTAATCTCTAATAAAAAAATTATTTGTATTTGATCCTTGAAAATAATTATTTTGTATTTTTGTTTTATTTTATGTTTTGAAAATAATTTTTTATTATTTATGGTCTATTTTTGACAGTTTAATTATATAGACACCTTGCACAAAGTTACAACCCGGTAAATGAGAAATGGTTGTATACACTGCGCAAAATTAAGGGAGTGATCACTTTGAGTTTAGAATTAGGAGTAAGATAGATAGTTGGTTAAGCAACATTTTAAGTGATCAATAATAAATGTTATTAACTACGGTGGGATATGACATGGGTGAAAATACCTAAATAAGAGAGATAATGGATGATGTGGAAAAATAAACAAATGAGATGTTAAAAAATATAAAAGAAAGAGCCTGTGAAAAAACCAAAATTCCTCTGTTTTCCAAGCAGTTTTTGCATGAACATCATAACCAATTATGTTTATATATTTTTCAATGTGTCAGACTAGACATAGCTTACTGTAAACTAAGTTTATCACAGTACTAAGAAGAAAGTCCTTCAAGCTATTCAACAACAAACCATGAGAGTGGCGCTGAGATCATTACCTCAGCTCAGGAAGCCCTTTAATTTACAATAAAGTGAATAAAGATCATTAACTCACGAATCCATTTAGATCCACAATTATTCGGCAATGGCTAGCTAGTTTTTTTAGCTAACTATATATGCTCATGGAAATAATAACACATATGTATGAAACCCGGGTATAAGGAAAAGTTTAAATGTGTCTCCACCAAATACCAATAGAAAGTAGTAGATGATTATAAATGAGCAGAAAACACAGTCAGCTCCTGAATTACATCCACCATGGTTGGTCTTTGGTCAGGAAGTTCATGAGTACACTGTATTGCAAGCTTCGAAAGTGTTGCTGCTTCAGATATAGAATATATTCCCCTAAGATTTGTGTCAACAGAATCATCAAATCTGAAAGACTCAACTGCCGTTCGTATTGAACTGCCTATTGTGGTCTTGCCAGATAGGACTTGAAGAATAATAACTCCAAATGCATATATGTCACTCTTCTCAGTAAAGCGTCCAGTAGTAATGTATTCGGGAGCTAAGTATCCCATTGCAGCACTTACTTTTAGAGCTGAGAAAACAACATCATCTGCAAGAAGCTTAGGTAGTCCAGCATCTATGATCAATGGGTTCCACTCATGGTCTAGGACAACATTTTCCACTGAAATATTCTGGTGCACTATTCTAGGTTTGCTTTCTTCATTGCTATGAAGATATCCAATACCTGCTCATAAATGAATAGCAAATAGTATCAAACAAAAGAAGAAGCAGATATTATCCACAGTTTTAAAAAAAAAAAAATTGTGTACAATAGTAATATTGAGATTAAAACCTATGACTTCATGCATACTATCAAAATCACTCAGCACTGGGCCAACCCTACAATTAAATGTTGCTTAGAGAATATATGTAGGAAAAAAAAAAAAAAACTAGATATAGACGGGTACTGTCAGTGATGCTTTCCAATCAAAATCGTCATTTGGCTTTTGCTTTTGTTTCAGTAACTAAAATTGGCAGCAATTATTAAGATGAAATACCGATTTCGTTTAGATAACGACACTAATAACGCATGTGATACTGTATTTAAGTTTGGTTGAATAGTAGGTAACTATGAACAACTAACCCTTTGCAATGCCCTTGATGATAGAAACTCTCTTGGACCACTCAAGCACATGGGCACTTCCATCTTCTATGTCGAGATATTGAGACAGGTTACCCATGGTGGCAAAGTCATAGATAAGGAAACATTCACCTCTACTCCTTGAGCAACAAAAACCTCTCAGCCTAACAAGGTTTTCATGTCTCAGAGAGGTTAATAAGTTCAGCCCCTTTACAAATTCAGCTTCCTCGGCTTTGCAGCATGTCACACTAATGCTTCTAATGGCCACAAGAGAACCATCTCTGAGAACTCCTTTGTAAACTGCTGAGAATTTGCTCTTACCAAGTAAATTGGCTTCCGAAAGGTACTGTGTTGCAGATTCAACCTCATCCACATTAAACCTAAACTGATTTAAATATTCATTGGATAATCCACCTGCATCAGGATCCCATCCACTGTAATACTCAATATTAACAAGTGCAGATGGACATTTTGTGTAGAACTCTTTAGGCTGGTCAGGACTGAGTTTCCTTTCAGAAGAAGAACTTGATGTATTGCCAATCCTCTGCTTTTGACGGCGGTATATGAAGAATGTCAAAAATCCAGCACATATGAATGTAAGAGTAACGATTATAACACTTGCTGTGATGACAGTTTGAGGAAACCTTCTTGATTTTGAACAATGGGTCTGGCCACAATGCAACTGAACATATGCAGGCTCAGGGAGCGCCTTTGAAGAATTACTATTTTTTGTTTGGTCTCCAATTCCATCTGAGGTATCAATATGGTTAACGTTTAAATCTTGATCTTTGTTGCAGGCTCTCAAAGTAGAAAACCCAACTCCACATAAACCCGGGTTGTTGTTTGCACCTTGGAATCCTTCCCCAAGTCTCTTCAATGCTTCATTTTCATTTTTTTCAAACTTTAATCAGTACATACAACACAATACACTTAAATGTACAGAGAGAAATGCGAGGATAGAGGGAGGCATACCCGAAGGAACAATTCCTGATAAAGAATTGTTCTGAATATCTAGGAGTTCCAAGTGTTGAATATGTGCTAGTGTTGCCGGAACAGTACCACTGAAGTTGTTGAAGCTCAAATTTAGCCTGGTTAGCTTCTCCAAGTTCCCCAAGCTAAGAGGAATTTGACCGGTTAACTTGTTATATTGCAAAGCAAGAGTACTAAGGTGCTTTAAGGAACCCATCTGTGTAGGTATATTCCCCACCAACTGGTTATCTCCCAACTGCAGCACTAAAAAGACACAAACCTATATTAATTGGGTTCATTCCAAAAAACTTACATAGCATCAGAATTCAGAAGTAGAGAGGTATCTTCTTCATCAATATAAACTTAAAACTCCAACAACTTAAGAAAAGTTGATACCTTGGAGACTAGCCATGTTACTGATCTGAGGAGGGATAGTTCCAGATAAACTATTGACGTCGAGATAGAGATCAAGAAGTTGAGTGAGATTTGAAATGTGTGGGGGTATCTGACCAGAAAGGTTGTTGTAGTGCAGATATAAACCAGACAAGCATTTGAGTTCAGCGAGCGCAGGAGATAACCAACCAGAAAGACCCTTTCCCTGCAAGGAGATGTTAGTCACTTTGCGGTGCTGGTTGCACGCAACCCCTTCAAAGAAGTCACTGCTGCATGGATCACCGTCACTGATCCACGACCCTAGGATCTTCCCCTCCGGATCCAGAGAGGACTTCAACTCCATCAGAGCTCTAAGCTCCGCAGTTCCAACTGCCATATCAGGAATTATCAGAAATAATGCAACCGCCACTACAAACAACAGAGAATCAACTTTCATATCTGATTTTGGAGTGTGAATTCAATTCTCAGACAGAACCGAAATCAACTTTTATTTCTATTTTGAATAATAATAATCTCAGGGATGTGCTGTAATGTAATCAATTCTCAACTAGTCTATTTTGATCTTTCTTTCTTTGTGGACTTGTGTTGTGAGAATATAGATAGAGAAGAGTGGGATTTTCAAATAATAAATTAATTGAATTAACTTTTATTATGAGTTGCTGCCAGTAGGAAGCAGGTTGTGAGGTTTTTTGGGGGGAAATATGATTGTGATTTTAATTTTAATCATAACACTTCTCACAGCATTTTGTACTATAGTGGAATAATGATGTGGGTATTGCCGTCACTGTTGCGGACCCACCACCTTTGACTATTTCGTCACCGATACATTTCAACATTTATTTATGTAATGTAGTAGTACTAGTATTTTCCTCGAGAATAAATAAAATCCATAAATTATTTGTTTGATACATCTCATATTAAAGAATTAATGGGTTGAGTCACATAAAATGACCCAATCCAATTTGTTTTGACGAACTAAATAGAATGATAATTACCAGATTCAAGACATTTGAACATTCAAACGAGTGATTATACTTTTATATATAAAAAATAATAAACATAAGATACTTTTTTGGTTACAAAATTCATAAGAAATGTCTAAATATATATCAACAAAATTCATATTAGAGATTCGAGGTCAAGAAATGGAACCTACCTTAACCTAACATTTGGCTACTGTAATTAGGACTTTACAGCTAACAATGAAGGAAATATAAATACGGAACACTGAAGTAATAAAAAAAAATGTTATTAATTATTTAGTAATTTATTTTGCTCGCTAATAAATAATTTTAAGCAAATTGTATATGAAAGAGTTGACCATTTAATTAGACTTATGCAGATGAATTGGTATAGGATTGTTTTAGTTTAATCAAAAGTTTTAAATTTAAGTTCTTAACTACATTAAATATTTTGAAAATTAGTTTTTTCGTTTATAATAATTCTAATAGATTTGAAACGAAATTGTCTTTGATAAACAATACTTGTAGTCTAATAGAAAGTAGTTTCAGTATATTTTCTCTAGTGAGAAAAAAAGTCAAGGGGACGGGTATGTCATGTGGGATCATATTTAATGGTTTATACTTTTTGTTTTTGTTTTAATATATATCAAGTAATTTTGTGTATTATAAGTCAAGATGTCAAATACTTATTTATGAAGAAAAAGTAATAGCCGGACCCTCTCCCTCTCTCTCTTGGTTTGTTTCTGTAGTCGACATTAAGAATATGAAAATGATGTCTCTGATTGAAGCATGATGGCGCCTCTCACAATCTTCCACCATTCTCGACTTGATTGAAAGAAAAAAAAAACACAACAAACACTTAGAAAATTCAAATTCATTTGTTTTTACACTTAGTGACAGGGGGATGCTTGTTTAACAATAGAGGTTGCTCACTTGCTCTCTAAAAAAAAATAAACAATAGAAGTTGCTTAAGTGCTGTTGGTTTTTCATTTGTTCATCTTGGATAAAACGAAAAAAATGAGAAAATGTAGATAATGAACTTCAATTATGTTTGCTTGGCATGAGAAGCATTTAAAGATTAAAAAAATTACAGCAGAATGCTACCCAAGTTCATGATCATGATTGGATTCATAATTATTTTGTCCAGCAGGATGATGAGGCCGGAGCTAATGAAGCCCATAAAAAGTGTATTGAGCATGTCTCATACGTGGATTTGGAAGTGTTAAATGGATTGGTTAACTTTAAATAATGTTATTTAATAATTTTTAATCATGAGAGTAAATAATATCAAGGAGGTACTTATTTAAATACTATTATTTATATAAGTTATTTAAAAATTATTATTATAAATAATATTTTATCAAATATGATAGGATTTATAAAATTAATCTAAATATTTTTTTAAACAATCTTATCATTTAAGTGGGTTGAGTGGATTTTTTAACAGAGTTAAATATACATAAAACTATAATTTCATGTAAGTTATCTAAGTAACTGGTATAAGTAATCATATATTATAAATGTTATTTTCTACTTAAACAAAATTGTTACGTTAAAAAACCTAAATTAAACCTTCAACTTTTTTTTTTTTAGATGTGTAAAAAAAAAAAAAAAATCAAGAAGCGTGCGTGCCTAAACAAAAATCTATCTATTTTTAAAAAAAAAAATCTGAAAATCCTAAACCCAAAATCTATGTATTTTTAAGCATTATATAGACTCCTGAAATTAAATATTTATGGAATTAGAACCGCTTGTTTAAATAGGTGCTAAATTAATATCCAGAAAAATAAGAAATAAATATTTTTATCCTGTACTTAAAGTATAATAGTAGTTATATTTGAACAATTGCTATTCATACCCCATATTTTAAAGATGTTTAATGTTTAATCTAAATAAATATCCACTTTAGGAAGTAGTCCTACCTTTTTATTCTAAGCAAGTGAGTCAGTCAGTCAAAATTTTGCTCAAACCAAAGAACTCATTAAAGTTCCTAGTAGTAGTAAAGGTAAAACAGAATGTACGCATGTTGCCTCATTAGGGTGGGTTTCTTGTTAGACAAGGATTGATGATACATTAATTTCATTTCAGTTTCCTATAGTCCGACATTTCCCCAGCATGCTGAAATTATTGACAGTCCCCACTGCCACCCCCATTTTTTTTTTTTTCATTCTCAATGGGCTTACCCTCTAAGGCCCAAATTAGGACGAATTAAAAAATGAAAAAAAAAAAAAGTAACATGCGATGCCTTTGATTTCATATATGATATATCTCTGAGGAAAGAGCATTTTGAATTTGTTCATCGTAGTGCATTAGTTGAGGAGGAAGATGGGTAAGGATCTGAGCGAGGAGCAAGTGGCTTCGATGAAGGAAGCTTTCTCTCTATTCGACACCGACGGCGACGGTCGGATCGCGCCGTCGGAGCTGGGGATCCTGATGCGGTCTCTGGGAGGGAACCCGACGCAGGCCCAACTGAAAGCCATCGTGGGCGAAGAGAACCTGACCGCCCCCTTCGACTTCCCTCGATTCCTCGATCTCATGGCCAAGCATATGAAACCCGAACCCTTCGATCGCCAACTCCGCGACGCCTTCAAGGTCCTTGACAAGGACTCCACCGGCTACGTCGCCGTCTCGGAGCTCCGCCACATCCTCACCAACATCGGCGAGAAGCTCGATCCCTCCGAGTTCGACGAGTGGATCCGGGAAGTCGATGTCGGATCCGACGGCAAGATCCGCTACGAGGATTTCATCGCCCGAATGGTCGCCAAGTAACCCCCAATTCCCAATCCCGATTCTCTTCTCTTTCGCTATTGCTTTTCTGTCTCGTGTTTGCTTTTCAGTGTGGACCAATCCATTAACCCGGTTGTGTTTATTATTTTTATGGTGTGTGTGGCTAACCGAGGGTGGTTTTAGGAGGCGGTGGCTACTCAATTTGCCCTATTTGTATTATGAGATCTGATTCCGAGTTAGTCTATAATATATGCATGCTGCTGTATTTCAGACCAACTATTTCTGTATCTAATCCCTTTATTTCTTATTTTGAGAGAACTGGAATCTCGAAGTAGCGCTGCTCCGATAATTAATCAATCATTTGCTGCATATATATTTTCTACTTGCATCTGACTTTTCTTGTTTAAGGAAGTGATAAATGCCTACATTTATCTCCCTGGATATTTAAATCCTTTATGATTTGCAGTGATAATTTCATAATTACCTCTGAAATGTTGAGCTTCAAGATAATAGCAGTATGCAACTACTGTCCATGACATCGAATGCTGCTGAAGTGGAAAATATTGAAATGTCAAACTCATCTTAGATAATAGTACTTCCTATAGTTTTTGTTAATGCCTCTTACCATTCACTGAACAGGAATTAAGATGAACTGTGACTTTATTAACATGTGTCTGTGTGTGCTTGTGTACTTGTCTGGTTTATTTGGTTTGAGAATATGTTTTTGTTTTCATAATTGTTTGCAAAAATAGTAGCTCGTTTTTATTTTATTTCTTGTCCTCGAAGATTTTTGTATAGGGAATGCTGGACACAATAAAATTCCGTGTTTAACAGTTTGCACTGCGAGAAACTTCTTATATCATAGGGTTCCCTTCCTCGTATGGATGTACCGGTAATCCAGTTCAATATTGGAGCTTCTCTGTCTCCTATTGTTGTTTCTTGTTTATTTTGGAAAAGGGAATAAATAAATAAAATATAGCCGCTCTTGATGGATGGATAATCGTAACTTTCTTTGCCTTATTTCCAAGCCGGATCCTCAAAAAGATCAACACATCTTATATCCTACAACTCCTTGATTAAAAGAGTGATATTTTTAAAACGTGGCGCGATTTATCCAATAAAAAGTTGACTATTACAACCATATAGTTAGAAATAAGTGTCAGAGACTGCACTACTTTGAGGCTCTCTAATCAGTAAAAATTTGTGCACATTAAGTTCCAGTATCCGTGTACCGTACGTAGAATGTAAATAGAATGATAAGCAATTAAAAGCATGGTTGAAATAAATAAACGAAATTGGTAGTTAGGATTAACTATGTTTTTAATCTTAAGCTTTGATCAGTAAAAAAAATAAATTTAGAGACTAAAAATGTAGTTAATTCTTGGTAGTTATATACAAAGAAAAGAAAATATAAGTAAAGACCGTGGCCATTGGCCATCATTAATCAATTTAATCATTAGCTGTATATTTCTATACATAAATTTCAACTATTGTCCAAATGTACAAAATTATACAACACGATTTAACTAAATTGTCCTTGGTTGCCAATGCTAAGGACTTCCTCAGCATTGAAGGGGAAAATCGTCCAACCACGAATCATCCGTGAGTGGGGGTGAAGATTCAATTTCAGAGGGCCATTCAGAGCTACAATCAATTTCATCAAAGATGATGGGTCCAGCTTTTGCTTCCCTAGGCTGGAAAATGGTTTGTAACCAAAGATTGCTATGCACAAAAACCAAATCGGTGAATTTTTCCAGCTCCACTCTGTTACGTTTTTTGTTATGTACAGTCTCGAAAGTGCTCCAGTTCCATCTGTACCAAAGGGAACTACAAGGTTGGCTAAGTATCCGCACTGCAGCTTTCTGGAGCGTGGGGATTTCATAACCATAACTTGCCCACCAGTCGCCTAGACATCCACAAAATTGAATAAGCAAAAACATTTCAGCAAAACAAAAACACATGATACATTTGAAACAACGCACTTCAGCAATGACTCACGTTACAACACAAGGGAAGGTGTTATATTTGTTGAACAAGAGCATACCAGGGGCATTCAGTGTTCTTCCCAAGACAGCAAAGTCAGTCCCAAGTGCACCTTGGGCGTTGATGTAAGTTGGAAGTTCTTTGGTGATTTCCATTTTGTCTTTATCTGTAGTTGCCAACCTGAGCATGGCTTCTTGAAACCCATTCCTCATCCTCAAATCTTTCTTGAAGTTTGAGTTGTAAGAAATTGAAGGATTAAGAAATGCAGCTGCAACATGTAATGATGAATGAAGTTGCATATTCCATCTCCGATTAATTATATCCCAGATTGGGATGTATTTCTCTTCTATTCCCTTATAATAGGCCTTGATCACAACCTTTGCCCTCTCTATTCCTTCATATACATAACCCATAGCAGGCATATCACCATCAACCATCCTTAGGAATTTAACCAGTGGCTCAGAAACACTCACAGCTTCATGGGCATACTTCCAAAATCTATCTGAACATAGCAATGACTTAATGGCTATTGCATCTGGACATCTGCTATATATGGAAGACAACCATTCTGAATGAGAAAACATATGCTTTAAATTATCCTCCTGCATCACTATAGATCTCAAGGAAAGGAAATTAGTGACAAATCTAGTAATTTTTGGCCTGATTAATTCTTTCCCTCCTGTGAACTTTCTCATTATATTCAATATCCATGCATGACTATAAATGTACTGTGTTATTGTCTTTACCTCTTCCAGGACTGTGCTTACCCAATCTTGTCTACCGATATCCTCTAACATCTTATCAATACAATAAACGACACAAGGAGACCAAAACAAAAAACTATACCTCGCTATGAGAAGCCTTCCAGCACAAACATAACTAGCACTAGCATCTGTTATAACCTGAACAACATTTTCTACACCAACTTCCAGCACAACTGACTCCAGAAGCTCAAACAAATAAGTACTATCATCTTCATGACCTGAAACATCAACTGACTTCAAGAACAGTGTTCCTTTTGGGCATGCAACAGAAAACACAGCAAATGATCCAGTCCTACAATCAGACCAGCTATCGCATAAGACTGTGCATCCTGTTTCTTTCCACTCATCTCTGTATTTTTTGTAATCATTGTGAATATCAGCTTTCACTTTTTCCAAAAGAGTAGATCTTAATTTTTCATAATTTGGTGCTTTATAGCCCACCCCACACTGAGCTACAGCATCCACCATCTCCTGATAATACATGGATTTAGTAGCACTAAACGGAATAGAATTGTGGAAGAAAAATATGGCAAGTTTTCTATCAGCATCATCCTGCATTTGCTTTTGGACATCATCCACTAATGGCTGGGCACTTGGTGAAGGATGTGGAAATAATAAAGACGGACAAGCACTACCATTCTGCCCACTATATTCATGGTTATGATGGAATCCACCGCTAGCAGAAGAGCTATTCCATTGGCCATTCACAACAGCGGCTTGATCTGCCTTCTGTTTCTTGGGAGTTTTTGGTTTCTTGGGAGCACTTAATATACTTTGAATATGGTCTCGTACATCAGCTGGAACTTTGGTGCATGGAACAATATCTTTGTTTTTAATTTGAGCCAAGTGAAATTTCATCCTGTATACACCTCCACTGAATTCCCGCTGACAATAGTTACATCTGACCTTTTGTTTAGTGGCATCAACCAGGACACAGTGTTCCCAACAGGCATCTCTTCCACGAACCATTCTCTTAAAAGATCACACAAGATGAGCCACCTCTAAGCAAGGCCAAAAAGAAAATGGATACAATCAACAAAATTGTACATCATTAAATCAAGCATGTAAAATAAGATCAATATACAATCTAATGTGGACAAAGCGTCTTTAAACACACAGCAAAAAAGAATCTTACAATAAACATGACATCTTTCAACCACACAATCAAACTTCACTGTGCCCTACGATAATCAACAATAATTTTCAGCAGTGGTGAACAATCACATTCATTTACTATGAAACCAAAATTAGCAGCAGAGAGCAGCAGAGAGAGAGAAGATAGTAAGAAGATTAAAATACATCCAATAGCCTGCTTTAAAGATTGGCTCAAATTAGCAGATCAACTTATCACAAGCAGCAAGCATTGCATGTTAACCGTATTCCTGCTTACAGAAAAAGGTGTTATATCTAATTTCAGTTCCAGGTTCCAACTTGTTCTATCAACCAAACCTGTCTGATAAATTTGATTCTTGTTCTCCATTCCCATTTGACCTTTCCAAAAGTTACAATCCTCTGCTTTTCACAAGCAGTTAACTACAAGATATATTTTCTATCTTGGAAATTAATAAGAAAGAGTGTTTCATGAGATAGTCTCAACCTGTCATCAATGAATGCAATATCCTTCCCAGTAAGGTGGTGGGAGAGAATTGGAGTCTACAACACAACATACCGTGCATTCTAAAAGTCAAATATGAAAGACTACTTACTAAAATGGGTTCTGTAGTATAAGACAAAATAAATCCGCATGAGCTTGCAAAGATTCAGCATCAACTAGGGTTTCTGTAATAATCGTTCAGTTGCATAATAACTTGGAGGATAAAATTATATTAAATCAAGTAATCAACAGCTTCGAGTCGTAGTTACCATTGACGACTCATGAATAGAATGCATGTCATTTCACAACAGGTAGAAAAGCAAAAAGTACATTAATAACCAAAATTGAAAAAAGGAAGAAGAAAAAAAAGACATAGAGTCATGTTATGGGTAAATAAAAACAGGAGAAAGGGGCAATAGAGCACATAGAGAAGATAAGTACCTGGAGGGTGGTTGGTGATTTGAAGAAGAAAGGAAAGCTTAGATGCAAGTGCCAAGAATGGAACTGAATAGAGTGCTTGGATACTGCCGAACATGTCATTCAAAATACAGGATGGATCTGCCAAAGAGAGAAAGGTCATAGTCATAGTTAGGGATGGAAAGAGCATTACATAACTGTTGTTCCCTCATCGATTCTCAATTCTCAAATGTCTGTATTACATCAGCCCAGTCAAAACATACATATATGGTTTTTCTTTTTTCGTTTAATAAGAATATTTTAGTAATTTAATATTTAATTAAAATAAATTATTATATAATGATAAAAAAAAATTTAACTGTCATGTATTAAAAAGCTTTACACAGTTTAGAAATCTTAATAAGTATGACCTTTTTTTTTCTGTAAAAAAATGACTTTTAAAAAAATAATATAATTTTAAAATAATTATTATAAAAATTAACAAATTAATCGGTTATAATAATTTATGATTAACTAAATTGTGTTGTTAGAGAGTACCAAATTAGAATACTTAAACTTGAATGGAAAGAAATCTGATTCCCTATAGAAATTGTATACTCTTAAAACTAATTTTACAAACAAAAAGAATTTCAGGAAGAAAAGAAAAAGAAATGCATGCTTAACACTGCAGCATAACATAGCTGTTGGATGTACGAAAGCTTTGGAACAATCCTCGAAGATAACAACAGGAAACTGGAAACGGGGGGAAATCGTGTTGTTTTTTTGTTTGTTTTCTAAAATGTCATCATGATTAACTCCACTAAGTACTTAAGCAGTTTAGTTAATGGGAGTACTATCAAGTTCAGAGATGAATAAGGAATCAAAAAGTCCCTTAAGGAACAATTTCTTTATTAGTTTTATTTCCAAAATGATGACAAAATGAGTAAATATAATTGTCACAAACTTTCCCCTTCGACAATGCGGTCTCCATTGAGTTTTTCTTTTGTCTTTTTCCTTATATCTATCTGTTCAAAGCTAGCCAATTACAGTATTACATTACAGCATTCCATTCTTGCCACATAGTAATAGTACATTGTAGCTCAAGAAGAAGCGAATAGAACCTCAATCTGTGATGTGAATATATTACTTACCCAACCACTTGCATGGTCAGAGCACAGCTAGATTAGTTTCGGTGAATGCAATGAAATTATGGTTTTTACATTTATCTGAAAGTGTCTCAAATTTTTCATAACATTTAAACTTTTGGCTTCAGCAAATTTTATAATTAAAAGTTGCTATGTAGTTGGGTCCTGGTTGGTGTGAAGCTTGCGGCAAGTTCGCATATAAATGGTAGCATCCAACTCTGTTCCTTATATTTTCATTTCGTAAATTGAGGGGTTTGGTTTGATTCAAATCAAGGGAGTCTAAATTTAATATTAATTTTAAGGGCTAACTAAAGATTGTTCAAATTAAAAGACTAAAATTATTTTTTATAATATTAAAATCGATTAACCTGTAATTATAATTTTAGAAATTAGTTTGACGTATTTCTAGAAACGTAATTAGCTTGTTACATAATTAAAGAAAGGAAAGCAAAGGGTCAAGAGAGGGTGACAGTGAGAGAGAGAGAGGAGATGTTGTCATTTGCCATCTTGTCGTCTACATGATAGCATTGAAGCACTATTGATACATTAAAAAAAAAAAAAAAAGCACTCATGGCATCATTGACATGAGTCATGTGTATGACAAAACATGCGCTCCACTCCATCCTTGCGTTTCATTGGAATCAGAATGTCAAAAATGATATTCTGTCATAGAAATGCGCCCCACCCTCACTTGTGTTGTGGATTCTAAGTCATCATTTTTATCTAATCAGGAAATGAAAAGATTATAGCAGAATTTATAACCACAATAAAAACAAGATTTTAACAGTAGTTTCAAATTAAACATCTCCGATTTTGCTGTGCTTACCATACACAAAAGATTGCATCATTTACAAGTAATGTGGGATTTCGGGGATTTTGTGTGTATTACTTTCTTGACAAATTATCTAATATTCATCAAGAAAGATATAAACACAATTTTGTCACATATAGTATACACATATTTTTTGATAGGTTGCTCTGTTTCTTTAATTACTAGATGATCTAAAGCCCGCTTTTTTTTTCTGTCCATGGCTATAGTTTGCAGTGCATTTGAGTGACTCAGTCTAGATCGGTGCTGAAACAATTAATTAAACCCAAAATCATGAATACCAAAGTCTTGGCAGTCCAACAACGAAGCACAATTATCCTGCTCCCATATTGGCAAGCCCATGTTAGTATTTGCATTATCTACTTGAGGTGTTATGTCCCATGATGTGTCTATCATAGGAGTTTCATCCAGCCACATGCTGTTCATTAGAGACACATCACTGCAAACGCTATCCACCAAAAGGGATGAGGTGGAATTCTCTTCCGAGTTGAGAACCCCATGCTGATGGATGTTAATGTTATTCTCTTTGGATGAGGCTTCTTGTTGTTTGTTAAGAGGTTCGTGAGTAACAGGATCAATACCCATCTTAAGTAGTTTTTTCTTAATGTGAGTGTTCCAGTGATTTTTAATCTCGTTGTCTGTCCTTCCTGGTAACCTGGCAGCAATCTTGGACCACCTGAGACAGACAAACTCATATCAAACAAAACTTATGACCACCTCCATAAGTTAAGTCGCAACATTTACGGATAAGCTTCATGTGAGTCAGGGTCTTTCTTAGTCTCAAAGGTAAGTATCGATATCAAATTAACCGTATAGATCGCTTAAAGTAAACTAATAAGTACAGTGAGAAATGTTATTACAATCGATCAAGTCATTATTCATCACCTCATCGATCATCTCCAATTTAATGACTTATACATATTGTACGAAACATAGAAAATATTTTTTTTTTTAAAGAACGATTCATGCGAAGATATCTCATTTTAGTGTGAGCTTTTTTCTTTAGACATTTTCTCATTTATCTTTTATTAACCATGACATATTAATGACCATTTTCATAATTTTTTTTTTATTTAATATCTTAAGTATGATTTTTCTACACTTAAATATTAATAAATACTTATTTTATATATAATACCTCTTTTCTTATTAAATTATATCACTTATAATACATATAGTTCTTTTTTTTTTATTCGTTTCTTAAAAAAAATTATTTTTTATTTTATTGTTACTTTTAAAAAAAATACCTCGAAATAAATCTCTCTTTTTCCTAAAACAGTGAGGCAAATATGATTATATTAACAATTGAACATATTTTATATATTCGTTATATGTTAGATATGTCTATAATCTTCAATTACTTTACTTAAGTGGTCCGGTTTAAACATGATTTCAAATGTAGAATTTTTTTTTAACATTATCTGTGGTTTATACATGTAGATGTAAGTGATGGCTATTACTTAAAAGTTTAAACATGAGTGAAGGAGAAACCAATTAGCTAAAACACATGGTTCATTGCTAAAGTCTAAACTAAGTAGAAATTATGACATAAAAATGAACCTGTTGCCAAGACGGGCATGAAGATCAATAACGAGCTGCTCTTCTGGGTGTGTGAGAAGGCCTCTCTTCAAGTCAGGCCTCAGATAATTAGTCCAACGAAGACGGCAACTCTTACCACAACGTCGAAGCCCAGCAAGCTTTGGAACAGCACGCCAACAGCACTGCCCATTGCTCAGAATGAAGTTTATCAGTTTTCTATCTTCTTCAGCAGTCCATGGACCTTTCTTCACCCCGACTTTCTCACAGCAAGGTTGCCTCCCCATACCACTCCACTTCCTAGCAATAAGTCCCACACCTGGCTACCTTTATATACTACTAATAATAATAAAGCCCACTCCTTTTACTCCCTGATTAATATATATTATGTCAAATAAAAAATATGCATCCCAAACAACACTCAGATAGGAGGTAGAGAAAAACACCGGGACCCGGGACCCACCAGAAAGGTATGTGGGAACTAATATGGGATGTTCTGGTGTTTTCTTCTCACTGCATCAAATGGGTGATGCTCAACAAAAGGCAGTCCTCAATTCCTAAAAGGAAATAATGTGTAAAATGATTAATCTTTGTCAATTTTCCTTTAAAAATCCCACTGCCCTAATTGCACTCTTACTCAACCATTTCGTCATCACCACGTTTACGTGTACTTATTACCAGTAGATTATGATAGACTACTGGGGATGCATATGATGGAATTAAACTATAGCTATTAGATCTGCTCAAAGGCGATTGATATTTGATCTAACGTCGTTAAATTATCGATCATCTATGCATGCTGCGTGTGGAACAAGAACTACTACTAGCTAGCTGTCCTTAGTTTTTTAAAATGTAAAAATACACTGACATTTTTATATATTACGCGCGTACGTACATGTACATGCATTCTTGTTTTTCAGAAATGGAAAATGGCCTCGTCGGGGGCCACAAATTTGTTTTTCTTCTATTTTTCCCATGTCACAAACAATAATTCCCAACTTTCTTTTATCTAGCCTATCATCATCAATGCATACGTTACACGTACCGTGGAAAGTTAAGAGACAAACGAATATGCCTAATATTGAAGTATAGATCGAACCATTCCACAAGCCACGACTTTTCGATATATATAATATACTGAGTATCTGGGACTGGAAGAATTATAGGATTAAAAACAAATTAAAGGTTCTGGTTAATTTCTTACTTGTCGGTTACAAGGAAATTAAATGAGATCATGTTTCCTAAAAGCAGTTACTATAGTATAGATAGACACCTACCTCCGATGCAGTGAGAAAGTGATGCGTTTACTCACTGTTCAATTACCAGCACTAAGCTGATTCCAGATTGAATAAGCATAGAATTTGGATGAAAAATTATAAATATCATTATTATATTTATATTTATTTACAAGTTAAATCTTTTAATTATATATTATTTTATTAAAAAAATTACAATAAAAAAATAAAATAAGAGGGAAATATATAATAAAATATTTATTATGACAAGAAATAATAAAAAAAGGGGGTCCCAACCCTTTCATACACACTAACACACAAATGGATTCTATACCCACAAAAAAAAACTACTATTCATAACTTAAATATTCTCATGCACATAATTAAATATTTTGTAAAATTTAAGTCTGTGTTATAGTATAACCATGGAAAATGTAATTTAAACAGTATTGATCGATAAGAAATCATAAAACAAATAAAGGAAAAAAGAGTTGTATAATAAGAGACTGCCTATATATTGATTGATAATGGAAATTAAGGAATTATTATCAAGTCCAATACAAGCAAGGTTCATAATTAAACAACACGAAAGCACACGCATAAGAACAATACGAAGGAGAGTCCAGTGAATGTAGCTCTGCTTGCGCCTCCTTCATCACTTCCCAACATTGCTGCAAAATGATTAAAATATAATAATATAATTTGTAAAAGAAAAATAATCTATCGTGAAACTCATTAAAAAATATTAAAATGACCGACAACAATTGAAAATTGAGAGGGTTCTTAATTAATTACCTGGGGGCTGCACCAAGGACGGGGACGGAGGCGGAGCCGAAGAAGAGGCTGAAATTTAGGAGAGAACAAAAGAAAGTAAAATTTCAGGATCGAAATCACATATGAATTCATTCACACAGAAAATAGAGGTAACCTTTGCAGGAGGTGATAGTGAAGTTGAGACCGCATGATTGAAGAAGTTGGAGAGCCTGAGCGATAGTGGTACCAAAACCTTCAAGTATACCAGGAGTTAAGGCAAGTTGGCAGAAACATGTTTTCTGGGTTGCGTTTATTTCTTTAATTGGATTGCAGCAAGTGTCGGGTGGATTAGTAGAGTTCATGAAATCAATACATTGAGATAGGTGCCAAGCACAAATGGGGACAGTTTGCCCATTTGCCAAGTTGCAACTAATTACTACTACACTCATCATGCCTATAATTAACAATGGCATAGACATCATGCTACTTCGATGCATTCACTTCCACTTTCAGAATTAAATAGCTCCATTTCTCAAATTGCCTCGCTGGATATATGTTGACTTCATTAATCAAAAGACGAGATGCCACGTTCTAACATAATTAAAAATACATTTGAAAATGACACAAAAACAAATTATTATTATTATTATTATTATTATAGAAAAAATAAAAGGAGTTGAGCCACGTCGTCTGGTATAATAAGATTTGATATGTTTCCAATTCAATATTGTCAAGTACAGTAGGTTGCATGTAGCTGTACTAATTATCAATCTTCAAAAACGAATGATTCTCTGTGGACCGAAAAATACAACAACAAAATGATTCTCTCCTTGATTCCTAGCAACCCATCATCCATCACACTCAGTATTACCTAACCGGTCTAATTAGACTATAAAATTGGTAGTTGACCTTTGATCATCTTAAAGGTGTCAAACACAAGGATGACAGTATTGAAAAATAGATAGATTGATTGATTTGGTTTAATTAATGAAATGGTAAGAGACTGGTTTTGACGTGAGTACCAAATTCTTGTTTTCTCTTGGACAAATTGCACCAACCAAAATTAGTTTAATTTCCAGATCGAGATCAGGGCGGGTGGAAATCAAATTCAATTTTGAATCTCTCTCTCTATGTAATAAATCCTCTACAGTGGCACGTTTAATTTTTATTCTTTTGGCTGACTCAAAAATCGTCCCAGGGGACGTTTCTTCACAATTTACAAATTAGCCGATTAAATCTATGTAGTCAGGAAGAACCAGAAAAAAAAAAAATATGAAGACAGATGAATTAATTGGTAGGATGTTATACAAAAATGTTCCGAGACAAGTGTGGCTGTGATTTGTTAAAAACAGTGAATCTAGGACTTACAAAAACAGGAATGAGGTGTGAATTGATTGACTTGTTAAGTCCTATTTGCATTTTTTATGAAAAAAAAGAAGATAAAATTCATTAAACGTCTATAAAATTTTAACTTTGAAATAGTTAAATGAAAAAACATTTTAGAGAAGTTAATTTATTCATGATTCATGAACAGAAAGTAGAAAAAAAGATTGTGTGTGGATAGAAATGGGCCAGCCCATTGCGGAAGATATTGAATTACAGAGTTGCCCTTTGCCGGCATTCAAATTTGGAAAGGATAATGCAAATTTGGATTGGGAAGGGAAGGTTGAATTTCAATGGCCACTATTAGCTTTGGCATCGGCACGACAAGTGTGAGTGCCGCCGCATGCAGCCGTAGAAGAAGCAACTGGAGGTGGCGCAGACCCACAATTGTGTGTATTGGATGGGTAAGCTAAGCTAAGCTGAGCTAAGCTAAGATACTTGTCTGTCTATAATGTCTTACTTGATTGTTGTGCCATGGAAGGACCCCGAAGGTGTGCTCGGGCCACCCCAAGCCGGCCACCTCGCCAGGCTCGAGTTTAAGAGGCGCCTCAACAAAGACGCTGATGCCCGCGAAGCCTTCCAACGTCAAGTTCGTGAAGAGAAAGAACGCCGTCAATCCCTTCGACAAGTATTTCAATCTCAACTCTCAACTCTCAACTCTCTGCTTTTTTTTTTCTTTTATTTAAATTTATTCATTCCTTTTGTTCTTTACTTAGTCTCGTGATGTTCCCGATACTCCGCAACAACTCATCGAATACTTCCTTGATACTGAGGCTCAGGAGATTGAATTTGAGATTGCAAGGATGAGACCAAGGTTTCCACTATCATTAACTTAACCTTCTCTCACTCTCGCTCTCTCATTGAATTAAATTTGCAGATTGAATGAAGAATTCTTTGCGCAACTCAAATTCGAATTAGGACAGCTTCGATTCGCTGTTAACAAAACACAGGTTTCCTACTTTTGTTTTCAGTTCAACAAAACATGCTACTGTGTCTTACACTGATTGTTTCTGCAGCACATAGAGGACAGACAGATTGAGCTGGAGGCTCTGGAGAAAGCCATACAAGAAGGACTAGGTATAACAATAATTTTAATAAATAAACAGTTACCAAAGATATAAACTCACTCATTGCTCCTATCTTATAATAATACAGAAGCATATGATAAGATGCAAGGTGAACTCGTAAAAGCCAGGGCAAGCCTAGTCAAAATCTTGGCATCAAAGGATGTCAAAGCAACTGTATGTCCTCTTCACACCTCTTTCGTTTTTTAACTTTCTTGGTTTCATTTTTTCACTTATGCTCAGTCTAATTTATTATCTTCAATGCAGTTGCTGGAGATGGTTGAAAAGAATGAAATCAATAGATCTCTATTGGCACTTCTAGATGAAAACATAGCAAGTGCACAAAAGGGCAACCAGGTTGGTAATGTTAGTAGAACCTGTGATTGTGAGTGGAATTGCGTAAAATAATCCTAGTATGTTATTCTCCTTGTTGCAGAAACAAGCTGCAGAATTCATGGAGAAGCTCCGCGGGGCTGTTCTTAGGTACATTACAGTTTAGTGAATATAGTACGTTTCTTCCCACTTTACTATTAATATTTGTGAAAATTCTGCTGTTGATAATTGTATCAAATAAACAATACTAAAGAACTGGGATGTTGTGATGGCAAATTTCTTCACCGTAATATCAGAACTTTTGAAATACGACATATGCATCTGCTGTTGAAATGTTAAGAACTGTGTAGCTTGATTCTGCACAAGCTTGAAGGATGGATGAATCAAGTGTACTTGGTGTCAGTAAAATGGGTTTAGATTGGCAACCTACAATCAGTTACAATTACAGCGTGCAATTTTATGATTAATACGGGACTACAATTTGTGTTGCTTTCATTTTCAAAACTACACATTTATACAAGATACTGACTGAATGCGATTTCGTAATAAACTGAATCAACGTTAGTAAGACGAAATGAAAATCCTGATATAAAACATTTAACTTTTTAAGTATACATATGTAGGATTATTTGCCAACTACATCTCAATAAGGCATAGTGTGCTTTCATTTTTTTTTTTTTAGTTTTGACTTTGAAAACCCACATTAAAACGGTTAAAAGTAAAGTACTCCTTCATAAATCTTCTATTGCTGAAGTAAAAAAAACATGCATTCCAAATAAGAAATAATTGAAGAAGGAACTCTTTGTGCTGACTATTGATGTATCGAATTATATTGCCATTGCAGCTAAATCTAGTTTTAAAATATAAACTAAGAATAAGTTGAATTTTCTTGTGACTAGGGCTATTCAAGTGTTTCCTCAAAAAGAAAATAAAGTGTTGTCTCTTCAAAGAAAAACTAAATAATTCAATCTCCGAACTTTACAATTGAAAGCACACGTACTATGATATAAATTATGGTTGAAATGACTGTAAAAATACTTTCTAATCATATTCAAGGTTGAAAATAAATTCTAACTTAAAAGCAAGCACACCTCTCAACATAGGAACACATTTAATTTAATATTTATCAAACAAAAGTAAGAAGATAAGTATAATACTGAAAAAAAAAAAAGATAAGTAAAATAACTAGATAGAAAGATACGGATAAGATATGAGAATTATTCACCTTTAAAACTAAACCGCACTTCACATTCGCCACCATCAATTTAAATAAAATTAAAAGAAAATCATGTCACCACAATAAGCCAATGAAACGTAAAAATGGACTTGCACATGATAATCTTAAATTAATTATATGAATTCACTAAAACAAAACGAAGGTAGAAACAACTCAATTTCCCAACTTTTTTTCCGAATCAAATCTAATGTCAAAATACATAATTGTCGATTGCTTTTTCACACGAACTGCCACCTTCCACAAATCTACCTCATCTGGACAATTCCAGCACTGACCAGCTTTTGGATCTTGTTCATCACCATTGGATTCTTCGTGTGTTCCTGTGCAGCCTTTGGATTTTCCTGGAAATCAACCAATACCTGCATAGACAGTACACAACTCTAGTAAGCACATTACATTATTGTTTCACCACCGCAGTACACACCAACATTCAATCAAAACGGAACCAAACCTGTCTCATAACAGGGTCTTGAAGGATGTTCTGAATTTCTGGATCCTGCATTCCCTTGGCCTGCAGGAATACAAAATTTAAATATTAAGATGACTTCTAACTGCAATGATTTAGACAGTGAAAACTAAAAAGTATAACATTATGCCACACCTGTCTCTCCTTCAACTCCTCAGGAGTTAAGTCTCCACGGCTAGCCTTGTTAATTTGTTGTATGCATCTGATATGGATATTAGATTATTAGGCACACATTATTGCAGTCAATATAAGAACCGAAATATTAAAACACACAATCCGGGCATGTAGACATACGTTCTAATGCCTTCAAGCAACTCCTGGTTGTTAGAGTCATATTTCAAACCCTCCCTATATGTCTCCAAAGCCTTGTCATACTCCTTCATGAAAAACTGTACCGCACCTTTCCTGGTATAACCTTTTACGAAGGTTGGATCAAGTTCAATGCACTTCTCAGCATCTTTTAAACCTTCAGGCATTGCCCCCAATTTAGTGTAGCATGCTGCTCTGTTACTATAAGCCTGAAAGCATTGGAGTATTTAAACAGATTAGGACCAGCAGTTGCCATTAAACACAAGTAATATCACATATATTCAAAGAGTATTGTCACCCTAGCATCTTTTGGATTTCTTCGGATAGACTCTGAGTAATGCTTCACAGCATCGGGATACTTCTGCTGCTTAAAGAATTCATTTCCTACGTAGATACATAGTAAGAAAATGATACAGTCAGAAGGTTACATACATAGTTATAGTAGTTCTTTCCATGTAAGATACGATGCTTGGTGAAAATGAATGAAGAACCTAGAAAGTCAACTAAAAGAGATTATACCTTTTTCTCTCTCCTCATCAGCCAACTTTGGATCAAAATATTCTTGTTGTTCTAGTTCTTTCCTCGCCTTTTCAGCTTCATTAAGTTTCTTCAAAGTTTCAGGGTTGCGGTGCTCAGTGAGTGCTTTCTGGAAAGTTTCAATGGCAGGCTCATAATCCTTTGCGCTCTTTGCCATTTTCACCAAGGCAGTTCCTTTCCTTGTCAAAGCTCTTGCTAACATCTTATAATCTGATCTTAGTTCTCTTCCTCTTTCAACAGCCTTGTCACAATCTTGTATGCATTCCTCATACTGGAAAAAATATTAACCCAGGAATAGTTGTAAGAATGCCAAATTCAGGGGAAAAAAGTCAGTTTACCTAAAACATAGATCCTCCATATTTTACCAAATTCCCCCATCCAGCAACAAAACTGGGGTATTGTTAATAGTATATTCAGTGTGAAAGTTAAATTCAATCTTTATCCTTATTTTCCTCTAAATGCATCGTACTAAACCTGGCCTAATAACAATCTTTCATATCATTAGACACAGACAGTGAAGAATAGCAACAAAAGCATTATCCCACTAGCTAAGGTTGGCATCCAACGCCATTTGACACAGTAAAAGACTAAATCTTAAATTATAAAATGAAATGTAACTTAAATAATGATTTGAATCTACATGACCCTGCAGTCCTTTTTGAACTGCAATAGTTCCCATATAAGGAGTCATAATTTAAGTCAATTTATACTTTGGGTTCTTTTATACAGACTTAATTATAATTTGGTACCAATGTAAAGGGAAAATTGGACAATGGGCATCGAAATAGAAATAGAAATGAATAGAATGAATGAAGGGAATAAATACCTTTCCCATTTCCAAGTAGACAGCAGCGCGGTTAGTGAGATACGAAATATCCTGATCATCCAACTCCAAAGCCTTGGAGTAATGTTGAATGGCGGTATCAAAATCCTTCTTCTTATACGCTGCATTCCCAGCCTCCTTTTCCTTCAAAGCCTCGGCCTTCCTCTGCTTCACCTCCCTGTCCTCATCATTGGAATCCATGGGTTCGGGCTCGGGCTCGGGCTGCTTGGTGGGCTCAGCTTCCGCCGCTCTCTTCCTCTCAGATGGTGAGGACGAATCGGGCATATCGGTGTCGGGGCCAGCGGGAGGGGTTTGAATCTTGACGTTGAGCAAAACCCCCAAGGCCTGCATGATTCTCTGGTCCTTCAAGTGCAAGTTGAGGTTATTAGGGTCTTTCTGGATATCCTGCATCATCTTAACGAAATCGGGCTGTTGGAGGTAGGCCCTAGTGGTGGGATCAGCAGTGAGACGGGCCCACATCTCAGGCCCAGAGAAAGCGTCACCGAAGGGGTTAGCACTAGAAGGAGAGGAGCGGGGCCTGGAGGCGGCGGCCAGGGCCTTCTCCGCATCGGCTAAGCCGGACTTGAGGGCCTCATTAGTGGGGTCGATATCGAGGCCCTTTTTGTAGGAGTAAACGGCGTCGTCGTATTGGGAAAGGCCAAGATGCGCGGCACCGAGACGGCTGTAGCCCTTGGACCAGTAGGGCTTCAGCTCAACGGTCTTTTTCGCATCAGCTAAGGCATCGATGTAGTTTCGGAGGGAGGCGTATGCGGCGGATCGGTTGGAATAGAGGACGTGGTTGGTGGGGGCCAAGGCGATGGCGTCCGAGAAGTGCCGGATGGCGGCATCGTAGTCGCCTGAGGAGAAAGCCGCGTTGCCTTTGGCTTTGGCTTCTTCCGCCATAGATAGGGTTTAGGAGAAGGAAGGAAAGAAATAAATTAGTTTGTTTGTTGAATGAAAAGAGGCTTATATGAAACGGAAAAAGCGCTAGAGACTTCTGGGGTGGGGGAGGAGAGGCCTTCTGGAATCTTCTGCCAGCATCACTACTCTACTCTACACTCTTCTTGTGTTGTTTGGAAATCCCCTCTATTTTTCCAACTCCCTTATTCCATATGTTTACTTGTAGTATTTTATTTTTATATTTACTGAAATTATTTTTTTAATTAAATATATTATTTTATGGCATGTGTTACATGGTTTATTTTATTATTATATAATTAAAAATTATAATTATTTTAAAATATGTCAATTATATCAATACTTATGTTTTTTACTGCTTTATATTCTTTAGTCTTTAGATTCAATGGAATTTAGTAATGACATAAAATCATAAAGATGAGATTAAATTATAATTTTTTTGTAGGAGGTGCTTCTTTTTGGGTCGATTGATCTATAGACCAAAGGAAAAGCCCAACAGAAAGTGTCCTTTTCGGGGTGTCAATAGTGCATGAAATATCAACTTCCACACCTAATGACTAGAGCCCACACAAGAGCAACAAAACCCAACAAAGCTTCTCTTGCAGCCCAACAATAGTACATGGACAAGAGCTAATCCTTCTTATTTTATTTGTTTTTAATTTAGCGGATTTTTAATTTATGAAAAAAACAACTATTTATTATACAATGCAAAATGCTGGTAGAAAAAAAAAACTACAACTAGCTTAATGACGGAGGTCTAGGTAGTAGATAGTATACATGAAATAACAATTTTAATCTCAGTACAGCTATTGTACACAACAAAAATGGCGGTAAGAAGTTTATGGGATTGTGTTTTAAAAATTACTAGGTAAAAACTTTTTGAAGCATAGACAAGTTGGAGTTGCAGGATTACATAATTTTTCACCGAGCAGGAAAACTTAAGATGTAATTTGCTTTGACTTCAAAATTTGTAAGGAGTCGTCTCTCGATCTACTCCTTCTATTGATGTAAACCCTGCCACTTCAGCTCTTTGGCGTATTGCCCAATCTTTACTCCATACCCTCGATCTAGGCCTTCTACATAAACTATATAAAATTAAATGGAAAAGCACCTAGTTCGACCATGCCAATGTTCACTATATCAGCAAATTAGCATACAAAGTTTGGTGGCATAATGATTGAATTTGTTGTTTCGGATTAGAAATTAAACAACTATTTTTTTTAAGAAAAAAAAAAGTGTAATGTAAACGGTGGATTAATATAAAATTATTTTACAAAGTTGATAAATCACATTTTTTGTATTTATAGTAAATTAATTAATTTTTATAAAATTATTTAAAAAATAATTGCAACAGTAAATCATGATTGACTGATGATGTAAAATTATTTTACACAACAGTGCATAAAAATTAAACTCTTTTTTAAATGTGATTTTTTTTTTTTAATTAGTAAGTGTTGTAAGAATAATACGTAGATATAATAAGTAATTTTTATATTATTTTTTAATTTAAATTATAATCTATACTAATATTTAATATTATTTTTAATGTGAAAGTTATTGAAATGAAATTTTGATTTTAATTTAATATTTGTCCCAAACATAATTATATTAAGCTTGGCCACATTATTGACCATTATCCAACAAAACACCAAAGCACAAGTATTCTTACCCTGATTAAACACACATTCAATGTCTGCTGGTCACCGTAGCTTTAACCAATTACATAAACCACTAATAGCATGGATCATACATCGTGTCAACATATAACAACATTTTTAGTGGGGATTTTAAATTTAATTTTTAGGTTAATAACTATTATTCTAAAAACTCCTAAGAGTCCTTCAAATTTTTTATCCTAAAGGAACTGTTTTTGAGAAAGAACTCTTAAAGAACCTTTTTCACTTTAAAATAAAAAAAATTAAAAGAAAGAAAAAAGTAAAATTTACAAATATTAATTTAAGAACTCAAACTGAGTTTCACTATCAAAACAAATTAAAATACAAATTCTTAATACTTAAGTGACATAATGGAACTTAAGAAAAAAAATTTAAGAATACAAATGAATTTTAATATTAAAGATGCTCTAACAAAGCATGAGATAGTCACCTACAATGAATTTTTGCTTTTATAATAGACACGTTAGAGTATTCACTAAAAAAATCACTATAATAACACAATGCACAATGAAAAATCCTTATGATAATATAACTAAATTCGATCTTATTTCAAATCCATTTAGCTCCCTTCATGAGTATATTTATATGTGTAGAACAATAAGAAATGGAAAGAAAAAAAAAAAATACTGATAAGGAAGAGTCTATAGACTAATCCATGAAGTGAAAAGTAAAAATAAATATATTTAAACACCCATATTAATATATATTTTGAGAAAAAAAAATATAAATATAATAAATGGTATAATTTAATAAAAAAAATATTTAATAAATATTTATAGTATTAAGACGTAAAAATATCTAATAAATTAATAATAAAGATACACTAAGCATGAAAGCAGTGGAGGGTTAGAGGGTTTAGCCATGAAAGCATGGTGGGGCCAAGATGACACTTGGATCACGTATGAGACGTTTGCTTCACTTCTTAGCTATAGCAAAACCCATTTTTGCCCCTCTTTTTCTGTTTAAGGAAACTGAAAAAAAGGCCTTGACTAGATACAAACTTACCGCTTCTTTAGGCGGAAAACCGGCCCGATACAAAGGATAAGCCAAATTGCCAATCTTTGTACCACGTGTCATCCTTTAAATGGCTCACCTTTTATTTTATTTTTTATAAATCTCACCTATTCTTTACTCTCAGTCATTGCCACAGCTGAAACTTGAATTTAAAATCAATTTTGAAGATACTGAAATAAAAATCGAATTGAATTTAAAACACCTAAATCACATGTGCAGGATAACGGAGTGGAGCCCAAAGCAGTTGTTGGTTCAAACATTGTGAGTTTAATCATAATGGACTACCCCACGCCGGACCATCAGCCTCCACGTATTGCCGTGGGCCCCTTTCTCCACCGCCGAAACACCACACATTTTAAATGATTTTTTTACTGTCATATTCATACATATGTTATGTTTATTATTTTTTTTTATAATTAATTTAACATTATTTTTGTATAATTAAATTTAAATTTGACATTTTTTTTTAGAGACACAGGCACAGTATTTGGAGAAGTGACTCATTCCGATTCCTAAAGGTCGGTTGATGAGCCCGTATAGTGGAAGCTTTAGGAGCTGATTTAATATTTCATTAGAATCAATACAATATAATCACACACAAAAAAAAACAGAACCATGAGTGTAAAAAATATTGCAGAGCATTAGTCATTAGATGCAACAAACCAGAGCCCGCGTGCGGTTGCTCATTGCTCCAACTGAAAGACAATTATCATTTCTCTGAAAACCTTAAAATAAGCTAGAGATAATAAGTGAAAAAGTAATATGATAAAATAACTGATGTAATAAAAAGGATTGTAAAGATATATTACAAAAATAGCATGAGCATGACTATTAAAATAAATACTAGAGCTGTTGTCTTATCTGTTGTTACTAATTTATTTGCACTTTTTGAAGACACAAGCTAAGGGCTTCTGCAACTGCAATGGAAAGTGGAGCTTTTTCGATCGCTCACTTTTATCATATAGCAGGAATTGAAAAGCTAGTGAGACGACGTCCCATTTCAAAGGGATTAAAGAGTGCATAATTGTTAACTAATGAGTAATGACCACCGACCCAATACAGCTAACTATTAGTATTATCTGAATGAAGCTAAAAATGCTACTAAGTGCTGAGATACTTTTTTTCTTTTTTAAACACATTCTATATATAAAAATGACTTTATAACCTAATTTACTAAAATCAACCAATGCTCGTTAGAATTTAGAGCATGGTCCACCTCAAATGTATCATAACAATCTATATCTTGAACACATAAATTTCTAAACAATTTATTCATTTTTATTGTTGAGAGTCTATAAAATAATCGGAACTCTTCTTTTAAAAATGTGTATTTATGGGCACTGGTTTATAAAACACGTACACACACAATCTTTGTTTCTCCTGCCTGGGCAAATGATTCAGTTGGTGGTGGGTGGAGGAGGTTTACATATCTGTCTCTTTCTCCTTCGCCATTTTAGCGCCACCTTTTATGAACTCAAAGCTTTTCCTGCAATCTAGCTAGAGTGTGTGATTGTGCTTTTGCTTTCTATTTCTATTTAACCCTACCCCATCTCCATTTTCCCATTCTTGAACCTTTCCTTCTCTTTTTCAGTGATTCTCGGGATCTCATCTCTCTCTCTCTTTTTGTAGGCAGACAGTACTTCCTCGGAGCAGAGAGAAAGAGAACAGTTTGGATTCACTTCAATTCCCGAGGATTGCTCTTTCTGCGCGCCTAGCTTCTTTTCTTGTCCCCTTGCCTTTATTTTTTTTCTTTCCCTTTTTGGTTTGATTTGACAATAGTCGATCAAAAGCATCCAACAAATACGTGCTGCAAAAGAGGTTGGTTTCATCAGATCGATCTACGCAGGACTATTCTGCCTGCTACCTGCTGTTTTTACCTTCCAAAAAGAGTTTTATATATTCCAAGGGTTGTTCTTAATCTGATTCATGTTTTAAATTTCCTCTCTAGATTCACATGGGATTTACCTTCCTGCTATATCAGTACTTCTATGTGAGTGTGTCTAAATTATTCAGGAATGAAAATATATGGTGGATTTTATTTTATTTAATCAAGTCAACTAGAAAAGTCCAAAAAAATAAGACAACTAAAAGACAGAAGACGCCATAGTCAAATATTAAATGTCACTTCACTTGCATTAATTAATTATCTTTGACATGACTCTGATCTTATGTTTTTCGGTTCATCAACACCTACCCGCGGCTAAATCATGCTTTCAAATGGGATTTTGCATATCTGACCTGTATAATTTTTACCCCATATCGCTTGATTATTTAAAAAATTAATCAACTTCTGAGTTATCCTCCCTTCTGTAAATTAAAGCCATTCTAAACTATGGACTCGGTTAGTGCTCGACCACTTTGTGAATTAAAGGCAAAATGTTTTCATATATGCTATGTTATCCAACTTCATGCCTCATCCGCATCATTGCATTGTACAAAAGTGTGCTTTGATTGCCTTCTATATATCTCTATTGTGTGTTACAACTCATTTCAGTAATTTGTCTTTTTACGGAAAAGGAGTGTTAATGTTTTCCATGACAGTTATCAGTATGTTTAAACTTTAACTGTACTTTTGTCATTTGTATATTTTTGTGTACGTTTGTATCATAGTTTTGTTTTTATTTTATCATAACAATTGATTTTGATGTTTAGAAATAGGTAGTTTAATTCTTCACCTGTATATATATTCGTCTTTGAACATAATTAAGAACTCATACATATAAGAAGATGGAACTAGCTAGAAACTTTATTAGTATTTTGAAATTTGATGGTGATATTATACATTCATTGAAGAAGGTATTTGAACTGGGGAAGGACAGGGAATGGTTGCGACTTTATAGAAGATGTAATAATTCATAAGCAGATGTTAAAACATAATCTACCACGGTGTCGAAAAAAAAAATCTATCACACATAGGAGAAGTATGAATAAAAAAAACATAAGAGTCGTCAAGTATTTATTTAATTTGATGTTAGTTTTATCATAAAATGTTGGAGAAAAGTTATAAAATACAAGTAATTAATGATATTTGACGAGTTTTATAAGAAAAAAGAAATGCAAGATTATTGATTTTCTATTACAAAGAAAGGTGATGATGGTTGATGGGCGTGCTAATTTTTGTGTTCTAGTCCCTAATGCAGGTTGGTTTACATCTAGGGCGAGCGAGCGAGCGAACTAGGTAGCAGATATGGATATTTTTTCACATGTTCCTCCTGGGTTTCGTTTCCATCCCTCTGATGAAGAACTTGTTGATTACTACCTAAGGAAGAAGGTAGATTCTAAAAGGATTGATGTTGATGTCATAAAAGATGTCGATCTCTATAAAATCGAGCCATGGGATCTTCAAGGTACGTATAGTATGATCAGCCTGCTTCTAATAATTATTAAATCTGACATGAATTAATTTGTGTTGATCGATATATAGAATTATGCAAAATAGCAGGAAGCGATGAAGAAAATGAATGGTATTTTTTTAGTCATAAAGACAAGAAGTACCCAAGCGGGAGTCGTACCAATAGAGCTACAAAGGCAGGATTCTGGAAGGCTACAGGAAGAGAGAAGCCAATTTACTCGCATTGCCAACTGATTGGTATGAGAAAGACTCTTGTCTTTTACAAAGGAAGAGCTCCCAATGGACACAAATCTCACTGGATCATGCATGAATACCGCCTCCAGCCTCAGCCTCAGGAAGAAGCCAGATGGGCTGTATGTAGAGTGTTCATAAAACGAATGACAACCCAGCTCTCATTCATGCAATGCGCATCATACCCTTGCAGCAATAATAATGCCAATGCTTTGCAGTCCTTGTCACTCACTCAAGAGGAACAACATTGCCACGTCCACCAACAAAGTCTGCAAGTGGATTGGAAATTTGTGGCTTCTCAGCTCAGTCATCACGATCAACATTTTCCCAAGGAAACCACTTATTCCAATATGTCTCAACAAATTAAGTTGCTAGCAAACGGATGCACAAAAACGGATATTGCTTCAACTTCCACCGCCAGTTGCCAGATTGACCTGTGGAAATGAAAATTTATAGCTGGATCCAAGATGCATACTAATTATATATGTATATAGGGAGTACAGTTTAACGCACTCGAAAAAAGACAAAAATAAATGAATAAATAAATCTGTACATGATGAACCCTAACTATTAAATATCCTTAACACAGTTGAAATTCCGCAGGTGATGGTGTGTCAACTAATAATCAGACTTGCTGTAATGAGTTCAGTGAATGTTAGTGATTTCATGGACCCTAACTATTAAATCTTCTTTATTTTTTTTTATGTGAGATTTTAGGTTCAAATTTTGTCGGTACCATTATTCCCATTAAAAAAGAAGAAGAAGAAATCGATCGAGAATGAGATACCCATGGTGTTTAAACAGACACAAAACAACGGGACATATAAGACTATATTTGAATAAAAGTTGGCAACATCTTTTTTGGAATTTAAATACATATATTTGAATTACAAGACACAAAATAAAGAAGAAGAAAAATTATTGCTTTAAGAGTAAATATATTTTTGAGGTCTTTCAACATCCAAGTATGCAGTAAATAGTGCAGCCTATATATTGATGCATGCAACCTAGAATGAGTTAGGTTAGCAAAACTTGATGTGCAGTATTCAAACCAATTAATGTAGCAGTAACAACAGACCTAATAAATCGTGAAAGCAAACGGCATGTGGGGTGTTAACTAAGGACGATGCTGCTCGCGAATCGCGATATATACTATTAAATATATAGAAAACAAATTACCAGAGGGCATCTTCGATCCTGCAGGGGCTAACTCTCAGAGGCAGAACCTTATATTCGAAAGTGAATGGCACCAACCGAAGTGTGTTTAATTTAAAAAGTAGAAATGTGGTTTATATATATACCTATATCAAAGCTAGATTAATCTTAAGCACATAATCATGCATGGAGTACTTGTTTGTTTGTGTAGGTATCATTGGATATTGACGAGGGATGAAATTCATTCTTGTGTCGGGGTCAACAATTAATTAAAAAATTCCTTTCAAGCAATGGCACAACACAATGATTAGGCGTGCGCTCTTCAACTTAATCATAATGCAGCCGGTTTCAACTGTAGCTAGCCTGACTCATGAATTACTTGCACTAAAAGACATTCAGAGAGTGAGAGAGAGAGTTTGGCATTTTACTCCGCAAAGCCATGTGCACTGAGGCGGCGTGAGATCAGTGAGACTATAATACTTGAACAATACTTTTTCATGAAATAAGGAGGTGATTTAAAGCAGCATGAAGTTCAGGGGTAGAGTAGGTGGTCAAAATTCAAATTATTAAATAAAAAAAGAAACAACACGCGAGAACCGTGAGCTAAAGCTGTTACACTAGAAGGACACAGGACACATCCCCTGGATGAAATGTTGGGGAATCAATCACAGAGGGAGACAAAGACTTCCCGCATTTTTGTGTTTGTTTCTGAATTCATTAGTTTTATTTGAAAAAACAAAAATCATTATTAATGCCCACAATCCCTCCCTCGGGAAGGCTGAACAAAAAGTACAAATCAAAAAGAAAAGTAAAACCCTAGTTATTTCTTGAGCAGTTAATTTGTGCATTGTGGGCTCTAATTGGAATTTGAGATTTATACAAAGTAACGAATCTATTTACTACTCAGACTAACAAGCTTGTTGGTGTTCACCTTTGCTTCTAATGCCTCTGTTATCATTGCAAATGGCTTTAGAGGAGTAGGTCAGCATTGATCACACATTTTTTTTTCATTTCTTGAAAAGAGTTTCTGTCTTTTGGTAAACATTCTTTCTTTCACCTTGCTAAACATTTTCATCGTACATTACAGGGGAATAAATCAACAGGGCTGAAAAAAAGTGAAGTAAAATACTCATTTTTATAATTAAAAAAATCGTGAACTAAATTGAGTGGGAGTTAATCAAGCAGTCCCTAACGAAACTTTTTAATTGAATTTCTAAAAGAAAAATTACAATTTGAAATAAAGTATTTTATATAAATTTACTCACTCAAGCACAGAAAGATGTGGATGTAAGTAGATAGATGATTAACAATTCTCTCTTCGCATTGTGTTTCATAATTAATTTTTGTGATAATTATCATCGTGCTGATTGAGGGTTGATAAAGGAATTGAATATCATAAATGATATGCAAAACATGCCTATTTCATAATAGAATTCCAACAACACCCAACATAGATTCAAGATCTCAGAAATCCAAAAGGCAAACAGAGGCCTCTCTGATATATTTACACGAATATTATATGGCCTTGTAGCAAATATTACTGAAAGTAACTACTTTGCATCACAAAGTCCTGTTGCATCATCACAAAAACCGTCTCGGTCAAGCAGTTTCTGTGGTGGAGCACTTAAGAGGGGAGATGAGGGGGAGCCATAAGCATTTCGTCGTTTGTTCCCACAACCTAAGCTTACTCTTGTGCTTACTCCTGTCACAGGATTTGTGCCACTAGCATACTTGCATAAAGCCTATACAATTTAATCAAACAGTATGTATATACATCATCCAATTCATAGATTTGAAATAATTATTAAATCATCATCAAATTCACATTAGAAGAACCTGCTTTTGGGGAAGGTCCAACACAGCATCACTAAAGTCAGCACCTGCGATGATGGCTCCCCCAAGGTCGCTCCGTGTGAGGACTGTTCTAAGGAGAATGGCATTAGTGAGATTGGCTTCATTTAGAACCTGTAGCCCTCAAACAAGAAAATCACATCTAAACCCAGTTAATAGATAAAAAATACCAAACGTATAGATAAAATTAATCAACTTGATGTAGTTACCATCCGATCCATCAATGTATCACTTAAATCGGCACCTGAAAATTGTCAAATGAAAATATTTAAAAACTAGAATCACTGTTGGAGTGTGGAAATTACACACAAGAAACACAGGATTTCTTCTGCAAAGAAACTGACAAGTTACACGAGAATGATAAAGTAAAAGGTCTTTTATGTCTTTTGCAGGAATATATTGAAGTCATATTTTTTAACTTACAGAATATAAACACTCTTTTGGATGTATAAGGCTTAATCATGACTTTGAAGGGAAAACTGCCTTGGGTCCAATAGAATCTATTAGGTGAATGAATTAGATAATTCGATTGAACAGTGGGTCTAGCAGAATCTATTATATGAATTTAATGGGATTTTTTTCTTTATCTCAAGATTTTTTTTTTTATTCTGATTTATCTCAATATATAATTTAGAATTGCGTTCAAACATGTTGTAAAGATATTACTTAGTTTTTGAAATCTATATTGCAATAAGCATATAAGTACCTGAAAAATTTGCCTTGTATGCGACAGCTTTCTCAAGGTATGCACCATTGAAAGTTGAACCGCTAAAATCAGATTCTCTCATATCAGCAGCTGTGAAATTGGCTCTTCTGTATCAGTCATTCAGAATGATTATGAATAGAGGACTCCAAATTTATGCATTAATAGATTCCATAATAGAACTTTTCTACTATGCTTAATTGTGCGTTTGTATAAAAGAGTGAACTGCATAAAACTGGTAATGTTAATTCGAAATACATTTTTATGTAATTATTTTATAACAGAAGGCCAATACCTGAAATTTTCATTGACATGCACAGCTTTCCTGCACAAGAAAGAGTAAGGGATCCAAATTCAGTTATTTCCCAAGCCATAAGATAAGATAAGGCGAAAGGAAAGAATGAAAGAAACGAACCTGAGGTCTGCAGAGCCAAACTGGGCAGCCGATCCAATTCCAAATTCACCCCTTATTTCAGCCTCAAATTTGTTGAGATCAGCAAGGGCAGACATGTCAGAGCTGAAGGCAATAACCGCAGCCGCCAACGTGGTCGAAACCACTTTTCCCCATTTCAGTCCTCTGTTTGAGTTCAGTTGGCACACAACGGGAAAGGACTTTGAATGAGAATGCGAAATCTTGGAAGTTGAGGAGCTTGAAGATAGCTGAAGAGAATTCATTGAAAGTGGTGACAAGGAGTTGAGGGACATCATCGTAGCGGGCTTCGCAGTTCTGTGGAGGAAAGAATGGAGTACACGTGTTCAAGTGTTATCTGCTTTCTACTTTCTCGTAACGCCACATAAACAATAACTTTCTTGCTCCGCCCTCCAAACTACAACTGACACTATTAGAGAAATTTCTCAGTCTCGCGTTTTTGTTTTTTTTTTTTCTATCAATTTAATTAATAAAAAAGAATGTAATAGTAAAGAGTGTATTACTATCTTTTTTTTATTATTATAATTATTGACTTTGATTATAATAGAGTGAAAATGCTAAGGTAAACAGAAAGTAGTACTACTACACAATCGTCAGAAAATGATTTTTGTTATGACATTGGTGCTAACGGCTAAGTAAATCTCTCATTCCAATTACGTTTTTTCATTAACAAGAAAAATCATGTCTATTATGGAATAGATACTCTTCTAGAATGACGATTCCGTAATAAGGGTTCTTAATTTGGGGTTTAGAGTTTTAGAAGGACGATTCCGTAACAGGGGATCTGGGTGGGTTGGTATGGAGGTAAAGAAAGAAAAAAAGAGGTGCAGAAAGTAAAAGCCTGGAAATGTGGAGAGATCAAACCAACGGGAATGTAGGAAAGGCCGATAACGACAAAATACCTGAAAGCCCATTTCAATTAACAACAAAATTTTTGGAGTTGTCCATCAAGGTCTTCCCTTTTATTTAAGAAGAATCATCCTATATCTAAATTAAGCTAATTAAAAACTGACATGTATTTAATTTGTAAGGAATAATTCTTATTTATTAAATAAACAATAAAATTTCTTTCACTATCATTACAAGCTTAGCCAAATATGAGCGAGAAATATAATGGTGCTTATTCGAGCAGCCAGTTTACAACATCAAGTCTGCCAAAAAAAAATATTGGACAAAAATGAGGGACGAGTGGGCTTTGTTCAAATTCTTCTTTGAATAGTTGTGTTGTGTCATGTAACAAATTGTTGTTTGAACTTGTGATTTGCGAGTCCCTTAAACTGAATTCCTCTGGTCAGGGTGGAACGGACGTATGAATGCAGAATTCATTTGCCAAACCTTAACTGAAGCAGTCACAGTGACCTCAGTAGCATTATTGAATAAAAACAATCTAGTAGCTCCATAGATTGCCTTCGTTGGATAAACTCGAGATGTTACACTCCTCCTTCCACCTTGAGCAAAACTTTCCACTATAGAATGGTCCACCTAATTATTATAAATCAAACTTCATTCATTAGCTATTCTAGTTCAAGAATTAAAACTTAGCTAGAAAATAAAAAAAATTACAAGGATTAACTTACCAATATCCTTACAGACAATTTTTCGCCTTTTAGTACTGGAACCAAGCTTCCAAAGATTTTCTTACTAACATCAGTTGCAAGAGAAGACCTACAAGATAAAATGTGTAACGAATTCATCATTGTATTTTCTCACAACTTAATATTTTCTTTGTGTAACATATTATGAAAGAAACAAGCTATGCAAATATTAGTTAAATACCTTGATTGATCAGAGCAGAAGGAAGTTTGAAGTTGTCCATCGCTTCCCTTGACGACATAAAAGTATGTGGGAGTGTATTCAGAAAGATCATCATCTGCCAAAACTAGAAGACCAAAAGGTCCTACTGCACCACGTTCAGCTGCTCCACCACTACTACTACACTTGTACTCTTTATTGGACTCGCCTGACTTCTCCAAGGCTTCCTTTTCTATCTCAAACTCAGCTACAATGTCCAACTGTTGTATTGGCAGCAGATTCAATTTCATGTCATTGAATTATCTGTACAACTTGATGTTCTCCTAACTACTATTCAATTAAAAAATATAACATGAACCCAAACCTGTGCAGCTGTTCCAATTTCTAGTGGGACCACTGACCCTGGTTTCACCTTCAAACTTTGGAACTCATCACTTCTCAATCTCAAACTTTCTACCTCTGCCACAGGCCAGTGAAGTAAGTTGCTACCAGTTTTCTTATCAAGTGTCACTGTTCTTGGAATACCCTGTTCAATTAATATAAAATCAATGTTATTGTTATCATATGTAGCAGTAGTCTCTAATTAACATAGTCCTTGATCAAGAAAAAAAGAGTAATTAACAGACCTGAACTGATGCCCAACCTTTGGCCACATCGGCATACTCGCTATCAGACTCTCCAATCCAACCCCACAACAATCTCCTGGCCTTACTTTGATCAAAAAAAGTCTTGGATGCATAAAATATACCATAGTCATATCTGAATCCAATACCAACATCATTTTTGAAATCATCAGGTGTGAACTTAACATTCTTCTCATCATAAGTACCCAACACATAGTAATCATGTCTATCATCATCCAAGCTAACCTTGACCACATGTTTCACATTCTCCCCATTCATTGAGGTATCCAAGCCATTTTCACCCTTGCTGGAAACTGGGAAGAAGTCAACACATTCCCACATGCCAGTGCCAGGAACAGCATGAAGCACTCCCTCCACACGCTCATAGGTCTTAAAGTCATCGGTATCATAAACCAATGCAATGCCAGTATTGTTTAGCTTGGAGCCAATGGCTATGCGCCACTTCCCTTGAGAGGTGAGCCAAGCAGTGGTGGGGTCACGAAAATCTTTGGCACCAATGCCAGGTGGTGGGAATAAAATAGGGTTTGCAGGGTATTTGATCCAATCAACGAGGAGAGGATCGGAGGGGTCAGCAGGGTATGCAAGGTTTTGAACCTGCACAGAGTCGTTGGTGGAACCAGTATAAAGCATGATGACTTGACCATCGAGTAAGATGGTGGCAGAGCCAGTCCAGACACCATTCTTGTCATACCATTGATCGGCGAGCATTGCTAGAGGAAGGTGAAGCCAATGGATCATGTCCCTTGATACAGCGTGTCCCCAAACTATGTCACCCCAAACTGCACCCTCAGGATTGTACTGGTAGAACAAGTGATACCACCCTTTGTAGTACATTGGACCTGAAGTTCATTCACAAATTAATGATGCAGCAAGCCCTTCTTTTCTAAACTAATTAAAAAGGCAAACAGTTATTTACTGTTAATATAAGATTATTTATTTAATATTACAAAGTATTCCAATTAAGATTAATCACAGCTGTATTGTTTTGTTTTGTTTGGTAACACAAACGTGCGGTTCTAAAACAGACTGCTCAAAGTACCGTTTATTCAACATTTAAGAAAAATCTAATCTCTTATGGAAATTTGTTAGTCTCATCGTTTAAATAGTGTGCAGAAATTCATATATTTTCTGCACAAAAGACCCACAGCATGTGACCAATGCTCGAATATAATAAAGTTGGGAATTTTGGCAAGTCAAGGCAAAAGAAATGGGACAAATTAATAGACAACTATAAAAAAGAGAAGAAATAAAATTGTTATTTATACAACAAAATCATATAGCAATTTATATAACATTACTCATTCTATCTTCTTTTTTTTTATCTCTAATATTTATATATAAAAAATTATGTAAAAATAATTTTTTTTTCTGCGAGTTAGGTAAAAACAATGAGAAAAGGCGAGGGTGCTCTTACCATTAGGATCTGAAACAGAGCAAACCAGATTCCCCCACAGAGCAAGCAGAAGTCACCCACAAAGATAAGAAAAACGTTAGTATCACAAATATTCAACATTAATCGCATTTTTTTTTTCATTTTCAATTGAAAGAATAATTTGGACAAAATATTTATCTTTTTCTTCTTCTTTTCTTAATTAAGGAGTTGTGTTTTAAAATATAAAATACAGTTATAATGTTATTACAAAATCAATGATTGAAATCTCAATAATGTAATTATATTATATATTTAATCACAATCTTGATTATTAATTATAATTATAAACTGAGCCGACTAAACCCTTTGTCGACAGTATTTTTATTTTTTTTTGACTCGCGTTTGGTGAGACTGGGACTATAAAATTAAGTTAGTTAATTAATACATCATTGTTAACGTTAACAAGTCGACTATGTATGGGTTATATTTAATTTTATGAAATAAATTAGAAAATTATTATATACATATATGCATAAAAAGACAGATTTATTCTTTAAAAAAAAATTAAGTTTAAATAAGTGTACAGTAACTAAATAGTACATATATTTTAATGAGTTGTTTAAAAAAAACACACACACACACACAATTTTGTTCTTTTCTTTTTCCCTTGTTTTTGTGTTCCGTCTTCTCTGGCCCATGGTGCTTGGATTTGATAGAATCTCCTAACCTTGAATATTGTGTGATCTAAGAATGATAATAATTGAAAAAGAGAAAGGCAAGAAAATATAATGAAATAAGAGATTGTAAATAATAGTTGACGTGATAGAAATAGAAAATGAATGAAGGGTAGGTACCGTTCATCCAATTCTTCTGAGGCTGGAAATGGTAAGCCGTTCTCTGCCATGACAGCAAGCTATTGTTCCAACTCCAAGGATACGATTCTCCCAATAGCATTTGCCAGCTGGACTTCTCCGAGACCCCTCCAGACACGCCACGTGAAACCGTCGTCGACTCATGGCATGTTGACCAGCTTCGCAATTCATTCAAGGCGGCCACCACTAACAACAACCCATAAAAGATCACAACAACCTGTCGTCGTCGTCGGGGTTCTGCATCAGATAATAAGGAAGGGCTTCCCATTGTTCCGTTCCAAACAAGGATTAATTATTGTACGTACATGCAACAATGAAAAATTAACACTACTTGCTTGGACTAGGAGGGATTGCACCAAATCAAATGAATGCCAAAGGGCTCATCGCGTCCCTTTATATGGTCTACAAGTTGGAAGCAAGCTAGGGAGCTAAGTTACCCGTCCAAGTTTACACAAATTATCGTAAAAACATATACTACTTTATTTGATGCAAATGATCGATTAATTAAAAATATTGTTATTGACATTTTATTAAATTATATCTAAATAATGTACCATATAGTAGTAACTACTTAAAACCACGTGAAGTTAAGAACGTTAAATCAAAGATGGACAGTAAAGCCAATAATGGTTCCTTCCCTGATCATGGTAACGTGTACCAATGATATTAAAAAGTGGAGAAATAATACTCACGCAAACAATGAAAAATACGAACAATACACCTAGCTAATAGAAACCTGTCCTAATTATGGTCCACACATAACCTATGTTCTCCTCACCAGTAAGACTAATTAATAGAAGCCAGAAATTAACAACAAATGTAGTAACTATAGGAAGCCATGCTTTGATTCGGTGATGATGTTGGTGAAAGAGAAATCCTCATAATAATCTCAAGAATTGTGTATTAGATGTGCGTTTCTAAAACCTTAAAATATTTTTTCAATTGTGTAAAATTTTATGTATATCTACATCAAGAACAATCTCTGTCGTTATCAATCCTTTGATGACTAGAACGATAAAATAAAAAAACTAATAAATAAAATTTTATTCTGAAATGACTTAATATTCCTTTAAATAAGACATATTTCTAGAATCAATCTAATTTGATTATATTTTTGACATTATTTTCAAACATACTTGAAAATAATATATTTGAAACAAACTTGATTAAGTTCAATGTTTCTACTAAGTTTAAATTGCTTTACTTTATTTTTATTTATATTTATATTTATATTTTCAATGTTAGTAAAAAAAATATAATAATATTCCACTAAAATATTTATTTGATTAAATTCTCTAATTTAATTATTAAATAAAATATTTGCAAAGATTGGAATACTAAGTCGATAGTAAATTAATTATAATTAATTTCCTATCAAGTTAGGCGTCTAACAACACTCTTTAACATTCGAATGGTATGAAGAAGTAATATCTTTTACCCCAAGAACCAATAGAAGAATAATATAATATTCTTTCCTTCCACTTAAGAAACTCTTTTTTTCTTGATTAGTCATTAATTATACAAGTATTTAATCGTATTCAATGTTCATTCAACTAATGTCCTAAGCCATTAGGTGTTCGGATTAAATATAACAAATAACTTGTTAATTATTATGATAATCTCATATTAAAGCAAACTATTATATTTTTTCTTGAGATCCTATTGATAATTTAAAGGTAATATTAACTATTAAGAATTTTTAATTTCACATGTGAATTATCTATATATATAATTTAATAAATGAGAATTATTAATCTTTATCCAATAAAAATCATTATACATATATTAATTTATTTGGATTATATTCTACTTACAATAATCTTATGACCAATAATAATTTAGATTAAAATTACAAAAAATTTGTTTTTTATTATCATTATCTTTATGATGATAATAAAACTCTAATTTTAATTAAGAATATTATTACATTAACTCATAGAATATAATAATGAAATTATAATAATATTTTATTATTAAAAATAAATTTAATTATAATAAATTGAGTCTTGAACGTACATTTGTATTTTCAAAAGATTACTAATGAAATATGAAAAGTCTAGCTAAAGTTTAAAATAATATTACTCAAACATAAACATACGTGTCTAACTTACGTGTATTAAGTCAAACGATTAATTATTTAATTGAACAGTGGATTTAATCAGAATTTCTATTTCAACTAATGCATGAAGCACCGGCACTACCACCAGAAAATTGAGCCTGGTAGATGAGGTCAGCTTTATATATACTTTATAAGCAATAATTATCATTATTTCTCTAAACAATCATAACAATGTTCAAATCATACTTCATTATTTATTTACATATTTTATTCTACATATGAATCCAAATCCAACTCCAGCAATATTCATCGTCTACCTCGGCAATGAGTTTTCCCCCATATGATTGTTTTTGACATATATAATTGCTGCTGAGTCAGATGGAGGTGGCCATTTTGCTCATTCTTCGCCCGGTCACATTTCAAGTGCATACAATAATGCATTTGACAAGACAGATTGCAAAATAGTAGTATTAATGTGTAGGTTTTAGTTTTACACACATATAAATAAGTTAATTTGGCATACACTCATTGGCTGTCTTCGTGGGTGATGCACTGTGAGTGTCAGAGTTTCTCTTGATTTCTCTATTTACCAGTTTTGTGAGGTTGATAGTGGTACCTCTCCCCGCCAATAATGTTTAATTATTAACAATAAATTAAACAAAACTAATCAAACAGAATTTACCAACAAACCGATCGCTTATGTCATTCTGCAGCATGATTGTGGGGAGTTTGTTTTTTTTTTTTTTTTTATATAGTAAAGTTTGTTTGTGTTCTTAGTAAGAAAAAAATTTAAAAAGTGTTTTTAATTACATATGCTCATTTTTTTAATAATTAGATTGTTGAAAAAAATATGTTAGTATTTTTCCCAAGTTAAAAAAATAATTTGAGGAAAACTCTTAAAACTAAATATCGTTAAATACCACCCGAGTGTGTAAATTAATTGATGAAATTGCTTTAACAACTTAATGGTCTCAACTTTGAATTTTGATATACTACTGAAAACTTAGAGAAATTAGTTTATTGTCTATAGTAATCTTATCCTATTAAAGCAGCTGCTAGGATTCACTCTGCGGCTAATTAGGATGATTTGTCCTTCCTATAGTTTAGTTGTAAGTTTCACATGCAACACCGTGAGGAATTGCAGATTCCACATGCCTATACTTTCCACCGGTAGTTAGATGAATTGGAGGATAGGCAGTAATGTTAATTGTATGGTGTGATTAGTATAATGTTTGATAATTGATACAATGAATGAATGACCAGTTGATCCTCAAAACTTCTTCCTTCGCCGCCGAGCAAGCTAATCACAGCAATTTTATGTGCAAATAACTTGTCGTATTTGTATATTTAAATTCCATACTTGTGTTTCTGTTCAGAAATGATACTTCCCAGCATGGGACACTACTAGAGATAGATTATGCCTGCCCCAAAAAACACTGAAAGTATTGAATGAATTCAGAGAGGGATAAAAAGTTATGAACTTGGTCTGTCGGTATGGTCCGTATGAGATTAGAATAAGGCAGAAAACCATGGCGTCGAGTTTTTTTTCTTTTTAGTTACAAGTATATCTAAACCATGATCCATGTATGTGACCTTAACAATTTTCAGTGATATGTTCCTCTTGTTTAAATTATAACTTGTATATCTTTTAAACGAATTGATTGAAGGTGGGTTTTATTTTTTAGTTTTTTCTCTGAAAATAAAATTGCATTAACTAATATCATTAATTTGATCAGAATTGCAAGCATGTAGGTTCATGATCGAGATCTATGTATCGTGTATTCAGCTGTAAATAAATCATATACTGCTCTAAGCTAGTGCTAACATATCCAAAGAATGAGTGTGTCTGGAAAGCAATTCTTTAGAAGTATCATCATTGAAGCAGCAGAGTACTGGATAGTATAGCCAGTTCAAGTCAGACAATTGGTTTGAATAATTCCTTTGCATGTGATGTGATGTGATCTAAATTCTAAACTCTAAACTCATTTTTCCATTTCCAAGGCCCACCCATTTTCCTGAACACGTTCTGCACTGCATCTACGAGGATCACTCTGTTCGCCATGCTGCATGCTTAAAGTAAATTTGCTTCAAATTAATATGTCTTTCATCTTACTATTATTAAATTAAAATATACAAAAAATGGGTGGAACGATTAAAAATTGGGAATTTTTTTTTTATAAATTGAATTAATGTTAATTCCAAACTTTTGTTTTCAATAATCATTTATTAAGAATGTCTGTCACCAAAAGAACGTTTAAAAATGCCACCAAAAAAATAAAAATTATTAAGAATGTCTAATTAACTGCATTTGCAAAATAAAATGATGTAAAAGGAATTGAGCATTAAAACAGTGCATAGTAAATAATTAAGTAATTAACAACAAATCAAACATACCTAAAAAAAACAAAACAACAAATCAAACACGTTCACGCTCACGCTCAAAAAATTAAATAGTTAAACATGTTAGCAACGTCGGAACTACATAGTAAAACATGAATTTCACATCATCTTGTAACGAAAAACCTTGACAGAGAGTCTTAGGTTTTTCTACATTTTTTTATTCTTTTGTTATTTCTTCTAGTTTGATACTTTTTTCTTTACGCAGTTCTACATTGATACTTGCTCAATAGGAAGCAGTAACTCAAACTGAAACAATCCAAAATGATCCACAACGAATTTGAGTAATAGATAATTTTTATAAAAAATAACGGTCAAAATTTTATTTGAAATTTCTGTATTGTTGTTTTCTTCGGTGGAATTTGTAGACTGTTTATATTTTATTATTTTAAACTGGGAAGCATGCAGAAGGGGGAAAAAAAACATTGGGTCCTATTCTATGCAAATTTTGAACTTAGTTCCAATAAACCCATCTATCTACCTTTCGCCGGACCAAAGATATCGCCATTGGCCCACATATATGAAATGTCCAAACTTTTGTTGGTGATGTGATGGCCAAGAAAAAAGAAGTATGTTGCTTCTCTCAAACGGGCAATGAACGTACTTAACTCTAAATGGTAATCCAAACAAGCATTAAATTAAATATACCAAAATAAAAAACCTTCCACGTAAACTATATATTGAAATTTCAGAAAAAACAGAAAATGTTTACTCTGCTAAATCATCTGTTAAGAAACCTCTCTTTTTCTCAAATTGTTGGCACCGCTTTTGGTTATTCATGCTACAGTTTATAGCCTTCTTGATTTATGCCTTTGTTGCAAGTCACTTTCTTCTGATCTTAAGAAAATAATTAGGGACAAAAATATGAAACCACAACAAAGCATTAAAAAAAATGAAAATAAAATCATCACACAAATATAGACGTTATATGTAATTCCATCATCACAAAAATAAAGGAAGAAATGGTTTAAGAAGGAAAAAAGTTCATCTCTTGCTGGTTGCTGCTGTAAATAAAAAAGGTTCATCTCTTCCTCCCCATAATTAAAGTTCGGACAATTAAGACTTTAGTAACTGTGATGCACTAAAGTGAGAAGATTGGCAAGTGAATTTACTATTACCCGAATAACTTATCAAGAAAGGACAATTAGAATTTGTTTTTTTTTTTTAAATACTTGATTTTTGGTGATGTGTACAAAAAAGGAGTACTAAGTGGTTCAAAAGTGATTTGGATTATATAAAAGGGAGTTAATTGAAAACTGGTTTATTAGAGTGGTTGGGTTCAAAGTGGAAACAGTTCAGTAGATGGTATGGTTTGGATCATCTAAGTGATTCATTAAAATGGTAGCCAAACCGTGTGTCGACCGACCCTTTTATATTGTAAGGAATTAGACAAGACAAACGAAGCGTAATTTTTGGCCTTATGTCTGTCTGATTGTCACGGTCACACACCGAAAGAAAGAAAGAAAAAAAGAAGGGCATAAGCGGCTATATCACGCAGTTGGCAAGGTTGCATAATATGTTACGCGTTGCCACTGCCATTGTGATTGTGCATGCAACGTTCAACACGGAACTGGACTATGGTCTAAAATTGCGGAAAGTTCCTCATCATGTTATTTCATTATCCTCATAACTAGCTTCACGATTAACATCTCTCTATGACTCTATCTAAGCCTTTTGACCGAACTCCTTATATATGCATTCAATTTCAGAAGCTCTCCCCCCTCACTTCTCACTGCTTCCTATGATTCGTCATGTATGACATTTATTCAATTGTCTTCTCATCAACTTAACATGGTAAGCCCTATTTTTGTTTTTCTAATAATTATTACTATATTGTCAGTAGTATTATTTAAAAGGTTATAGTGTTTGTTTGGTGCTCACTGCTCAGGTTGGATTCAACTCAGTTCCCAATTGGCTTCTCATTCTTAAGGAAGAGAAGTTTTTCAGTCGCTGTTTGATTCATGATTGTGTAAAGAAGAACATTTTTTGCTTGGATTGCTGCACAAGCATTTGCCTCAACTGCTTGCCCTTTCACGGCTCACACGTCCTTTTGCAGGTGTTGATTGAAAAGAAAAATACAATGATTATTTTTTTAAAACCAAGATTTACAAAATTCTGTTTCCTATGTGTTAGATACGAAGATACATGTACAATGACGTATTACGGCTTGATGATGCACAAACATTGTTGAATTGTTCCCTTGTTCAAGTAAGCAAAAGAATCAATGTTAAAAAACATAAACAAAAGTCTCTGTCCCATTTAATTTTCCTCTGACTCTTTGTGAATTATGATGAATGAACAGCCGTACACAACAAATAAAACTAAAGTTGTATATTTGAAGCAAAGGGCACCCTGCAGCCGGCCTCAGAAAGGCTCAAGCAACACTTGCATCACATGTGACCGTAACCTCCAAGTCCCATACATCTTCTGCTCTGTGTCATGCAAGGTTCAATTAATTTTCGTGTTCACGAATTCCTAGCATATATAGCAACTTCATATTTTTCTTAATTGGATTGGACGCATATATATAATGAATCAATTTAGCAGGTGCATCATCATCTTCTACTAATTACCAAAAGCACAAGCATTAAGTATGAGTTGTCTGTTGTTCTACTTGACAAAGAAACACAACAAATTGAAGATAGCCAGATTACAACAGATTCGTTATGCACCGTGTCTGGGTCAACGAGTACTAATAACAGTGGGAGTGTGAATGAGTCACTAAAAAAGAAACGTAGCAGTGTTGATATGGTGCCAGAAATTTGGTATACCATGGTGAACCGGCGAAAAGGTGTCCCTCATCGATCTCCATTCTACTGATAACATATACATATCCTCCAACTCCAATCCAATAAACCAATTTTGTAGATTCGTTCCAGTGAGTCATTTTTGTATAATGTTACCATTTTTAAGTTAATGCACGCAATTGATATGTAGACCTGCGGCGTTGGTACCTTTTATTTCAATATAAATAATTTGCATTTATGTTAAAAAGGTCACATGATAACATTTCATACAAAATTATAATTTGACTTCTTTAAAACTGTATAAATTAGCAAGGAGACAAGATAACTTTATTTGCAATTATAAAAACATCTACTTAATTTTTGAAATAAAAACTATATCAACGTTGAGTTTATTTTAACCTTTTCAATTTAAAAATGATCTAGATTCATAAAACAATTCTTTCGAAGGAAAAATATAATTGTTTTTTATTAAACATTTATTGGAGATCCAGACACAAAAAGAGTGGAATTATGATGGGCCAAATTAATCGGGCCCAGTCTGGTCTGCGCAGAGGAGAGGGGAAGAAGAAGAGAAAGGCGGGTTCAGTTGGTTGAGACCGTGAACCACACCATGTGGAGGCTGAGGTCGTCGCCTCGAATCTCTTATCTCGTGAGTCTCTCTCTCTTAAACTCATAACTTTTATTGCGAATTTGCTTGATTTAAGTTGGTTATTCAGGTTGGTAGATTGAATCAAATGAAAGTAAGTGAGGATCGTTGCTGTCATAGTCAAGTGTTGGTGTCGCCTCCTTCATCTAATCTGCAACAGGTATGTTTCTACTTTCTAGACTAGTTAGTTACCGTTACCGTTAATTAATTTCTCTCCCTCGCAGTCGCAGTCGCAGTCGCAGACAAATTGTGATCCTCCTGAGACCGTAGTTCCCAGAAATTACATTGGGGAAAATGTATCTAGAAAAGATAAGAACAAATATCTTTACACAACGGTAAGTAATAGTAGTAATATATTGCTGCTTTAAGTGGTGAATGAAACTGAAAACGAATGAATGAATGAATGCAGCTTCTTGAACTGAACGACAGTAAGGAGGCTGTTTATGGTGCACTTGATGCCTGGGTTGCCTGGGAGCAAAACTTCCCCATCGCTTCATTGAAAACAATTTTGAATTCTCTTGAGAAGGACCAGCAGTGGCATAGGGTTGTTCAGGTCATTAAATGGATGCTCAGCAAAGGCCAGGGCATGACAATGGGTACCTATGGTCAATTGATAAGAGCTTTAGATATGGACCATAGAGTCCAAGAAGCACAGAATTTCTGGGATATTAAAATTGGTTCTGATTTGCATTCTGTTCCTTGGCAATTGTGTCATCTCATGATATCTGTATATTATCGAAACAACATGTTGGAAGATCTTGTTAAGGTACGCTTTCCATTCCAATTGTGTTGATTAATCCACTCAGCAGAATAAAGCTTGGTTATTTTTGCTGTTGTTGCATTGCATCCAGCATCCTTTACTTTTGGTTTCACAGTTGCATACACTTATACTTTTTAACCATCTCATGTTCCTTTGCTTTTGATTAAAAGCTTTTCAAGGGACTGGAAGCTTTTGATCGAAAACCTCGGGATAAATCTATCATTCAGAAAGTGGCTAATGCGTATGAGATGCTGGGCTTAGTTAAAGAGAAAGAGAGGGTACTCGAAAAATATAGCTCTCTCTTCACAGAGGAAGTAGGATCAACCAAGAGACATAAGGCAAAGAAACATGAGCCTCTCACCAAAGAGAAAAGGCATCAGAAGCAATCTAGAAAAGCCTCATCTGAGGAAAAGTATAAGTCAGGTAGTCTCATGTTATTCTTTCACGTTCATCAAATTGTTTTCAGCGCTGACCTGCACTCCTACTTAAAAAACAAGTTTCAGAATAAATGCGTTAATGTTTCTGAACACTGAGTTGATTCCAGTCATTCCTACTCACTTGTTGAATTTTCTTAAGAGAGAAGCTGAACTTTGTTTTTTTTTTTATTATTAATGATATTCTGCTACTTGTGTGATGTGCAGAGCAAAAAGATCCACCATTGGATATTACACACATGTAGGGCACTTTTTTCTGATGCCATGATGGTATTCTGATATGTAGTAGACCAAAGTGCCTCCATGTTCAAGTATTCTGTGGATAGAAGGGCAGCTTGAGGAAACGGAACCAAACGTGTCTCGACCTATGAACGTCAATAGCTGTTTCAAATTTATATACCAAAACAGCAAAGCTTTTCCTAGTTTGCTGCACGGTTTATAGTTATTGTACTACGGAAGTCCAGAAACTATCATGTGTGAACATTTTTATTCATTGAATTAACAATTCAAATCCTTGTTATGTAATTTTTTTTCCAATCCATGCTGTGTAGCTAATATTTAAAGGGAAACATTGAAAAATAAAACAACTGGTGGTCACATTGCCATCACATGTTAATTAATAGATGAATTGGTAAAAGCGTTCTTACATATAATTATGTTATTGGTTTTAAATATCAAATTTTCCATTCTTAACAGTGAATCGGGAGCAGACATTAGATGAGATAATTGGCAAAATCCTGTTGAGCTTGTAGAACTAACTCATCATCTTCCCACTCGTCACGATAAGACTCGGGTCGCAGCACCCTGTTCTTAGATGTGGCAATATACATTAGCCTTCTCCATTCTTCAATAGAAGGTAACCCACACTGCTCCGCAATCCAGTTATTGTAGTCCCACTGTAACTAATACACATATGTCTGAGGAGGACAACCAGTACCGGATAGGCAAAAGACAAAAGGCACAAACAAGCTAACAAAAACTTCAAAAAAAGGAATACCTGAAGAAGGCCCATATTATGAGTGTAACGCTTCGGTGTGCCAGAAGCTTCAAGTGATGAGTAAAAAGCTTCAACATCTTTAGCCATCTCCTCTTTTGAAGGAAGTGCAATGCGATTAGACAAAATTCCAGCTATCCACTTGCTCTGCAGTTCGCACAAGGGGAAGGGAGCAACCTGCCGTCATCATACATGCATTATTAGTATTATATTATGAAAATAAACAAGAACTATTGACAATTTGACACAGGGAACAAGAACAACCTTCCAAGGTAACCCAACAAATGAAAGCCATGGAGCCAACGTTGGTGGGAAAACATGCTTGTAGAGTGGTCCTACACGGTTGTCATCTACACTCACCTCCCCATTGGTTTCAAGAAAGGGGAAATCATACTTGTACCTGGAAATGGAACAAATAAGCATGTAGGAAAAGTGATACAGTATGGAGAATTCTGAGAATACCCTGTGCAATGTAAGATGAAATCAGCACCAACTGCACTTCCATCTTGAAAAACCACTGTACCATCTTCATGAACGCTGTCAATCTGCATTGATTGACAAATACTAGCAGCTTTAGATCAAGCATTCTAGGCAACAGTTGTCAAACAAATGTATGGAGGATAAATTATACCATAGAATGAAACCACATGTTCTCATGGCCAGGAACCTTTCCTAGCTTATCGTCTTCAACTGACCTAGCTGCAATGTGGACTTCTTTAGCAACTGTTGCAATATCTCGAGAGATATCAACCGCACTAGCCGAACTACCTATTAGAACTACAACCTGCACAAATTACTCAGATCAGATCAGATCAAAATAAAGGTGGTATCATGATTCTCAATTCTCTACTTTTTTTTATTTAAATATTCTCGATTGGCTAGACTTACCTGAACATCAAATGAAAAGTAACAACATATAAATATATATTTAAATGGATACAGTACATACTTGATCTTTAAAGGGTTCAGGTGTTCTATAATTATGGCTATGTATCTGCTTCCCTGGCCATGCATTAATGCCTGAAAAGAGTCTGAAATGTAAAATTAAACTAAAAAAGAACTTTGCAAGTATAAATATTTTATGCCTAGTATTCTGCCGCTTAGTTGCATTAACATTTCATGAAGCTTTTATAGAAAAAAAAAAAAAAAAGTTCAATAATTAATGGTAATTTCTTCTGAATGTATAAACTATACACAACACAAATGGACCCAGGCAGACGGTTTTGGGGTAACATAAATTGTTATAAACTGAACGGGCCAGTCCAATACGGGCAGACGTTAACGGTGTTTCTTCTTGAATGTATGCACAACTCATCGTTTTATTTTAGGTGTTGAAATTGATTTGACCAAAAATAATGTGTAGAAATTTAATTCACCCTGGATCAATATAAATATCTAACAATGTATTTTTTTTTTAGAAAGATATTTAGCAATGTAAATTAAAAATAAAAATAAACATTATAATAGATAAAGTGCAAAACAGCTCAACAATATTAAAACTTTGATTCATTCAATTACATGAAAAATTATTTCAATAAATAAACAACAACTATAATCCCTGAAATTAGAAAGTATTGTTACATTAGCACCCGAATGTTAGAAATTAAAAAAAAAAAATGTTTCTGAAAATATAAAAATCAATTATTTTAAAAATATTAATAGTGCGTATTTAGGGATTAAAATGACTAATTTTAAAAATCTATTTAACACTGTTTTAGTTTTAGATATTTATCAATCAAATATAAAAGTGAAATCCTATAAGTATAAAAATAAAAAGAAAAGAACCGGGGATATGAGCGAGACGAGGTTGAACGTAATGTCCGTTGCAAATGATGACGGCGTCGTAAAATTCATCCACAGAATCACTATGCGGTGAGCTTGACGTGAGCCTCCACTTTCCACCCTGACTCAACCCAGCGAACATGACCTCCGTTTGAAACCTCACCAATTCAGCGATTTCAAAATGAGAAGCGAAATCCTGCAAGTACATCAACACCTCTCTGTGACCCGGGAACCTTCTCGAATCTCTTCCTTTCCCTTTCCCTTTCCTGAAGGGGTAATCTCGGAAACCCATACACTCCCGAGGCAGATTGGTTCGGAGCGACTCGTACAGGCTCGAGTGAACTATGTTCCGCTTCGCATCCAAACCTACCGGATCCGATTCCACCTCCGGACTGTACACCCACGTGCCACCCACTTCCTCCCCTCGCTCGAAAACCACCACCCGATGCCCTTCTCGCCGGAGCTCGCGTGCCACCACTAGGCCAGCGGCACCTGCCCCGATCACTGCCACGTGGCGCGTCGTCATCAGCGGAACTGCACTGCTGCCCATAATGGATTTTATTGCCTACACAGCTTTTGTTTTGTTCTTAGTTCTTACATATGCATTATATATGAAAAGACAATAATAGTGTAATTACTAAATTCTAATGCTTCCGTTTGGGATTAGCGTTGTTTCCATTTATTTATTTATTTGTATTTTTCATGTTTGGGTCTAATTCCAACTCAATCACTCCAAAATCCAAATGACCTGAATTAGACCAGCCACATCCCATTTTGCTTTTTATGTATCTAATATGTTTAAGATTTGGGGTTGTGCAAATTCTTAGCCATGGAGACTGGACCATTGGCCCTGACTATTTTCTTCTTGATTCATTTTTGGTATATCTTTTATTGGACTCAAATTTTGAAGTGACCCAAATTCAAAATTAGTATTTATTTTGTATTATTATCAAGACAGAATTAAAGGAAAAATAAATAAATGAAAGGGACAAGATTAGGCTGATCTGTGAGCAACATCTTTCATTTCTACCCACTCAGTAAAATCCAGACTTGTTCAATCTTGTCTCATTTCAGTGGCTAGAGCTCTCGCCCTACAAATCTACAATGTAAACTATAGCAGTGGAGAAATTATTTTATGGTTAGCTGTTGTGACCTATCTTTACATAATAAAAAACTGAGTTTTATTATAAAATATATATATATATATATATATATATATATATATATAAACTAAAATTTTCTGTTTTGTTATGTAGAGATTAATCACCAACATGTCGTTACAGTTGGGAATGCTTCAAGCCTTCCAAAAAGTTAGTGCATGGATGAAATAAAACGAAAATTGGATGACAAATGAAATAGTGCATATAATAATATACATGCAGGAGCAACCTTTTTCTAATTATGATCAAAATATGAAGGAGAAGTTGTGATAATCATAATATCCAGTGCTCTTATTTAAAGAGGAAATCGGTAACATGGCCGACCGTAAAGGGGACAAAATGGAAGAATACTCCTCAGTGCAAATTGCATAAATTAAATCGATCATGTGCGTTATTTTATGTTGTATGTCAATTGCTCATGTGTCTTGCCCATATAGAATAATATATTTAAGCTTTCACATATCTCGTACTATTCGATCTTTTGCTTTTTTTCTTAGAAACAATTGTCATTCTTGGACAATACTTTTATTATTAGTTTTTTAGCGAGTTATATTTTTTACTTTGATCTGAATCAATTGTCCAAGTGACCTTCCACTGTCGTTTGATCACCATTTCAATGCCTTTGATTGATAAAAGAATTGTTATCGTTAATTGTTGTTTAAACGTGCTTAGTAATTTATATTTTTTTTTAGCGGAATGGCTTAGTAAATAATTCAAGGTCATAATTTAATTTAACGAAGAAAGTATTTTTTATGATAAATAAAATTTTGAAAATTATAATAATTTGTTTTTTACTTAATTTCACTATATCAGAGTTAAATATAAATTAACTAGTTTTTTAATAAACATAAAATAAATTATTCCAAATAACTTCGTATCATCTTTTATAGTTTTATTATAAAAGAAATGATTTTTAGACTATTCAAATGAATAGATTATTTGTAAAAACACTTAATAGCAAATATATATAGACAAATGAAACAGACCTTTATGAAAATAGTTATTTTTCAGTGATAACTCAAACATACATATATACATTAAGAAGAGGTCGGTTAGTTTATGCATAAGCATAACTTTCATCTTTAAACGAAGACAAGAGACAATGAGAAAGTTGAACGTCATGAAATCCCAAAGAAACGCCTTTGATTTTTAGTACTCTACTTCGTTTCTTGACTCGATGGATCAAATATTTTCTCAGCATGTGCAGAGAACACAATGCGATGAATGAAACTGGAAATGCATGATATGATTTCGTCTTTTTTTTTTATATATATAAATAAACGAAATAATTAAAATTGTGCCGCTACGTACTATGCACGTACAGCGCACACGCACAGAAGAACTAGTAGGCTAGTAGCTAGCTAACCCTTTACGGGAAAAGAGAATGTGCACTATGCACTATCCAAAGCAAAGTTTCCATCACATTGGATGCTAGCTCCTTCAAATTGTTTAGGAATCTAGAACTCAAATCTTGCATTGAATATTTATGAAGATCTTCTTATCATGATATATATTCAGCGTCGCATCATTAATTAGCGTCCTTTGAAAATATGATATTCTTTTTTTAGACTCTAATGGAATGATGGGTTGAGATGAATAATATTGGAATTGGATAGTTAGCCTTAGCCACGAGTGGAAGATAATGAGAAGTACGTAGTAGAAGAAGATAGTTGTTGTGCTTGCACAATGTGCATCATCATCATTCGCTATGTTAATATTTTCTCAACCACCAGAAATGTTTTGCTTTGGTGCATGGTGGGCCCATACCCTCTCACAAACATGGAATTACAGTTGGGGCCACGTTAACATTGAAATCCATTAATTATGGTAGATCAAGAAAACTTTCAAGGGCAGATAAAGTTCCGCTATTTTTTCACCCATCATTGTTCTTTGAAACCTTCTGTTTTCTTTACAATGCATACATCTATTTCATTTCAGACATAAATGGCAACTACGTACCCTTCAGGATCACAATGATATTTAAAACCTAGCTTTTATTAAATTCAGCGATCTTCCTCTTTAACTTGGCTTAATCAGACCGGTTATGAAACATAGGCGGAGTTAACAGTTGGTATACACATTGTAATTTTAGTAAAGTAAAAATAAGGAATGATATGTCATAGTACATGTTTTTAAGTAAACACAAAAAACTCACAGAAGACCATAATGTTATGTTTGGACAAGGACAGCAGAAAGAAGGAAATAAGTAACGAAAATATCACAAAATAAAAAATGAAAATAATTTAATTTTCTATTATGTAACATCTAACAAATCTTTCCATTCATTTGACAATATTACATTATTACTAACATTTAGAAGAAAACATTAGTTTTAACATTTAAGAAATTTTTATTAGTGTATCGAGGAGAATGGAAGTGAGGATAATATGGTAATTGAACCAAACAAGCTTGTTAGCGCCAGACCCAGTCAGAGTTGTCGACTATTGAACAAGTGAGGAGATCACAACCGTACAAATGGACCAGACTCGTGCCACGTTAGAACATGACACTGACCAGGTGGAACCAAGCGTGCCAACAGCACGTGCATCAGTTCCCTCTACTATCTCCCCCACTCTTTATCTGTTTTTATGATTTTGAGACAATTTTTCTTCTTCTGTAAATTGATACAAAATTTTAGCGCATTTTATTTTAGTAGATTAATTTACATCCTAAAACCTATTTTTTATGATTCTATTTTTTTTATGTCCGTAATGATGGTGTTTTGATTATATACGTATACATTCACGATATGGTATATGTTGTACCTACACAGTTATAAAATTAACTAATGAATGAACAATTATAATTACCACCGTATCTTTTTTCAAGTGAAGTCCCAGCTCAACTAGCTAATTTTGTAATTCCTTTTTTTTTTCTTTCTCTTCTGGTACTAGTATTGGATTAGGATACTCACGTGGTTTAGACAACATTTTGTCGTTGTCGTTGTTATTATTGACCGTGAAGGTGTAAGGGATCCGTGCATATATAACTTGCAGAAAAACAAAAGAAGAAATTGATGTGTCTATATATATATATATATATGGTATTCTTTAGTAGACGAGGGTTTAATTTCTTGCACAAAGCAAATTGTCTATCTAGAGGGGAGATTAATTTCACTGAGTGAATTAATAAGATAGTTACGTATTTACTTAATTTTATCTTTTGATTATAATTATGAGATACAATTTTTCCATAGATCACACTAAAACATAAGCAAAATGGGCATGTTTCAAATTGAATCGCAATCCTCTCTCCCTTCCCCGGCCTATAGTTTACTCTCTTTTTTTTAACTAATTAAGGAAAGTTATAGAACCTATAGATTTGTTTAGAATGTTTTGGTTTATTTCTTTAACAAGAGAAGGAAAAGGACGTTGGAACTTGGAAGTACAAAGCCCGCTGATCATGTTCCTTCCTCATTTTATAAAAGTCCAATTCTGCACTAGTGCATGTATAACAAGATAAAAAAAAAAAAAAAAGTTTTAAGTTGCCAGATTTTTTTTTGGTACAGAAGTTGCCCGGTCAATTTAGAGGTACATTGTTGTATATAATGTTGAGTACGAACTATTTCCCTTGAAAATTACAAAGCTAATTTAGGTACAGCCATTAAACTATTTCACTTTCTCCCCATACAAATCTTTTCATTTTCGATCTTAACCCATACCAAGACCAATTATTATGCAGACAATAAAACAACAAAACATAGATATAACACATAAGATAACTTTTTACTTTTTAAGTTAAAATATATTTTAAGTTGATATAAATACAGTAATGTATATTTTTGTTCTTACAAAATTTTTTATTTTTATAAATTTAAAATGTGTTAATTTTTTTTGTCTAAAGTTAAATTTGATTATCCGAAGATACTGAAAAAAAAAAATGTAGGTTCAGATAATTCAATAAAATAAACAAAAATTGTGCAGAGACTATTAGTGTTGTTTTTAATTAAAATTGACATTTTATTCCGGTAAATAACTAAAATGGAGAATGATAGTGATTATTACAAATTAGGCTTTAATCTCTATTTAAATGAATTACAGTATTTTTTTATAATTGAATATTTATCCATCTTTCCCCATTACATTGATTATAATTGATATGATATCCATGCATTGCTGAGTGCAGACTAATGGAGGAGCGAAAGGTCCATTATGGAAAATCTCTTTGCACTAGGGAGATTCCTCCTATCTTTCCCTATTTTAATGACATGTACATGTGGCAGCTCCAGCAATCAGCAAAGGGTCTTTTTACTAGGGTGTTTGTGGTGCGGTTTGGTTCGATTTTTGGGTAAAAAGTGATCCGAATCAAACCTAAAATAAAGTCGCGGTTCAGTTTTGTTCGATTTTAACATAACATCAAATTCAAACCGAACCAAACCTTCAGTTTCGCAATTTTTTTAATCTATTATCATAGTTTAATTTTTTTAATTAAACTCACATCATTACTATTTTATATATTTTTTTTATTAAATTTTAATTTACATATTTTAGTTTAAAAAATATTATTTTTACTTCTATTTAATATTATTATAAAATGATATTATTAACTTTTTTTTAACATAATAATAAATCATGTTTCACTTTATATTTAATTTAATGTTATTTAGTAATATCAATATATCTTTTTGTAATATATGAAAATATGTGTCATAATATATTACAAATTTATTATTAAAAAAAATATACTATAAATCACATATTATGATCATAAAAAATAAAAATATTATTAGTTAAATAATATTAAATATCTAAAAGTAAATCAATATGATTATAGAATGAGTTTGGTTCGGTTTAGTTCGATTTTTTATAATAAAATTAAAAAATCGAACCAAATCGCAAAAAATATGCGATTTTGAAAATTTTTTATCCATGCAATTTTTCGATTTAATCGATTTTCAATTTTTTTAGACAGTTTCACGGTTTAATTCAATTTGATTTGGTTTATGAACATCTTACTTTTTACGCACTTCTCGATCGATCTTTATAGTCTTACTAATTTCTACGATGCAAGCAGAGAATATTGTTTTAATTTGAAATCATTTACGGGAAAACAATATAAGCAAAGAGATTGTGTGGCTTCGTAGCTTACAAGGCGATGCACATTAATAGTAGTATATCTATCCTAGTTGTACGTTGTAATTAGGCAGATGGCATTAATTAATAAAAACAAATCACTGTTGAAGAAAGGGATATTTGGGTTAATGGGAAAGGGATGAGAGATGCCCACAGAATATTACTATGCAGATTTGAAAGCTACCTTTGATAGTTGATACACACACAAATATTTAGATGGGGTACTCACAGATTGTGTGGAGATTTATACTATACTAGATTTCCTTCCTAGCTGGATAGAACACCAATGCCAGTCAAATTACTTGTATTTTAGTGCCCATATAAGACAACACTAAGTTTTATATTCGACCCTTAAATACATTTCTACCCCTATAAAAAGTTTTTTTTCAAGCAAAGAAGAGGCGAAAAGTATTGGTAAGAAGTAAGAGATGGATATAAAATTAGGAGAATAGTTATTATATAAGATATACATTTGAAATATTGAATAAATAAACCATATGTTAAAACATTGCATAAAATTGTTTGGATCAAGTACAGAAAATTGTATTTGTTTACTTTAAAATAAAAATATTTTTTTATTTTTTCATTCAATAAACATGTGGCTTAAAAGTTAAAACATTAAACATACGTACCTAGAAAATATCCCACAATATATTGTATATTTATATTTATACACACACACCAGTTCCACTCTCTCGAAAATGACTATCAGATTTTAAAAGCCTTTTTATACCTGCAATCAATCATATCTATAATGTGTGCAATTTTTTTAATAGATCGCAATCTTATTTGAGTATTTCACCACACAGTAGAACAAATAGGACGACACACGTAAAATATATATATATATTTTTTATTTTTTTTTGGTGAAACACACGTAAAATATATTGAAGACATTTTTTTTATTCAATTAAATATAACGAATCGGGTTAACTTAATTTCAATGTATTACCAAATATTTTGAATTTTCTCGTTGTGCACTCAATTTGCTTCGCCACTGCACAACATTACATGGCACAAAATACATGTTTATTTAAATTAGTAGTAGGTGCATTGCATAAAATAAATATTATTTTATATAATTAAGTTATATAATAAATAAATATTTTATAACATATAAATTATATTTAATTGTTAATTGAATTGGTAATATACCGGTATATTGGTAAAATGTAGGTTTAATGGTAATTTTTCTCTAAACTTTCTTTTTTGGTGAATTTAACCTCCAAAGTGCATTTTGTTCATTTTTTATTTTATTTTTAAATTGTCAATTTTATCTCTTGTCACTGTGTATGTTGTTATAAACGTAAAAGTTGGAGTGAAATTAGAAAAAAAAAATTAAGAATAAGAATAAGAATAAAACTTACTTAAAAAATGAAAAAAAAAATTGGCACTAAATTTTGTAATAAAATAAAGGTTTATATGTGTTCTTTTTTTCCTTAGTGAGAGATTTTTTTTATTCTTTCCAAGTTAAAAATTATTTATTTTATTCCTTCACCACAAAAGTCGGACTAAGTACCAAACAAGTTATACCTAATTTGCAATTTGCAGCACGTTTTTTTTTTTTTTAATCAGAATTTTGATTTATAAATCCTGCACAAATTAAAAAGAAAAAAAAAACAAATTTTAAAAGGATGCGATCAGAATGGAGGAAGGGAGAGAGAAAACGAGCAGAGGATCTAACGCAGCAGAAAGAGTGGCCTATGGTTTCGTCCAATGCCTCCGTCTCGGCAAACACCAACTGCTACCCATCACATTTGAGTTGCGTTGAACAACTCAACCCAACCGATACCACACAACTCTACAATTTTTAAATTCAGTTAAAGTTGGCATTGCTTGTTCTGGTAAGTTGGCCTCGAGGGTTGTCAGGAAGAAGAAAATTGTTAAGAGAGTGGTGAAGGAGTTGAGAATTAAAAGGAAAGCATGGTGGTGAACGGAGGTAAGAGAAGACCTTCTAAAAATTATAATTTTTTTGTTTTTTTTTGTCAATTAAAAAAATTCGGACCAAAGACATATATAAATAAAAAATAATAATAAAAATATAAAAGGTGTTATTACATGAACATGTCACACGTTAACATAACAAACGATGGTAAAACTTACCATTTATGCTTAAATGCATATATTGTTACTTTTTTTGGCAAAATTTACTCAAATTAATTTTACGAATTTTACATAAACTTTTTAAAATATGACAAAATTTAATTTATGTTGTTTGTTTATTAATAAACATAGAAATTGAAGATAAAATTTAGCAAAAAAAAATACAGGATAAAATTTAACAAAAAAATATAAAGTTTTGAATAAAAATTGCCAAAAAAAAAATAAAAGTTTGGATAAAATATGTAATTATGCAATAAATAATATTATAGAAGGTAAAATTAATCCAATTTAAAAAGGTCAGAGTAAAATATGTCAAATTAATTTATTAAAGTAAAATTTATCAAAAAATAAATTAATTGAATAAAAAGTATAATTAAACCTACAATTTATTTTAAAATATTAAAAATAAAATGTATCAAATTAATTTATTAAAATAAAATTCATAAAAAATAAAAAGTTATAAATAAAAAATATTATTAAAATTAAATTGTGCGCTTGTTTAACTTTAAATTTTTTTTAAAAGAATATATAATATATTGAGAGATGCGAGACTCGTGATAGGCATCTAAGTTTTGTAAACAAAACAAATTGTAACTTTTTTTAAGGAAAATACTAAATATCTATTTATTTCCGTGTGGATGGGGTAAATATGAAAAAAATAATATAGAAAACGATAAATATAATAAATAATACTACAAGAATTTTATAATTTATAAGAGTGACGTATTCCCACCGCCTGATGTAATAGTTTACCTTCTATCTATACTCTGTTATTGGAAATTTAAATTATTTTTATTATTAAATATTTTTTTATAAAATTATTTGTAGGCTTCAAATCAAGAAATATTAATAAAAAAATAAAATATGTTTTTAATTTATAAAAACATGGTAATGTATATTTTTAAGATTCATTTGGTGAGCATGAATAAAGGAGGATATAAACATCTCATTATTTATCATATCTTTTTAATGTAATGTATTTTTTAACTAAATTAAAATTATGATTCACATTATAAAATATGATTTTTTTTCTTTTCACTCTTATTAATAAATTAATCAATTTTATGTATTTTTCCTTTTTTGATTTATTTACTATTTATTCAAATTTATAATTTTATATAAATTTAAACCAATTACTTAGAGTATCTTTTTTTTTATGAATAAAGAAATTAAAAAAAGGTATTAAGGTTTATAAAAGAAAATGATTGAGACATTAACAATTAAATAATTCGAAGTTAAAATTAAACAAAAATTTAATAAAATAAATAGAAAAAAGAATTTGACTTTTAATTTAACAAGAATGTCTTTCACAATATTTAATAAATTATATTATATTAATTCCTTATTAGAATTATTATACAGTGGATATAAACATATACATTAAAATTTATACTATTATACTTGAATATCTCATCTGTCTTATTAATCAAACAGTCCTGGTTATTGCAAAAAATTTTAGTTTATTTTTAATCATGATAAGTTGTATTATATTTTTACTAATAGATAAATTCAAATAATCAAACCTACTTTAATATTTTTTTCTTCCCACACATCCTACTTTGTTTATTACCCAATCACTTTGTTCATCCCACTTTACTTTTTTCATAGCACGTTTTTTTAATTATTAATTATTATAGTTTAACCCAGGTTAACGTCTGTATCAAAAAAAAAAAAAAAAACCCCATGTTAACGAACACTCACTCATCACACTCTCGTCTGGCTATACAGTAGTAAGTCTTTCTCTCTCTCTCTCTATAAATATCGTGCAGACAGTGATATCCTCACTTCTCTTGTTGTTGTTGTTGTTGTTTCCTTTCCCATTCTTCTCTCTGTACTGTACTCAAACTCACTTCCCCACTTATTTATACAATGTCGGCTTACAAAGACCAGGATCCCCGTCTTCATGGCATCAAAACTAAGATTCGGGTCGTCCCCAATTTCCCCAAATCCGGTTCCTTTTTCTCCCTTTCCTTCTTCTAATCTTTTTTTTTTTTTCTTTATGTTTTGTTTTTTTGACTAAGAAACCAAACCACATCGGTTTCCACGAGGCTTTCAATTCATGTTTTGTTTGACTTCCATTTTTCCAATTTCTAGAAAGTCTTCTTCTGGGTTTTCGGTTTTTTTTTTTTTCATTTTCATTTCAGTTTAGTAGCTAACTAGTGTTTTTTTTTTTCTTCTTTTTTTCGCAACGGCAGGTATCATGTTCCAAGACATTACTACTCTATTGCTTGATCCCAAAGCATTTAAGGACACAATAGATTTGTTCGTTGAGCGGTACAAGGGCAAAAACATTTCTGTTGTTGCAGGTAAATAAAAAGGGGAAAAAAACTTGATGTTCTTTTTTGAGCAAAAAAAAAAGAAGAAATGGATGAACATTGAACACGTTGATTATTTATTTGGTTCTATGGTGTGGTGTTAGTGTGTTTAGCTTGAAGAAGGTGGTGGGGTCCATGGTGACGTGAAAGTTGGGGAGAGTATGCAGTAATGCTCTATAGTATAATCTATATTGCATAAATTTCTGGTTGTCTTTTTGAATGCTTTTAAAGGACATTATGGAATGGAGGTCACTGGGGGTTTTGTTTTGGAAGTGATTTTTGGTTTGACTAAGTGGGCTAGTTAGTGGGTTGTACCATAACCATCGATTGCCATTCTGAAATCTCAAGTTCCTCTTGTTCGTGGACATGAGTACCAACCACCATTGGTGATCGCTTCCAATTTGTGCAAAGTGGACCCGCATGACGCATCTTCCAACTCCCTCCATTTCACTTCACTGTTGTTTTTATTTACTTTTTTGGTCATTCCTGTCACTTTCTTGTTCCTTTTCAACTTACTAAACCCATGGTGAAACTTAAATGTTACTAGTATAGTAGCTGCAAGGGGACGAGCTACTACTAGTTCCGTTCTGTACTATACACTGTGCTTCGTGCTTTGTTTTTTTGCTTTTGTACCCTGTGTGTGTCTTCTTGTTGTAGCTTTTTTCGGCTTTTAACCTTTTCCCCCCGACATGTCCGGATATGCTGGAGGGTTTAGTGTGATATGTTGCGGAGGATATGATATGGCATGGAAGCCATCAAACTGGAGCTATCATGCCATGAGTTCTGTCTAATTTGGTATTTTGAATGTTGTTATAACTTGTCCATTAAACAGCTGTTAGATTAGAGGCCCCATTTTACACTGTACAATTTGAGGGTGAATTGCTGGTAGGTCCTTTGCACCGGTTTTAGTTCTTTATGTATGATTAGAAAATGAAAATGAACACAATCGGTTTGGGTGTGACTTGTCTTTTTGCATGTGCATTAGGATTTGTCTGTGTGCGCTTATTTGGGTTTTTTGCCGTTATATATTTATATATCATTTGAGACATTCCCAGGGGAACCTTCTCTTCAATTATAGAGTCCAGTCCAGTATGAGATGTAAAATTTGTCCTTGTGTATAATAATTATCCTTCATTACCAATCGACATTATTGCTGATTGATAGGTCCTTTGGCAATTTGCCATCATAACATTTTAAATCTGTTGCCATTGTTTTGGACTTTTGGGTGTCTGCTTCTCTGTTTACATCTATATGAGATAGGGTATTTCTGATGAGTCCCTCCACTGTTTTTTTTTTTTTTTTTTTTTTTTATGTGGGGGAGGGGTGTTGAAGTAAGCTTGCATTTTATTTTTTTACTAGACATGGCTTTACTAAATAATTAATTCTATCATAGGCAACCTATGGCTTATGCCAACATACATGGGTGTGGTCTCTCTCGTGCCTAAGACTAATTTTCAATCTATATCCACTTGTTTGTTTCTTCTCATTCACTTTTATTTATATATTGTGGTACTGTTGGGTTTACATTGAATTTTTTGGTCAATATTTCATACATGCATGGTGGTTACAGTCTCTGTGCATTATGTACCATTAAAAAAGTCGTATTATTTAATGGCAAATTATGAAGGTGATGGCACTAATATTTAAAATTCCCTCAAACCACTTGCAAGTAAATTACAAACAGAATGTTAAAAAAATATATTTCATACTACCCTTTAATTCGAAGCAAGTAGTAGCACACTATCACTAATTCACAGTTTCGTGATGGTGTTGTGTTGAACTACATGTCATCTACAATAGCACATGTATTATTGTCCAGAAGCTTGTGTTCTGATAAATAATTTCCCTTATGTAGGAATTGAAGCTCGAGGTTTTATTTTTGGTCCTCCCATTGCGCTGGCTATAGGAGCAAAGTTTGTACCATTGAGGAAACCAAAGAAGTTGCCTGGTATAATTTAACACGTGTTTTTAAAATAAAAAAAATACTTTCATTAGTTTTCTGATTGTATCACTCTTATAATGTTTCGAGTCATACCTTATTATATTTATTTAGTACTTAAATCTATTGCATTTCTAATGCTCAAGTTTCTTTAACATTCTTCAATTGATTCATCTTCCATTCTTGGTTTCACACACCTGTGTAGCATATACAAATGTGCGGTGCATTTACGAAAGGCATTTCTTGAGTTTGGTCCTTGTTTTGTGTTTCAACCTTGCAAATTTAGGCGGTACAAGTCTAGAGTTATGCAGTTTCTGTTATCTAAGTCTGTGATGCTTACTTGCCTCCTGATATACAGAGAATCATTATGATATTTTCCCACTACAAAGTGCAGTCTTTATATACAATTATTTCCTCCACCTGTGGTTAGATCTTTTAGTCTCTTAAGTACCCAACTTTTCATGCACTTGTAATCGGCCCTCCAGGTTCATCTATTAATTGGAGTGTGTATTACACTTTAGCTATGTATTTTTATTTATAGAAAGATGAAGTCATGACTTAATTGGAACAAATTTTGAAAAAGTGCTTCAATAAATAAACTTCCTCTGGCTTTATCACGGTGGTTTAAACTTTGTTACTCCCTTGTTAGCGACTGTAGTATACTTTTTTCTTATTTCTTTAACAAAAGCTTACTTCAATGCCAGGAAAAGTTATTTCTCAAGAATATATCCTGGAATATGGAAGGGACTGTCTTGAGATGCATGTAGGAGCTGTTGAACCCGGTGAGCGTGCTTTAGTGGTTGATGACTTGATTGCAACTGGTGGAACACTCTGTGCAGCTATGGACTTGTTAGGTAAGGCACTGTGACCAAATCCTGACATAAATTAACATTTATTATATCATTAATGGACATTTATGTTATCAGAATAGTATGACATTGTTTTACGTGTGGATGAATATGATCCATTAATTTATTCAACTCTGTTATTGAAGGCTGCTCAGGCCCCAAGATCTTTTTCTGTAGTTCATGTGGCAGCAGGGATTTGTTTCCCTGAGATCGACTCCTATTTTGACATGAACCTAAGGGTATATAGGCATGCAAATTAGGATTAGTAGGCTTTTGTTTTAGTGTGCATTGCATTCATGATTCATGCTTTTACTCCAATCGTTAGTGTATAGAGGTTGAGTTCCTTGTCAGTATTTGCTGATTCATTTTATTAACTGTTCTAATTTTTTTTTCTTGGATAAGTAGCTAGTATTGATGTTCTTTTACTGATGAATCATGAATGCATGAACGAAATTAGAACAGTAAGTAAGCTGTTTCTTTGGATGAGGAATGCATATTTACTATTTAGCTGCACTTGTGCTAACATAACTCAGTTTGAATAGTATGTTTATTTATTGGCCCCCTGTTAATGTGATTTAGAACGTGTGGGAGCAGAAGTAGTGGAGTGTGCATGTGTAATTGAATTACCAGAATTGAAGGTATGTATACTTAATACTTTGGATTTTGTAAATATTCTGTTTGGGGATGGATCCTCTCATCTACTATGTGAGGTCATGTTCAAATCTTGTATCAGGATCTCTCCTAATAAATAAATATCAATATCAGATAGGACTCACTCATCTATAGGAGAGAGAGAGACAACATTTGAATATGACCTTGTTTTTCATAGACTACTCCTTGCTAGCTGCAAGCCTACTTTGAGATGGTAGTAGGTTTGATTTCCATTTAATTTTGTTCGGTTGCTATGCCTGATTCCTGAACATATAACAGAAAATATCTGATATTTTAACTGTGTTATGCGAATAATACATTACATTCATGATGGATGACAGGGTCGTGAACGTTTGAACGGGAAGCCGTTGTACGTGTTGGTGGAATATGTGGAGATATGAAGTATGAAGTGAGCAAGAAAAAGAAAAGAATATTAAGATGTAGATTTGGGAGATGATGTGTCTTTCTTTTCCCATTCTATTCTAGCTTTTAGCTTGTTGTAGGAACCAGAACGAACGATCAAATCAAATTAATGATGCATTTATCAGTATGAGTATGACCCACTCTTTCTTTGATTGGGTCTCGTCTTCTCATCTCTGCTTCCCCACCCTTTTTAGTTTTCGAATAAAATTTTACTAGGTATTTTGCTTGGAATTGAACCCCTAAAACATTAAATAATCAAAATTAAAGAGGATTTGGGCTGAAAGGTTCTGTTCATGAATTTCTTTCTATTTATAGTTATGTTTTTGTTATATATATTTTTTTCACTTATCATCCACATACTGCTAAGATGTTTTACGTTAGTTAAAAATACTTGCAAGACTTGAATAATCTCTTGCTTTTTAGTTATAGCTTTTATAACTAATTTCTAATTTGATCTTAGAGGTTATTCGTTTTTATATTTGATCACACTCCCAAATTTTAGTATTGCTAATGTTTAGTTTTGAATAGGAGCGTTCGTGGTGTGTTTGAATTTGATTTTTAGGTAAAAAATCATTCAAATCAAACTTAAAATAAAATCGTAATTATGTGTAAATATAATATCAAATTCAAATTAAATTAAATTAATTTTTTTATCGTTTGATTTGGTTAGATTTAACAATTTTTTTAAATTTATTATTATGATTTAATTTTTATAAGTTAAACTTACATAATTACTATATTATATAATTTTTTTATTAAATTTTGATTTACATATTTTAATTTTAAAAAATATTACTTTTATTTCTATTCAACATTATTATAAAATGATATTAATAATTTTTTTTTGTAACATAATAATAAATAATAAATCATGTTTCGTATGATATTTAATGTTATTTAATAATATTAATATATCTTTATGAAATATATGAAAGTAAAATATGTATTATATATTATAAATTTATTATAAAAAAAGTATATTATAAATCATATTATTATTATAAAAAATTAAAATATTATTAATTAAATAATACTAAATATCTAAAAATAAATCAATATAATTATAGTATATAGTTTGATTTGGTTTAATTCGATTTTTATAATAAGATTCAAAAATTAAACAAAATCGTAAAATATATGATTTTTTAATTTAATTGAGTTTTGATTTTTTAGGTGGTTTAATGGTTTATCAACCTCTTTTGTTAATACCAAAAGTTATGTTAAGATGTATAATTAAAATATTCCTAAAAAGTGAAGAGGGATATGGAACGAGTTTTTTGAACTTTTAAACTCTAGCCAACAAGGTGCACTTGTTAAGTATAGGACTCGTATCCTTATGGAACATGAGTCTGAATCCTCCTATGCATGGTAAGAACATTATTATTGAGCAATACGTGAGTAAATGTTTTTTAAGTTATGAAATTTTCTTTAACTTTAATGAGCTCCTAGGAGGCCAAGACCCAACTTAAACTTTTATTCACCAAAAAGAAAATGAGCCTTATACTGCTCTCCCTAATTACAGCAAAATGTGAAATAAATAATCATAAAATTGAGATATATGTGACAGTCGATCTCTCCCAAAACAGGGAAAGTAATGTATGAGAAAGGCCATATTTCATGATCCATTCATCCCACTGATTGATCCATTTTGTTAAAAGTATTCCATTCCATCCATTTTAAGAATAAAAAAGTAGTTTGGGCTCTTATTTTAAAGTAAGGGCTAACTGACTAGATCTTAGCCTGGTACTATATAACATAGGGCACCCGATACCACATCACATTCACACCCCGAAAGGAAAAATAATATAGCATCCTACTATTATTAGGCAAATAAATCAGGTAATTAATAAAAAAAAAAAGTGGAAATTGGAAAGAAGAAAAGAAACGTAGCAAACTAGCAAGTGGGTTTGTGAGAGATGAATTTCCATAAAAGAAAGTGATTTCTGTCTGTTGTAGTTAGTTAATTTGTCATTTGATTTTTTCTCATATGATTTCGTTATCAGACAAGTTAATGTTTGGACTCATTACGTAACTTGCGCTATACTTCCCTATTGCCTTGACCAAATTTTCTGCTCGTGGGTGGGACCCTTTCTCGTTACAACCCCTCTCTCTACTCTCAAGTCTTGTTTAGTGTTTCCACTTTGATTACCTATATACTTACTCTTTACTCTAGTTTCCTTCTTTTTTATAATTACTTTGCTTTGACCATCTTTTTAACCGAACTTAACGCCTTCTGTGTTTTATTTATTTTAATAATTTCTTCAATTAAACAGAAGCTAGCAAAATTATTATTTAACTTAACAATTCAGTTTTGGGAGTTATTTCTTCCTTTTCATCCATCCCGGAGCTGGGTACCTCACATTACCCGATTTTTCAACTGAATCTATCTCACAATTAAAAATCACAGCTACGAATTCGGTGAAAAGAGGAACAAATTAAATTAACTAAAACGACTTATTACCAAATATTCTACTTTACAACTTGAAAGCGACGAAGCAAACAAATGCCACAGTGATTCTTTTCGTGAGCATTTGTATTTGTATTTCTTTTTACAACCGTATAGACATAAGACATAGTATTAATTTTCTCAACAAACTTTCTCATCAACATTTAAAGTATTGCCTAGGCAAAAAATGTTTAGCCAATAAAAGTAACATTCTCCCGAATCAATAAAGACTTATATTTATTGTTTCTCCTACTTCACTCTTACACAAAACATGATAAAGTGAAAATTAAATAGAAATATGTAAAATAAAATAATTAAAGTTTGACTTTATGTTTCGTAATACGTTCTGCACCAAAAGAACACTAAAAATGGAGTGCAGGAAGATCGAAAAAATGTAAAGAAATATTGCGTCGTTGATAAATGCAAGAAAAGAAGTAGGTTGAGTTCAATACCTCAACAATCAACGTACATACATGGATACATCCCAAATCAAGAAAAGAAAAAGGTGTTTATAAAAAAAGAAAAAGATTAGGAAGACAAACTGTAAATACGTGTTTTTACAATTTATAAATGATAAGAAAACAGGGCAACACGGCACGCGAGTCAAACACTAATAACTCGCCGTTGTCCCCACCGACCGAGTCGAACCCAACTCGACCATCTAACAACGATTCCATGAAGCCGATTTGCTTGGAGACCCGACCCGCAATGACCCGGCAAACGAGCATGGCCCTTCTGCCCCTGCCACCGCCGGAGCTTTCATGGGCACCGCCGCTGCCGGAGAATGTGCATATCGCGGCCCCTTTGGCGCCGGGAAAAGACAAGGCACAAGCTCCACCGTAGGGACCCAAGCAGTGAAACCTCATGACCTCATTCCCATCCGCAACGCATCGCGCATTCTCCTCATAGTCATGGGCCGGGCCTGTCCGGGCCTTCACGGCCTCGCGATACTCCTCGAAGCGGGAGGCAGTTCGTGGGCCGTTGTGGACTTTAAAAATCATATCGACACGGCCCGAGAAGGGCTTGGGCCCCCAGCTTGTGTGGAAGATAATCTCCACCACGTTCCGCGAAGGATGCCCCTCGGTGAGTTCGGTGAGAGAAGGGAAGCGAGGGTCGGCGTGACGCGTGGCGGTGCCTGTCACGCTCCGGGAGCGGTTCATAGTAGTTGCTTCGAAGTCGGGCTTGGCGGCGGATGAAGGGTATCTGGAGCTGGGGTGTTTCTGGAGAGGCTTTTCGGGTTTGGGCCTGGGCTTGGTTGTGTCGACGACTACATCCTTGATGTTTTGGACGCTCTTTCTGCAGCTGGAACTGGGAATGAGGTGTTTAGAGTTAGAGTTAGGGTGGTATACGTCTTCGTATGCTCTGGACTTGCATTGCAATGACTTCACCCACCCACTCGCCATTACCATAAACCTCAACAATGATAACGTTAACAAGTTGTAATAGTATCTTAAAGAGTTGAAGTGTTGGTAGCTCTAGGTTTTGTTTGGTGTTCTAACATCTCATCTTGTTAGTGGCCGTACAATCAACAGAGGAAAATGGAATGAAGTGGCACAGACATGGCGCCATGATAAATGGATTTCACTTTCCCTGTGAAATCACTCTTTTGCCCTTCTGGATTTCTTCGAATTACCCACGTGGCCTCTGTCCCTCGTAAGACAACAAATTCCATTAATTCCGAAAACAAAAAACCTCATCATAATTCACAGGTTTTAGTTGGTGTTACGTATTCCACGCATACAATTGTATTGAATTTCGCTACTGCCATAATACTCCATTCACTATCCACCATTTCAAACTTCTTAATTAAATAAATGTTAATCGAGTTTGATTTTCAAACTATTTAAGTCTTGCCTATAAATATTCATTCATAAATACTCCATTTTTAACAAACTACTCCCAAATCGTGCGTATTATGAAAAATTAATTTAACTAAAGTTGGCAATTATAATTTATTAGTGAAAGTTGTCGCATTTTGATTGCTTAGTGTATACTATACAGTACAGTACTGCTCAATACACAATATTTATGATTTGGGATGTGGTAGAAAAGTTCGACATCTAAATAAAAAAGTGCTTTAATTTGGGTAATTTGAAAGGAAATATAAATCAATTTTGTTTCATGGGTCAGCATCATCAGGACTGAAGACTTATGATTTATTGTGGGAGTCAAGACTCTGAAAAAGCTAAGCCCTGTGGCTTTTATGCGTGTCAGCTTAAAAATTAAAATAATTAAGCAGATGTTAGCTAGTACAGTATTATTTTTTTAGATTTAATTTTTCTATTTTATATATCTTCTCCTTAAAAATAAAATTTGAACTAAATACATTTTCTAAAAACTATTAAAAAAGATTAATATTAATATAAAAAGTTGAAATATAATAACAATTAGCTTAAATGACGGTTGAAAAATTGGCATTCTTTTCTTGCTTTCATTATCTTGCATTGCATGTGCGCCCTCTTCTCTTTCTTTATCCAGCTACCTAAACACTTAATAAATTAGCTTAATCGTTATTATTAGCTATTAAACTTTAACTATCAGCTAGTCGTATAACTTTTAACTAACTTTTCTGTTACTTTTGTGAAACATGATCTATATCTCTAATCTCTTCTTCTTACTCTCGGTTTTTTCTATAAAGAATATGAATAATAGTAATGAGAATATATATTCAAGAATCTTGTTAACTAATATCCTACGAAATTAATAATAAGTTTTCTATTAATAGTTGTATTAAAAGCTATTATTATAAAACAGTTTACTTTCAAATCTGGATTTTAATAAATATTTTCAATTTTTTATTTAAAAAAAAAAATCCTAACTAGATTCCTTAGAGCACTATAGTTAGCATTTTCCATGTTCAATTCCTATGCGTTTCTTGTTTTTTTACAATAACCCAACTCATATTGAGATGGTGAGTAGCTAGCTAATTCTAAAAAAAAGCTCTGGCCTTTCTAACGAATAATGCTTGGTGGCATTGTTGCTTCTTGAAATCAAAGTGACCATTAAAGAGCTGCAGTGTTGGGTCGTCAATTTGAATATTCAAGAATGAAGTTAAATTATCGATTTTGACACCCGGGACAGTTTCGTCAATACAATCAGGATTTTCCCTTGTTCATTTTGTATGATGATAGATAGATAGAGGTAGAAATTGAAAAAAAAGATGTCATGGGAGTTTGGTGTGGAGAATAGAAGAATGGAAACTGAGTGAGGGAGAAAGCATATAAAAAAAGCACTGAAATTTAAACTAATAAAACGACAGGTTTTCTTACACTTTCATGTATGGAATGCCTAACCTGCGCATTGTTTATTACTTACCTGCAGGAGCCAGAAGCTACTCTAGGTACCAAGTCGCTGTTCTGTTAGTAGTAACATCTTCCATATATTATTTGTAGTACTAGCTAGCAGACAATCATATGGAGATAATCAAAGCTTAACTATAGTTTTATGAACAAGCCATCCAGGCCAAATTAAGCTGCAATTTCATAATGTAAATATTATTCAAGTCTTTCTGCAGTTTGGTGGTTAATTGTGAAAATTGGAGTGCGGGTGGAAATGGTGACAGGCTTTGTTGTCACGCACGGGGAAATGTAGTACATGACAATTGACATGTTGCTGTTGGCGTGCATCAACAACGACCTCCAAGTATGTATGCATTAGTACCTTTTTTATGAAAGAAAAAAACATAAGCCTTTTCTCGTAATTTGGTTCCTGTCTCTCTCAACCATTTTATTTCTAGTGTTGAAAATCATTCAAAATGACCATCAGATTACTTTCAAAATTACAATAAAGTCCATTATCAAACTTTACAAATTTAAATTTAAGTTTTATTTTTATAAAACTAAGTTTCCAACAAAATTTCATTGTACATAGTTTTTGTGCATGATTTATTTTAAATATATGTGAGCTAGTTTGTAACTGATTTTTGTTTGAAATTTTATTTTGTTGCAGAAAGATGTTTGAAACATAGAATCAAAATTAATTTTAGGTGTCAAATTATCAAAATATACATGTACATATGTTTTATCTCTACTATTCTTCAAGACAGCAAGGATATATTTGAAACATATTTAGTGACTCAAGTTTAAGGTGATAGAGAAGATACTTGTTTCAATGAGACTTAAATAAAAAAATTCAAAAACATATTTCTAACACACATTCAAACATTTTGGTTAATGCAAAAAGTATGTTTGACCCATACTAAAGTTTAGAGCTTCAAACACATTCACACAAATAATATGGAGATAAATAAACACATCACAATTTTGAGTTTATTTTTCAAATTAATTAAGAGTTAAATAATCATTAACAAAATAAAATATTTTATATTTTTATTTAATTACAAATCTCTGTTCATGTTCATATGACTTTAAAAAATGTTGTATGTTGTGACTGTTTTATATTATGCATGTATCACCTTTTTTTTTTTTTCATAATTGACGTTTTTAACCATAAAAAAATATTTTAATTTTTAAATAGTTATTATTTGTCTTTTCTTTATCTGACAATATGATTGCATGCCGTATTAATATTCAGGCTTCTGAGAGAAAATTCAAAATGACTTAAATTAATGAAAGAGAAAAGACAATGAGTTGGGATAGGCCACTTCTGCCAGTGGGACAGTAAATTGAATTATAGAAAAATAAATGCTACTAATACTGAAGGTACTCCACTACTGTGCCAAAAAATACATTAGATACTTTTAACTTTAAAATTGAATTTGAATACTATTTCACGTAATTAATATCAGCGTTAACAATCGATGCTCAGCGAGTAGTTATTAAAATCAGCTTTAAAAATACAGTACTTGTGAGTTTGGAGTATTCCTTTGGCTGATACGTAGATTCACAAACATCTCTGGGTGGTTTATTCCCCGTGGAACAGCAAACCCAAATTTGGTGCCTCAGCATTGAAAAAGTACAAACTAATAAATATTTGTTAGCGATATAAAATATAAAATAGTACTGTATTAAATAAAAATTAAGATTCTTAACATGTAGTATTGTAAAAAACAATTACATTATCAACTAATTAAATATTATATTTCATATGATTTTTAAATTAATAAATATTTAATAATTAATTGAATAATAATAGTGCAAAAAGTTGTTTTAAATCAGGAGTGACAGTTGCAAGTGGGACGGTTAGTAGAGTGGAATAAAAATGTGTTAACAGAAAAAGCAAACCAAATCTGGCATGGCTTTTGTGAAAAGAAATGAAGAATCATGATCCTGCTTGCTAATCATATTGTCTTCTTAAAAAGCAGATTTTGCAAAATCAACAAGTCTTAGTCCTAACTGAGGACCGAGGACACATCTTCTGACCGACCAACACATAAAGCAAACAAACAAATTCAAACAACACTTCTAAAACTGTCTCGACTCTTCAAATTAATTCTATGGAATGGCTTTATATTACAACTTTAAGGTTATTTTTTTGTAAAAGCCAATAATTTATCATATACAACATTAACATTTTGTTTTAGAACAAATAAACTAATCTTATCGTCAACAAGTAGCAGATAATTCTTGTTGTTAACGCTTATTTAAGTTTTATATATAAATGGGCCATCAAGCCCAACAAAGAAAAAGGAAGGAACTAAACCGAGAGACGACTGGGACAGAGGATGGATGAAATAAAGTCATTGCATTATTTTTCAAATAAAATTAAATATATTTATATATGTTGTGGATTAAAATGATTATCAATCATTAGAAACATAAATAAGTGGTAAAAAAACAATAAAAGATAAATAATCCATGTTCGGAGGGGCAGATTATTCAAAGTATTCGACGATGAAGGAGTGATTTTCGGATCCATGGATCATATTTATATGTATACCAAAGGTCATCATTTTTATTTTTTTTTCTTCTTAAAGAGACGAATTAGAAATCAAATCTTCTGTCACCCCCCAAAAAAGAATACAAATCTTTACCAAGACTAGAGGGATTAATCGCATGCGCATGCTAAGTGCCAATTAGGACCCATTGCAACAGTTCATTGATTTGTTTTCAGTTGGTGGTTAAAGCAAGTTCAGTAGTTCTGTTAATTAAGATATCGCAGCTTATGTTATGTATATAGAAAAGCGATTGAGGCGATGGATTGTCTTTTCAAAATGGATGTGTGGTCATTATCATCATCAACCTGAACTACTGAACATTTGTTGCAAGTTGCAACCAACCAACCTCGTTAATTGTTTGGATTGCTGTAACTAAAAATAAGAAATTGTACATCTTCAAACTCAAACCTTTTAAAATGAAACCCAAGTGTTTCCAAAGGATGAATTATGTAGGAGGTAGCAAAGAGATGAGTTTTCATTACAAAATTATCAGTTTTAAATATGTCTCAACCAGGACCAAGATTTGATAAAATCATTTTTTTTTTATATAAATATGAGAAAAAATTAAGTGGTCCTAACCTATTGACAGAACATATTAATTTAAAATTATATGTATAATTAAATCACGAAATTCAGTAAATATATAACTACAATTAAATTCAAATTCCCTATAATGAAATTCAAACTTTTACCGTGATTTTAGAGTTAGAATTGATTATGGTATCTATCTAAACACACTAACAGGAACAGGTGGTGGGATAAACAATAACTGTAGAAGTTGATTATCATCATGGTTGTTGTTCCACAATCAAATTTAGTTGCTGATATGTGGATAACAAATGTAGCAGTAGCACCCAACTTTTTTTCATTAGCAAGGCAATGGACGTGCTTAATAATACTTCAGTATGAAGATGTGAACCCAAAAAAGGATAAAATGAATACGACATATTGGGCCTTGTCCAATCACGACGGCCCAACTATCACATATATATATTCTTTCATAATTCATAACCGCGAAAACTGTATTGCAGTAGCGACCAAAATGGTTTTGGTTCTCTTTAGTACACGTAGTGGCTGGGTTTAATAAAATAACTAACAATTCTCTTACACACTTTTCACTATAGTTTAATAAAAATTAAAATTCACAAAATTTTATGAATATCACCTCTTATTCAACGGGCACCACACATGATTTTCCCATTCTTGCTAAATTTTACTGACTAGTTAGTTTCTGATTGTTACATAAGAACCCAAACTGTTTTCAATTCAAGGATGCAAATGAAGTCTTGAACTGATCTTTTTCAATATTTTAATGAAAAAAATTATATATTTTTTTCATGGATTTCCGTTTTACTCCGTGGGTAAAAAAAATAGTTTTCAAAGTTTTTAATATGTTTATTTAAGGTTTTAAAAATTTGATTATTTGGAAAATTTACCTTTTGAATAAAAGAAAAGAAATTATAATAAGGCCGGCACAACTGAGTTTAATGCGTGAGGTAAGCATTGATAAGGTGAGCACAAATACTCGATAAATATAATTGTATATTATATATAAATTGGGGTTAGGACTTAGGACTTGATGGTTCTTACTCTAGAAAGCATGCGACATTGTGGAGGACGACGTCCTTATCCCTTTTTTCTTTTTTAGTAATTGGCTCGGCTTGTATGGAAAATATGAAATTTGTTTCGAGTCCTTTCCTCCACCCTCCCTCACCAGCATCTGCTTTCTCTTTCTCACTTTTTTTGTTTGGTGGGAAAAACGACAGGTAAGATATCCCTCCTTAAAAATAATTTTCATCTTTTTATTTTAAATAATTCATTACTAATTTTAATCACTTTTTTTTTTTTAATATAAACATTTGACCTAAGTTGATATTTACTCGTGATATTGGATGGCTTGCCGTAAAATAATAAAAATACCAAGTAATTTTAATTGTGAGTGGTGGAAAAATCTGACTCATCGTAATTTCTTTTAGCAAGAATGTGACAGATGTGGGCTTTTGTCCTTCTAATAATTTAGGTTCTGGTGGAGCACATTGAAACTTATGCAATATCCAACGGGATGAGTTGTTGTTTTTAATTGAAAAATATATGAGTGTTTTTTTGCATTGGCATCTTTTTATATTGAGGTTGAGGCAGAACAGAAAGTATTGCATTTGTAAAGCTCCATGACTAGTTGGTCTGAGTAAATCCATCTGTTAACAGTTAAGTCGTTGTGTTTTGTAATTTATTCCTTGGCGCTTGATTATCTAAGTCTCCTACTCTCTACAGAGTTACCGACATGCATTGTAGCATATCTAAGGTACAGCAGAGCTGTATATAATTTATTTTCTTTTCAGCTTTTGTCTCATTTTCCATCTTAACCACAGGGTGTGTGCTGACAAAAGCAAATGAGCAGTTCTTCATGCTCATGGCATTACCATGTGCAAATTTGTTGCTGCTGTCAGAGCCACTGATTCAGAAAACCATTTGGTCTGAGGAATTGAAATCCGTTATCATACTTCTGAGAATTACTGCCAGGTGCTGGAGTTGATTTATGTCTATCATGTCTCGGATGATACTCTGTCAGTTCAGGTGGGTTCAGTGTAACTCTTTTAATTCATAAAAAACTATTATAGTACTAGTACTACTTTCTTTAATGTTATGGTGAGAGTGCGAGCGAGTAAGCATGTGCCTAGTGCCATTGCCACCCTCTAATGCATCAAGTTTTATCTATTAAGATGATTGTGGTTTCTATAATTGAAATTTTGACCATATCAATTGAATCATTAAAATTAGTTGGGTTAGTTGCTTAGAATGTTCTATTCTATCTTATTATTGACTGCTCGATACTATACCAAACCAGCGTCGACGGTGTTTTATTATTGTGTGCTGGCAGCATAATTGCCATTGCTATTATGAGGAAAACACTAAGACTAGTGCAACAAGTCATCATTTATGGGATTATTGTGTTTTATAGGTGGGGCTGGTGGATATTATATACCGCAAAGATAATTTTAATTTGGTATTGATCCGCCGAACCTTGACTATATGGCTCCTGTTTCTCCGTGCTATTTTGAATAATTGCATCCGCATTTAGATTTAGAAGTGAGGTGATTTTTCTTGTTATGAACAACTGCATGCCTGCCATGTTGGTTAGAGAAAACAAGTTACTGCTAGGAAGTTCACAATTCTTGCTTCTGGAAATTATATATGGACAGTTTAAAAATACAACAAATTACTAATATTTATATTTTAAGCAGTACAGAATATACCACAAGGATGTAAATTATTGAATTGAGTCTCCTAATTTAATCGATGTCCTTTCCTTATGTGTCCCACTGGTTAGTAACACCCTGTCTCTTTTTTTTCATGATTGTATTATTAATAATGGGAACTGCATGTTCCAGGTTGGTTGTGTGCAAAAATACTACTACTATTTTTTTCTTGTTAGAGGAGTGATTGATAAGCAGGGAAACTGAGCTGTTGTGGATGCAACTCGCCTATAAATGCAAACAAATCAAGGTATTTTAATTTATTTTTTATCATTTAAGGGTATACTATTACTACGGTTTCTTTATTTTGGTACATGCTGATAGGATAACTAGGCTCAAGAATCTCTAATACCCTCTGATTATCACATACTAGTTTTGTATTTTGGTCAATACCTACTTTTATTTTGTTTGCTGGTTCTTTTTCCGAGTTTGGAAACCTGTGTGATTTTTCTTGGCCAACATTGTATATAGATTTTTAGGCAATAAGTTAGAAATTTCCCCTCTCTTTACCATGCTAGAGTTACAACTTACAAGGGCAAAAACATTTTAGTCAAATATCTTGTTTGTGAAAAGAAAAATAGTTTAACTATTTTGATGATTGAGCATATGGCATTGCTGTTGCGTGTACATCTTTTGTCAGAGTTGGTGTCTTCGAGAATTTTGATTTAGATTAAACAAAGTGATGGGGTAACACTAACACGGGCTTCGGCTTGAAGAAGTGTTGGCCTCACAATGAAAATGAAAATGGGACAAGGGTGGATAAGCTTGGTAATTAGGTGAGAGGCCAGAAATACAACATGTTGAATGATGGACAGAGTTTTGATGATCCGACAGTGGACTTGTGAGTTGTGACTGCAGCCATACAAAGTCCTGTCCTGCAACCATGTGAGGCTTTTCTGAGTTTCGTACGAATTATTTTGGTAGTTTGCTGACATTTGTCCATGGACCCTTCTTTGTGATCTCAATCTCCTGAGTCCTGAGGATCTAGGATACTTACTTCATCTCAAAAAAGCTAAAACAGGACCACTCAACCATACCGGATACGAAAGCCAGAGACTGCTCTACTTTACATGTCTTTCTTATTTTGCCATCTATGCAATTTTATCACTGCTACAAACTCAGAAACTCAGCAGGGAGGAAAGATAGATTATTTACTGACACCACCAGCAAATCTAAATCATACAAGAGTTTCATGAGATCAAGACATTAGGCATCATTATAAATCTGTCTCCTAACCCCACTCACTGCTTTTATATATATATATATATATATATATATTATTTCTAATCTTGAGGCATCAGTCTTTTTTTCTCTTGAACTTACTACTAATGTCACATTTAGCTTTAAGAACTTGTTAATGTTGCCTGCCACAAGTTTCTCCAAATTAGTAAGATAGAATTTTCTTTTCTATGCACTAATGTACCAAACTAACTGATGTGAACTGATTCTGAATCCAGTAAAAGTGCCATTACTTCCTTGATTGACAAATAAACCGTTTTATCATAAATTGTGGTATTGAGAAAGAGAGAGAGAGAGAGAGAGGTAGTACTTAATAAGCCTCTTAAAATGGGAGGCAGGGTACAGTTTAGTGGTTGGCGCATGAGACACTCTACTTTACACTGGAATTAGAAAATGATAAGTAACTTAGTGTTCATATATAATTCCTTTTAAAGTCTGCACTTAATGGTTGCATAATAATGTAAGTTGTTTAGTACAGTTGAATAAATGAACTTTTGAAAAGGGAGAGGATGGCCCCAATTACCTCTGCAAAATTCCGTGACAATGTATAACCACTCTGAGGCTGAGGGCATGCTATATGTCTCTGCAGAGTGCACAGAACGGGCATCATAAAAGCCACATGCAAGATGTACCGTGCCGCCCCCTCCTTGTGTGATACAAATACAATTATCCCATGGCACCCGACATTGGATATTTCATATTTCATATTTCAATTATAATATATTTGTGGCAAATGTTTTGTTGATCAAGGTATTGGTGTTGTATCTGAATTGATTAACATAATTGTTTGTGACTTTGACAGGGTGACAATTATAAAAGAAACATGAAATTGTTAATGTAATTTAATTTAATTGAGTTACCTCGAAAGAATATTGGCAGTATGGGCAGGCACATGCTGTGCTGGTTGGGGACATTTTAATTTAGATGATACAAATATTGAAGTGATTGGGGGGAGTAAAGAAGTGTTGCTGAATTCAGAGAAGACACAAGGGAGCTATGACCTGTGGGAGGGGCCAGGGGCGGTTCTGTTACTGTTAGTGCTTCAATGGTTGATTGTATGTAGGATTTTATTTCATTGTTGCTTGTTGCTTTCTTTGTTAACGTTAACCAAGTAGAAAGTTGGTGGGTTTGGGGGGCCATCCTTCACTTCAGCATGCCCCCACCCCCACGCGTTTGGAAAATCCTTCAATCTCCATGCAGCTGATGGTTGCCCTGATTCTCTTGTGTAAAAAAAAAACTATTATTATTTTTTAAGCTGTTAAAGTATAATCAATCACATATTCTTGATATGTTAATTAATGCCGCATTCAATTAAAGACATTAATTCCCCTATATATAAACTCACCCACAATTAGACACTATGAAGCTTGCGATCTTGAATTTTCGATTACCCTCAAAATATGGATCCCTTCCGTTAATTATGAGATTCACAAAATCTTGTTATTGAAAATTATTGGACCCCCCTAGCTATGGAAGCTTTTCAAAAATCTAAAAGCTATACATATGTTCAAATGTGGATTGATATAATTTAGGGATATTTTATTTTGATTGGGAGACTCGTTTTACATCACCATCATGCACGGTTCATGATTTGCTGTCACAAGACCAATTTATGGCTGGAACGAACGAGTGTTCTTCTATTCGTAATGCATAACAACCAATGAATCAATATACCGGATTTGAAGATCACATGATTCTGAAGAAGTAAAACGAAAATTCAAATGTATGTGAATGAAAATAGTTCAACTCTTGATAATGAATTGACAAAGCAATAAACAAATTCTTTACTCTATTTAATAACTAAAGACAAGGTATGGCCTTAGGGCCCTTCATGTATAAAAAAAAAAAAAAAAAAACTGAAGACAAGGTATCAGCAACTTTTTGTTAAACTGATATATACGATATACTATATGATATGGTTTATCTATAGTGTCACATTTTATGCAATGAAAATTTGATCAAATAATTAAAGTGAATAAGACTTTTGCAAGTCACGAATGTATTTTTAGTTTGGAGAAAGATACGCTGTAGAATTAAACAGATTAGTTAATAAAGTTGTGTAGAAATTAGAAACTAGAGAGGATATCTAAAGACAAATTACATTTGAATTTTAAATGTATACAAGTTTTGCTATTACTAAAACAAGAGCAATAAATAAATGTATAATAAAACGTGTGATATGATAAATAGATTGAAAAAAAAAGAAGAATAAATTGCAAAAAGCGTTATGAAAGAAAAATTCATATTTAAATACATGATGGCATCTTATGTCAAGACGTTCTCTGCTCCTTTAAAGATGTGGGATCCCCAGTTCCTATTCCCCTAAAAATGGCTTTCCAGTTTCCAAGCCTGTTAACAAAACTAAACGATCCAGGCTGCCAGCACCCTTCTCTTCTTCAGAAAGAATGAGGAAAAAGATTATTTATACACATTTATGGAGCAATAGTAGAAAATACGGAATTGCCTTTTGGTTTAAAGCATCGTGATGACATAGTGCGATGAAGAGACTTTGTGATTGGGACTAACTCACACTCACTAGCCTTGCCCTTAACCCTTAATTGAGAGTGGGGCCAGACACCTGGAATGGCCTCGCCATTAAGCCTCCTTAACACTGACGCATGGCATTGCCATTCAGATAAGTAGATAGTTTTGGTCTCACAAAGACTTGACACTATTATTTTTTTGGAGTTGGCGTTTTTATTTCTTTTCTCCAATTTCATGTTGCTCCATAAAATGAGTTGTATGTGAAGGGGAAGAAAGGGATAATAGATAAAATACATGAAATAAAAAAATATATTTTTTAAAATAAAATAATAATAGAGATGAGAGATAAAATGAGTTATTTGCCTTTGATCACTTACAATGAGATCTCCTTTCATCACTATATGAATGCGAGACATATATAAAGAAATTTAATCAGTCTCAATACATATACATGTTGGTTAATAATATCTTATTTTCCTTTTTTTTTTTTTCACAAACAACACAGACCAATTACAGTTTTCACATTGTACTCTTTCTTTATGATTTGAAGTGTAGAAATACGATAAAAAGGCAAATCCGAAAAACAATTATCCATTTTCAATATCCTCCTAACTCTAGCCGTCCACTTCCTTATTCGACAACTTTTTTTTTTTTTTAGCTTAGCTAGTTAGCTGCCAACCTGCCATTAATTAGTAATTAGAAGACAATCGTTTTCTTCTTATCTTCCTTGGAATTTTCACTACCACAGGCATATGAAGGTAACTCCAGCTACATCCAGGCCTAAAAGAAGAACTTTTGACCACCCTTTATTTAAAGGACTACTACTATGTATTACTGTAACCTACTAGTAAGGGCCTAGCTATAGGGCTTATTGAGTCAGTATTTGAATTGCTACTAGTGGCGAGTTTTACGTAAATAAAAGTTTTGACCTTATATTCTAGTACAATGTATATAGATTCCATTCCACTGCAAACCTATACACAAATAAGTACCAAACGCGCATCATAAACACTGGTACTTTTGACAATCTATTTCTGATGCGGCTAACTAGCTAAGCCAAGCTACATTATCCTTTGCACTTGCACTATAGGATCAAATTAAATATTAAATTAGGAGCGATCGATTATTAGTATATATGTATTCATTTTATCCTTCATCTTTTATTTCTATCTTTCTTTCACTCTCATATACTCAAAAATGGTGGTGTACATTGATGTTTTTCTTTAAATCAGACTAAACCAATTAAGCATCCTATTTCCATTTCGCGATTCTGCATGCACGCCTTTCTGTAATTGTACCTGTACGTTAAATGTGATGTGAAGCACCTGAGCAGCAATTATATATTGTTAGTTATTGAAATTAGTTCTTTTTTTTTTAGATATCATTGAAAGTAGTCTAGGAATCCACGACAAAGAAACATATCGTTAGAGACATTTTTTTTCACGGTATTGAGTATTGATTATATTCTCGAATTGTGACTCTCTAGCTTACTTATTACGGTAGTATTTATTTTTTAAAAATCTACTAAACAACATTCTATCGCTTCCACTCTAATTTCTTCCTCACACCCTTTATTTCCACCTACCAAATGTACTCTCAGTGTCAATACATTGATTGTTTGGAAATCATTGTGATTGTTTAACTGATATTTAGATAATCATAAGGGAGAAAAAAGAAGAAGAATCCCCCCTTGATAGACTATTTCACTTTGCACTTTTATCCTTTTGTAGGAAAGGAGAATCTTACTTTGGAGTTGATTGAGATTGGTTGATAAAAATGTAAAGTGAAATTAAAAAACAAGATAAAGATTGTAGACATGTGCCATAGGAAATGGTTACTAAATATTTCGTTAAACACAAAAGTAGTTCATAAATGTGATATAACAAAAAAAACAAAAATACTTATTTCAGCCTTTTGAGAGACAGAGAACAAAAGTTATTTTATTAAATTTACTAAAAAAAAAAAAACTTATTAACAAAGTATTTTTTTTTAAAATCATCATTAAAATATCAATAAATAAGTATGAGTGACAAAAAATAATATTAATAAAATATATTTTTTTAAAATCATCATTAAAAATATTTGTAATACAAGTATTAATGAGAAAAATTAATATTAATGATAAAATTATTCTCACTAATACTTTAATTTATTTTTTAGTGATTTCAAAGATATTTTAAAGTTATTTTTAGTAATCTAATCATTAGTTATTTTCATAGATAAACATGGTTTATTAACACTTTTTTTTTCAAAATAGACACGACATACGAGATCAATGCACTAATATTATTGATATAAAATTTGTTTAAATATGTTTTTAATTTTAATAATATTCAAATTTTGTATTAAATTTATAATATTTTTCATTTTTTTAATATTTCATCTTTACAGTCATATTCATTTAATTCGACTATATTTTGAAAATTGATAGGCTTAAATAATATCATGATCAAATTAAATAATAATAAATTTACAATATTACTTAATCTTAATCATAGATCACGGTTCACTTAGTACATATGACCATTTTCTTCTCATAAATTTTACTTCCATTATTATCTGAATTGAGAGATCCAGATATCTTAGGTAGGGGTTGGGGACTGGTGCAGTTCTCACTTCATAGCCTCTACCTTTTCCAACCATAATCAAATTCTAGAAAGAGTCCAAAAAACAAGTAAACACTAGCGACCAGTTTCTCTGTCCAGTTTAAGCCCCCTTGTATTTTCACTTTATTACAACTATGCCCCCTTCACTTATATATATACCCGCCGGCTACCCCTCTTCCAACACAATAATTTATTCATTTGCACTCTTTTCTTAATTTCCCACGCTACACTAATGTATCACTCAACCTCCTTTTAATTCTTATTCCAGATGAAGAAAATAGTTTGAATATTAGTAAAACCGGAGTGGAAATTAGGAGAGAAAAATGCGAGTGAAAGAGATGCACCCACTGTGCTGTATCTCCCTCGAGAGTCCCGGAATCGGCCAGTATTCGCCGGAGCGTGAGCCGGCGTCGCTTTTCCGAACCAGGAGCCTCCCGGCGGCGGGATCTCACGGCAATGCCGCTCAGGGATCGGAGACCACCGTCGCCGGCGTTCTCTACAAGTGGACCAATTATGGCAAAGGCTGGAGATCCCGGTGGTTCCTCTTGCGGAATGGCGTTCTCTCCTACGCTAAGATCCGCTGTCCGGAGAATCTCAACCTCCTCACTCCTTCCGACGACGTTCGCCTCATCGGAGAGATTTCTACCAACTGTCTTGCACGAGTGGACGGCGCTGCCGCCACCGTCACTCGACGGAAGCATCGCAAAGCTTCTTCTTCTTCTTCTTCTTCTTCCGGCGTAGTCCATCTCAAGGTACCTCTATATATTACATATACCTACGCATAACGCGCACTTAGCTTGTTGATTTTGTTTTGTTCTATCTAAGTTTATCGATTCAGGAAGTTAATAAAAGGATCATCGCAGGCGTTGGCGGAGTGATCTGATTCCTCAGTTATACTATTTTTCCAGGCACTAGCTCCCTGAGTTAGGATAAGCATAAGGAAACAATAATAACATTCCGATTTTCGATTTCAAATATGCTAAATCTTATTTAATCGTGCTTTAATTTTTGGTGATATGATTAATGATTATGGCAAAGATTCACGAATTCGTTATTTGGTTCTGGCCATGAAAATTATCCACCTGAACCTGATTAGTGAAAAGGAACAATCGAATATGCTTTTCGGTTGGACGGGTTTCCGCCATTGTTTGTGGTGCGGAACTGGATCAGTCGCAAATGGAAATTAGGAATCTGTATTTAACTATGATCCGAAAATTAATTTAAAGAGGAGAGAATGCCAATGAGATGGGCGATTTGAAATTGAAAAATGGTGTTTCTAATTGTGGTTTTACTGTTTTAATAATAACTGGTTGTTAATGTAGAGTGGGTCACATCAACAGGTGGACGAGGGGTACGGTAGGTTACGTCTAGCCCTAGGCATTAACTTGTGGTCACATCATCCCTGCGTTGCCATTGGTTCTTGGTGGATGCATTTTTTCATTTTTTTCTAGACTGGGTATCTTTGAAGAGCCCTGTAACTAGTCATTTTTTTTTTGCCTTGTTTTCTTTTTCACTAATTTTTTGCTGCGGTACGTCTTCTCTTGTCTTGCATTGTTTTTGGTTTGCTCTTCCCAGTTCCCCAGAGCTTGTAAATATTTGGGGAGAGAGAAAAAGCGATGGTGGCATACTTTTTGGCTTTTCTTTGCTTGCCTCAACGGTAATACGAGACTTGAAGCCGAAGGAGTTATCCTTACATTATTAGTACTTAGTAGTATCGTGGAGTAAACAGTGCAGTGATCCAACGGTAGCAGTTAATTAGGATCTTGGACTGACGTGTGTTTAGCTTTGTAAATTGGAATGCCTCAGACATAACTTTAAGCAACCATATCAAATGGTAAAATGTCTTTTCAGTTATTGGTTTTGTCCAAATACGAACCATAAATAAAATAAAATAGAAAATTTAGTGGGATACTGTATTATTTTTTCAACTCTCTAGTGGTTGTTTTAGTTATTTTTTCTTTTTAGTGATCATATTTTATTTTGAGTAAATTGGGTCATTTAAACTAAATACTGAGACATAGTAACTCCATTGGTTGGCGGTCCAAAACCTGGAGGGCTTGTGTGTTCCGCTTGTTCTGATTTTGGTGTTTTTTGGTTGAGGTGGTAGGGGTCTTACTTTTTATTCTTGTTTATTGTGTCCGTGTGTCTTCCTGGGAAGCTTATCCCCGTTTTTCTTTGTATCAACGTGCTGTCAAGGTGGGCTCTCCCCATAAATTTTGTTGCTGTGCTGCTTCCTTTTACTCTAATGAAACACCAATATCACTATTTTTCTTATTCGTACAATTTTCGTAGTGTTATTTGCTACTATGTCACATAATTATTCATTTTATTTATTAGTTATAAATCCTATTCCCTTTATTTACTACTACTTTTTCGTGCATTGAAATTGAAGATATACATTGCGTGAAATGTTTAGCAGATTTGGTCGTTTAGAGAGAGCAAGTCAGATGATCGGCGTCTCTATATATTTACAGCAACGAAGACCCTCCATCTGAGAACTGACTCAAGGAAAGACAGGGTGACGTGGATACAAGCCTTGGTTTCAGCACGTGGTCTGTATCCTCTTCAACCACTCAATGATCATCTCTTACTTGCACCCATTGATATATCCATGTCAACCGAGAGGCTTAAGACACGCTTGCTTGAAGAGGGTACAAATGAGAACCTTGTCAGGGAGTGCGAGAAAATCATGCTCACAGAGTTCTCCGAAATGCAAGGACAACTTGAAGTTCTTTGTCAAGAGCGATCTAATTTGCTTGATACAATAAGGCAGTTGGAGGTAATTTCTTACCTTGTGCTTTATTCTCGAGTGCTTGTCACTATCCAAGGGCTTGCAAGGCACATTGCCATTGAGACTCTCAATGGCCTTAGGATCTCAATTATTTTTATTTTATATTTTTAATAAATTGTTTTTATTAATTTAAATGATTAGGTGATAAATTTTGTTATAATATGATATATCATTTATAATTTTTCCCCTTAATTAAAGAATATAAATATTAAGATGTGAGTATTAATATAAATATTTAAAGTGTAACTTAATATTGATTTAAAGAAATTAAAAAAATTATTTTAGATCTAGTTTTGGTACTACTTTCATCTTCTCCTTCCTAACAATATGTTACTTAAACTAGTATAGAGTTTAAATTCAATAAATTTGTTGTTTTATATATTAAAACTAAAATATTATAAATATTAAACTTTGATGAATAAATTTGTAATTGAAAACAAAAATAAAAATGAAAATGAAAAATATTAGTTATATGATTCGAGCGACAAAATTGTTGATCTATTATGTGTATATTTGGGCATGGGTGTAGCTATATGTGTATTTGTTATATATCTTATAAATTAAATTTTTTTTTTTTTCTTAAACCTATAATTACTAGACAGGATATTTATTAGTTTACTATTGCCGCAACATCTTTACCATTTAAAGTTCAGTGAAAGAAAACATAATATTCTATAATATTGAATTCTGCAATAATTTAACGATTCCAAGTCATTTGATTTGTAAAGTTATTATTTTTTTAATAATTTGTGACCGGGTCTACTTGGGTGGACGAACATTTAGTTAGCTTGATAAAATATTTGTTGAATTATATTACTTGATTAATGTCATAAGGTTTCTTTTCAGTCTCCCTTTACCATCAATTATTTTTTTAGAAGTTATCTTACATGTAAGGAGACTGTTGTCTTGTCACTCGTATAACTTTCTTTATTCTAATTAAATGTTTGCACATAAAGGTTCAATACTTTAGCTAAATAGTTTTAAATTTTCCTGTCTATATATTTTATTCCATTATTATTGTGCTTCTTAGTTCTTATTTCTATCAAACACATGGATGGATGCATGCTTAAGATATATGGGGCTATAGGATCATTATGATGAAATTATCTGACCACTTGTGTTGGTATAATTCAAACTGAAGTGGTGTTATCATACAATCAAGAACGAAGTCAAAATTGTTTTGCTAGACCACATGGCATGTTTGGTTCATGTGGTCATGCATTCTTGGCTTTTATTTTGTGGGTTTTTTTCTAATGTCCTTTAAAGAGTCACGTCACTTTGGTTGACGGCATCAATTGTTTTCTACCTCCCCTCACCAAAAAACACCAAAAAATGTAATTGTAATTCACGGGTTTATGTCAATTCAATTATCATTTCAGTATGTCGTTTTTTGTATATGTCTATCTTCTCAATGCGAAAGCTCTTATTTGTATGTGACTTAACTGATTTGCTATTTGATTATAATAAGCAGGCAGTTAATACTGAGCCTGAGGCCTCTAGAATACACGATGGTGAATACCGACTAACAAAGAATGAGTTTTCAAGTCTTGGAGGTGGAAAATATAGTGGTACTTCTATATATGTTATCAATGCTTTTCTGTTTATATCTATGCTGTGACTTTTGTCTTTCTTATTTGATGTAATAAGCATGTGCTTGTATGCGGAATCTTTGTTGTGTTGAAAGTTATCATAGGGACCGATGGTTCTGTCTTATATGAACAGGAGGAATATTGCTGACATCATAATGTTATTGCAATCGTTTCTTGAATGATGTAAATTATTTGGCTAAATGCCCTTAGAACATGGACTTGTTTTTGTTTTTCTAAGTTGTAGAGCTTTAATTTAACCAATAGAAATTTTATTTCATCTGTTCGATTCAAGTTCATATGACAGTTTTGTTTTGAAAATCAACCTGAATGGCTCTTAGTAAAGTATACATTGTAAGACTCGAGTAAATCTTGGCTAGATACTAGAATCATCATGTGCACTGTCGCTGTGTGGATAAGTATGAAATAATTTTGTCATTTGTTTTTTGATAAATTTGTCTACAATGAATCTGTCTGCAACCTTCATTATTTAAGATCTTGTCCTTTGAAGATGTACTAATATTTTGACGTATACCTTTGGGCTTCAGAATGCAGTACAACTGAATCATCTGATGATATTGAGAAACAAGAGATGGAGGAGGTGTCAGATGAAGATGAAATCTCATATTATGATACTAGAGAGTGTTTTACAGAGCCTGATTGCAAGTGTGAGTTAGCAGGAGCTATGGATCAAGTGGACAGGTGTATGGAAGCCAACACACAATGTACGGATACAGAGAACATCCATCGTGAGAAAATGGCCTGTAATTATAAGCACCCTGAGATAGCAAGGCGAAAAAAACTTCCAGATCCTGTTGAGAAAGAGAAGGGTGTTAGTCTTTGGTCAATGATCAAGGACAATGTGGGAAAAGATCTAACGAGAGTTTGTCTCCCGGTATACTTTAATGAGCCGATATCATCCCTACAAAAATGTTGTGAGGACTTGGAGTACTCTTATCTTCTGGATCAAGCTTATGAATACGGAAAATCAGTAAGATATACACCTTGCTCTTGTTTATGCCACTGACCAGTGTTGAAGTGCAATCAATACAAATTTAAAACTCTTGTTGAAGTTGAATGCCCGCATTTTCAAAAGCACTCCTTTCCCTAAAGCTTCCCATTTTTATTAGGGATTTTCTTTTCCTAAGCTCGAGAAATGAGTCAATTTGTGAGTAACTCTGTACTGATGATTTGACCAGTGGCAACATTTAGTAAATTTTCTTCTTTTCCCGTAAGGGTGTGCTTGGGGAAAGAGAGTAGATAGATAATATGAAAATAGAATCACTTTATACTTGCGTGTGAACCAAGGCACAAGACGGTAGACAATAATATCAGCTTCGTTTTTCACTCTTGGTTGAAATTTGAACGTGTACCTATTTTCCAGGTTTTCACGTGGTAGAAGGATTTAATGATAATATGATTCAATGTTGACATCAATCATCATATTATTATATTTGATAGTTTTACCCTTTGAATAATTTTGCAGGGAAACGGTCTCCTTCGGGCACTGTATGTTGCTGCTTTTGCAGTTTCCGGATATGCGTCATCTGAAGGTCGTAATTGTAAACCCTTTAATCCTTTATTAGGAGAAACCTACGAAGCCGACTACCCCGACAAAGGAATTCGCTTCTTTTCCGAGAAGGTTAGTTCCTTGTGATATGGTGAAAGCAGAGATGCAGGATTGGAATCTAAAAAGGCTAAGGAGTGATTGATAATGTTCGAATTTTACTTTGGATATCTTTTGGGCTTAACAAATATTGTTAACATTTCCTAAAAATTAAATTACTTCCATTAGACTTTTACTAATTAAAAACTTAGAAAAGTAGAATGTAACGCTACTTGTTTATTCATAAGGTATTACACGTTTACACTCCCTAGTTGATAATGTTTAGGCATACATTACATCTCGGTGGAATTCGATCTTCGTATGTATTTTGTCTAGTTTTCGCTGAAATTATGTGTGAAACAGGTCAGTCACCATCCAACTCTCATTGCCTGCCACTGCGAAGGTAGAGGATGGAAGTTTTGGGCTGACAGCAACATCCATTCAAAGTTTTGGGGAAGGTCAATTCAGCTTGACCCAGTGGGTGTTCTGACCCTAGAGTTCAGTGATGGTGAAATATTTCAGTGGAGCAAGGTGTGCATTGTAAAATCACTATCTATTATATTCCGCCAATCCGTCCGGTTGTACTTGTGTCTTTAATAAAATTGATCCGTACATATTCTCTCTAAATTGATGTTATGATTGTTTCTCCTATTAGGTCACCACCTCGATCTATAATCTTATCCTTGGAAAAATATACTGTGATCATCATGGGAACATGGATATACGTGGCAATCGTAAATATTCATGCAGACTCAAGTTCAAAGAGCAGACGATCCTTGACCGAAATCCTCGCCAGGTAACAGTTATTGCTTCAAATCCTTAAACTTTGGTTAGTTGTTACCAGCTTTATTATTCAATGTGTATCCCTCGTTCAATTAGGTGCATGGATTTGTAGAAGAAGATGTAACGGGGAAAAAAGTTGCCACATTATTTGGCAAGTGGGATGACAGCATGTATTATATGAGTGGTAATGTAAATGTGAAGCCTAAAGATTTCAGTTCACCAAACGCATCCTTGCTATGGAAAAGGATAATGCCATCTCCTAATCTCACCCGTTATAATTTGACACCATTTGCCATCACTCTGAATGAGCTTACTCCGGGATTGAAGGTATATAATGATGTATTAAATCATTATTTGATATGCATCCCACTTCTTATATATGCTCTAATTGTTGTTTATAGCCTTTTCTGATCTGATCCGGGTATTTGATCACGGATTAAAGGAGAAGCTCCCGCCCACGGATTCCAGGATCAGACCAGATCAACGGCATCTAGAGGATGGGGAATACGAGAAGGCTAATTTGGAGAAACAAAGGTTGGAAAAGCGACAGAGAATGGTATGTCTTTTCTGTTATGTGATGAGGGTTTAGAGTTCTGTTTTCTGGCCTGTGGTTCTCAATGATATACCGATTGAATTTTGAAGGCACTTAATATTAATTAAGTTGATGATCAATCTTTCTTCTCCTTTATATTGATGATCATCATGGTTCTTGTGTCTACTACAGTCAAGAAAAATACAAGAAAGTGGTTGGAAGCCTAAGTGGTTCCGAAGAGAAGGTGAAAATGGAACATTTCGATACGTTGGTGGGTACTGGGAAGCGAGAGAGCTTGGAAGATGGGACGGGTGCCCTAATATATTTGGTGAATTTAATGAAGACTCTACCGATCCGTTAGGTGCATTTTAATTTGGTTCAGGTAACCTTTACATCTTGATTTAGTTGAACTACACATTAAAAAACCATAACGTAAGTCTTGACAAAAATGTTCACGGGTGATAAAAATCGTAGAACAATAGTCTATGACATATACTCATTTGTTGCACATAATGATCATGAAGGCCAATCAGTTACGTACTTACGTGGCGGTTTATCTTTAATAATATTGTTGCATGTTGATGTGTTTTGACAGAATGGGAGATTAAGCTTTGCGAAACCGCTGAAATTGAGATCGTCATGGTGTGTGTTGGACTTGGTGATATAGGAACAATGAACAATTCAAAGGGTAGCAAAATTAAACAGTTCGATGCTGCTGCTGCTGCTATGTGAATTGATACGACTTCCATTGCCATGGCTAGTACAGTTGTAATTTTCTTGACCATAGGGACCAGGATTTGCGCGGAAGAGAGTTGCGATCATTTGATATTCTGAAATTGAAATTGTTACTTGGTCCTGGATGTGCGTATATATGAGGAAAAGTCAACGATCACGGAGTCGTCTTAGTCACATTGTCATAATTTTGCCCCTTTATTTTTATATTGTTTGTTTGTATGTAATTATTTGGGGGGTTAATAGCTTATTTAAGGATAAATCTCCTTATCCTGTTATAGCTACATAGACAGAAGGTTATTGATTTATTAGCTAATTTGATTACATTTCAGTACAAATAAATTACTAGAGGCTTTATCTTACGTTTCTCCTATTTTGTTTCATATATATGAATTTCAAACAGGCATGGAAAACTTCAGTATTAGCAACAGGATAAAATAGAGTTGATATTTGGTGTTAATTGATATTTGATATTGTTCACACAAACATATACTACATACATATATTTGAGAGTTTAGTTTTCACATACTATTTTAGTGTATAAATATTTATTTATACTATTAACTAATTAGAAACCATTAATTAATCTAAATAGTAGATATGATTTTTAAAATAATTATTAAAAATACAATATTCTTATTGATAAGACCACGGCAAGTATTAAAAAAATCACAGTAAAGTGATAATAATCGAGTGTCATTCTCAGCAATCTAAGATCAATTGACAACCGCAACGAAAATAAAATTTATTGAATTGACTTGTTGAGAAAAATTATAATTAAAACTAAAGAAAACAAAAAAAAAATTATTTTGAGAATTTTCCTTTAAAATAAGAACACAGTGGAAATAATTAACTTGTATATAATTAATGAAAGCATTTTAAGATAAACTCCAGCTTTTTTTAACTAGCTGAAAAACTTGCATGACCATAACATGGCACAGAGACGATATGTGTACATTATCTTATAGTAGAGCATCATTAAGGATGAAGATTAAGATAAATATTTAATATAAAAGAGAAAAATCCAACAATTAGTTATTTATAAGGATTGAAATAAATAAAATATATCTATAAAGGTTGAAAATACATTTAAGTCTGAGATATTCTTATTTTAGCATTGTGATTTAAATAAGTTGGATAAGTAATCAGTTTTGTTGGGTCACAAAATGGCGGGCCATAAATGAATGATAACTAATGAACTAGAAGCTCGTTTGCGCCAACATGACTTTGCATATTATCCTAATGATTGTGGCCAGGACTTACTGTCACGTTTGAAAGAAAGAAACATGTGCCGTATAATTAAGACATGAATCAGATTGATGAAGCACCTTAACTAAACTAGACCTCATAATTATATATGGAGCAAACAATTCAATTTATTTGCCTTTTTTTTTTTTTTTTTTTTCATTTTGACAGTATAAACACATAGAAAATGGTTACATCTTACAGGCTTATTTATGGTAACCAGATGCTAGGCATTTCCTAATCGTGTGAGAAAATACATTTTGATACAAGCAGAGGGGATTTTGAAGAAGATTCAATGTCCATGGAAAGCAGCATCATCTGTTTCTTCCAATTCAATGCCCTCCTCAGCAAGCCTCTTCTCCTTGTAGACGTACCACTTAGCACAAACCAAGTACAAGACAACATTTATAGCACTCAATGTAGCCAAAAGCCAGTAAAAGTCATAGAGCCTCCCCTGGTTAAGATTATCTGCGAGCCATGGCCTACCATGTGCTGTCATTTTGTTCACTATAGACACTAACAAGGTGCTAAAGAAAAACCCCAAAGACAGTGTGCTCAAGAACAAACCCGTGCTCATTGTTTTCATCCCTTTGGGGCACTCTCTTAGGAAAAAGTCCAACTGTCCCATATACATAAAGGCCTCCCCTACCCCCACAAAGAAGTTTTGTGGGATCAACCAAAACACGGTCATTGGGATCTTCGTTTCTGGCTTATTTACCAAACCGTGTGATTCAGCATATCTTAGTCTCTTTATTTCTATTAGTGCTCCTACCACCATCGAAATCACTGAGAACACTAAACCAACTCCAATGCGCTGCAAAGGGGTGAAGCCATGTGGGTTCTTAAGCACTTTCCTTGCCACGGGAACGATGAAGCGGTCGTAAAATGGGACAGTTAAGAGAATGGTTCCAATTAAGAAAACGGTCATTGATGCCGCCGGAATTTGAAATGATTTTCCTATGTGACGGTCCATGGTGGTCGCTTGTGATACCGAGAATGTGGTCATTTGAGCGTGGATTGTCCAAAACATGATGGTGGTGGCCCATATGGGTAGCATTCTTAGTATCATTTTCACTTCTTCCACGTCTGTTAAGCTGCAAAGCCACCACTTCCTCTTCATTCCGCTTTCTGATGAATCCAAGATTGCAGCTTTGTCCAAGAAACTGCAAATTTAAATAGTGTTGTCTGTGTTAGAGGTGGCAGAGTAGTAGAATATGTATTTGAAATAACGCGTGAATGTCCACTTGGAGATAGCCTTGTCGTTTGCCGAGGCTTGATTGGATTCTGATTCCTCTGAGGGACAATTATTACAAACAAATAAAGGTGTTTTTTCGTCCTTGTCTCCATTTGTTGAAGCAAATCGCAAAGGGCAGACATATAAAAATCATGGCTATTAATTATTCAAATTATTAATCTCATTCCTCATTCATGTTCATGTACTAGTAGTATCCAATTTCAAAAGCAACACAAGTAGTACTATATATGCAAATATATTCTAAACCATACATTTATTTCTGCTCCAAGCTATCTCGTGGAGTGGCGTGGACTTCTCTCCAGACCACAGATCAAAATCGAATGAGCCAAAATAAGTTATTGGTTTTTCCCTTTCATGGCCAACAACTAGCCATACATATCTGACCCTACATCCTCACGTAGTCGATTCTTTGGACCAATCATTCACGCTTCTACCAAATCGAACTACCTTCCTATAAATGTTCTTCATTCAAATATTTTAAGCTACCCTTAATTGCATGCTAGCGCTCTTCTTTTTTTTAACGTTAATTGGCTTAAGTAAAATCAATTATAAAAATATTCCTCAATCTTGGAAAAAATCCCATCCAAAACCAATAAAAAACAATATAAAGCTGTGGGCCAATGCTTGCAACCTCTTCAAGGTAAGAAAATAATAAAAAGTATTACTCAAATTATAAACTCTCCTTTATTACCAAGTGGGAATAAAAAATGCTTATCTTGTCACATATACCCACCATAAATAAATAAAAAAACAAAATCTGTTTTTTTCATATCCGAAATTTCACACTCATCACATCACTAGCTGTCTAGTTTATTATCCCTTACCTTCTTTTCCCATCATCTTCGAGTTATTTGGTATGAAAATAACTTTCTTGAATAAAAAAAAAATTGTTTCAGCAAACTATTGTTAACAAGGAATGACAACCGAGAACAATATAAATAGTTTCTTTGAAAGTTATTATTAAAACCAAATTAAAGAGAAAGTTTAGATAGATTGAGCGTACTTAATTAAACTTTAGTTGAACGTCAATCAATCTACAATTAATTAAAAGATTGATTGATGATGTATTATGGGTAAATGATTACTCTAAAGTCAGAGCTTACTCAAGGAGTTAACCCCAGATAATGAATTTAATAATAAAATGAATCATTCAGGAATATCTTCTATCTATCTAAAAGTAGAATCACAATAAGAAAGAATGAACAAGAGATGGTGATTGGTGAGAAAATATTACCGGAACTGCTTGCTATGCGGCAGGGTTTGCTTCTTGGGGTCGTATTCATTGAAGAGCAAAGATGAATCAGAGGGCAATTCCATGTTCCTCTTCCTCAGAGCAGCAACAAACACTTCCGCAAACTGAGTTAGTGGACTTCCCACTAGTTTCTTGAAACGGTACTTCCTCGTACCCGACAAGAACACGAGAAGCGCCACAACAATCGCACCCGCGCAGATTCCATAACCCCAATCTCGTCCTATGTTGTCTTGTACGTAAACAAGAACCGTGGTTGCGGCCAGAGACCCTATGCTCACGAAGAAGTAGAACCAGTTGAAGAACTTTATCATCTGCTTCTTCTCATCGCTGTCCGAATCATCGAACTGATCCGAACCGAACCCTGAAACGCTCGATTTCAAACCTCCGGTTCCCAGAGCCGTTACATAAAGCGCCAAATAAAGCACCATTAACTGTTTCTCATTTGCTCTCACGCAAGGTGGCACGGTCTCTTCCGTACACTTTGGAGGGTGTAGGCTTGGAATTATGGTTGATATCGTCAATATTGTAACACCCTATGTATATATATTCACATCACCAAACAAACTTAATTAATGAGTATTTCTGAATTATGGTTTGAATAATTAAAAGAGTTGTGACGTTTCTTACAGTTGCTTGAACGGCGGCGAAGACGGCGATGGTGCGGTATCTGTGGAGAAAAGAGAACGAAAAATCCAATGAACACTCTTGCGACAGCACAGTAAAATATTAACATGATGAATTGAATTGAATAAAATAAAATAATTGAGATCTCGCTGGTCTTAATTGGTTTAGTTTATATATTAACTATTAAATTAAAAGAAGAAAATGATTCGGACCTTCCGAGGAAAGTATCGGCGAGGAAACCACCGAGCAGACAGAGCATGAAGGAGGTTCCTAAGAAGTTGGTTACAGCGTTGGCAGATTCAGCATTACCTAAATGCATGGTCCCAGTCAAATATGTGACCAAATTCACGGCGATGCCCAGCGTTGTCAACCTCTCCATCACTTCTCCTCCTGATATATATGCATAAAGTAAAAACCAAATTAACATATATGCCAATCTGCTACATGTTGTTTTCCAAAGTCACTACAAAAAAGATTAATATCAACAACAATTTCCATTTAATTTTTAAAATAATAAGATGAGACCTAATATCATGGCGGATGCGGTCCAACCACCGGTTTTGGAGCGCTCGGCAGGGCTGCCCTTGTAGTCGGAGGCATCTGGGATGGTTTTCCCTTGAGTTGTAGGGAGAGTGATCATTGCTACTTGCTTGGGGAGGAGCTAGTGATTATATTAATTAAGGATTAATTGAATGCTACAATACACAACAAGGGAGGAACATGGCTGTTAATGCACGAGGTTTGGACCTTTATATACAGCTAAGATCAGGGCCACAACCCAACCAGGGTTTCTATATGTTTATTATAAAATTCAAACTGTACGTGTCCCTATGCCTAGCCACCCTCTCATTAAAATTATATATCTCAATCATGACATAAGACAAAATAACTTTATCATTCTTCATTCCCTTTGATGTTTGAGAGTTATTTTTTTCAATATAATTATTTTAGTTTTATCTGGGGGCAATATTTTAAGGTGGTACTTCAATCTATTCGTTTTGTGAGAATGGTTCAATATATATATGTTTATGTTCGTAAACTTTTAAGATTCCTATAAAGTTAATTACTAATGAGTAAATATCAGTAATACCTATTAGTAGTTTATAGAAACTCTATAGATCAATATAGAAAAGGTTAATTGGTTTGTGGTTCTTAGTATATCAAATCGTATAAAAATTCATTTTCTTCATCAGTAAATGAAACAAGACTCTCGTTGAAGAATTAATTGAGGGTTTTATAATTTGAGGAAAACTACAAAAGCACCGATTCTCAATTCATGATTAATTGCGTCAGTATATATATATATATATATATCCATGCAAATTCGACCAGACACCTTTTTGGCCAACCGGACCACTACAAGACAATTTTCTTAGATTACGTACGCAAGTTAGCAGTTAACACATAAACTAATGATAAACTAATTAACGTATTATCATATTATATATAAACACATGAATAATCTGCATGAACTTTTGCACAGGATATATATTTTTATATTGAAATTGATGATATATATCATGTTTTTAATAACTAATTAATTTACAAAATTTTGTACCTTTACATCCTAATTTAAAGATATCTGAAGGAGATTATTGCCTAGCTTTCTGTTTGGCGTTGCTTAACTAGAGGTTATCTGGAAGATATGAGAAATGGGCATATCTCCCCCAGAACTTAATTAGTCGATCAAGATCTGAACGCTAAATCGCTGATATTGATCATATTTTTTTTATTTTAATTTGGAGTAAAATTGTCTTGCCAATATACTGCACTGAGGTTCCAGGTTTCCAATTTTTAAGTTTAGGGTATTAAAAAGTTGTTTTATTTCAAGATAAGAAATAAAAATGCATATATAGTTAATTCAAAATATTTTTAATTTGAAAATTGAAATAGCTAATCAAAAAAATTACTGTATTGTCTAAGCGAGAACATTACTATTTAAAAAACTTAATTATACTCCGGTTTTACATTTTGAAGTAAATAATCGATCATAGAGTGTATTAATTAACTAAAAGCCTTGGTGGTTAATATTTGCAAGAGCTTGAAAATTAACTCTCTGTCATAAAAGTTTCTGTTATTACTTCAAGTTATCCGTGATAAATAAATCTTCAAAAGAATGGGTTGTTTAAACCGCCGTTAAATTGATAAAATAAATAAATAATACTGATCAAATGGTACATAGTCGAAAAAACTGGAAAAAAAAAAAACATAAAAAACTAAGAGTTATAGTATTAATAATAGATGACTAGTCGACTATGAGTACTTTATGTACTCTGTTAATTTACAATATTATTTCAACACTTGGTTAAATTCATACATTTATTACATGAAAGAAAGAAAAAAAAACTCAATCATGTCTTACTTTCTTTTTCATTCGGTAATTTTACATTTATTTATCAACTATTTTAAAACATGACTCTATCAAATACTTATAATTTAATAAATAATAATAAATTCATTTAACAACTTTTGACTTTAAGCTTATTGGTTTATTTTTTTTTTCCACTTTCAGCTTGTTTTTTCAATTATTATTCCTAAAAAAAGAAAAGTACTTGCCAGTTGCCAACTATTTTGACAAAAAAAAGGTTGACTTTAATTCGGTCATGTTCGTGATTATATATATTTATTAGTAATATATTTGATTATATTCAGAAAAGAAAAGTAATATAATTGATTATGAGTAAACATTACAATGTGTTGGTTTAATTTTAATTCTTACGTCGATACAGTTCGATCTTATTGGTTGAGTTAAAGATTTATTAGTTTCTCTGTATGATTTTGAGATTTATCAGTTGGATTTGATTAATTAGTTAGTTGAGTTATTAATAATCCATATTATCTGTAACTAAACACAAGTTTTATTCGTTTAGGAAAAATCGGGTTTCTTAGATTTTGCTGAAATCAGACTCACCACCAAAACATTAACTTTTTGTTATTAATTATATACATTGACAATTTTGTATGTTGTTTATTTGGGTTATTTAACAATTGATGGTGACAAGATGCTTCGTTTAACAATTGGCAGTGGAACGGTGGTAGGATTAGCTTCCCAGTTTCAGACATCCCAAATCATTCCCATCTCCATTTTCATTTATTGTGGAGCCTTAAAAATTTGACTCACTCTTGTTTCCATTGGGGAATTGGGTTTCTTAACTCATCTCATCTCTCTTATACACATGACAGTTTCAAATCATAAAATAATTTTCATAATAGTCTTAAATATTATTCGTGACACATTTGTATAACACACTTTTATTTCTCATAATAAATCAGATTGTTTTATTTATTTTATCAATAGAAATATTATTTAACAATTTTTTATATATATAAAGTTATTATACAATGAGTTAAAAATATTATTTTATAATAAATATAATTAAATTAATATTTAATATAAATTTTTAAACTTACAATTTATTTAACAAATAGATAGATTATTTTAAGGTATTTATATAATTTATTATATTAATAATGGTGACGGGTGTGTGTGGGTGTAAGGCAGGGATTACAATTTTCAACCCCAAACCCGTCTTATTTTTTTAAGCGAGAAAAATCCAAATTCACACCCATATCCAATTAACTGAAGTTTTTTCCGTCAAAAGGTAGGAATGGGAGTATCCCCATGTTCAAGATTTAATTAACATGTCTACTTTCATCCGTCATTTCTCTTTCATCTTTTACTTCGTCCCTTTGCTTTAATTTAATTTAATTTGTTTTTTATTTCTATTTTTTTATATCACCACGCACACAGCCTGATTGTTTTATGTTTTGATTTTTTTTTTATAATACTAATTAAGTACGCTATAAATCCAAGTCCATTCACCCTGACACTAATTCTATCAAAACAAGTTTTTATTAAAAAAAAAAAAAACGGAATCGATCCTACACACTCCCGTGATAAGAAAAATCTCTTATTATGCGTTATTGTTGATTCATGATTGTGCTCTTTTCTTATGTAAATTACTATTCTTTTCTACCCTAGCTATTTTGAGTGTTTCTATACAAAACAACAACTATTTTTAGTGTTATAATTAAACGATACTTTTATCTTACAAAAAAAATATATACTTCATAAAAAAAAAAATTCTTCTTGTTCCTCTAATTAATTAATTTAGTTTTATACGATAAAATGCTGATAAACTTTTCAGAACTGGACACGCGGATCTATTTTAACCACAGCTCTTTTTTTTTTTTTTTAATGCAACCGCAATTTTATTATCAACAAGACAACAATCATAGATATGTGGTTGACTTCGATAGCTGCTAATTTATTATTTTCTACCATATATATTATAGAAACGAAATAAAAGAAATTAAAAACCTTTAATGAAGTCGAGTCTTGACGAACAAGAAGAATGACGAAAGCACTTCATTGGACGGCCAGTGACACGATCCATCTTGAGTTTAATTTCATTTTTATAATTTAGTTAATTTAACATCTAATGACTGAAGTCAAGTTCTCAAATGAGAATATATATATATACTAATAAGTTAATACCATTATAATACATATGGGAAAAAAAAAGTACATTAATACGTCAGATTTGTTCCCTTTCACAAAGACGTTCAAACATAAAATCAAAATTATCATTTGGTGCAATGAATTAATAGTATTTTAATTTTTACTAATTAATAATCAGATTCAGTCAATAGATGGCTCTTTTAGGAAGTTCATAAATCGGCTTTTCGCGTTGTTCAAAAGATCCATTACCTGGACAACGTAACACGTGGATCAATAATACCACTTTAATAAGGAACTTAGCATCAAATTATTTACGCAACTTGTTTCCTCGTCTCTTATAAATTACTAGTTAAATGAAAAAAATTTAAAGAAAACCATATAATGGAAGAGTGAGAAGACCCATATGAATATCCACGGCTACGAGTCGAATGACTTGAAGTTAGTAGGCATCATACGAATATAAAAAGTTAACGTTGTTATCCTCTTATCTTTTTTTCTAGTTATGGAATTTGTCGACTGTGTATCAGTACATATATAATCTTAAAATACTAAATATAATTTCTTTTAAAGTAAATAAATTATTTAAACAATAAATTTGAAATGATTTTTTCATCATCCTTTTAATATGATAAATGTGTTTTCAAATACATTTTTTTTTAATTTAACTTGTGATATATCAAATATATCTTTATATAGGCACAAAATACTTTTTTTTTTTTTGTTTGAAGTTATGCTGTGTTTTTCTAATTAAGGGTGATATTATTAGTACGACTTTTGTACTAATTAAGAGTGACAAAGCAATAACTGATCAAATAAGTTGTTGAAAACCATAATGTAAGTGATAGGAGATGTATACACTTATACATTATTTTTTTATTCTAGTAAAGTTATATATTAATATGATGTATTATATTATATTATATCTAGACTTGTAATATTCATATTGAGAGTTTAATTTTCGATAATTAGAAACAATAATTACGGAGATTAATCTAATATAATAATATTTTTTTGTAAATTTATTTAAAAAAATTATAGTTTGGTTGACTATAAAATGCTAGTTTAGTATGACAATATTATGCTGTTAATAATATATTTACAAAAAGGTAATTACATATATTGCTAATGTATATATCAAATATGGCTATAAAAAAATGTATAAACTATTATTACAATGTATCGTGATATTAGTGTTGAGTGTAGACACGCAATCCATGCTACTCCGTTATTCTCACCCTAAAAACAAAATTCACAGTCCCCAGTTCAGTTGTATAAATGGAGAAGCACGTACTACTTTCTTACTATATATACGTAAACACATTATTTCTGCTTTCTTTGACGCTTGGCACAATAGGCTATTTGAACTTGTGAAGATTCTATTATCTATACACACGGGATCAATTGGTCTGTGTACAAAACATTTTCTTTGTAACGATGGGAAGAATCGAATATTATAGGGTACTCACTTAATTAATTAAAATCCATTTCCACGCTCACAAAAATTTAATACTTCCAACATGAAGAAGAAATGTATGCGCATTTGATTCTCTCACCTGGTCGTCCATATCTATTATTTTTTTAAACCGATAAATTAAAAAAATCTATATAAACCAAATATTAGTAAGTTTCGACTATCAAAAAGTTGACTTCCAATAGTAAAGTATACTATTTGATATTAATTAATTAGTAATAATTTATTATTATTGTGTATATAGTATATACTAGTATCTGGGGTCAGATAAGGTGGTCGTGTGTATAATTTGTGATGCGCATGCTAAATGTGTCTTGCTAGCTTACAAGTTTAATAAAGATTCATACACATCTAATGTTAGTATACATCTTGAGAAAAAAAAGGATAAAAAAAAATATAAATATAATAGATGATATAATTAGATAAAAAAGAAGAGATAAAAAGAAAAAAAATATTTAATAAATATATAATAAAATAAAATGTTAAAATATCAATATTCTTACAAGTTCATCATATTAATCACCTGTTAATGTGGTGTGCATTTGAAGACGTGCTTATCGTGGTGCTAATTGGATATATATAGTTAGCTAGTTAAGCGTTGAATTAATGTATTATAATACTTTATCACGAAATATATATTGAAAACGATAAACATAGGCGGTATTTCCACAAACAAAAGAAAATTTATATATAAAATGATTTGACCTTTAATAATTGTCACATCGATCCATCCATATATGAATAGTTTGGCTTAATTGGGATTTGAGAAGAATTCATGTTAAGACAGATATAGAGATGCAGATAAAGGTGGCGTGGCATAAGGGGAAACTGGAAAATTTATCAGAATATACAGATTGATACCATACCTGGAAACATGTGGCCAATTAGATTCCTAACATGTGGATTGTGGGGTGGGGACCTTTTGGCATGTTTGAGTTTGACCATAATTAAATGAAGATCCACTGAACCCTGTCTAACCCACTGTTCATTATTTTTTACTCATGTGTTGGAATGGAATCCGTTAAAATTTTGGATACTCATATGTTTGAGTTACTTTTTTTTTTTTTTTTAATAGATACAGCTAGTTGTTTGATTTTTTTGATTCTTAGGTAAATACAGTTGAGATGTTTGAACCTGAACCTGAACTTCTGAAATTTCAGTAAAAAAAAAAAAAAACTATATAAGAAAACAAAATCCCCTGCGATCGATATCCGTGGATATTTACAGGTGAGGTAATGTGTAGAAAATGGATATTACTTGTGATAACGGCTACAAGTATTTCTATGAGTATCTTGATATCCATATCTTCCCATATTTATTACGCATTAATAATTATAGTGTAGACGGTTAATGTACTGATATTAAAAATTAATGTAAATATATTAGGTGCAGATATAAGCAATACCATGCCATTCTCTATATATAATAATACAATTGATTAAATAAAGTTATTTAACTTGAAGCAATTGTGTTGGAGATGACCTTAGTGTGTTTTTGTTTTTAGGGAGAGATGTATTCTTTTATTACAAGACAGAATGTAATAGTTTTCTCTTTATATTTAGAATGAGATTTATTTTTTTATTTTTTTTACTTAGTAAAAAATGTTTCTCTAACTTTATCCATTGTTTGTTTAATTTCTTACGAATTGAAAATTTTTCATATTAAAATGTTATGTGTAAATAAGTAGTTCTTATATTTTTCAACTCTAATCTTACTCCCAACATAATATTACTCTAAATGCAAAACAAAATTGAAAATGAAAGACGAATGATTGTACATACAAGAGGCAGGCATAGATGTGCAATCAATGGACGGAGCTGCAATATGAAGTGTCTCTTGCATTGCAGCTATTATAAATGTTAGCATTAATTAATTAATTAAGGTTGGTATAATAATTAAGGAAGTATGATCCATACCTTAATGGCTCCAATTTAAACCTGTTTGGCCTAATACCGCGAGGACTATTCATGTTTAAACTAGTCCAGATTCATAGCTTAATGGTCCAGCCACACAGTAAACGTAATATTAACAAGAGTTGATTTAAACTTTTTTTTAACTAAGAAATAATTATATAGCTTAGGATGGGGTTGAAAGTTGAAACCGGGTATGCCTTTGTTTCTTTTTCTTTTTTTTTTAAGATGTGGTTCTTTTGGCATAGGCCATTAGGCCTTTTTTGTTACTTCAACATATGAATTATGATAGGCCTATTATGGAAAAAAAAAAAAGGTTCTATTATTCTCGCCCACTTTTTTCTCTTTCCACTCCCTTCTTCTTTCAAAAGAACAATAACAATGATGACCAAATTTACATTTATTTAGTAATCTAACTATTAAAGTTATTATTTAATTTAATTTTGTATTACCAGTTTTTTTAATCAATTCAACTATTTTTTATTATGTTATAGTGTTATTTTATTACTAACTACATTAATGTTGAAAATATATATTTAACTATTCCGATTTAACAATAAATCGATCCATAACATTGAACTATTAATATACAAATCAATAACTTCGCTAATACCATTTAAATTATAGAAAAAATAGCAATTTTATTGACTGGTTTTATAGTATATAAATAGCAAATATGCATCTCTCTCTATTATAACAACAGTAAAATAGAAAGTTCTGACAATATAATTAAACAACAATATTTCAAATAGGCAACTGATTTTGCAATTGAAGGATTGTCTGAGCTGAGTCCCTAAGGCTCTGAGTCTCTAGTTGAGTGAAGTGCACATTTGTTACACCCAAAACCCCTGCTCTTCCGAGTTGTGCGGGCAAGCTAAGGAACACTTCCCCATCATCAATTCCATAAAAACCCTTGGCAAGAACCGATACAGGGTGGACCCTCCTTTGGTCCCTAAGAATGGCTCGCGCCAAGTTTGCTACAGAGTATCCTATCGCCCAAGAGGTGTACCCTTTCAGACTGATAACTTCATAAGCACTCTGTATAACTTGTTTGTGTATGTTTTCCAACATTTCCTTCTCCAAAAAGCTCAGCACCGGAACACCCCCAACACTTATACTAGACCACAAAGCCACTGAGCTGTCACCGTGTTCCCCCACTATAAAAGCCTTATATATAATAACAAAATATATAAATAAAATGATTAATAATATATTTTATGATAAAGTATAAATTAATGAATTAACCTGGACATCTTGTGCGTTGACATCAAGATGATCAGCAATGAGGAAACGAAAACGGGAAGAGTCCAAGTTAGTGCCAGAGCCAATGACGCGGTTTGAAGGGAACCCTGAAAGCTTCCATGCCACGTAACTGAGCACGTCCACGGGATTTGAAACGATGAGGAGAATCGTGTCTGGGGAGTAACGAACCAAAGGAGGTATGATTTTCTTAAAGAGTGTCACATTCCTTTCTAGGAGGTTGAGCCGGGACTCGCCGTTGATTTGGCGGGCCCCGGCGGTGACAATGCAGAGATCAGAGCCCTCCGTGACGAAGTAGTCGGTGGAGGCTTGAATTCTGGTGCGGGGGAGGAATGCCGCGGCATGCTGGAGGTCCAGCATCTCGCCACGGAGTTTGTCAGGAATGGCATCGACGAGGACGAGCTCGTCGGTGACATCCTGGGTGAGGATGGTTTGGGCTATGGCCATTCCCACGTTGCCTGCCCCAACAACGGAGATTTTGTTGTGGCGCTTAGTGAGAGAAGAAGGTGCAGCGTTCATTATGGACTTGAAGAAGGCTTGAGTTAAGTCCAAGCCTCCTGGGCCCAATGCTGAACCTGAACTGCTCTTGTGCATTGCCATTAATTAATATGAATGAAGATTATTTGTTTTGGTTATGAGAGGCAATCAATCGGGTAACATATTTATAATAAGGTGAAAAAGTGATGAGAACGTAAAACATTGGACTGAGGTAAATGGTTTTGGAGACTTGGAAAGAAAGTTAATGCTTTTCAATCGTCAATCTCGTACTTTTTTTAATTCATTCGTAAACGAGACGTGGGTGGTTGAGATCCATTCCAACTTGTGTTTCACCAGTCACCACCGTAGCCGATGACCGCCAAATTTTCTTGCACATTGATTTGATTGGGGATAAATGTAAGAATTTAAAGTTTCTACTTTCTACAATTCTGGATTCCTTCATCAATATGTCAAGAACTTTCTATACTTTCTGGATTCACCAACGAAATACGTTAACTTCCACTTCAAGGATCAAGGATTGTACTAAAAAGAAAACAGAGAAAAAAAAGAAAAACGTGTCGGCTCAGTGTATTTTTTATGAGTCCACCTACTAAAATTTGTAGCCACCCTAAATTGCACCATTTTTATTTTTTGTGTACGTATGCATGAGTGATAACCATATAATTATAAAATTAAATAACAATAATAATAAGTACTAATAAGAATGTTTATATTTTAATTATAATACCATTTTTGACTCAATTCAACTCAATGAATTGCATATTAATTTCGGAGACCTTTTATACCGTACCTTTTGCTCAAACGCGACTTTTAGAGAATAAAAAGCCATCGTATCAGTGGAGCAACGAATAGATTTAAGTAATTAATTGAAACTTTCAACGATATTAATAGGAGAATAATGTATGTTATATGCCGGGAGATTTACGATGCTTACCGTCAGCCACTCAGCCTATTTTTCTTTACCTAGTTCCCTTGGCCAGTTACAGGAACCTGTGTGCGCTGAGCTGTAAGCTTCTTTTTATATTATTTTTCACTTTTAGCGTGTCAGTGGTGATACTTCTTTATTTTTTGGACTTACGACTGTACGTAATTTGTTAGCTGAAATGTTGTCTCCCCCTTTTCTCACATGCTAACTCTAGTATTTGTAAATATTGATGATAAATGGCAATAATTATAAGTTCAAAGTCTAAAAATTGAATAACTGCTAAGGATGGTGTTTGAGTTGCAGTTCTATTGAACGCAACTCACGTAGAATTCAACAGTATTGTTGCTTTTCCGTTTTAAGCTTTTGAAAGTATGATTCTGAAACACCGCAATCAAAACATACTAAAAACTTGTACGTCTTCTGATAAAAAGTCACCTTAATATATACGTCTTTCCAACAAAGAATTATTTTGTAGAACCGAAAGCTCTTCAAATTAACTTGAATTCAATTCAATATACTCCATACGGTCATCTCATGGTAATAATAATGTGGTGTTTGTGTGTTACATGTGGCATTAACAGATATTTGTGCTGATATATCTTTTTCTTGTTTGATGTTGGACAAGCACATGAGTCAAGTTGTTTTAGTTGTCTAGAATCTACATAAGGCTAGGCTAGAGCCACTGCTGTTTGGCACAGCACAGGGTCCATTTTGTTTTGGAGTGTCTCCTCGATCTGTAGGATGTTGGATCTCATGCATGGAAAATATGTATATGCTCTGAAAGGAAGTGGTCCAAGAAATGGCAAGGTGTCTACTCTTTCTTCCACTTGTTTGCTTGGTCCACGACTCTAATTTAGGCCTTTTTACAATTTAGAGATGGGCGTTCCATGCTTGATTCCCTCTTGATAATAAATATATAAGTTGAATCTAAAGATATCACCAACCACATAAATCAATTGGCACAATTTAACCAGAATTTTAAGTTTTGGATGTACAACCATGTTAAATACTCATGTGTAGAATTTTATACATAATAGTCTTATCTGATTGAACATATAATCTATCAATTTGTTTTCAACCTTGTTCTGAGTTTATTTTGCACATCGAGCTTTAGCAGCATCAGCATATGCTTATTATGTTTTCTAGAGATATGGCTTCATATTTATTATTTGTTGAAAATTTAACTTTTAGATTTTAGACTCATTTCATTCATATCCTGGCGAATGTATCTGTATAATATAGGCGAATATCAGAAATGGGGGTGATGTTTGAGTTTAGACTTTAGAGGCATCAACTTGTAGGATGATATTATAAGCTTAAAGAAATAATGGAGTGAACAGGCGAGAGGCGTGATTGTTTAATGTATAATATTGGTTTGGATGAGGCACTGTTACACAACATGTGAGATGTATTCTTTTTGCTTCCTGCATTAATTTGATTTATTTGCATTTATTGCCTTTGGCCGAGCCAGAATACAATTTTGGCGCAATTAACTAACTAACTTTAGGACAGTAAACCGAAATTGGGGACATACTTTAACTACCAGCATTTAAGAGAAATACCAACTATACTGATACATGTCTCGCTTTCCACTTCTCATAAATTCATTGCACACTTTTCACGTGAGTCAAAAAAATTTTATGGATAAGGAAAAAAGGCTATTCTGACATTGCATGTGCCTTGGTGTCTTTAGCCTGCAAATTTTAACTAGAGAAAGTACACGAAAGCTGATAACAAGAAAGGATATGATCGAATGAATCTGACTGGTATTATTTATATATATTTATCGATTACTTGTTTTATGACAAACATCCCATCGTGAAAAAATAAATATATATAAACAGCACACATATATCATCATAATAATAATATAGAAAGTAAAAAACTAAAATTGTACGTGGAACATCATTCGAAAGGCCAAAACCACATGGCATGAAGAAGCATTCTTAATTAATTGGAAAAATAAAGATTGTAAATGAATTAAGGCTTTTCATTGTGAATGGGTGGTTTCCGATGTGGTTGAGCATAATCCATCTCGACTATGTCCTCTTGGGTGTCGTTTGTAACCACTGTTTGATCATCTTCATCCTTATGCTTAGCAGCATGTCTCAGTATTGACCGGGCATGCCTCCTCCCATCCTACAACCATATATGTCTCGTCACTTTCTATCATATTCTTAATTTTCAAAGCAACAAATTAACATGCATATTACAACTTCTGTTGGGAAACAAACCCCTTCATCCACAACAATTATGAACAAAGATATGGGACACACAAACAACAACACCACATATAGAAATAAACCGAAGATACGTACGAATTTAACGTTATTCAACGTCTCTTAATATTTCAACAAATACTATTCATTATCTTAAATTCTATTACATGACAAATCTTCTTATTATAAGTTTTCTAGCTAGACAAACTTAAAAAATCACCTCTTCTCACTTGGGTGATACCTTCCCTAGCAGTAAGAAATTGTACTTATGCCTGAACTGTATAACTACAGTAAATATTTATGTAAAAAGATTTATTTTGACATTGTTTATGTATCATTAATTTTAAAGATGCAATCAACTGATCTTTAACCCAATAAGGGGCAAATAATTTTATCAATCAAATCCAAATTATCCAAATTTGTATATTACCTGGGTTGCAAGAGAGGATGGCGATTCCATTTGAAAAGACGTCTCTGCATACCCACCACCGTCAATTGGTACTATTTTTACTACAAAAGGAGGAGAGAGATTATATATATGGTGCATATAATATAAGGCTAGAGTGATAGTGGGAAGATGGTAAAAATTATATAAAAAAAATCACATATAGGTATAGCTACAATATTTTGAGAGAGAAGTTGATAAAATGGCATACAATTAACCTAGTGCACCACCATATACAATACAAGATGACCCTCACATACCAAGGTACACGCACGTCAGATTTTTTTGGAAGTACATTGATCTTGACAATAAATGTACGTACGGGGTGAATTGCATTTTGATTTCCCCATTTAATTTCTTTTGTGTGTTAACCGAAAAAGTCTTGTTCATTAATGTTTCTAAGTGATGGAAATAGACAAGTAACTTTCAAGTTCTCAACCATCCGTGAAGTTTATTTCTCTGTTTGTTGCCTGAGCTCGTGATTGTTCATGTTAACAAGAAGAGGGAGATGTAGGTTTGCAGTGTGTGTTTGGAGAAAAAAATTCAAGAAAATATTTAAGCACCTGAAGCAGCCTCTACTATCCTTTCCTTCAAAGTGGATGATACACTGAGACAACTCTCACAAGTGTTTATTAATTCATTATTTGCGACTTTCTGTTGCTGCGGTTGATTCACCTCTAGCTTGTAATTCTTCACACTAGATGTCTCCAATAATTTGACCCTGGCTAATTCCTGTAGATAATCACAAATATCTTAGTCTCTCTATATATAAATAATTTGAAATGCTTCCCAATATGTTGAAGAATAATATACTTTTGCCCGTACAAAAATGGAATGAATTGTTGGTATTTGGAAGCCAACCTTATTATGAGGGGTGTCTTTTATAGTAAGAGTAAGAGAAAGAGAACGGGCGGTGCATGCATGCACAGAAACACAGAGAAGAAGGAGCATAGCAAGAGAAAGAGAAGTCATGTATGGTGAGATCGATGAGTTTGCCTGATGGCTCCAACTCCAAGTTACAACAGACTAGACAGAGAAAGAGTGATAGAGGTTTGTATAGGGTCAGTTTTTCACGGATATGTAATGGTAGAATAGCAGGTGCATTAAATGCAGGTTTTGTATGGGATGGAGAACGTTCTTTAAGAGAACATGCATGTGTTTCGGAGATCAACCTTTAAAACCAAAATCAAGATATATCAAGGCTCCACATTTGTCCCCTTACCCCTTTTCTGCGATCATTTTTAATCACTAGGCCCATCCCTACCACAATACGGTCTTCTATTTTTTTAATCAACTATAGCTGTTCGCTATCAAAATATACAATTAAGCCACAGAGGTTAACGAGTAACGACATTGCACATATTTATGCTGAAGAACTAGTATATATGTTTCCAAAATTGCAATATATTGCATTGATTACTTGCTTGCTTCTTATGGCTTAGATTTGTTGGACAAGACTTTTCCCCGATAGATGTTGGATACTAGGCTGGTGAAGATTGGTGATTTTCTCATTGCATAAAAAATATGCGATTGCAAAACTGCCTAAGACAAAACAAAACGAGGTTGGTCTAATGAAAGTCTCAGATCAAGTAGTTTCTGTTTGTTCGAGCTGCATGACTATGTCCAAATAGATGAAATGCTTTAGCGTGGTAATTGGTAAACTAATGAAAAATTAAAACATGAAAGTTGCGTTCCGTAGCTATAGTTGGTTGAAGAGAAATTTAAGTTTTTTTTTACTTTCATATTGTTTAGAATTGTATCAATAATTATAAGAAAAAAAACTTCACAAAAATATGCGAGAAATAATAAAAATATTATTTTCATTAGAGTTTTAATGAAAACAAAATAACAATTTTAAAATTATTGACAAGAAAGTAAAAGTAAGAATTGAAAACATACATGTTGTTTAAGCCTAGCTACCATATCCTATTATTCTATTGCATTATTTCAAAGGTCAATAACACAAGGGACCTACAGGCTACAGGGGAGTGGGAAATGGGCACAACGGAGCATGGCTAAACCGTCTCTTTCAACAGTCTTCCCAGCAGCCAAGGAGCATGCCACATGGAACGTACACCGTCTGTCTGTCACAAATCACAAAGGAGCAGATATCTCATTCTAGGTTCTATGTAACATGACATTGACACATCCTTCAGATTCTACTGTCTTCTACTCCTGCATGTAGGCATGTAAGATAAAAAGCACATCATCACCATTGAGACCCCATTCTGCCATATACCGTTGATCCAGATCGAAGGGGAAACAGGTGACCATAAGAAATAAAAGAAGATATTAATTCATATTCTTATACCATCAATGAATGAACAATCACAATTAACATTCCAAGATATGTTCAATGAACACCGAGACTGAATGGGGGAACTTTTAATATTAATCAAGTTCACAGAATTTATATACAACTGTACAAAACATTTGAGAGTAAGTTTCTTGACAAGAGTACTATTATAGCGAATTTATCAGACAGACAGACCAATGAGACGAAGTCAAATGGTGTAAATTTATAATGGTTACTACTGAATGGAAATCAGATCCCCAAAGGTGTTCTCGCCACTGTATGTAACATAAAGAAACCCATCCTCGTCCTTCTTCTCATCATATATGGCAGACATAATTGCTCCTGAAAAAAGTGAATTATCATCAAGTCAAAACGATGATAGGATAAGGGCATAAGGCTATTCTGCATTACAAATCATATGATACCTGTAGGAGGAAGGACGTTGTCCACAAATATAAAGATTGCCTTTTCTGCACTTAATTTAATCCTTTTGCGGATCACGTAGACAAACTGTCCTACAGTCAAGTCAGCAGGGACAAGGTACCTGTGCAATGTAAGTCATTCAGTTTCATACCATAAGATAATTTACGGCACGTCAACTGCATAAGACAATGGGAAATCATGTATTTTATTATTTATTACACCTTAAAATCTAGTATTTATTAACTAATAATAGCAAATACACAGCCATTATAACCAAGCTTTCAGAAACCAAAAACCAATTCAAAATGCTGTTTACCCAAGATAAAATTCAGGTCCTTTTACTAATTGAAGCTACTGAAAATCAGCAATTCTCTTAACAATTGCAGCATTGCTAATAGTCAATCATGCCAAAATAGTTAGTTAAACAAACATAAGAATATTGCTTGAAAAGCATATTCAGTGTTAATTTTAATACAACCAAATGGAATATGAAACAATTTCAACTAGACATGATATACACATTTATTAATACAACAATAATAAAAACGTATTCATTTGTGTAAGCTTAATTTTGAATTGCATACATTGGTATGGAAATAACAAATAGGGTCTTACTAACCAATGCCCTAAGGGTATTGATTAAGAAATCATTAAATAAAAAGTCCTTAGGGCACTGGTTAGAATTTGCTTAATTAATGTGGTATTTTCCACATTAAAAGGAAGTTAGAGGTAACATCTTACTTCTTCTTGTCAATACTTGGGATGTCACTTCTTTCAGCCTTCTCCACAATTACCTTCAAGCATATCCAGAGATAATTTAGCACAAAATTAGAGATTTATCAATGACATGCACTTCTGAGTATCATAGTTGAGGTAGGCAAAATGCATAAGTTAAAACACCATGCCTTGACTGATATAACATGTTTCTACCTGGAAAATTAAAATTGATCTATCTCTAAATATGAATATTACTGTCTAATCAAATTGAACCTAGATGTATGACTATGCTATTAACATCAGAGTAAAATAAAATAAGACAACACAAACTTCTTGGAATTGTATCATCATAACTCAGAAAAATTAGTACAAAGCACCAAACATAAATACATAATAGGAACATAGGATACTTCTCTTTCACAGGATCCACCCTCTGAGAAAGTCCACAAATGCTCAAAAAGTAAAAATCATCCAATAATCTTTCTTAAGTTTGAATTCATTGGACACCATAATCAGTCATTTAACCTCCAAAATAGAATAGTTCAAAATTAGTCACTTGTACACAACAGCAATCCAAATCGGTTTTCTTAAAATAATCTAAAAACAAAATACAATTTTGCATTCAACAGAATTACAGACCATTCTCAAGATGAACATAACTTATATTTACAGAGATATTGTACTCCACAAAGGGAAAGGCTTGAATAGGAACACCTGGAAACAAATTAAAACAAGGTAACGGGGCATAATGACACTAACAGGAACAACACGCACTTATGATGAGAAGACCACTAACAGAACAGAAAAAAATGCCTAATTAAATGACTTTCATCAAACAGAATGCAGTGAACAGGGCTAAAATCTGAAAATCTAGAAGGTATCAAAATGCATTTGTAAAGAACTTACACAAAAGTCAAGTTCACCACCCCAAATAAAAAAACATAGGCACCTCAACCCGAAAAAACAGATAAAAGAACAAGGCTGCTTCTGCCATAACCACAATTTGCATAAGTATAGCAAAGGAAAAAACGATTGCAAGTTCTCACCGGAATCCTGTCTGGGTATTTCTCCCTAATCCTAGCAGCCTCAGCTCGTCTTTTTTCTGCAGACAAAATGAATACTTAGCTCTCCTCCATGTACCCAACAAAAGTTACGAGTAATTGAGGGTAAAAGGCAAAAGGTATATACCAAGATCATGTTCTTGTTTGAAGTAGCTCCTTGCCATTCCTGCTGAAAGTAGAATTAACAAAATTCAATTAAAAGAAAAACAAAATATGCATTGTCTGACAAAGAAAAGGTAATTCGCCAATCACTCAAAAGTCAAAATCAATCATCAATTATTTTATCTAAAAATAATAAATAAAACAAAGGAAGAGACGTCATAAAACGACAAAACCTAAACTTGAGAATCACGAAGCTAGCAAATAATTAGACATAAACAACAAGAAGCAGACGGGGAAACGGGGAAAAACCATCGGAAAACAAAATCTTATATATAAAGTGAAAAAGGATATGGGTACCCTAATAAGTGCGATGATCATCATCTCCTACAACTACCTACCGTGTTTATGATAAAATTGTTTTCAGAGAAACGGAATTCAGAAAAGAGGGAAAGAACCAAATTCGCAGATATTAAACAAGAACATCAAAGTTTTATTTTGACAAAGTTATATTATTTATCGAAGAAAGAAGTAAACCTGGTGAAGAAGATGAAGAAAACCAAGAGAGAAGTAACGTAGTTGATCACAACTCCAAGAAACCCGTGAGTGGATGGATTACTTCAAGATAACAAATAACAAATCACTGCCTTTAACGAACGACTATTTATATATTTGGAAATAACTTCGATAATCTTTTCTTTCTTTTTTTACATACTTCGACCATCTTTTTAAAGCTCCAAAATCAAAACACGTTATTATTATATTATGGATTTCATGTAGAAATTTAGAATATACTGATCACAAATCATTATATGCATAAAACTTTTTGACTTTAAAATAACTATTTTAAATATTATATATATGGGGTGGCTAAGATTTAACATAGTCGAAGGAGGTTAGCAACCAATATTAACTTATTTAAATTGAAATATTCTTTTTTTTATGCATTAAATAAAAATATTTTAATAATTTAAAATTTAATTAAATATAAATTATTTATCTTTTTTTATCAATATATATGTGCACTTTTTTTTTCAATAATTATATTTTTTTATTTATTAGCCCACAATTACTCTATGTTAGAACAAAAATATTCATATTAAAATAGAAGAATAAAAGTATAACGTTGTTAATTAATAATTTAAAAAGTTTCCTTCACATGGAATTATATTTTAAAACCGTACGTTATACGAATTTGTCAAAATTATCATTTTTTTAAAATAGTAATTATATTTATTTAAGAAGCTCCTGTTTTCAAAATTATTAAGCCTATTAAAGTTTATTTTTTAAAAATATATATTATGAATGGATTTTAAGTGAATCATAGTATCTATTTATATTTATTCATCTATCTATATATTATATATAAAAAAAGTAGGAATCACGAAACTTGAACAAAGAGAGTCATTAGATTAAAATTCTAATGTAATATTAGTGATTGATTTAAATGAGTGTTGAAATAATATTAATCATTGATGAAAAGTAATAATTAATAATAGTAATTGATTGAATTTGATCAACACTTAACCTAATATTATTTTTTATATTTGTTAAATAGAAATTGAGAAAACTAATAAAAAAAATAGATAATGTATTATTAATTTAAAAATTAAATTATTTTTAACAATACAAATTTTATAATATATTTCATAAATAGTAATGATTAAAAATTTAATGCAAAAATATATATTTTATTATAGGTGAAATATATGTTTTGAAAATTTTAAAAAGATGAATAAACGATAGAATTGTCTTTAAAAAAATATTAAAAAATGAAAATTTTAAAATATGAAAAAATAAAAGGAATTTCTAGAATTTTTTTGAAATAAACATGAAAAAACTATAAGAATGTCTCGAATTTATTTTCAAAAACAATGAAAATAATAAAATGCATGAAAAAACAAGAGCATCTTTAAAATTAAAAAATATATAAAAAAAAAGTAATGTCTTAAAAATTTATAATTTTTTAAAAAAAATATATGAAAAAATAAGAGGAATGTTTAAATTTTTTTTCAAAAATGAAAAGTTTAAAAATATGAAAAAAATAAAAATTATCTTTTTTTTTTTTTAAAACGTAAATTTTTAGAAGGATCAAAAACAAGAAAGCGATATTTAAAATTTTAAAACAAAAGGAATTTTAAAAATATGAAAAAACAATATAAATGTCTGAAAATTCAAAAAATGAAAAATTTTAAAATATGAAAAAAAAAAATATCTTGAAAATTTTTCAAAAATGAAAATTCTAAAAAGTATGAAAAAACAAACGGAATTTCTTTAAAATTAAAAAGAAAATTGAAAAAACAAGAGGAAAATCTTCAAAGTTTCAAAAAAATGAAATTTTTTAAAAATATTCAAAAAAATGAAAAAAATTTAAAATATGAAAAAAAAAGATAAATGTCTTCAAATTTAAAAAAAAAAGGAAAATTATAAAAATATGAAAAAGCAAGAATAAAAATTATAAAAAACAAGAAAAACTACTTTGAAATTTCAAAAAAATGAAAATTATAAAAAGTATTAAAAAAAAAGAGGAATGACTTTAAAATTTTTAAAATATGAAAAAACAAAAGAAATGTCTTTAAATTTTAAAAAAAATCAAAATTTTAAAAATATGAAAAAATAAGGAAAATGTCTTGAAATTTTTCAAAAAATATGAAAAATTAACTAGAATGTCAAAATTTCAAAATTTTAAGATTTTTTAAAAAAATGAAATTTTTAAAAGTATAAAAAAACAAAAGGAATATCTTAATTTTTTTTTTAAAAATGATAAAACAAGAGAAATGTCTATAAAATTCAAAAAATTTGATTTTTTAAAAATATGCCAAAACAAGTGAAATATCTTGATATTTTAAAAACACGAAATTTTAAAAATAAAAAAAGTGGAATGTCATGAAAATTTCAAAATAAATTAAAATTTTAATAATATGAAAAATTGTAGGGAATGTCTTGAAAATTTTCAAAGTAAATAATTTTTTAAAAAAATATGACAAAACCAGAGGAATGTCTTTAAATTAAAAAAAATGAAAATTTAAAATAATACAAAAAAAATAAGTGTAATGTGTTGAAAATTTCAAATTTTTTTTAATAATATGAAAATTTACGAATGTCTTGAAAAATATTAAAAAAATGAAAAGTCTGAAAAATACAAAAAAAAAAAAAACAAGAGACATGTTTTGAAAGTTTTCAAAATAAATGAAAATTTTAAAAAATATGACAAAACCATATGAATGTCTTTAAATTTAAAAAAAAGAAGAAAATTTAAAATAATATGAAAAAATAAGTAAAATGTCTTGAAAATTTCAAACAATTTTTTTTCAATAATATGAAAAATAAAGAATGTCTTGAAAAATATTAAAAAAATGAATTTTAAAAACTATGGAAAACAATTAATGTTTTAAAAAATGAACATTTAAAAATATCAAAAAAATATTAGTAGTCTTGAAAATTTTAAAAAATATAAAAAAAATAGGATGAATATTTTTCAAATAATTTTCATTCTATATTGAAACTCTAAATATTTAGGATTTCATAAATAAAATTCTAAATATTTAGTGTTTCATCAATGAAATATTAAATTAAAACCCTAATTAGTTAGGATTATATTAATGAAACTTTAAATATTTAAGGTTTCATAAGTAAAATCATAAATAAATATTTAGGATTACATTAATGAAATATTTAAATCAAAACCTTAATTATGAAGGTTTTCATCAATAAAATCCTAATTATTTAAGATTTTATTAATAAAACTCTAAAACTCAGCCTAAATTGAAACTTTTAGAATCTAGGGTTTCGTAAATAAAATCCTAAATATTATGGGGTTTCATAATAAGAACCAAAATATTTAGGCTTTTATAAATGAAACATTAAGTAGAAACCTTAAATATTTAAGGTTTATTTATAAATTTAATTTTGGGTTTCAAAAATGAAACCCTAAATATTTCAAATTATGTAAATACAATTTTAAATATTTAAGATTTCATAAATAAAACCCTAAAATGAAACCATCAATATTTAAGGTTTCTTTAATGAAATCATAAATTTTATTTTAAATTGAAACCCGTAATATTTATGATTTCATAAATAAAATCCAAAATATTTAGGATTTCATAAATTAAACAATAAATTGAAACCCTAAATATTTAGGGTTTGATTAATGAAACTCTATGTTGGTTTTTATAAATAAAACTCAAAACTATTTCATTAATGAAACCTTAATTATTTAGGATTTCATTAATTAAATTCTAAAATTTGTCATAAATATTTAGTGCTCATAAGTGAAACATTAAATCAAAACCTTTATTATTTAGGGTTTTATTAATGAATCCCAAAATTTTATCATAAATTAAAACCTTAAATATTTAGAGTTTCATTAATAAAAATTTAATTATTTTTGTTTATATAAATAAAACTCAAAATTAAGCCCATAATTATTTAGGGTTTCATAAATAAAAACCATAAAATCCTAAATATTTAGTTTTTCATAAATGAAACATTAAATCACATCTTCAATTATTTAGGGTCTCATAAATAAAAATCATAAAACCCTAAATATTTAGTGTTTCATAAATGAAACATTAAATCAAAACCTAAATTATTTAGAGTTTTATTAATGAACCCTTACATTTCATCATATATTAAAATCCTAAATAGTTTTAATAAATGGAAGCTGAATTATATAAGATTTATTTAATGACCATAAATTAAAACCTTAAATAATTACGGTTTCATAATTAAAATCCTAATTATTTATGTTTTCAATAATGAAATCATACATTTAGGGTTTATATATTTAAAGTTTAAATATTTAGGATTTCATCAATGAAACCATATATTTCATCCTAAATTGAAACCCTAAATATATCATCATAAAATTAAACATTAAATTGAAACCCTAAATATTTAAGGTTTCAGTAATAAAAATCATAAAATTCTAAATATTTAGGGTTTCATAAATGCAACATTAAATTGAAACCTTAATTATTTAGGATTTCATTAATGAACCTTACATTTCATCATAAATTAAAATCACAAATATCTAAGATTTTCATAATGAAAGCTCAATTATTTAAGGATTATTAATGACCCTAAATTGAAACACTAAATAATTATGGATTTATAATTAAAATCATAATTATTTAAGGTTTCAATAATGAAAACATATATTTAGGATTTCAATATTTAGAGATTCATTAATGAAATCATATATTTCATCTTAAATTGAAATCCTAAATATATAGGGTTTCATAAATAAAATCCTAAATATTTAATGTTTTATACATGAATCCTTCATCTAAAACCTAATTATTTAGGGCTTCATTAAGGAAACTCTAATTATTTAGAGTTTGATTAATGAAAACCTAAACCTCACCTTAATTGATATCCTAAATATTTCAAATTTCCTATATAAAATTTTAATTTAAGGTATCATAAAAGAAACCCCAAAATGAAACCATTAATATTTAGGATTTCATTAATCAAACCCTAAATTTCATTATAAATTGAAACCTTTAATATTTAAGGCTTCATAAATAAAACCAAAAATATCTAGGATTTCACAAATTAAAAATTTAACTCAAACCCTAAATATTTAAAGTTTTATTAATGAAACTTTAATTATTTAGAGTTTAATTAATTAAACTTTCAAATTCATCTTAAATTGAAACCTTAAATATTAAGGGTTTCATAAATAAAAATCATAAACCCTAAATATTTAGTGTTTCATAAATGAAACATTAAATCAAAACCCCAATTATTTAGGGTTCATTAATGAACTTTTAAATTTTATCATAAATTGAAATCCTATATATTTAGGTTTTTAATAAATGAGAGATCAAATATGTAAGGTTTAATTAATGACGCTAGACTAAAATCCTAAATAATTACGGTTTCATAGTTAAAACCCTGAACTTAAACCATAAATATTTATAGTTTTATTAATAAAACACTAATTATTTAGGGTTTCAACAATGCAATCATATATTTAATCCTAAATTGAATCCCTAAATATATGGGATTTCATAAATTAAACCTTAAATATTTAGTTTTTCATAATTGAAAACTTAAGTTAAAACATAATTATTTTAGGTTTCATTAAATAACAACCTAAAACTCCCCTTAATTAATATCCTAAATATTATGAATTTCGTAAATAAATTTTTTAATATCGAGGGTTTCATAAATGAAACTTTTAAACCGAATTATTTAGGGTTTCATTAAAGAAACTCAAATTATTTAAGGTTTTATTAATGAAAACTTAAAACTCACTTTAATTGATATCCTAAATATTTTGAATTTTGTAAATAAATTTTTTAATATTCAGGGTATCATACAAGAAACCCTAAAATGAAACCACTAATATTTAGGATTTCATTAATGAAATCATCCATATTTAGGGTTTCATTAATGAAACCCTAAATTTCATTCTAAATTGAAAATTTTAATATTTAGGGTTTCATGAATAACCTTAAATATATAGGGTTTCACAAATTAAACTTTCAACTTAAACCCTAAATATTTAGGGTTTCATTAACGAAACTCTATTTATTTTGATTTTTTTTTATAAATAAAACTTAAAATTGAAATAATAAATATTTAAGGTTTTAATAACAATACCCTAATTATTTAAGATTTTATTAATTAAACCGTAAAATTCATCATAAATTGAAACTCAAAATATTTCTGATTTCATAAATAAAACCCATGAAATCATAAATAATTAGTATTTCATAAGACAAACATTAAATCGATACCCTTATTATTTAAAGCTTCATTAATGGAACCCTAAATTTTATCATAAATCGAAACCCTAAATATTTAAAGTTTCATAAATAAAATCTTAAATATTTAGTGTTTCATAAATAAAACATTAAATCAAAACCCTAATTATTTAGGGTTTTATTAATAAATCTCTAATTATTTTTGTTTTTATAAATAAAATAAGAAATTAAAACCATAAATATTTAGGATTTTATTAACAAGACCCTAATTATTTAGGGTTTCATTAATTAAACCCAAAAATTCATTCTAAATTGAAACCCTTAGTATTTAAGGTTTCTAAAATAAAAATCATAAAATCCTAAATATTTAGTATTTCATAAATAAAATATTAAATCGAACCCTAACTATTTAGGGTTTCATTGACAAAATCCTAATTATTTAGGGTTTCATTAATTAAACCTAAAAATTCATCCAAAATTGAAACCATCAATATTTAACGTTTCATAAATAAAACCCATGAAATCCTACATATTTAATGTTTCATGAATGAAACATTAAATCGAAATCCTAATTATTTAAGGTTTCATTAATGAACCCTCGAATATCATTATAAATCAAAATCACAAATATTTAAGGTTTTAATAAATGAAAGCTCAATTATATAGGGTTTAATTAATAACCTTAAATTGTTACGATTTCATAATTAAAACCCTCAATTTAAAATATAAATATTTAAGGTTTTGTTAATAAAACTTTAATTATTTAGGGTTTCAATAATAAAACAATATATTTCATATTTAATTGAAACCCTAAATTAATGGGATTTCATAAATTATACCTTCATTATTTATTGTTTCTTAAATGAAAGCTTAATGAAACCCCAAATTTTATTATAAATTGAAACCTTTAATATTTAGGATTTCATAAATTAAACATTTAAATGAAACCTTAAATATTTAATATTTCATTAATAAAACTCTAATTATTTTGGTTTTTATAAATAAAATTCAAAATTCAAACCATAAATATTTAGGGTTTAATTAACGAAACCCTAATTATTTAGAGTTTCATTAATTAAACTCTAAAATTTATCCTATATTAAAACCCTAAATATTTAGAGTTTCATAAAAAAAATATAAAACCCTAAATATTTGGTATTTCATAAATGAAACATTAAATCAAAATCCTAATTATTTAGGGTTTCATCAATGAACCTATAAATTTCATCACATATTGAAACCAAAAATATTTAAGCTTTTAATAAATGAAAGCTCAATTATATAAGGTTTAATTTATGAACCGAAATTGAAATCCTAAATAATTACAATTTGATAATTAAATCTCTAATTATTTAGGTTTTCAATTATAAAACCATATATGTTAGGGTTTACATATTTAGAGTTTAAATATTTAGGGTTTCATTAATGAAATTGTATATTTCATCTTAAAATGAAACCCTAAATATATCATCATGAAATTAAACATTAAATTGAAACTTTAAATATTTGGGGTTTCATAAATAAAAATCATGAAATACTAAATATTTAGGGTTTCATAAATGAAACATTACATCAAAACCCTAATTATTTAAGGTTTCATTAATGAACTCATAAATTTTGTCAAATTGAAACTAAAAATATTTAGGGTTTTAATAAACGAAAGCTTTATTATTTAAGAATTATTAATGACCCTAAATTGAAAGCCTAAATAATTACAATTTCATTATTAAAACCATGATTATTTAGGGTTTCAATATTTAGAGTTTCATTAATGCAACCATATATTTCATCTTAAATTGAAACTCTAAATATTTAGTGTTTCATAAATGAATCTTTCATCTAAAACCTAATTATTTAGGGTTTCATTAATGAAAACCTAAAACTTACCTTAATTGATATCCTAAATATTTCAAATTTTGTGAATAAAATTTTAAATGTTTAATGTATCATAAAAGAAACCCCAAAACTAAACTACCAATATTTAGGATTTTATTAATAAACCCAAAATTTTACTCCAAATTGGAACCCTTAATATTTAGGGTTTCTCAAATTAAACATTCAATTGAAACCTTAAATGTTTAGGATTTCATTAATGAACCTCTATTTTTTTTAAAAAATAAAACTCAAAATTGAAACCATAAATATTAAAATTTTTCATTAACAAAACTCTAATTATTTAGGGTTTCATTAATTAAACCTTAAAATTCATTATAAATTGAAACACTAAATATTTATGGATTCAAAAATAAAACCCATGAAATACTAAATATTTAATGTTTCATATGTGCAACGTTAAATTGAAATCCTAAATTTCATCATAAAGTAAAACCCTAAATTTTTAGAGTTTCATAAATAAAATCTTAAATATTTAGTGTTTCATAAATAAAACATAATTTGAACCCTAATTATTTAGGGTTTCATTAATGAAACTCTAATTATTATTATTATTTTATAAATAAAACATGAAATTTGAAACCATAAATATTTAAGATTTCATTAACAAGTCCCTTATTATTTAGGGTTTCATTAATTAAACCCTAAAATTTATTCTAAATTGAAAACCCTAAACACTTAGCGTTTTGTAAATAAAAACCATGAAATCCTAAATATTTAGTATTTCATAAATAAAACATTAAATCAAAACCTCAATTATTTAGGGTTTTATTAATGAACCCCTAAATTTCATCATAAAAGAAAACCACATATATTTAGGTTTTTAATAAACGAAAGCTCAATTATTTTTGGTCTAATTAATGACGTTAAATTGAAACCCTAAATAATTAAGGTTTTATAATTAAAACTCTAAACTTAAACCATAAATATTTAGGATTTTATTAATAAAACTCTAATTATTTAGGGTTTCAATAATGCAACCATATATTTCATCCTAAACCGAATCCCTAAATATATGGGGTTTCATAAATTAAACCTCAAATATTTAGTGTTTCATAAATGAAAGCTTAAATTGAAACCTAATTATTTAGGGTTTCATTAAAAAAAAACTTTAATTATTTAAGGTTTCATTAATAAAATCCTAAAACTCCCTTTAATTAATAACCTAAATATTTCAAATTTCGTAAATGAAATTTTACATATCCAGGTTTTCATAAATGAAACCATCAATATTCAGGGTTTAATTAATGAAACCCTAAATTTTATTGTAAATTGAAACCCTTAATATTTAGGGTTTTATAAATAAAACCCTTAATGAAATGATATATTTCATTCTAAATTAAAACCTTAAATATATGGTGTTTCATAAATTAAACCCTCAATATGTAGTTTTTCTTAAATGAAAGCTTAAATTAAAACTTAATTATTTAGTATTTTATTAATGAAAATCTAAAACCCACCTTAATTGATATCCTAAATATTTCGGATTTTGTAAATAAAATTTTAAATATTCAAGGTTTCATAAAAGAAACCCTAAAATGAAACTATCAATATTTAGGGTTTCATTAATAAAACCTTAAATTTCATTATAAATTGAAACCCTTAATATTTAAGGTTTCATAAATTAAACATTCAATCGAAACTCCAAATATTTAAGATTTTGTTAATGAAACTATAATTATTTTGGTTTTTATATAAAACTCAAAATTGAAACCATAAATATTTAAGGTTTCATTAATTAAACCCTAAAATTCATCCTTAAAACCTTAAATATTTATTATTTCATAAATAAAACTCATGAAATCTTAAACATTTAGTATTTCATAAATGGAACATTAAATCAAAATCCTAATTATTTAGGGTTTCATTAGTAAAAAAATTTATATTTAAGACTTCATAAATAAAATCATAAATTTCATCATAAATTGAAACCTTTAATATTTGAAATTTCATAAATGAAACGTTAAATCCAAACCCTAAATGAATCATTAAATCAAAATCCTAATTATTTAGGGTTTCGTTAATGAAATCCTAAATTTCATACCTTTAATATTTAGGATTTCATAAATGAAATGTTAAATTCAAACTCTAAATATTTAAGATTTCATTAATTACACTTTAATTATATAGGATTTCATTAATTAATTTTTAATATTTATGTTTCATAAATAAATCTTTAAATATTTTAGATTTTGTAAATGAAATCCTAAACAAGAGGAATGTCTTGAAAATTTTTAAAAAATAATAATATAAACAAACAAAATGAATGTCTTGAAAAGCTTCAAAAGAAAATGAAAATTTAAAAATATCAAAAAACAAGAAAAATATCTTTAAAATTTCAAAATTATGAAAAAACATGAGAAAGTCTTGAAAATTTTTAAAATAATATAAAATAATAGGAATGTCTCGAATATTTTTTTAAAAATTGAAAACTTTAAAAAATATGAAGTCAATACTAGCTTAAAAGAAAAATATTTAATAAACAGAATAATACTACTTAATATTAAAATTATGAAAACTAATATTTAATTATAAATTTATATATAATAATATTAATGTTAGCAAGTTAATTCTTTGTTAAATATACGTAGGAAAATTAAATTTAGTTACTTCCAACAGATTTTTTTTTACAGATATTGATAAAAAAAAAATTAAGTTAGCTTTACTATATTAATAAAAAAATAATAATAAAAACAATAATAATAGAAAAATATAATTGTATTGATAATAATAATTGAATGTAAGCGGCAACAAAGTTAACTAATTCAAAATTTAAAAAATATCGCATAATTAATCCTAATATCTTCATAATACTAAATATTAATAAAAAATTTAAAAATAAAACAAAATAAAATAATTAATATTATAATTACAAAAAATTTAAGTACATGTAAACATAGTATTTACCATAACAAAAATGAACACTAAAATTTAAATTTTTTTAATTTTATTTTATACATTTCAGAATAAATTACCATACACTTAATATTTTTAAGACAACATCATCTTACTTAAAAGTATTATTAATTATCTCTCTCAATTTTAAAATAATTACATTTAATATCCATCTATTCTTAATTAAAACTATTTTTACTGTATTTTATAAATTTACTTTCTTAATGTACTTATTTGTTTTATATACGATACTAATTAAAAATAATAATTTAATTGAACGGTGCATCTCAGATCTAAAATCTAAAATCTAGTACATCACTAACAAAAGTCACAAGTAATACTAATATTTTTTTTTCTTCCAATCAATTATTTCATCAGTAAACAATCCAAACTAACATGTGCAATTGATGACCCTGGCCAAAAATGAGCTTTTATCCACCTTTGGGAAATATAACAACTACAATTAAGTAATATTATTCTCATGAAAAATAAACAAAATGTTCGATATTCTTAATATGCATGCTACTACTAGTACTAGATTGTTGACATTTCCAGACAATTACTAGATGAACAACATAAAACAAAACCAAAAAAATCCCTCGAGTTACAAAAAAAGAATGCATGTTACCAAAAGCATGAGTCCGTCCACGATAATTTGCTCTCCCAGAAACCATTGACCCATGCTTTCAACCAATGTTTCTACGCCCATATTGTTATCAACCCCCAAAAACAAACACCAACACCAGCTGAATTAATCTGTTTGCTTTTCGTCTTCAATTCTTGAATCTTGAATAATCAAGAACAGCAGAAAAACTCTTAAGATCAAACTTATGGTGAAGGATCAAATCTCGAAAATACTTAGGTCTTCTTCATAAGATACCCCATAATGATCCCAAATAAACCAATTAATATGACAATGACCATTGAGACACCCCCACGACTTTTGCTGCTTTCCCGTCGCAGTTGATCCTGCAGTAAATATAATCACCAATTTTAGTGTTCCCCTAGTTCAAAAGCAATATTATATACTCGGTTGCTTAGTTGCTTTAATACAAATAGATTATATGTAATCATATGCTTGTCTCTATAATATAAAACAATGGTCATCATATGCATGACTAAACATTGTCTGAATTGTTTCAACTTCCAAGTTTGACATAAATAGGTGAGAAAGCATTAGACAAAAATATGTTCCTGACATATTTAGCTAGAGCACAAATGCATAAATTGAACAATATAGCCTAGTAGACTAAAGAGCTCAACTATGGAATTAATATGAAACCACAAGATGCAAAATAACCACTATGTCATGCGCAAATTTTCCTTTAAATAAAGTTGAAATGCTGGTGCTGAAAATCTATGTTCCTCAGTCTCCTAATGCCAAGTAATTGATACGACTCAGACAATACAAGAAATCGAGAAAAGGAAAAGATTGATTCAAACAACCTAAATAATCATTTTTAGAAAGAAAATAAAAGAGTATGAACCCTATATTTAGGTAAAGACCCATGCTAAAGTTACCTTGAGTCGTTGACAAAAACCGTTAAATACTTTCTAGTTTCACATCTAACCCAGATCATGGGTTTCTACTTTTTAGTTCAAGTTAGGTTTTCCAAATAAATAGTCAAAAGGGGTATACAATGACAAGTCAAATATACTTAAGAAAGGGAAAGAAGCAAGTCCTTCAAAAGAAAATCAGCACATCCATCAGGTTAAGTTTTGAACCAGTGGACAATCCTTCAACAGATTTATGATTGATCTCTGCCTATGATTTCTAGTGTTCTCCGTCCGTTATATTTGAACTGTACTACCCCTTAAGGAGGGGTAATAGTATAATCTTGTAGGTAAAAAAGGAGTTCATATGTCATTTAATTCTCCATTCCACTCTCCAGTCAGGAAAAATAAGAAAAATACATGTCAGTCAGATGGGGAGATAAAAGTTATCAGTATATATTTTGTGAATCCTCACCAGTTCCTGTTGAAGTTTGTTATTTTGTTGAATTGCATTATTCTTTTCTTCAGTCAGCCTAGACATAAGAGCTTTAGCCTGCAAAAAAACGATCATAATCAAAATGAAGTTTTTACACATAAAAAAATTGAAAAGGTTACAGGTTTTTAAAAACATTACATCCTAGAAAAAAAAAAAAAATTCTTTTTGTCTTGTTAAATGTTAATTCCAGATTGATAGGTCATACAACATGACATGTTGGTACTTGAAAATAGAGCAAATTACACTTGTTTTTCCTAAACACAAGGGAGGTCAATGTAATTTGCTTTTGAAAATATGAACTTATGAACTTATCCCTTAGATTAAATATTACAATAAAATGAAATCATTAAACCGTGAGGAAAGAGGAAATCTAGGTTAAAATCATTAATGTCATATTTTAGAGTCTGAAGCAAAAACAAACTTCAAAACTTGCACAATCCTGAAGCTATATGAAGTGACTCTGAAATCACACCCAATACATCACTTTAAGTCCAAAATAATTTGCACTGTATGAAGACTAATGATTCATATGCATTAGAAGCCATTCTTAAACAATATGAGTACTTTGGAGAATTCTACTAGAAAAGTAGTGAATGCCTTCAAAAAAGGGGAAATGTGAAAAGAAACCAAAAACTGTCATTTAATATATTAAATGACAGAGCAAGAAATCTCTAGCTTAAAGTCATCATCATTGATAGGAAATTTTCTTCCAATCAATATTGCTTCAAGAAAAAGTATAAGATTTTACCTTAAGTACTTAATTGTTATGTCTATATCACCAGTTTAACAAAGTAGCAAAAGAATGCAAATTGAACAAGTGACACATGTTCAAATTAAACAATAAAGCTCAATTCCCATTTGTATTCTTGCTTGATAAATAAATATCGATGCTTGTAAACAACAAGTTGACAACTAATGTCGGTTAATTAAGAAAGAAACTATCTACAAATCAAAACGCAAGTTGACAAAAAGACTGTTTTGTTTTACCTCTGTAGATTTTTCTGGACCCTCATGTCGTTCAGAAAATGCTCTTGCTACCTGCAATACCCAAAGAGAAACGTATTTCAATTAATGTCATTAGATCTTCTATAGAGAAACACAAAAGGTTAACCTAAACTAGGAACAAGTTAAAAAATTACCGTCAGAGAATCAGCACCACTGGCATTTCCATTGTCAGAAACAGAACCTCGAGGTGATGACCCTTCCTCAGAACCTTCTGGGACCGGAGATGGAGGTTGAGTTGGAGAGACATACACCACTTTCAATTTGCATTCCTCAACCACATGCCCTGCTTCCTTGTTGAACTACAAAGAATAAATAAACACAGGTCTCGTCATTTCACCCAATTAAGAATTGCAACAATCAGCAATATCATGGTGAATTGTTATACCATTTCTGCAGTGATATCCTTAGTGGCGGTTCCATCATCTACTTTTACGCTTTGAAGAAGAAACTTGTCCTTACATTGCATATCATTTGGAGCATCTTTTTGCGCTTGCATGGTAACTACAAATAAAATTCCAAATATCAATAAGGCATTGATTAAAAATAATAAATAAAAGGATACTGTATATGAATTGAGAGAATTGTATTCGCATTGGTACCAATAACATCACATGCAGATCGTGGCATGACAACTCCGGTGTTTGGACGAACACAATACTTCTTGGGATTGGTTGTTTTCACCTGTAAGAAATAATACAAAATTAAACATGCAAATCTAGCGAGAGGCTCGCAAAATCAAATAAAAGGGAGAGTTGAAATGAAAAGTTGGTTACCTTGAAAGCTACATAACTATCGGTCTTATTTGACAATTCAATAGAACATGAGATCTGTTTCTTAAGCTCAACTGAAAAGGGGGAAATGGAAACCTTAGGAGGAGAACAAAAAAGGGTGGAGGGAAAATAAGAACGTAAAAGGATAAATAGAAAAAGAACGCACAAAAGAACTTAAGTTCGAAAGGCTCGATGTTGAGAAGGTCGCCAGTGCTCATCTCGAAATTGATGAATTCGATTCGATTCGATCTGCGTAGAGAAATCTATCTCTATCTGGGTCTGACAATGACGATGCACAGAGAAACCGAGAAAATGAAAGGATAGAGAATTGAAATACAAATGCGAGCGATTACGAGGACGATTTCTCATTCAACTTCCTCTTTCTTTTCTATTTTCTCTGTGGTGGAGAACGTGCCCATTTTAATATATGCCTTCAAAATAATATTAATTGTTATTATATTATTAACAACAACAAATATAAACAACTAATTTAGGATTTGTTCATGTTGGAATATCACGGCACAACTTAAATAAAATAAAACCTTCATTATTTGTTAATCAATGAGACAACTTTTTTGTCTCAAGTATAAACTACACCTTATTTACCTATTCTTCTCTCTCTCTCTCTCACCCCACTATGTCGCCACACTCTTACTTCTGCTCCGTCATTGTTTTATAACCGTTACTTTCTCCCTTTTTTTTCTCTCTCTCTCTCCATCCACAGAACTGTTTTCACTGCACAAATATTGGTTTTCCTCTTCTCTCCCAATCTTCGTCACTAGATTCAGTTTTGTTAGTATTCCACTTGGAGAAGATGATATCATTCAATCATGTGTTTTCCTTCAAATCCATAGTACCGCAAGGAGAAAAATATACATAATGTAGTATATTTATATATCACTTTATAATTAATAATATGAATTGTACTTAAATAATTAATCATCTAAAAGATATTATAATAAACTTTTATCTTATTTTACTTATGTAGTATATTGTAGACCTAGTCCAAACATAATACAAAGATAAAAAATTGTTTGGTAAAGAAATAATTTATCTTTTGTTGTTCTTTTTGTATTTTATTAAGCGTCAAACGCATTCTAATATCACAAATTACAACTTTCATCGTTATTTTTTCACCTTCACTCCACTATCAGTTGATGACATTATCATTATTAATTTTATTACGACCATCATTTTTATAAAGATCAAACCCAGTAGAAGATTCATATTTTTTAGACATAAAAAATGAATTTGTTTCTCTTAATAAAACATTTTTATACACGTAACAAAGAACTGAATAGTGAATACTAACAAGCATATTTAATAAACTGTATTTTTTTTTTCTTTTTACAATCTCTTATACTTACCAATATCATCAATCGTGTATTCGTGTTTGTGACCAAGAAATATATTCCTTTGTAAATTTATTTTATTTCTTCTTTCTGTACGACAACAATTCCTTGGGAGAGTTTTGTACAACCACCATGTTAGGATATTGATATAGTAATAGCAGAGTCTGCTAAACTTTAATCTAATCATACAAGTGGAATTAGGAAAAAAATAATCAATTGACTCACTGCAACAGTAGTGTTAACAGTAGCCACTTTTACGTTTTTGGTTGTTCCTCGTGTTGTGCATGTTCTTTCAAGGCCTGAAAGATAAAAGGAAACGTAAAACACAGGTTCGTTTCACATTGCTAGAGCAAAAAATTCATCAGTGTGTTTTTATCTCACCATCTTGGTATCCTGGAGTGCATCTTCCAACGACTTGATTTTCTGCTACATGTACAAGTATCAGCAAATTAAAATACCTAAGCATTTTGGATTGCCTTGGTTTAACTTTAACATGAATCAATTAATCATTAATTATATGAATTGAAACTCACATTCTTGATGTCTCCAAGACTAGCTTCAAGGCAATCAATTTTTTGCAATGCTAATCTACAATTACATGCCAAGTCTGATCCCACACATGCTGCTTCCTCACTAGTATTGCCATCTTTGTTTTGCATGTCAACCTGCATTTCATTATTTTAGTAAGCAACAGTGCCCATATCATATATATCATTGGTAGAAAAAATTAAGGTGGATTGGATAATTCATTAATTTCTCACCTTTTTGGGCATCGAGGAATCTTCTATATCCACATCACCATCTTCGCATTTACCATCAATCTCTTCTCTCAAATTAACAATCTACATATATATAGTCAATGAGAAATGCCCCTCTCAACAGTCAAAATTCAGAGCTTTGAAAAACTAAGAAAGAAATGTCATTCATAATAATGTGCGTCAAATTAACCTGAATCATTTCTAACACTTCTGGATTTTTCCAGGGCCCTCGATCACTCATCAGACAACCTCCATAATCGGAACATGTGCAATTACCACCCAGAAAAGTTGGCAAATTACTGTAAAATAGAGACAATCAAATCTAAGAGTTTCACTAAATGTAGAATGTCACAAACACATTTACTTGCTAATATAATATAATGGTGAGAAAATTCATCAGCAAGGTATCAAGATTAATTCAAGTTGCTAGTTGCTACCTGTAAAGTGTAGATACTTCATTTTGTCAAACATTTCCTACTAGACACTTAAGTGCACTTGGGATATAGTTATGTGTTACATTGTTTCTTAACTAAACCACTTTCCTTCCAAAAAGTGTCATAATAATATTCATATATTTTATAATCTATTTATATTATTTATAAATTATATTAGCATTTAATTTTTGAAACTTATTGAATTCTGCACAAGTGTGGATTCTCTGCAATCACAAAAGGGACGGCATGAAATAAAATAAAAAAAATAGAGTACTGGATGATGACTACAGGGCCATGTAGTTACTTGTATTCATGCAGGTTGATACTATAAATAAAGGAAAATAGAATCATATATAGCTAAAGGATGCAGAAATCACGTTACCTTGGATCAATAGCCTCAAGTAGAGCGCTGACATAATTAGAACCTAACACCTGAAACAACAATCCTATAGATTCAATATTGATACAGGCCGGGAGTAATACAAACAGAATATATCAATATAGTATGTGATAATGAAATAATATTTAGTTTCAATGATTCGTACTTGAATTTTTGCCACTGTGCGTACATCTAGGAATGTCTTAACTGCTTTCCACAGCATTCTAAACCCAGATCCGGCATTAATAATAAAGAGCTGATTTAGAGTCTAGAAGAACAAAAACGAATGTTAATTAAATTGTGCACTGATAAACCCAACATTTATGCAGCAAGCTGTTTTGAGTAAAAAATTAGCAAACTTGTCTTATCTAAGAGAATGCATACCTCAGGATAGTAACAGCTATCGATTTTCTGAATTTCCATGAAGAGGTATCTTGCGGGCCTTGAGAAATTAGACATTCCCTGGAAGAATAGACACATCCAAAGAATTAGACATGCAGGAAAATGGGAAGCAAAATATATACAGTACAGATACAGTATATATATATACAAGAATTAATGTGCTTACTACTCCGTTGACATCCAAGATACTTGTAGTGGATGCTATGTGCCTTTTAGCAGCTAGAGAACAAGCAGGGTATCTTACTTTGAGAGTTTTTTCTTGCTCCGACACATGATGTTTTATAAACCTTTCAAACGTGGTTACTTGCCCCAGTCTGTTCAGGTCTACCATCCCAATTCTCTCCATATACACCGGTCTGCCGTATCTATCAACTCCGTGGTATCCATGAGGATAGCATTTCTTCACTTCATCGTACTCCGTGAAATTGAATTCCTGATTATTATTATTATTATAATTATATATAAAAATCAAATTCAACATTGAACGAAACACAAATTTCAACTTGTTTGTTTGTTCACCTTTGAAAGCACGTCCACTCGAAACTCCTTGCGCCATTTGAGATAATTTTGGAACATCTCTTTTGATTTTGTCATGTCGAAATCCCTCATGCGCAGAAACCTTACATTCAAATCAAAGACGACGATGAGATCATAGAATAACAGCAGCAAGAAATTAAGATATATTATAGTAGCAGTACCTGAGAAGAGTGTGATAATCATCGTGCTTAGGTGGCAAGAGGCCTTCTAATAAAAGCATTTGGCGAAAAGACTCGACAATTTGTTTATCCTTAGGATCACGAGCTCCTTCTAGAATCATTACAAGGCTTTTAGTCTTCCTAAATTTCATGAGCGGGTAAGACAAGAGTGACTTGATAGGGGACGAAGCCTTTTTCCCTCCTCTTCCTGCTGAATGCAGATCCCAATGCGTTTCAATCGGGGGATGAATGCTTTTGGTTCTACTCTTACCACCACTATCAAGCTTCAATCCCTGAAAACCAGAACATGACTCCTCTTTTTCTCCATCACTTCTTCCTATAATCACTTCCCTGTCTCCGGGCTCCGCCATTTCTAATGACGACAATGGTACTGAAAACGTGCATTCATATATACAAATTGAACTGTTAGACCACAGATTAATTGCCTCGCTATAATTTTTTACAATAAAATCGGAATTAACCTCTCAAAAATGAAATTATATACGTCAGATCAAAATTGATCCTAATTTTATACGAACCGTGTGTCAGGATGCACGAGCAGAAAAGTGAGTGTAACACAAGTTAAGTTAAATTCCGTGTGAAAATTGGAATCAGATGGACAAGAATGCACAAATTTGGTTCTGATTCTAACTAAGTGCGGACTAAGCAGAACAGAAGGAAGGAATTGTGAAACAGTAGAAATAGGATATGAATATGATGTAATACATAACATAAACAAAACCATTACTTACGAGAAGGAAGAATGAAGAGAGTGGTGTTTGATGTAGGAAGCACACGCTGTGGAAGGATCGAATTGGAATGATGTGTGTTCCAAGAAACCGCGAAAACAAACAAACCAAGTTCGGTATCCCATTTTTTGAACTACGGTATATCGGAGTAGACTGTACCTTTTACGCAACTAATATCAATTTTGAAGTTCTTTTTATATGACTGGTTTCGAAAGTAATGAATAATTGTCAGTCAAATTTTCAATGACACTACGCTAACTAATTTTTTTTTTTTTGGAGGTGCTGGAAACAATTTTTTGGGTGTGTAGCAGGCCCGTTTGACTCTATTCGGGTTTCACAGCCCAATAAGAAAGCATCGTATAATAATGGAACCTGTTATTTCTACTTCCTTTTTTTCTCTTTTTAACTTTTTCCCCCCAAATTACCCGGATTCTCTGCCTATTCTTCTTCCAATAAAACATGCCTTCACTATTTTGCTTTGTTTTATTCAGAACGTAGAGAATAGGTTTTATAATTCCACGAGGTTAGTATTGAAGATGAGATAAGCTCTAATGTCTAACGTTGGCAGTGGATAAAAAACGGGTGTTGTAATTTTGCATGTCCAAGTGTCCAACACTGGAAGCGTCTTGGTCCAGGTCCAATAACATTGTGTGGGGTCCACGAGTATGAATACTGGATAGAAGCATCAAGCACACGTGTGTACACGCACGCAGTTGGAAGCGGCTTGTTGGGACTTGGGACTTCAACTTTTTCTATTTCTACTGAATATTTCTGACGTCAGTTATCAATGCATGTAATGGTTCTTTGATCCATAAATAAGAAGGTTACTTTTTTTTATTTCTGACATCAGTATTTTGCTCTATTTCATTTCGGTGAAATCCATTCACAATTTGAGCCTGATGGATGGATGGACACCCTATCATTTTTGAACAACCTGATCTCAAAACTAAAACGTTCTGACGGTTCTTGTCAAAGTTACCGTTTCACTGCACTGTCACCAGCTTGCAAAACTGAATCTTTTGCTGACGTGGACTATTCACAACCCAATCAAACACAATTTGTTTGCACTTTGCACACTTAGTTTCTGATGATGAGTATTTTGTTAATACTATAGTTTTAATCTGCATTACCATAAGGTGAGTGGAACTGTGGAAGGAAGGATTTGAGGCTAATTTTAAAGGGACTAGGATCATAAGAGGAGAAAATAACATTACATTTACTTCCAAAAAATGTCTAGCTGGAAAGAATCGTCACGTCACAGAAAAATTTATTCGTTTTCAAAATTTGGCAACAAAACCAAAACCCATTTTGTTCAATTCATTACTTGGTTGATGGATTCCACTTCCAAGTCATCGCTACTATAGCTGGCATCAACCACATATCAGGATAAATAAATATGATTTTATTTTGGTTACTGCTTTTAATTTTATGAAATATACTTTGGTTGCATATAAAATTCTAAAATAGTCTCAAGTACATAGCCACTCCTCCCCCAAAATATTATTATTCAGTATATTGGAAGAAACATGATGCAATCAATATTTGAACCTAAAATAAACAGTTTCAAATAATAACTGAAACAAAATTTCGTAATCTGTAGCCCAAAATACAAACTAGTAAAACTGAAGATTGACGACAAGTCATAATTAAGTCGAAAAAAGTGTCGGAAAAAAAGGTATAAAACAATTATGCGTTTAGAGAAATAGATCACACTAAATTTTACAGACTTGCATGTCTCCATCTTAATGCCAAAAGACAGTTCTGAGATAGTGAAATTATGTAGATATTACTTTCTGGTGCACATAGTTTATCTCCAAAACCTTTAGCAAAATAAATAAATTAAACATTAAATATTAAAATGATGTTTTAATGAAATACAGCAAACATGTTTGCTTAAATTAAAGTCGAGAAAGCCCCACCTCAATCATAAAATCTGTAATATAAAAAGATTGAACACAATTTAAAACATAAAAAATAATTATACACAAAAAAAAAAAAAAAACTCTAAACCTGTAGCCTGAAGGTAATCAATCTATGGGGATTTGAGATTTCACTTTTTACTTTTTGCCTAGTATCAATTACATACAAGATCGTGGACTTGGAGAACGGAGCCTGAAGCCGAATCCGTCACCTTATTTTCTACCCGACCCGTCCCACTGGCAAACTGAACACATTGACACTAGTTTTTGTCACGGTTGAGGGTATCCCAAAGCGACGCGCACTGCCTCTTAGCGAATCCCACGCGCTGGTTTTCCAAGTCATAGACGACCTCAAACCCTTGCTGTTGATAGTTGCCAAGTATGGCCCCGGGTCCACCGCTCAGGTCAGCGTCATCACCACCGTTCATCAGCATCATACACCCCACCTTCCTCCTAACCCCATCCTCACCGTCCAAAAACTCGTAAAAATAATTCCTCCTAGGCAGCACCACATTGGAATTATTCCCCACAAAATGCCACGTCACCGTGGGAACTTCCACCAACCCTTCCAAAAAATAACACGGCCCGAGGCCCGTTTTCTCCTCCACCTCACTCGCGCGCTTGTGAACTCTCCCGACTCGCCGGTCGAACTCAGCAACCACCGAATTATACAAACTCGCCGGCAGCATCGTGAAAGTGGTTCCGCTATCAACAACCACGCCGCCATCCCCTCTGCGGTCCACCCTCCGCAGCATCTCCGGCGCCGGAATAGTCTTCTTCCCGACGGAGATTCCGGTGAGGCCGACGCAATAGAAATAAGAATGTTTGGGATTCCGAAGCATGGAGGTGTAAACAAAGTCAACACGGTCGCCGGAGTCATCGTAGCGGCCGAGAATGAGTGGACTCGGTTTGCGAACACGTTGTTTGTCGAAAGAATGAGAAACCAAGCAATAAGAAAAACGGTTACCGAGGTTTGGAGAAAAGGTAGCAAGTTGCGCAGGGAGGGACAACAGGCCCCGACCGAAACCAGCGACGCCAGTGGGTTCGGCGAGTGCGGTGTGGGCGCAACCGAAGGTGAAGTTTTTAACGAAAAGCGAAGACATGGAGAGAGTATCGCGATGGAGGTGCGCGATGAAGCTTCCGTCGCCGTAAGCGTAGTAGAAAGGTGGACACGTGGCAGAAGAGCAATCGGAGGTTTCGATGTTGTCTAGAGGACAACGTGCGATTGCGCAGAGGTCGTGGGAGGAGATGGAGGAGTGTGCTGAGGAACATGCATGGGATTGGCACGAGACACGGTGAGAACGCGTGATGTTAAGAGGTTTAGTGGCGTTGAATTTGCCTTCACAGAGAATGCATTCGAAGGGAGCGCATGGGAACCAAACGAGGTCGCTGCCTGTGTCCATGTAAAGGGTAATGGATTGAGAAGGGTGTGAGCCAAGGTTGAAGGAGAGGGTGTAGTCGCTTCCTGAAGAAAGTGGAAGAGAGACTACTGAATTATGGCGGCGGTGGAAGCGTGCGGCTGAGCGAGATGAGGTGGATTTTAGGAGGTGGTGGGTACTGTTGAATTGGGTTTTGGAAATTGAGTGCGTTAGGGGTAACAGAATCGTTTGGTGTGTGTGACAAATGCAGAGCATGAGGAACAGGAACAGGAACAGGGGATGTGGAGTCATGGCTGGCTTTGAATTCAATCTCTATTCCTGGGAGAAGGAGACGAGAGAGAGTTTTATAAGTTGTTGGTGAGGCGAGGAGGGTGTTATTGATTACTCGACATTCATGTTTTGGAACAATAATTGGGATTTGACAGCAGCTTAAGCTTAAGCAAAGTATGTGAAGTTGAGAACCTTCTTTCTCATTTGTCATCACTTCTTCAGTTCTGCGGCTTTAGCTTCTTTACCTTTCTCTGTTAATTGGCTGGCTGGGGGTAAAGACATATGATGATATGAATGAATAGAAACGACCATATTCGAAACAAACACCTTTCTCTGTTTGGCTGTTTCACACTTTTAATTTCACCATCTCTATCTTTTTATCACATTATTATTTTAGGTCTTAGTAGTATCAAGTAGGCGCCAATCTTTTTCCAACACATTAATGGGATTGGACCACTTCCTAATTATAATCCTAATCCTTAAGCTTTGCTAATGAATCTTAAATTGAAAAATTCCATATATCACCCGAGCTGGTTACATTTTGATTTCATCACTAATATTATAAAAATAATTTGTGTAAGTAAATTCACGTAATCTTCCTGTCTATTGATTTAGTATGGTAACTTTAAATTTAGTTCAGATTTTAAATGAAATTTATTAAATTTAAGTAATAAAATTTAAGAAAATAAATAAAATGATATATTAAGGTAAGAAAAACTATGTGATTTCATATATTAGTGTGAAATATTTGTAATTAATCTTTACTGAAATTCTGACTGACCACTCTAGTGTTTTATCATTCGAATTCGAAGTACTCTATTTAAATACTGATTTGATTATTTATTGTAAAATAAAAAAAAATTATTTAAAAACGAAGCTTCATCATCAATTTAGCGATAATACAGCCTGTTTCATTAATAATAATATTGATAAGATTGAGCTCAATATTTTTTTCTGTCTGACAGTATCTGAGCAGTCTTCCTTCAAATTTAACTTTCTTGGTTTTGTATTTTCCTTTCTGTTGCAGAATTAAATAAATAAATGAAGTTCTAAATTTCTAATCAAATTCAAAGGTTGATTGTTGTATTCTTGGAGGTAAAGAAATATGAATTATATTATTTACAATACTTCTTATTTATCATATTATTTTATAATTCTTTTTTATCGTATAACAGTTATAAAAAGTAACTATATAAATGCATTTTATCAAAAGTATAAAACACTTAATTATTTAAGACTTAAGAGTTTAAAATATACCAATTCATTCTGCAATATTTCAGGGAACTGCCTAGCATTTTATATGGATGACGAAAGGTTGGTCCGAATCCTATTCTCGTAGACAGTGGAAGGCTTCTATCAAAGAATTTATTGAATTACAGGTAAAGACACAAGGCACGACAAAGAAAAAACTAAACGTGGCAAAATAAATCAACGTCAATGTTAATTATTGACTGCATCAGCGTCAACCTGGTTTTGGAAATTTGTATTCAGCTTTATCATTTAAATAGTAGCAAATAATATTACATAAAATTATTTTTTAAATTTTTTCCGTATTTTATTTCAAAATTAAAGAGAACAATAAAAACTATTTTGATCATTTTGGTTTCATAAAATACATTTGTCATTTTTTATTCACCTTTCTCCATAGCTGTCAAAGTCAACCTCGATCACTAATTTAGATGTAATGTATTAACTGAACAATGTACAGTAATTAGTCAAAATTTCAATTTTGTTAGGCTATAATGAAAGTGATAGGTAGATATCATTATCTAGTAGGAATCTAAAAAGATAGAGATCGATGAATATAAATATAACGAATGAGATATGATGTAATGAGATAAATAATAATGAAATGTCGAGGAGAAAGGGATAAAAAAAAAGGTTAACCAAAAGTGTAATAATATGTAAAGGTTATACATTTTTTATACGAAATATACGAGAAAATTTTTATTTTATTGACTATTGAAAAAGATAATTTTAATTTTTGAAAAAATTAATTTTATTTTTATTCTTCTTATTTTCCTCTGGTGTGTTCAAACAAATCCTCACTGTTAAATCTTGAAGCTAGTTCTATGACTATTGAAACATTGGCTACGCATTCTCTTCCGAAGCAGTAACAGTAATATAAGTGACAAATAATGGCTGTTAAAATTGCAACCCGTGTCCTACCAGCAGCTTCAGGTCACTTTCTTGCTATTAGTGGATGATAGCTATTTGGGTCGGTCCCTCCAATTATTTGTCTCTCTAAATAAATACTATAGTTTCCCCTTTGCTGAAATTCCTCATGTCTTGGTTCCACTTATGTTTAGGTGAACATAAATTATATAATTTGAATTCTTTGTGTGGTTGTATTTGGTAGACACATTAAGGAAAAGCACTTATTATCTTTATTTTGTGATCATTATTAAGGTCAACAAAAGAAAGTAACATAAGAAGATTGGCAGCTTCGGCAAAACAAAGTCATCATCTATTGAGTAATGAGTAATCACACTCTACCTAATGGATGGTAGACCAATCCTAAGAAGTAGCATTAATATTATATGGAGATGATAGGATTTGTAAATTATAGTAATGTTTCCATGCGTGGTAGGCGACGACCAAAAAGGGAACACAAAGAAATTCCGCAATGTTGGTGAATATATAGACAAGTCAGAAGCTATTAAGAATTCATTAATGTGTTATGTGTAGGCCAATCCCTTTGCTTTGCTGGTTTCATTCCTTCGTTACTGAGTGAAAAATGTTTTAGCTACAAATTTTCTGGTTGTGAATTATCTTTAATCTTGATTCTTCTCAACCACATAATTTAATAACTTGTGTACTTTTCTTAAAGTGATGATTCTACAATTTGTATCTTACAGCTGTTCGCATACCCGTTTATTTTGGAATTTATGCTCCAGAAATTGATTATTGATGTCCTCTTGTGAATCCAAAACCAAAAGCTACCATACTCGTTCTACTTTTCGAAGTTGAGGAGCAGCTTACGAGATTTTGGTGCAGAAGTTTGTCTCATTAGTCATTAACATTGCAAAATATCTTCGTCAATGTTCTGGCAATGCATTGAATGGGAGAACTGCATTCAATTCTCCCAGTATGGAGCCTTTTTTCACTACCTACGACCAAGTCCCAAATTCTTGCATCATATTATCTCTAATATGGTTCCTAACTTTGACCCAACAATTTACGTAAAACATGTCTTTACAAAAACAAATAATACTGTACTATAATTGACCTATCATTTTAATGATTCAAGACTCCATACACAACTTATTAATGAATCGAGTCTTCTGGTTGTGTGGTTGTCTAGTTAGGAAAGCGGAAAACCTTTTGGGAACGTTTGTTTCACGAAATTATCTTGCATTCCTAAAAAAATATGAAGGTGGAAATGTTTATTTCAATTCATCCCTTCTCATCCAAAAAGGTGAGAAGACACAAAGAAAAGCTTGTCAGCTCAACAATACAGCGGCCACAATCTATGATAGTAGATATTTTTCTGTCATATCTATGAAAAAGTTCACGTAGTATAAAATTTAACAACTAATACAGCCTTGTTTTATTTTATATATTTTTTACTTGTTATTTATTTTGGTTAGTAGTCGCTATGGTTGTAATTCAGCTCTTTTGTTACGAAGAATAAGTGTGTGTTTGGTTTAGTTTTAAATAATTAATTATAAGTTAATAATTGATTTTAAATAATTTTTAATATGTTTGATTTTATTTTAAAAATAATTCAAAATTAATTTTGGATCCAAAATTAATTTTAAGCTGTGAAAATTAATAATAACTTTTGGATTAGATACAAAAAATTTACACTAAATTTTATTTCAAAATTAATTTTAAATAAAATCATTTAAACATAACACATAATTTCAAAATTAATTCTAACCAAAATCAATTATATTCAAAATATTCTCCGACCATTCATCTAAATATACACTTAAACTTAAGTAATACAATACAGGAACTTAACTTTTATATTTTGCCGCTTTACCCTGGCGAGGTTGCTTAACTGGATCCAGCTGGTGTTCAAAGTCTATTTTATTTTAAAAACTTACACATTGTTATAATAAATGTTATTACATCAGTGGTACAGATTCAATTGGAGAATTGAAGACTCTACAGTTCAAGATTGAACTGCACATAAAATGCAGTTATCCATCCAACGGTAGGTAATTTTGAAAGCGCTTTTATTGCTTTAATACAAAAGGAAAGACCTTAAGGGTTGTGATGTGTGCAGTTAAAAACTTCACTGAAGGAGATAGAAATCTGGTGCAATTAGGCTAAATATCCGTCATAGGCCTTGTGTTACAATGTATAGCAATTACCAGTATTATTGTTCTTCATATGAAGGTCAAGAAAGATATCATATCGGGCATCATGATCAACAGATCCAAAATGATAACTGTAACTACAAATTTTGCTTGTCATAAAACCGAACAGAGGTAAGTTTGAATGAGATCCAATCTATCTAGCATCTTTCTATAAACAGTAACTTCAAGTTAACTAGGCTCTGATTGCTTTAACTGCAAACCATGTTTCCTGAGCAGACTAAAATGTTGCTGTGGGAGAACATCTGTTGGTTGTGTCTAGTTATTTGCAAGTTAATTAATCTGAACCATTGATCTTCAATCTGAAAGCCTCATCACATTGGGGTAACTGGAAATCAAACAGACGCTTATACTTATGGTTGAACTGGGGACAATGGCTTTATCTTTTCCAGAAACTTCTCTGCTTCAATGAAGCCAAGTGGTCCAAAAGACAAGTATTTTATAGATCGCCATCTGCTCAAAGTTCATGAAGTAGCAAGTTTAAGTATTTGTGCGGCATACAAGACAAGCCTAAATATACAGTAACCATAAAGACGAATAGGTACCTGGGTGTATATGGTAGAGCCAAACAATGGAGGTGTAGGTGGTTAACAGAGTTCAGCGGAGGCTGATGAAAGCCAAATCTGTCGAAACCGTGATAAAAAGAATCACAATGTCATGTTTTGTTTAAGTACAACAATTAACTTCAGACCAATTCAACTTCCGGCCTTAAACCAATTTAATAGTTCTCTATATTCTGTTCCCATTCTTGTTTTTCTGGTCATAATATCACAATAAAATTGTATTTTGGTACTGATTGCAATTGAAATCAGCATCATGGATCGATCTACTATCACAATAAACTCGTCTAGCAGAAAATAATAAGCACTGTCATTGTAAGTTGTAAACAACCAAATACCTGTACTGCTGGGACTGAGGTGCATCTCTAAGTAATAACGTTTTCCCCACCTCTAACATGTGACTCACTGTACAAAATAGGCAATCATGAAATTGATACAGTAGAAATTTGAACAAATCCATACATAAATTTTAAAATCTGAAGTGACCACAGTTATCAGTTTCATTACCCAAAGAATAGTCATCAGTTTTTCTATGAAGATCTTTAACAGTGGGAATGTGCGCCACAGGAACTACCAAGTAATGCCTAAAAGTTTGCAGGGTTCAAATTGGTCAACTTAATTGAAAAATTAGTCAATAATGAAATCAGCAAATTGAAATTGTGCATTCCACTAATTAGGATTGCAAACTAAGATTCAATCTATCACTAAGAATTAAGAAGATTAAAATGAAGAACCGTGAGTACCTGAAAGCAGATGGATTAATGTCCTGGAAAGCAACAACCTTATCGTCCTGCAATTTCAGATGAATCAGAAACAAAACAGAAACTCACAAATGAAGAGAGAGAGAAAGAGACGAACGGAATGAAGAAGAGGATTGTTAGAGGTGGATCTGGCGGCAATCGCACAGAAAACACAGGAAGGAGTAGCTCCCGCCATTACTTTGCCCTAACGTTACCAATCGATCGCGTCGCATTGGAATTCGATGCAACTTCCAAATTCCAATGTCTTTCTTTCGATTGTTTTCCTTTCGCCACGTGTCGCGTGCCCACTTGTGTTGAAAAAAATAAAAATCAGTCCTCTGTCACTACTCACTACTCTGTGTCTGTGTGTTTATGCCATGGATCTGAGTTTTGCCTATTGTGTAGGATAGGAAAGGAAAGAATGTTTTAGCGAGTAAATAAAATAAAAACTACAGATTTTTTTTACAGATACACTAATGTATAATAATAAAATGTTTATACTTTATTTAATCATAAATTACTATGTATAATAAAATTATTTAATTTTATAATAATTCTTTTAAATTATATATTTAGTATAAATAATAGTATAACTTTTCTAACAATACATATATAATAATTAAGTTAAAAATTACATGAATTAAAAAATATTAGTTAAAATTGTAATTAATTAACATATGTAAATGTATAAGAATTTAATTTGTATATATTGTTAGTGTAAAACATTTTACTTAGACATTCACTTAGATTTAATATATTTATGTTTTATCACATTATTTTATTTACTAATATGATATGATAATGAGAAAAGGGTAAACTTCTATGAGATTCATGTAATTTTAATATTTTTTTGTTAATAATTGTAATTAATTTATTATATGAATTTAGCCATAGTTAATCATATGTAAATGTATAATTTATTAAATTTAATAAATTTACACAATCAAATTGTCGATATAAATGTTTTTTTATACTATTAATCAATAAAAAAAAAATATTTCATGTCTTAACTTTCCTATTCTTCCATTAAAAAAAAAAAAAAAACCTTCCCTATTCTAATACGATATTACAAAACTTTTCGATTCTAACTTTTTGTGGTATGCTAATCCGAAACTTATGTTTACAAAAAAGTGTTCAAATTAATAAAAATACACCGCAAATAACTAAATATAGTTTAAAAAAAAAAAAAAAGTCCCCACTAGTATTTGCTTTGAATAGCCGGAAGGCGGAAAGCTTGCAATTCTAGATACAACATTTGAAAATGTATAAACTCATTAACGAAGGTAGAGTAGAGAAAACGCACACCACTGTATTTTTACAAAAGCTAAAGTGTGTAAATCTTTAAAATAAACGTACAACCCAAACCGTGTTTGTACAAAATTAAATGTACTTTTAATAATATTTCATACTTTCAATTACATGATTAGGTATATTATAGAGTATTAAATCCTTATTTGTTATTTGCCCAACTACAGAAAGATTATCAGCACTCCGGCGGGTACAAGTAAACCGAAACATGTTTCGGCGCTCAATTTTATTCCCCGATGTTATTGGTCATAATAGTGTATCTTCTAAGCACAAACCCAAATAAAAACTTGATAGTACAAAAACTCCTACAGCTGGTGGCTGTTGCCCCGAGAGAGGGTTTATGTATGGGCAACGATCAACGATAAAAGGAGTATGACTAACCAAAATTGGGATCCAGCAGCATAGTTAATAGACGCAACGTGACAAAATACTATAATCACCTACTAAAATGTCCTCATTTCATACATTTTGGGGCTGTAATCAATTATGAGAAAAATAAGAGTTAAAAAATAAATGACGGTACCACTGGCCCAAAAATTGTCAAAGGTACCTTCTCTAATTCCATCTGAAAGGATAAAATATTGTACCTCACGCGTGTAAACCAGGCAAAACTGCAAGAGGTTACAATGCTGTATTGATGTGTCAATAATAATCCTTTATATCCTGTGGCTGCCCTGAGGGATCTGTAATTCTTCATAATCACCAATCCAAACCTGCTTCAAAATTTGAATTAGCCCTTGGATAAACCAGATGCAAGAGGTTTATAACAATTTTGAATCGTAACAAGCAAACTGGAAATACCTTGTATTGATTGCCAGCATAAACATACTCTACATACAACTCTTTAGGACTTCCAGGACATGGATCATAGAAACCCATGATGCCTGATTTTTTTACACCTTCATGAAGCTGCATCAACAAACAGGGCATTCATCATCTAATAATAAAAAATAAAGTGTCTCGACAAGAATACCATGTATATATTTTAAATGAGAAGCATGCTGCATTTTATCTTTATTCCCATATTTTTGCAATTTTTTATTCATCTGGATAAGTAGGCAGAAACAAAAACCTTGTAGCTAACTAGAATATTTGTGAAGACGTGCAAAGTAAAAAGAAAGGAAGCATACCTTGAGTTGGCCGGAATCATTAATTAAAAAATTCAGGGGTACAGTAACATCAACGATTTCTAAAGTTGATTCAAAACTTGTTTCACTTGATGACTTTAAGTTGTTCAAAATTTTCTGATTTCCATACAGTGCTCTCATAATAACCAGACCACCTGTTTCTAATTGCTTGTTTCTTTTCCTATTAGCCACATTTTGTTGTAATTTCTGAGATTTCTCTGCTGCAGCCCTTGCTTCCTTAACCTGCACAAGTATTTCCCCAGGGGAGGAGAGAGAGATTAACCAGGATATTCAAGACTTCAAAAATTATAAGAAATATAAGTATGTCCCTCCCAAGAAACTTTCATTCTAAGAATTGGAACTATATTAAGTATGCGCATTCACACCAGAGGAAATGAGAAAGACTGTCATGAAACAAACTGATTGTGTATCTGATATTTGAAAATGACGACTGAGATTGAAAATATCATAAATGCATTAAACTAGTAGTGATCAATAGTAAATATAATTATTGTCCAACTACAGCCACCTTATTTGGAACGTACTTGGATATTAACACAACCGTGATGTTGGATCCCCAGTAATATGGCAGGCACGGAACAATAGAGAAATGCAGAATTTCTAGGCATCTTACATTCAAGCTACAAGGGCATCTTACATATCATGCCAAACACTGCCTAAAAATTGATAGTTGATGCGCACACACTCACAAAGGAGTAACTGGATGATAATTGGAAGTTGCAACCATCTACGAATCCACACAACAATCAAATTGATAATATCATAAAGAATTCTCCACATTTTCAAAATCAAATGATTAAACAAAACAATCTTCAGAATTCACAATGGACAGTTACAAGTTCAACCATTGGCTGGAAACTAGATGTTTGGGAGGCCGTGGAGTTAAGGAGCCCACATACAATCACATGAAAGTGTGCCACACATTGACAAGAAGCAGATCTTGAATTGTTAAAAGAGCACATATGATCATATCACACAGTGAATAAATTAAAAGGAATAATAGAAGTCAATGCCACTGCTTTAGGCACATTAATCACCCCGTACCTGAGCAGAAGTTATCTCATCCTCCTCCAATGCCTTCTGCTTATTTCTTTTAAGGTAATAAGGTTTAATAAAAAGTTCCTGCAAACACAGCACAAATATTAGAAATGACGAGGGAAATATAGTCAAACTGTTCAATAAACCAAACAGCCACCTCTGTCACATTTAGCTGAATGCTAAATAATTATCTAATTTGCATCCTACAGTTGTTCTACATCAGAAATATTTAATAATAAAATAAAAAGAGACAAGTGTAGATCAAAGTCTTGTAACTAATCACAAAAGAAAAGTTTCAGGAAGTATTTTCTTTATTTTCAATAAATTATGTCATGCCTATCCATGTGTTCCACAAGTTGAGCATAAGACAAGGATCAAATCCGAAGAAAATTATACAGAAAAATATCACTCAAAGAAAAGAAAGCTTTAAAGACCTTTCTTGCCCAACCTTAAAGTTTTAATGTATGGTAATGCAGTAACAGAAAAAATAGTAGAGAACCATGTGAACTAGAAAAGGGAATATTGATAAATTTTAGAGAGGAAAAATTATTGGCACGTACTACAAGTCTACAACTAGTTTATATTCTTTGATGAAGCTGGTCATGCACATTATATTATTCCCCACTGACACCCCTGGCAACCATTATACTATTATAGCTTTGTTTTGAAAGATGGCTCATTTGAAACCACCCTACAGTATAAAGATGGCTCATTTGAAATCACACTCTCTTCAGCACAAGGGGAAAGTAAGGAATATAAATGAGCTAGCATTATTAAGATTCAAAGGAAAACAAATTACCACAACAAAAAAATTCCTGAGTGTAGATATTTATGGTTATAGACTTGTAGGTCTTCAGTCTTCACAAAAATAAACTAGCAGAGAGCACTTAAATAAAAAGAATTTGGCTATCGATGTAGAGTTTATTTGAATTCACCTTTAGAACAAAGTAAAGAGATGCAGGAACGACAAATGCTCCAGTAGCAAACACAGGGTTCAGATGCCTTGTCAGCAAAATCTGCAAAAATAACTCATTTATGTTACAAACGAAGTAAGTCAAACAAACTAATTTAAATTGCAATATTACTTGTTTTTAATAATAGATATATTATTATTATCTAAATAGTCACTCAGCAAGTACATGCTGTCTCAAGTTAATTACAATACCAAAAATCACAGAGGCATTTAAAGCCCAAAACAAAGCAATAGACAAGATCAAAGCCAGGTAATAGAACCAATATAAAAAAAAAAAAAAAAATTAACAGAAAAACTTGTGTCTATGTCAATAAAAGGGGTTGTCTATAGTGCCCATAGGCACATAGAGTGAATGCATTAAGTGCACATTTGGTTCATCGGTTCATTTTAGAAAAATTATCGCATATTTTTATCAGCTTTCTGAGAGAACTTATGAAAAATAAGTGATTATGTGTCCAAAACCATTGTATGAAACATAGTGAATGTTTGTCACTTATTAAGTCCAAGTAGGCAAGTACATACTTCTATATACTTAGATATTCCAAGCATCTTCACAATCGAGAACATAAACAAGCCATATTACATAGTATATCTAAATAAAAGTCAAAGCCCAAAATTTTATCTGGTATCTATCAGGCTAAACATGTAAGGAACCAAGAGTGTCCTTACAGGAATAATTAACTTCTGACCCCCACGATAGAGTTCGAATTTCCAGGAAATACCCTGAAAAGGTTAAAAAGGAATGTCAGCCAGCTTATACAACAGATAATGAACAAGCAGGGTAAGAAAATCATCTAGCATTGAACTTCAAGTGCAATCAATTTTTTTGACAAATTTAATGCCACTAACTAAATTAACCAAATTTCTTGAAGGGTGTAAGCCTAAACTGCATTATTTGATCACAGGAGGAAAAAAAATACAAGATATAAACATGAATAACAATAAGAAATTGCTAACTACATTACCTGCACTCCTATTATATACAACCAGCGTACTGAGCTGAATTTGGATAACTTCCTCCCACCACCGACTTCAATCTCAAGGGAAGAACTACAAGAACAAATGGCTTAATGTCAAAACAGACAGCACACAAGAAAATTAAAACATTGACTATCAATGGGTAACTAAAATATATATGGCCGATAATCATACTAGTGATCATGCATAATCAGCATTAGCAGTCATAATATATTATAGGTTTGATTAAAAATCATCATTATAAGAGATTCTACTCACCATTTAATAGATACAAAAGGTATATTAATTCAATTATACATAAAGTAATTTGGAATCAATAGTAAAAATCTAAACCCATAATACTGCCCAAAAATTCCAACTGTAACAGCTCCACATTTGGATCCAAACGTTTTTCCCTTACAATTCAACTCTAATCACGATAAATAATTTCATTTTTTATGAGATTTTTATGAGAAGACATTCATTAAGGCAGAGAAGAAACAAACAATGGAAATAATCATACAAAGAGTTGGGTTTTGAGTCCAGATTTGAACCCTACAAATGTATTTGTAATCATATACTGACACGACATACAACAACAAAAGCCTTTGCCAAGAAAATCATATGACATTGTTAACACTTAGCAACCAAAAACAAAACCAGAAGCCGGAAAATGACACCCCAAGTAAATTTACATCTAATAAAATTTGGTATACCTCCCAACTCTTCCCACAATGCAGCCAAGTGATTTAGGAGAAAAACGATGAGTATAATTAACTTCTGTCTCAAAGGAACCTGTGTCAAACTAAAGGAGTTGAGAAAGAGTTAATTCAGTATAGGGACAAGATGATTTTTTATTGTCCTAGTGTCCTACAAAAATATGCAATATCTAAGACACTATTTAAAAGGCAGAAGTAAAGATCTGTCATAATTTTTTCTAATTTTTTGGGTTTAGAAAAATGGATTATACAGGAAAAAATATTTTCTAATTCATAAAGTTACCAGCTCAGACTTGATTACGCAGAAAACATAGAAGTACCTTCACTTCTCCAGATGCAGACCTTCTCTGATCTTTCTTTTGCCACCCAACAGCTACAAATGAATGTGGTCCCAAAGTAAGCTCTATCTGTAACACAGATGAAAAGGGAGAGATCAAAGATAGATGATTTTCCAAAACAGTTTCATAAATCTCAAGACAACAAACAGCCAAGTTCACCAATTCTGTGCTGTAAAATACTTGACTAGCTGATCCATATATGTCCACACCATGTGATGTACAACTATTCACCTAAGTTCCATGTCATATTTTCTACTCCTCCCAAGTTTGCATCCATGTGCACTAGTTATCATGTCATTGAAGCGAAAGAAAAATTCAAGTTAGAGACTACAGAGTGTGGCATACATGTCCACTTGCTGTTTCTGACAGTTGCCGGGTCCATAAATTTGAAAGACTCAATGAACCATCTTTCAGAGACATTGCAATGCCCATTGTTGCAGCTGAGTGTGATGACAAATTACTGGAATATGAAGCACAAGAAACATAAAAAGGATCACTAAACCAGGCAGAAGAGCACTGCTGCTCAATTTCATTTACAGAATGCAAATTTCCCACCGAGTTGTCTGCACCCCAATTAGTGCACGCAGACCAGCTGAGGCAACAACCTCTATTGATGAAACTTCTGAAAGTTGATGCCTAAATACAGCAGTAGCTTCTCCACCACCTTCATCTCCATTCACTGCTAAATTACCACCAATGGTAACAGCATTACGCTTTGATAACTGAGACTGGATTTCACTTGTCATAGCCATTCTGATACCCATAAACGTAATAAAATACACAAACAATGAGACCAAAAAAAAAAACAAAGAAGATTAGCTAAAAATATAAATAGCATCATGCACAACATTGAGCTTCAACATCATTAAAGCCATTTCTATAACAAAACAAGGTGTTATGTTGTAGGCTTTGGCAATTTATGATTAAAAAATAAAATAAGCATGTCATTTTCCAAATTGAACTATTAAAACTCTAGAGTTGTTCAACAAGCAAATCCATATCGAAATTGATAATTATGATGAACAGAACAATACCCTCTGAGTAAGCCATTTCCAGCTAGATAGCGTGGCAAAGACATATTGGCCAGAATTGTACCAGAGGGTCGAAAATGCGCCGCCAATTTCTCCCGTTCCCTCATCCTCTTCAATCTCTCGAGCTCTGCCTTTATCTCTTCGGCTCCATTGAGCTTTGGACCAAGTTCCAAACCAGAGGTCAAGCCTTCCATGCCGTAGATATCATATATTTGCCTTTTATTTGGATCTGAGAGAATCTCATAGGCTTCGCATATGCGCTGGAAGTTCTCCGTGGCAATATCCTTCATCTGACAGAAGAAAACACAAGGAATGAAGAAATTGTTGAAAACGAAAATGAAACAGCGAAGAGACAGAGAAGGGGGGGAATACGTGAGGAGCTTGGTATTTATCGGGATGATAGACTTGCGCCCATTGACGATAGGCTCTGCGAATTTCTTCATCGGAAGCTTCTGGAGACAAGTTCAAGAGTGCGTAGAGTTCTCTGTTGTCCTGTGCTGCTTCGCTCGGTTCGTCCATAGCGGTGCCTCTCCCTCGTCGTGCAAATTTTGGAGGTTAGGGTTTAACGTTTAAAGGGTTTTTCGCTGACGTCACCACCAATGGTCCAAATCAAAATCAAACATCAATCGCTAGTCTTTGCGAGTCACACACTGACTGGCGCAAGCCACCACGAATTTCCACAGTCCAAACTTTTTCTAGTACTTCTACTTTACTCTCTCTTCCTTGCCCAACGTCAACGTGTTAGAACTTAGAAAAAGAAAGCGAGAGGAAAATACTAATCAGGTACTCGAGCAACTTGCTTGCAGTGTAGGAAAGGTAACAATAAAGAATAAATGGGCAATTACTCAAGGCACTCCAAGTTTTGCCAAGTACACCTTCTATATTCCTAACATTTCCTTATTATCCTTTCTCTTCCTATTTAGCAGCTGCCTCTCCCTCAAACTATCATAACCACCGCATCCAGCTAACACCGCCACCATAATCATCCAATGCCACCTCCACACCGCATCAAACCCAACATCATATATTTCCCGTTAAATTTTTGCTTTTCATAACATTATTCTTTACGACTATTTTTATTAATTAATTGTATTTTCATAATGTAAAACATTTTTCTTCAAGAGTTATAAGATTCGTTTGCTAGTAGAAGGAAAATGGGAAAAAAAATTATTGATACTCGAATCTTCTTAATAACAAAAATTAATAATTGACAACTTGTGTATGAAAAAAATGTAAAACCTTTTTTCAAACTCCTTTTTTTCTATAACTTTTACATCTCATTTTTCATTAAAATAACAAAATTCATATATGTATGTCTGCAACCTGTTCCAATGGTTTGTATATTGCAATACCATGGAATAGTCCTAGGTTCGAAACATGACAGTCTCCTTCACTCAACTTAAAAATACAACTCATACAATGTGATTTGATTTTTTGTGGATTTATAATGTAATTTCTTTTATGAATTTTGTGTTTTCCTTGTGAGTTTGTGTGAGAAAATTATTATGACTTTTTTTAAAAAACGTGGTGATTTCCTTCCATTTGTTAAAAAAAAAAAATCATTATTATTATTATTTTTTTTGCATATTTTCCTACGTTTTTTGTTATACGTGAAAAAAACGTGTTTTGCAATTTCTTTCGCAAAAATATTTTAAAATTATATTCAAATTATTTTTGATTTAGTAGCATACGAGAGTATAAAAGTCATAAAAAATGTGTTCTTAACAAAATAGAAATAAACTATCATCCACAATTGATTATGGTATTTGCATGGCAATCGAATATGTGCGAGAAATGAATTTTCATGGTCTGAGATTTCAATTATGTGAACTTTTATGTCAAAAATAGCATGGTATTACAATAAACTTCAATATTTTCTCATCTCAATCTCACTCTTGTTTGTCAAAAAATATTTTATCACCAACTCAAAAACCTATCCTATTTATTTTTTAATTCTATCTTCCCCATTTCTCCATTTCCTATTTTCAACAATTGTGTTTATCTTCATTGTGCTAACTAGGGATTTGGATCCTCTCAATTTCTTTTATCCTCCATTTTTTTTAATAAACTTTTGAAAAATTAAATGAAATTGGGATAATGTTTATTTTTTTCAAAAGTTTAATAATGAGAGAAATGGAAAAGATCTTTACTGCTAACCAGAGAACAAATGATTTTTGTTGGATAAAGGTTTTGGTAAACATTTATGAAGTAGATGCAAATATAAGCACCAATATGAATGTGTTTTATGAAATGGTGATAGAACATAAACTGCAAGATTTTTAGTCCCCTAATAAATAAGAAAGACCAAAAATATTTCTGGAGAACTCGCCTAGAAAGTTTCATGACAAATAATATTCATAAAATTTAAGTTTTCAAATGTGTTGAAACTTGAACCATATTGTGTGATTTATATAATCAACTTTACAGGGTGAGATAAGAAGTTGTCATTATAGTAATAGTAATAGTAATGTTAGGAGATTTTAATTGTTTACATGACAGACATAGCAATTGTTTGAGTGGCCATGAAACGTAAAGATGTTAGATTTTTTTTTAATCCATGAGAGTCAAATATAATATTAGGAGATTATAATATTCACATATAATATTTAACTAATTGAATTAAACTATTTCAGTAGAAGTGAGGTTGTTTGTGAAACCCATTAAGCAATTATTTTTAAAAAATATTTAGCAAAATTTTTAAAGTTATTGAGTTAAAAATATAAGGAGACGTTTGGTTTGTAAAACTAACATCAAACGTCTAGAATTTTATATTGAAGAAAAACATTTCATTCTAAATTACATGTTTAATGAAATAAATTTAATACTAAGCATTATAAAAAGATTGAAGTAATATCAATTTTAAAAATAAATAAATTAAAAATAATAATGATTTTATTTTTATGAAAAAAAAAAAACAAATGAATGAAATAGGAGCTTCCTATGGTACTTTTCATAAATCATGACCCCTGGGCACTTGTTTGTAAAAAACAAAACGACAACATTTCATGTGTACCCCCGAGGAAAGTTCGAGGAAATTTCTGCATGGTCCCAGCCAAACAAAAATTCTCCTTCTCAATAGATCACTTTTTTTTTTTAATGAATCTCAATAGACTATTGCATCACGTGTATAGTATTAATACTTGTTGGCTCTACTTATGTGAAGCATTAAATTGCTAGTTCAGTTAGGATATTTTTTCTCATCAAAGTTTTCATACCATTTTAGATTTTGAAACTCTTTTTTTTTTTGTTCCTCTCAGTATAATATACTCATCGTGATTAAAAACTAAAAGATTAGATTACTCCTCGTGTTATTTCAACGAAGCTGTTATTGTTTTTTGTTTTATATATTTTAATGTGAATTATGAGATAATTTTATCGTTAAGCAAAGTAATAAAAGGCCAAGCAGAAAAAGAAAATCACAATAGTTTATATTTTTCATTTATAATTTATATAGAAGATACCTTTATTCAATCGTGATTATCAAAAGTAAATTAACGTCTATTGAAGTCAGCAAATTCGATGTAACATCCATAAACAAAAGTATATGATAATATTTTTTATATCACCGTGTTTGCTTGTGAATTAAATATTTAAATGAATAAATAATTATTTTTAATTTATATGTAATTTTAAGTAAAAGTTAAATCAAATATCAATTTGTAAAAGTTTATTAAAATAAAAATTACTTAATTTTAATAAAGAAAAATTAAAAATAAAATAACTTTATAATAAGTTATCTAAAATTATTTATACGCAACTTATTTTCATGTTTTTTCTTTGAATTTTAATAAAGTTAATTTTTAGAATAATTAGTATTTTTTTTTATCATAAAATATTAATGGTTAGGTTGTTAATTTCTATTAACGGAGGAATCGAACCCAAAATCTTTTCATCTAATTATATTTTAATTTTAAAAAATTTTAAAATTAAAAAAAAACTTAAAAAAATAAGTAAAAATTATTTATTAATATTTATTTATTTTAAAAAATTTTAAAATTAAAATACAATCAGAAGATAGAAAAATCTTGATTTCCAATTGCATATGCATAGTTTTTATTTATTGGTGAACACTTATAATGCAAAGTTGAATAATTACAACAGCTATATATGGATGGGGGCACTGAAAAAAATATCTCAAACCCAAAACAGCGCAAACCAGGCTTCACAGACGACATGCTAAGGTTATGGTCTTTGGCCTGAAAAATCGAACATGAGCACGAAAATGAACATGGAATGTTATTTCTGATCTTCAATTCCCCTCAAAGTTATCTTCATTGTGTTGTGGTAACAGAACAGAAAATGGGGTTGCACGTGGTGGTGAAGGTGGCTAGACACAGTATAGGCCCTGTGGTGGCTTGGACAGTTTGTCCTATAGCGTTAAAGCTCTTGCTGGGTCTGAGAGTGTTCCGTGAAGAAGCCCTTTACTCAACCAGGTTTTTCTTCTTCCGATTGGGTCAGATTGTCTTCAACAGGGAATTACCATTTGCTAATGGCACAAGGTTGGAGCGAGCCTTCCGATTATTGTTTCAAACACTTACCACTGCTCCAACAACACAGGAAGAACAACTCAACCAGGAAACCTTCGATACTCTTTTATCTCTCACACTATAGCCTTAGCCGCTTTCTTTCTTTCTTCTTCTGTTTCCTTTGTGTTGGATTAATATATAAATGTTGTTCATTAATTACTTGCAGTACTCATTGTGCTGAATTATACTGTTAGTAAAATTAATTCCTGCATTTAATTAATTTGTTATTTGTTCGTCATTCTATAATCTATGGTCTGGATCTCAACTTATGGGAAACCAATTGAGTCATTAATGTGGAAATTTGTTCATTGCTCAACAGTCAGTAGCACCAACCCTTCCAGATATTCCAAATAGTAGCAAGGAAAGGTTGCTCAGTATTCTTCGCTACTCAGGATCCATAACCTAACATCTTTTATTATTGAGAAATCTTCATGATTCTCTATCTGAAACATTAGAGGCAAAATTAAACATAATTGTATCAATGTCTTATTTATTAATGAAATGATTCAAGTCCCTTGTCTAAATTTTTTTTTTTTAATAAAGTGGTGACTAAAAATTGACCCAAAATAATATTTATGGATTTGAAAGTGTTTTTTACATGCGTATTCAACAAAGTGGTGGTTTTTAGTTGTTACGATATTATTTAAAAATTATAATTTTTTTTTTTTGCTTAAAATTTGCGTGCTCAAATTTTTTTATACAGTTCAATGAATTTTAAAATTGTCTGAAGAAAGGTTTTGTTATCTTATGTGTGTTTGATATTTTTTGCACACGGTAAATGGCTGAACAAGGAGACAAGTCACAAGTCAACTCACAAGGTCTATTATCTTTGCGCAGAATAGAGTTATACAGACATTTACATTTATTTTTGTACTCCTTTCTAGTTCAACAATTTAATCCTCCGGTCTACACATAACTATGGTACTCGTAAGCAATTTTAATCGAACGTAGTAAATGATAAAAAAAAAAAAAAAAAAGGTGAATTGAGAATGATTCCACTACTAAATTGAACGATAAGATGTACTGTAGTGTAGTACATATACATAGGCAACACCACAAATAATTTAACATCTACTAATTGACAGCACATGAAAAATTCTGTATAGTGAATCTAAACTTGTTTTATTCCTGGAGGATTACAAGAAAAGGTAATTACTCCTACATAATAATGATTCCAAAATATAAATATAAATTTATTATTATTGGTATCTTAATAACTTTGGTGGCGTGTTGAGTTGAATCGTTCCGAGTGTGAGGTACCGTGTACCGGCCTAGCTAGCTGCCATTTAAAAGCCTCTGCTTCTGCTTGTCCTCGTTGTCGTCATTGATTGTGGCTAAAAAAGTCATCTCTCTCTCTCTTTTATAAAACCCCTTCGCTTTGTACTCCACACTAGTGTCACTTTTTGCTTTCGTTTTGGCGAAATGGGTCGCAATGAAGCTTTTGTAAGATGGTCGGCGATGGTTTTGTTGTTGTTACTAGGGCTGTGGCACCTACCCTGTAGCAAAGCGACGTCGTACAGGAAGGCGTACGCGACGATGATGTACGTTGGGACGCCGAGGGACTACGAATTCTACGTGGCCGTTCGCGTCCTTCTGAAATCCCTCTCCAAACTTGATGTTCAAGCCGATCTCCTCGTCATTGCTTCCGTCGACGTTCCTCTCCAATGGATTCAAGCTTTGTGAGTCTCTCTGTCTCTTTTCCACTTTCTTACTTTTGCTTTTTTTAATTCCTAATATTTATATATTTTTGGATTTATTCCTTGGTTTACGGCGTGGATTTCAATTGCTTTTCCTTTAGTGTATAGCTGTTTCCGATGAAACCAGAGCCTTCCTTCGGTAATGTAGTCATTAATAGATTATGCCTTGGAATAATTATTATTAATTAGATAGTGTAATTATTACTAGTAGATTAACGCCCATTGACCCAGTAAAATCCCATTCCCAGCCATGCCCGCTCTATTGAAATCCAATTTATTCCTTACTTTATTAACTTAAATAAGGACTATTTATTTGAGAAACTACTAACAATTCACCTACTACTAATAAATTGCTAATTATGATAATGTTTTCTTAAAATTACATACTGACAATGTTTTTTTTTATTGTGGTTCACAAGTGATTATCATTAATTGACATTATAAAATTTTGAGTTAATGATAAAAAAAATCTATTTATAAGAATATGTTGTTAGTATAGTGAGTAGAAATTAGAGAGTAATTTAAACAACGTTAGCGCGTTAAGTACAAAGGCAGCAGGACGGTTTGTAGCCGTTTTTTGGTGGCACGCCACCAAACAGTTACTAGTTGTATTATTGTATGACCACCTCACCTGACCTGCCTGCCGCTTAAATAAAGTTGTACAGTATATTATATTATTACGTCAGAGGACAGGGGGAGGCTGCAGGCTGGTGCGGTGGGGTTTCGGACGCTGAGCCTTCATTTCATTATTTTATACTATAACTAATAATTTCTCATACACTTGTTACTATTGAGTTTTAAGTATTTTGTCCTCAATACTAACATTAAACTATTCATTATGAACGATATTCCCGCTGGATTTGTTTTCCATCCAACCCCAACGGCCACGACTTTTTTCCTTCAGCTTCTAACATTTTATTTCTCTTTTAACTCTCTTCTTGTCAATCAACAATCAACAACTTAGTTCTCTATTGTCTATCTTCTATACTATATTTAAAAGCTGTCTAGGTGTTGCCATATGTCAATTTTTAATCTAATCTTTTCTAACCTTAGTTATTTTATTGTTTTCTATTTACAATTTATTTGACTGCTTTAATTTTCTTACCCCTCAGCACGAGATTGTTGATCTAGTATCTCTTTTAAATGTCCTTTTAAATCATTTTCTAGCAGTTATAATTACATTTCATGTGTTCTCTATTTTCTTGAAAACATAAGAGTGTATAATATTTGCATTTGATAATTCAAAATTAATGAAGAGAATTTGCAAGTAATTTATTTATTTTTTGAGTAATGTTGCATCATCATCTTATAATATTCTCTCGTTCATCTTCTTAATATTATATTGAAATATTAAATAGAAAATTAAATTCATTTAATTTAATGGAGAAGGCATGAATATGCCTTTGCCAAATAGTGAAGTTACTTTCACTAACTGGTCAAAGCAATTCTTACATGTTACTTTCACGAATTTCCATAAATGCTCAATATAGTAGTTCTGTGATGTCCAAGTTAATTTAATTACGGAAACACGCTTTGACGTTTGTTCCATGACCATCCAATCAACCAAGCAATTTTGTGAGAGTAGGGCACAGACGTTTCCAAGTATTGTTGTTTGGTCGGGGAAATTAATAAATAACCACTGTTTATTTGGTTGGTTATTATCATCAGTGAAGAGGAAGATGGTGCGAAAGTAGTAAGGGTGGAAAACATGGAGAACCCGTACAAGCATCAAGATAATTTTGACCAGAGATTTAAATTATCATTGAACAAACTCTATGCATGGAGCTTAGTGGAGTATGACAGGGTTGTCATGTTGGACGCTGACAATGTCTTCCTTCAAAACACCGATGAGTTATTTCAATGTGGACAATTCTGTGCTGTCTTTATCAATCCTTGCGTCTTCCATACTGGCCTCTTCGTCTTGCAGGTAACAATAGTATTCACCTATATCATGTTCTTAAATGCAATAATGCCACATTGGTTCTAATATTTGATACTTGCAGCCATCAATGGTCGTGTTCAAGGACATGGTTCATGAATTACAGAATGGGAGAGAAAATCCAGATGGTGCAGATCAGGGTTTTATAGCTAGCTACTTCCCCGAGTTGCTTGATAAGCCAATGTTTCATCCACCTGCAAATGGCACCAAACTTGATGGAACATATAGGCTTCCTTTAGGTTATCAAATGGATGCTTCTTACTACTGTAAGTTCTTTCAATATATATGTTTTAAAATAAACTTTTGAATGGTGAAATTAATCTAAGTTTACACTAATGCTCTTCTTGACTACAGACCTTAAACTTCGCTGGAGCGTACCCTGTGGACCAAATAGTGTGATCACATTCCCAGGGGCACCATGGTTGAAGCCATGGTATTGGTGGTCTTGGCCTGTTCTGCCATTAGGTCTCCAGTGGCATGAACAACGCCGTCAAACTATAGGGTAAGTCCAAATGGGGTTAATCAGTTTTGGTGTTCTCTAATTTTATTAAGACTTTCTGACACAAAATCATTAAGGGGGTCGTCAATACCTGAAAAACAGGATTTCAGAAAATATCTTAAAGTGATAGATTATTATCCATGTAACATTATGTTTTAATCTCTATTTCAATTATATTTTCTCACTATTGTAAAAATTGAGCCATCATTATTCATTGGTGCAGGTATGATGGTGAGATGGCTGTGATACTTATCCAATCAGCAATATATGTGGGAGTAATAGCAATGACGCGTTTGGCAAGGCCAAGCTTCTCAAAGCTATGCTATAGGCGCTCTGATAAGAGCATCAACCTTGTGCATAACAGCCTCAAATTAGTAGCTTTGTGGTGCATCCTTGCTGCTTACGTAACACCATTCTTTATCATTCCTCACACGGTTCACCCCCTTCTCGGTTGGATCCTGTATTTGCTTGGTACTTTTGCATTTTGCTCAATTGCAATCAATGTCTTTATGCTACCATCGTTACCAGTTTTGGTACCATGGCTTGGAATTGTTGGGGCCCTGTTGGTCATGGCATTTCCTTGGTATTCTGATGGGGTAGTGAGAGCATTGTTTGTCTTTGCTTATGCCTTCTGTTCTGCACCATTTTTGTGGGCCTCTATGGTGAGGATTGTTCAAGGTCTTCAGTTATCTCTAGAAAGGGAAGCTTTTCTTCCAGCAAGATTGGGAGAGTCTTCGCCATATTCATGGTTTAACAAGTTATATTGAGTTGTCTAGTTGGACACAACACAATACAAGTTCTTGGCAGGCTCAGCAAAAATAGAAGGGAGCATGATACATTAAATACCAAACATGCCAGTAAGGCTTCACAATGAATCCAATCAACAACTCAAAATTAGTTTGAGACTTGACTGGTTAATTTATTGAAGTTGGTTCATGAATTGAATTTGAGTTGAAAATTCAACTCATTAAACAGATGGGCTGATCTTGAATTATGTATAGTAGTTGGACTGGTTTGATTGATATATCATATATGTATGTGTTATATGAAAAGAATAATACAATTTTTTATTTACATAAAGTATCAAACTAAATAATGTGTTTTCACTTATGTTGAACTTATATTATTAATTTTTAAATTAAACTCGTGATTATCATGCTTTCCAATTAAAATTGAATCAAGGTTAGACAAATACTCACTGATTTAAATTTAATTATCATGTCTATAACCAAGTACAATGAAAGTATATACCAGTTGCTTTTGTACCAACTGGGGAAGTGGTTGATTATTCTTGTAATTGATCCTCCTTTTCCTTTAGTTCCACGAGAGGAAATAAAATAAGAAGGGGAAAATATTTTATAATTAAATTTTTACTTAAAAGAATTTTCTTTAATGTAGTGCTCAATTTGTTTAGGGTCAAAAAATGCTTCGTCCTCTCTCTTTTGAAAGATGGTAGCACGTTCGGTAACTCTACTCTGGAGCTGTTTAGCTCCATCCAACGCCCAGTCGTCACACCTTTTTGCCTCCCTCCATGCTGCCTCACACCTTAGCCACCACCAATCTTTTGTTGCAGCCCTGAAAAACACTTGTAGTGTCACGACCCACTCTAGAGTTATGATCGGCGCACAGGCTACACTTCCCTTAGCCTGACAACAAAATCTCACTAAAACATAATTTAGAATAAATATAAAAGGACTACCAAAAATCCGGCAGAACCTCTCCTAAAAATAGGATAAACACATAAGAATTTCACCTGTGAATTTCATATATATAAAAATTGAGATGTAAACTGAGGTCCTCGATCCGATATAATAGACAATGGCACTCCATGCAAGGATACTATCCTCTCTATATAAAGCTTAGCATATTGAGTTGCTAAATAGGTAGTTTTCACAAGCAAAAAGTGTGTTGACTTAGTCAATCGATCCACAATCACCCAAGCTGAGTCATACCCCTTTAAGGTTCTAGGTAATCCCGTCACAAAATCCATAGTGATCCTTTCCCATTTCCACTCAGGTATGTCAATCCTCTGGGATAAACCTGCAGGCTTCTAATGTTCTGTTTTAACCTGTTGACATACCAAGCATTTAGATACAAATTCAGCTACATCATTTTTCATCCCTTCCCACCAATAAAATTCTTTCAAGTCTTGGTACATTTTAGTAGAACCTAGATGAATCATGTATGAGGAATGATAGGCTTCTTCTAAGATCTTCTTCCTTATGTCTCCTGCATTAGGAACACATAGGCGGGTACCAAAGTGTAAAATGCCTTTAAAATCAACCACAAAATCAGAAACCTTTCTTGCTCGAGTCTCTTCTATAATCTTCCTTAAACAAGGGTCTTCACCTTGAATTGCTTTAATGGTATCCACTAAAGTGGAACGAGTCTGAACATGTGTTACAAGTGATCTAGTACCTGTGACCTCAAACCTCACTCCCTTAATTACAAGATCTTGAAACTACTTCACAATGGGTCTCTTAACTTCAACAATGTGAGTGAGGCTACCCATAGACTTCTTACTTAAGGCATCAACAACGACATTTGCTTTACCCGGATGGTACAATATCATACAATCATAGTCCTTTAAAAGCTCCATCCACCTCCTTTGCCTTAAATTCAAATCCTTTTGTTGAAAGATGTACTTAAGGCTCTTATGATCAATGTAAATTTCACAAGTTTCACCATATAGGTAATGCCTCCAAATCTTAAGAGTAAAAATCACGGCTGTCATTTCCAAGTCATGTGTAGGATAGTTTTGCTCATGCCTCTTAAGTTGTCTAGAAGCATAAGCAATCAACCCTCCCAGCTGCATCAACACACACCCCAATCCAACTCTGGATGCGTCACAATAAACAACATAACCATCACCACTCAAAGGTAAGGCTAAGATAAGGGCCTGAAGTCAAACAATCCTTTAGCTGTTGAAAACTTTGCTCACATACATCACTCTATTAGAACATAACTTGCTTCTGTGTTAACTTGGTTAGAGGAGCTGTTATTCTAGAAAAGTCTTTAATAAATCAATGATAGTATCCGACAAGGCCAAGAAAGCTACGAATCTCTGACACTAACATAGGCCTAGACCAAACCTGGACCACTTCCACTTTTTTCATATCTACACTTATTCCATCTTTAGATACCACATGGCCTAAAAAGGTCACACTATCTAGCCAGAATTCACATTTAGAGAATTTTGCATATAACTTATTCTCCCTTAAAGTTTGCAAGGCTAACCTTGAGTGTTGCTCATGCTTCTCCTTACTTTTAGAATACACTAAAATGTCATCAATGAAGACTATCATAAAGTGATCTAAAAACGAGTTGAAGACTCAATTCATCAAGTCCATAAAAGCTGTAAAGGCATTGGTTAGTCTAAAAGACATAACCAAAAATTCATAATGTCCATACCGAGTACGAAAAGCTGTTTTAGGAATATCCTCCACCTTTATCTTCAACTGGTGATACCCAGACCTCAAATCAATCTTTGAGAAACATTGAGATCCTTGAAGTTGATCAAACAAATCATCAATGCGAGGTAAAGGATACTTATTCTTCACAGTTACCTTATTTAATTGCCGATAATCAACACAAACGAAGTAAACCATCCTTCTTTTTAACAAACAACACAGGTGCACCATAAGGGAAACAACTAGGACGAATGAAACCTTTGTCAAGAAGATCTCTCAACTATTCCTTCAACTCCTTAAGCTCGATAGGAGCCATCCTATACGGAGGTATGGATATAGGTTGAGTTTCTGGAAGCAATTCAATGTCAAACTCTATTTGTCTATCTGGTGGTACACCAGGTAACTCTTCAGGGAAAACATTAGGGTATTCACATACTACTAGAACTTGTCCTAACTCTACAACTGACAAATCAATTTCTTTCACCATCGCAAGGTATCCATAACAACCTTTCCTCAACAACCTATGAGCTTGCACAACTGAGATTAAGTTATTTGGTGACCAACTTTAATCACCTTGAAACACAAAGGTCAGTTCCCCTGGCATAACAAACTTCACCATCTTATTGTGACAATCTACAACAGCATGACAAGAGGACAACCAATCCATACCTAGGATCACATCAAAATCTACCATATCGAGCTCTATAAGGTCTATTAACAAAGATTTCCCCTCTACTAACATCTCACAGGATTTGTACACTAAATTTGCTAATAAAGAGTGACCCATAGGTGTAGCCACTATCAAGGGTTCATCCAAAGATGATGGATCTCTGTTAAAGGTAAATGCAAATAAAGGAGACACAAAAGAGCGCGTAGCTCTAGAGTCAAACAAAACATATGCATTCTGAGAGTTTATGGAAAGTATACTTGTCACAACAACATTGGAAGCTTGGGCATCCTAACGAGTTAAAGTGAATACACGAGCCTGCCCTCCATTGGCTTGACCATGTCCTTTGCCTCTAAGTCCTCTACCTCCTAATCCTTTATCACCACGATGTGAGTCATTTGGCGCACGCGATCCAGAACTACTAGGCTGCCCCAATTGAACCACATGCATTACACTACCATTAAAAGAAGGTTGAGAAGATGACTGATAATCGCATTAGATACGTAAATATTACATCATATTTTGTAGTGATTATCCAATGTTCTCAGGATTTTTGACTTAGTTTGAAATCATTTAATATAGATTTGTATAGTTTGATAATTCTAACCCTAGGAAGTTATTTTATGAGAAATATACTCTAATTTATGAGTGCAGGCCTAGATTCAATAGTAAAAGGAGAATACAAGAAGAATGCAGATCTCGCTAAGCGACCCATCTCGCTCAGCGCTTCACTCGCTGAGCGCAACATTAAGCTACGCGAGCTAGGCGGTCTATGATGCGCTGAGCGCCATATCGCGCTAAGCGACATTTTCATTTGAACTGAATACGTGCTTAGCGGGACATCGCGCTTAGCGGAATTTGCTTTCGAACTAAATATGCGCTTAGCGGAAGATTGCGCTTAACGGAACACCTGTTCTTGAGATGCATTATGCAGTGTCCTGCGCTTAGCAGAAGGTTGCGCTAAGCGAGACTTCGACTATATAAGCTGCACTTATAATATTTTTGAAGCATTCAGACTTTGGTGGATATGGTTGAGCTGCTTCCTCTGTTTTCCCCTGTTTCCTCTGTTCTCTTTCCTCCATTTTTGTAACCTTTTCAAAGCTTCTCATGACAATGAGAGGCTAATCTATTAGTGTTAAGGACTTGAAACTAGGTGCTGACCATGTAAACGCTTTTCTTCATATCTATTCATTGAAATATTCAGTTTAATGTTCAGTTCTCTATCTTTATTCTTGTTATATGATTGGATCAGTTATATATACATGTTTTAGAGTTTACCTGCCATTGACAGATGCTGTTGAACTTGGATCTGAGTTTGAACTCTAATAGAATGTATTTCTAGACATAGGATAGACTCCATTAGCTTCGCAAAGATCTCTAAGCTTCATCAAACCACTCAACTGAACTTACCAAGACATCGGAAGTGAGGTTGAGCAATTTAGGCTTGATTTGATGAGAGATCACGTTTTGAGCACTTTTAGATCAAAGTTAATCTGAACTATTAATGTGAATGGAGAATATATCTTATATGTTTACATGGGAAGCAAACCGGTTGAACCAAATCCTCAACATATCCATTACTCCATTCTAAAACTCAAGCACGCCAACTGTTCGATCATAGTCTTGAATCAACATTGTTGTTTTTATTGTTTATCGTTAGTGGTAACTATAGGGTTTAGTTTAATTTCTGTTATTATTTATGTTTCACGAACAACCAACTTTAAAAACCAAACTAGTGTTTAGGAATTGATTACTTTACTGATAGTCAAATATGGACAATTCCCTGTGGATTCGATACTGGGATCTTCCCTTTTAAACTACTTGTGTGATATTTGGTACGCTTGCCAAAATTATCCATCAATGACATGGGGCAGTTTCTAGCAAAATGTCCAACTTGCCCACATCGATAACAACCAGTTGACCCATGCCTACAAGGTCCAGCATGTGTCTTCCCACATGTGACACAAACAATATGGGTCCAATCTGAAGTAGCATGATATTGTGGAACGCCTCGACTATTAGCAGTGCTAGTTGCTTAGTAAGCTTGAGTGACATGTGATTGTCGACCCCCATGTTAACCTCGATGATACTGATTGACATCATCCCTGAAGCCTCCGCCACTATGTCCCTGATTGTCGATCCCACATGTGTTTCTAGGTGGGATCTCTTGCGTAAGTCATAGTGACTCCCACCCCTGTCTCTATTCCCTCGCTCCACAATCAATGCCTTATTCAAGGCTTACTCATAAGTCATGTCATCCTGCCGTGCAATCGTCCTGAACAAGTAACTCTTCAAGCCTTCCAAAAACCTCTGTACTCGTAGCTTCTCAATAGCCACCAAGTGTGGTGCATATCTAGAAAGTTGCATGAACTGAATATTATACTCCATCACTATCATCTGCTCTACCTGCATGAGTGTCTCAAACTCCCGTGCTCTACTATCTCTAACACTTTGAGGTAAAAAGTGAGCTAAGAACAACTCAGTAAACTCATTCCAAGCCAAAAGAGATGATCTTGCTGGTCTTGCGAGAAGCATGGTCTCATACCACCCCCTCGCCACATCACGCAAACGGAAAGCTGCCAACTGAACCATGCGAGTATGAGAACAACCTAAACCTTGACATATCCATGACACCTCATCTACAAAAGATTGAGGGTCCTCATAAATGTCTAAGCTGCTAAATGTTGGTGGATTAAGCTTTGTAATGCATTCAGGGAAACCTCCGCTCTAACAAGCTAACCAAGTGGCTATTCCACGTGTGCCCCTTCTTCACTAGTCTCAGAACCTTATGGTTGTTGTCTCTGATTCCCAACCACATCAACTAGCTGTTGCAATACTTGTTGCATATTTTGCATGTTAGCGGTTAATTGAGCTATGGCGGGGTTCCCACGTGTAGCTCTATGAACCTCGACCTTTGGTATCCCACTACCCCTACCATGTCTTCCCCGACCACGACCACGACCTCTCGGGGCAACATTTTAGGGTTAAGTAGAAGCCTCATCAGAAACTGGGTCATTAACAGGTCGGCTCCCTAGCAGCATCCCTTCCTAATAATGAGGATCGAGGATATATACATAAATATAAGGAAAGAATTGAAAGACAAACTTAAAGTCAAAAACACCGACTAAGACAACAAACTCCAGTCTTACATTGGATTGTCCTAGTCTCCTGCATGCAAGTTATGCTCGGGTACACAAATTACAAACAAGATTCTACAACAAACCAAGGTAATGTAGCTATAAGACCCTTAACCAGGCTCTGATACCAACTTTGTCACAACCTACTCTAGGGTTATGACCGGCGCACAGGCTACACTTCTCTTAGCCTGACAACAAAACCTCACTAAAACATAATTTAGAATAAATATAAAAGGGCTACCAAAAATCCGGCAGAACCTCTCCTAAAAATACGACAAACACATAAGAACCTCATTTGTGAATTTCATATATATAAATATATATAATTAGACCCAACAAACAGTTCATATCACCATGTGAATCATTTATAAAATATACAAAGTTTCTCAGAACATGATAAATGCATCACTTACATACAAAGCAAGAGAACCCCCATACAACTAAAAAAAAAAAAGATTTACTAACAACTTAACTCTAATCCTAAGTCTATCTCTATAACTACAGATGCATCATACTGGAGTTATCAAAACATACTCTCCATTATGAACAATGGAGACCTACCAAAAAGATGAATAATTCTTGAATGAATCAACCAATCACAGGAAACTTGCTACTCTAATACTTGCGAATCTGAAAGGAAAAGAAATGAGAATAGGGTAAGTCACAAGGACTTAGTAAGAGCATAAAATACAAAGTGAATAAAAAGAAGAAACGACCATTGTAAAAAATTTTCATCCAAAGAATTTAAATGATTTAGAATAAAAAAAAGAAATCACAATTCACATTTTGAAGAATAACATTTACTCACTTAATAACTCATCATAAATATAATTATGCATCATACACATGCATAATTGACATTTATACTAACATTCAATTTACTATATACACATAGACCACATTTTCTCTTCATTGTGGTGAACGGTAATTATATTGCATTATCTCTTTGTTGCAGTGAACGGTAACTATACTGCATTATCTCTTCGTTGCAGTAAACGGAAGTTATCTATATATTTATGAGTATTTAACTCTTCGTTGTAGCAAATGGTGACTAATAAAAAACTCTTGATAAGAACTCACTTTCCACATTTAACTCACATTATCAAAACTACGAAAATCAAATACAGTAAGGTAAAATACATACTTAGTATACTTATTCTTCTTCCTCAAATACTCAAATGGGAACCAAAATCACAAGGAAACTTATATTAAAGTTTACTTTTTCTAAAAATAAACAGTCACTTAGTAATATATCTACTCACATATAAGAAGGACCTGAATCAATGACTTCCAACGCTGTCAGAGGGAGCAACCACAGTATTTGCCAAAGAATTTAAACATGAAAAATAAAAGAATCACTTATTAGACAAAATCTCTAAGTTAACGTACTTAGGGTTTTAAGGGAACAACAATAACCATAAAAATCACATATCTAGCTCTCTCTACAAGACCCATTACTAATCTCTAACATATAAATACACTAATCTATTCCAATGGGTTACTAAAAATTTTACTGCGAGAACACAAATGCTTAAATCATGTACTCCATCATTGGAATACTTCAAGGTGACGGTGAAGAGAATGAAAAATAGGGGTTTGAAGATGATGGTGGGAGGAAATAGGTGAAAAGAAAAGAAAAAAAAAATGAAAAGAAGGAAAATGAAAACGTGCAGGGGAAAGGAGGGGGAAAGAATGGAAGAAAGGGAAAAAAGATGAGGGTTTAGGGGGGGGAGGTTGATGAAAAAGAAAAGAAGAGGTAGGGGAGAGAGATAGTTGTTTTTGTTTTATAATATAATAATAATAAAAAAAATGAAACAGTTCATTTCATGTAGCATTTCACTCAACCAATTTTCTCCGCCTTACATCAAAGGAGATGACCTTGCCGTCAAAATTCTAGAAGAGGAGTATCTTGTTGGCTTGGCTGAGTGCAAGCACAACCTCCATGGCCGACTGATCCTTCCTAAGGGTTCCACACCTCCTAGGACTCATGATTTGAAGGAGAAACTATTCAAGGTTTGGCATACACCGGACAACTGGAAATTGGTCTCCTTAGGGTGTGGATTCTTTGAGTTTTCGTTTGCTAATTTGGAGGATATGCGCTGCTTTCTAGCTAGAGGATCCTATAACCTTTCTCCTAGGATTCTTAGACTCTTTGCTTGGACACCGAACTTCAACCCTCATCTAGTCAAGCAAACCAACGCACAATGTTGGGTATATATTTTTGGTTTACCGCAAAAATATTGAAGACAACGTATTCTGTTTTCTATTGTCCACGACATTAGTTCTTCTTTGGCTGTTGATGAGGCTACGACCTCTAAACGTTTGGACATTTTGCTAAAGTCCTTGTTGATGTGGATTTGAAGAAACCGTTGAGAGACAGGATCATGGTGGAGAGAAACGATTTTGCTTTTTATGTTGATTTGGTTTATGAACGTCTTCCAGAATTTGCAGCAATTTCCAAATCATTGGTCACTCTTTGGTAAGTTGTAAGCACACTAAACCCTTGGCCAAGGGTAGGGAGGAACGACCGCAGCTAGCACCTAAGGCAAAACCGTAGTATGTGCTTAAACCAACACAACCTCAAGTACACCATGATCATGCTAAAACAAAACACGACCATGTTGAAGCAGAGCATGACCATGTTGTAATAGAGAAACAGGGCACCACAGCCATGCTGAAAAAGAGCATGGCTGTGTTGAAGCAAAGTACGTCCGTGCTAAAGCGGAACACACCCATGGAGATGTAGAGCATGGCTGTGCTATGGTGAAGAGGAATTTGTCCTCAACTCCCCTGTTTTAGATGCGGAGGTGGAGCATTCAGATTCCTTTGCCTTTGGTTACAGGATTCGATGCCATGAGGCATGGGCAAACATGGTTAAGGATTTTGAACAACATTCACTAGGCAAAGAGGAACCATTCCAGCTAGTGGTTTCCAAATCTAAAAAGAAAAATAACTTCAAGAGGCACCATGATACGACAGGTAACACAGAGAGATATCATATAACTTCTGCGAAGATGAGAGCCCCCGAGATGAGGGCGAGGATATCATAGCTAATGAAGGTGGGAATGAGATCAAGGAAATCAAGCAACAGAGGATGTTGTTCATGAAGCGAAAGGTTCTACGCAGATTAGTTTAAAGACACCAATTTCGAATGCTAATGATGTTTCTTTAGAGGTTTTAGCTATTACCTCTCAGAATCCCAACCCTAACACTAGATGGGTAAGAAATTGGACAAAGAAATTATATGAAGAGGAGGTTAGATCCCCTAAGTTACACCCTCAGGTTCAAACGAATATGGGGCTTATCTCGCATTTCCTTAATAAGGAGGATGATATAAAATCCTCCTCCATGAGCATGATAGGAATGGAGGATCAATCTCAAAAAAAGAAAAAGAAAAAATGAGTAAAAGTGTGTAGGTAACACTACATCACAAGTTCACTAAGTTACTTTGTTAGCATTGCTTTTAATCATGGATTTTGGCCTAGTCCCCTATATTGTTTAATGTTTTCTTTTTGTGGGTCTTAGCCTAATCCCCCCACATTTATCTTGTTTCTTTTTTCTTTTTTTTCAATAAAATACAGTCACCTTTGTTCATGATAGGGGAGTCATGGGATTTTTAACTCTGTTGGATTTTTCATAGCCATTCTCTTTAGACTTTGGTAGACTGCAACTTATATTTAAAATAAATTTCTTCAATCTCACCTTTCTCTTTGATCACATAATAGAAAAAAAGTAAATTTGAAAAGATATTAATACACTTCGAAGAAAGCTCAATGAGCAGATGAGAAAAAGAGTATATGGTATAAAAAATAAAACCATCCTCGAACTATATATTGACTATCAAATTGGCCAAACTATATATTCTGACATCCTTTTCGATACTCTTAAGTATACTCTTGAGTGATCATTTCCCAAGCCTTTTTTATTGTAGTGGTAGCTTCGCACTCTTTCTTCACAAGGAGCAACATTGCTATATATTAACGTATAAAACCTATTTAAAAAAAAAAAAAAAAAGATCTCCACATGAATATTACTCAGAATTTTCGTTTTGTTAATCATGTAAACGCTTTATCGCTTTAATTAAACTACTTATAGTTTTCATTAAAAAAATTAGATGAATAATAGTATTTTGTAGAGTTCCTATTAAACTCTGAGCAGAGTAATATTAATTTTACAATTTCTTTTAGATAAAAGAGTGAGATAAGGAAAGGAAAAGAGAAAATTGTAGTATTAGATAAGTAAAACATTATTTAAAAAAAAAAAGAGTAAATAGTGAAAGGATTTTAAACTGTAATTCAATTATAAACCGGCATACAATAGTACAATTTATTTTTACAACATTGTTTGTATCCACGCAATAATGCTTGATAAGTGATAACAAATGCATAGGTCGATCCAACGATAACATAACAGAGCACTGAGCAGTGTAGCCAAAGAAAGTCTTTGCAGAAGTTACAACCGGACACACCACACCACACTACCGTGGCGGGGCTCCCTTCCCATGAAACTTGAAACTCTAATCACCATTGATTTTTTCCGCCATAATCAATAGCAGTAATTATGATTTATGAATGACTTTTTATTTTTACAAGTTTGGGAAAATATTGTCTCATTGCCCCCCTTCCCCTTTTGTGACGTAAATTAAAAGTGAGAAGACAAGGTTCGGGCCCCAACGTTGGTGGGCTCGTAAAGGCAGGGTGGGGCCCACTTTGTCTGGTGAAAAAGGTTGGAGTTGGATGGGCAAAAATGCAAAAATATTATATTATTTTTTTATCCATGCCTGGACCATCATGTGTCATGATCACATTACATATCACCCCCCACCAAAATGACCGTTTGAAACACGGGATGAATTAGTGTACATGGACTGCAAAGATAAGAGACCAATCAATGGACCCCATTCTATCGAGTATTTCCAAAAACATTCACCATCTTATTCTCATTTGTAGTAGTTTACAACCTATATTGTGAGTAATCCTAGTTAATGAACCAAATAAACAAAATGGAAGCTACAACAATTGCTCTAATTAGTTATCACATGCATCCACTTTTATAGCATCCCACCTTTAACTCCGGAACGCAATTGAGTAGAGCATGTAAAGAATAAATAAAGGAATAACAACAGAAAAACTGAAAAGTGACTAGCTCATCACATACTAAAAAGGGAATGCTAAATTAAATTAATTAAAACAGCAACACTGGAAAGATTTTTTTTTTTCCTTTTACAAGTATATACACGAGAATAATATGAAGATTGGAGTGGCAACTAGCTAGACGTGATTACTACTATATATTAATCATAGTCAATTATTGGAGTCGAGAGACATGCTAGTACCTAGGTGGTATCTTTCTAAGAGATACCAAGCCAAAAGGATACCCAGTAGTTTTAGAGCTCAAGATTTTGTGTGCATTACCGCAATGTCAACCAACCAACAAATTTCCAAAAGGCTACATACATCAACAATTTTTAGCTTCCAAAAGCTGGTACCCCAGTAAAAATGACCGTTGGAAAGACCATATTTTTTCTTTTAAAAAAAACACAACCTTATAACTTATAACTACTAATCTCAATAGTGTTTGTCTTACTATAAAATATAAAAAAATGGCTGCCTCTGTCTATCTTCTCGCTTTTTGGTTTGCACGTTGCACATTCCTCTAATATTTTAAGAAGAGAATTTCCATACAAATATAAACACAGTAGTGAATAGTGAGTAGTGTCTCCGTGCGCTATTATCTAATTAATGGCTTCTTCTTCAGTAGTCATGGTGTCACTGGTGCAAGTAGCGATTGTGGTTTTCACTTTCCATGCAGCAACAATGAGATGTGAAATATTATCTTCCAGTTCCACGAACTCCTCCAAGAGTAGCCACCACTGGATCGGACCAGTTGGTCACCGTAAAATCACCGTTGACATTAACGGCGGTGGCCACTACCGGTCCGTCCAAGACGCCGTCGACGCCGTCCCCGACAACAACAGAAAGAATATCCTTATTAAAATCAACGCCGGATGCTACAAGTATATATATAAAGTTCATTAATTAATTAATTATAATCATAGCTTTATTATTTATTAACCATATTAAGTACGTCATCGTTTGGCAATGGTGCAGAGAAAAGGTGGTGGTGGCTGCGACGAAGCCATACATAACGTTTGAAGGGGAGGGTAAGGAAGTGACGGTAATAGAGTGGCATGATCGAGCGAGTGACCCAGGTCCCAGTGGACAGCAGTTGCGTACTTACAGAACCGCTTCAGTTACTGTTTTTGCCACCTATTTTTCAGCCAGGAACATCAGCTTCAAGGTACTATAACTACGTTTATGGGAGGGACGAGAAGGAGTTATCTCTATGTATTGTTTCATCACACATGTTTTCCTTTCTCTTAAAATGTACTCTTCACTAAACTATAATTATGTTTTGTTGAAGATAATGTATGCAAGTGGAGTCCATACATCTGAGTAAAGTGTTTCAACTTTTTAACTTTAGATAACTGCAGCTTTTTCCTCTCATGAGTATTTATTTCTCTTGGTTCTCTAAAATTTGTCTGTCGTACACATTTAATTTGAACCTTTTGGAAAGCAAGAAATGAATGAATGAATATTTATTGCAGAACACAGCACCTGCACCAATGCCGGGGATGCAGGGATGGCAAGCGGTGGCGTTTCGGATATCGGGCGACAAAGCATACTTCTCCGGTTGCGGATTCTACGGAGCACAAGACACACTTTGCGACGACGCAGGGAGGCATTACTTCAAGGAATGCTACATCGAGGGATCCATCGATTTCATATTTGGGAATGGGAGGTCCATCTACAAGGATTGTCAGCTACACTCAATTGCAACCAGGTTTGGTTCCATTGCGGCCCACGATAGGAAACACCCAGAGGAGAAGACAGGCTTCGCATTCGTACGATGCAGGGTCACTGGTACGGGCCCGCTCTATGTGGGCCGGGCAATGGGACAGTACTCAAGAATTGTCTACTCCTACACATATTTCGATGATATCGTTGCACATGGCGGTTGGGATGATTGGGACCATGCGGACAACAAGAACAAGTATGTATGTACTATGTAACTAATTAACTAACCTAGCTCCTCATTTCTTAACAAATATATGTTAATGTGGATTGGGATTCACAGGACTGTGTTCTTCGGAGTGTACAAGTGTTGGGGACCAGGAGCAGAGGCTGTACGTGGGGTCTCGTGGGCCCGAGACTTAGATTTCGAATCTGCTCATCCATTTATCAGGAAGAGTTTCGTCAATGGCAGACACTGGATCGCGCCATCTGATGCTTAGTCATCACGTTTTTCTTAACCTTACTTACCATTCTTGTATCCTAAATTCATTTATTTCTTTGTTTGTTTTTGTCAATATTGGAATTCATTGATTCCCTCTTTGTAGAATGGCCATCCTAGTGTAGTGTTCGATGATTTTTTCATTGAATATTCTTTTATCAACTCCAAAAAATTTAGTAAATAAATCCATTATTATGATGGTTCAATCTTTTGTTTTGAATTTTAATATATGATATGGATATGAAATTCTGATCGAGTTTCACAATGGTGATAAAGTATTGTACTCATTACTTCCACCAACGCGAGGAAAGCAATGTTACATGTTACTGTGAATTTTCTGAAGTATAGCAGGAAATGTCACCCTTAAGGGGCATAGTTTTAGCTACGACCAGTAAAATTTTCTCTTAATAGAGGAACCCAAAAATGAGCTCTTTTAAATTTCTTTTCTCAAATATCTAAAACTTGAACTTTCTAATGATGTCAACTTGCTTGTATTTAGTTATCCAGGACCAGGAACCACTCCGCTTCTTTGGAGGGATGCTTTAGGGGCTCGTTATTTAAATTCTCTTTTCTTTAGAAAAAACAATGCTTTTATTTGAGTTTTTTTTTTTTAATTGTATTGACTAGAAATTTCTTGATTCAGGTTGAGCAAGTTTAGAAAGATGAACTCTGTTAAACAAAATGAAGTTATAGATGAAAAATACGATCACTTTTTTTTTTTTAATTGGAACTTTCTTCCATTGTCATGCTAACTAATGTCATACTAACTACAACAACGCTTTATGATGATTCGATTCATATTTATTTTATCTTCACTATTTTTTTAAGAAAAAGCCTTAAAAAGCTAGTTTTTTGTACATCCATTTTGAATTATTAATTCTGTATAAAACGAAAATATAAACTATGAAGCAAATTCTAGATATTTGTTAAATCTCGCCGATTATATAAAAGAGCATCAGAAAATCAATTACAAAAAGTGAATTTAGGGCTACATTCAAATTCTCATAAACATGGAAATCGTGATTACCGGGGCATATATTACTTTAACCCTTCTTAGAGAAAAATCAATTACAAAAAGTGAATTTTTACTGTTCAAAACTAAAAGTATACCCAAGTATTCACCGTTTTATGATGGTAACAGTAGCTTTATAAGACATTTATCACTTTCTATGAGCAAGTAGAGAAATGTTGCGATGACACATTTACATAAATCCCACCAAATCTAATTAATTCCCCTTTCGGTGAGAAATTCGTTCCCAAAACTAGCAAAACTAACGTAAAATTCAACCGACACGAGATACGGTGCTAGAAAAAATATCGGTTAAAACATGTACAGATCTCTAACCCAGATTCAGAAAGTCAAGAAATCAAGTTTATTGCAAAATCGGAAACCCACGGAAAGCACACAAAACTTATGCACCACTTGATATTGCTATTGAAAGACTAATAAAAGGGTGCGACATCCATATAAATTTTAAAACAGCAGACAAGCAATTAAGGTCACAGGTTGAGACTTAAAAGTGTAAATACGAAAATATTTTATAAGAATGCATAGATTTGCACCCGAGAATCCAATTAGAGTCGGGTTACTATGCTTATCTCCAAAAGCAGGTGGTATAATAACTTCATGTCTGTGTCTATGTAAGTGCAACAATCTAAAGGAAGAACTAACCACTAACCCTGGTAAGGCATGAACAGAAGGGGAACAGAATACTCAGATTGGTAAATCATGTAGCTACGATAGCAATGCTATGAAGAGTGCATCAATTTAGATTGATAATTAGTAAAAGTTAAAACAGACACAGAAGCACCCAATTCTTTCCCAGTTGAACCGAGCAATGAACTTGGATATGTATGCAAAATTTCTAGTTTGATATAAAGCTAACAAGAACCGTTCACATTACACAATCTAAACAAAGAAATTAAAAACACAAGAAAGATAAATCAAATATAGAGTAGCGACATATTCTTCAAGCCTCAGCCTCACTTCTCAGACGAGTTGGGTCCCCTCTTCTTGCCGAATCCAACCACTACAACAACACACACCAAAACCCCTTATTAGAGACATTCAATCGTATAAATAAATGTGGAACAAAAATCAAAATTAGGGCTAAGAGGAATACCGGCGGTGACGAATCGGCGATTGTACTGCATCCTCTTGTGGGCGCGGCCACGTGGCTTCTTCTTCTTATCCTGCTTGGCCACCTTGGGGGTTTGGCCTCTGACCTTGCCGGCACGTGCAAGTGATCCGTGAACCTTACCTGCAAATCGCGTTGTTGTAAATGTTATTCATCGTGAACAAAAGAGGGAAACACTATCTATCATACCTCATTCTAAATCAACAACTTACCCATGACTACGACGATGAATTTCTCTTCTCACTTGATGCTGCGGCTGCAGATACTGAACAGAACGAGATCACGAATGCGTTGTGCTATTAGTATTGCTAGGGTTTAGGGTTGGGGTTCCGGGCTCAAATATATCCAAAGTAAATGGGCCTTCCATCGCCTTTACTTTTTTTATTGGTCCAATTCACCCTCATTTGAGAGGAAGAAAAAATGAGGCTATAATTATTTCTCAATTAATTTTTACTTCCCTTTCCAACTTAAGACAATTTAGAGGTGAAAACATATTTTAATAATTATAATTTAACCTATATTTTTTAATATAATTAAATTTTAATAAATTATTAAATAAGATAGTAAAATAATTAAATATTGGAGTATTTTATAAGATCTCAAAAATACTATCATTCAACTACTATTTTTTGAGTTTTTCTCATTATAGGTATCTAACGTGCCTGTCAAGTAAATGTACAACCAGTTCTTATATGAAAATTGGGTTTCATTGTGAAACCATTTTAATTTCCTAAAGGTTCTTCCATTATATTGATTTCTGCCATTTCTGTTAACATTGTGTTTCTAAGGACTAAAAACAATTTTTCTGAAATGGTAAGGACTAAAATGATTTTTTTTTCAATTTAGGAAAGAAAAATGGATTTATTCTAAATTTTAAGGACTAAAACATAATTAAGCCCATATAAATTATTTATTTTATTTTTTTGAAGAAATTATTTATTCTTTTTAATCAATTTTAAATATTTAATACATTAAAATAATGACAGGAGGAGAAATATTGAATAGATTATAAATAATCCCTTGTAATAAACAGCAGGAGAAAATTAATTAAAAACACAACATAGACGCAATTTCTAAAATGTTTTTTTTATATTGCTTTTAAATTAGAATTAAAATTCTACCTTGGTAATCTGCAAAACAAAATTTAGCACTAAAACTTTAACGTAAATTACTTAGGTAGAACATAAGAAAGTAGATCTAAATTTTATCCATTATTTACCACTGTAGACTTAATCCTAATGCCCTCATCCCTTTTGCAACCATCATCTCGTCATGTACAATGTGAACTAATTGAAAACACTTCCAATTGAGGCTGAAGACCATGATTCAGAAATTTAATATCATTTAATAACTGATAACTGAAACAAAATTATATTTCACAATTGCATACACTATTCTTTTGTCCTTGATCTGTTGAGGTCATCTTTCCTCGTGGGGCATTTCCTTGTTTTAATAAAATGAACAAATGAGTTCTACTACTCTCACCTAAGCAGGTGGTCCTATACTTTGTTGCACCACAACAGTTCCATAATCCGGAAGGATAGATATCTGTTGTTATTGTCTGATCTGTTTGTGTGAACCCCATCTGATGTGTACCACTGTTCCGTTACTTCCGTACGTACACCCAGAGAAATGCTGCAGAAGCAGGGACGTCCCAACTATTCTGAAGATCAAAAACAAAATTTGATATTTACAGCTTGAGCATCTGCTCAAAGTTCAACCTCTTGAAGATCTTCCCCATAACTACTATTTTTCACATGCGTCTGCGTTAAAGAATCATCAGGCATAAATCTTGACTGGGGCATGCCCAAAGATTCCCCTAAAGGCATAATATTGCCCATTTTTGGAGGGGTAAATGAATCATTAAAACTCCCTTCACTCCATGAAGCTGTTCGACGTGAATGAGGTAAATGAGATTTACTTCCTTCTGCTGCTCCCTGATTTGGGATGTTACCCGTACTTGGAATCCTTTGCATGCCCGTTGATGATACATGTTTGGGGGATTGGTAAGACCACTCATTTGTGGCAGATGTTGAAGGATCTTCATTTGTTGCAGTGTCTTCTTGGTTGCTTTCTGCTATAGCCTCCATTGTCTGCTCATTTGATGATGGTGCAGGTGTAGGAACAAAAAACTTCGCATTGGCAGCAAGAGCCGGTTTTACAGATGGAACAGAAGGGGACTGAAACAAGTTTGCAGAGGTTCCCCCACCTTGGTTGAAGGTGTCAACATACCTGTATTATTCATAAAACATTTTCATCAATATCATGGCTTTCAAATTTAAGTGATCACTGAGACTGATGAATAAATATTTTCCTCATTTCTGGAAACTGAGCTAGCTGCACAGAATATCCAGAAGGCTTAATGATTACTTTGGTCCCTAAATTATTTAAAATGCATCAATTTGGTCCTTGAATCTCTCCCAAATTGGAGTATTTTAAAACTTTGGGACCAAATTGACACATTTAAAATAATTTAGGGATCAAATTGGTTATTAAGCCTACTGATAGGTTCTTCCTCATATCCTTACTTTTCATGTGTATTTTTAAGACAAATTTAGTCAGGGCTACAAGACAATTCTCCATATGCCTGCCTATCCTAACAAAAGAAAATATAAATTACAATTAAAGATTCAACTACTATGACAGCTCAGCCTTTTTCTAGGTGCTACAATTCTTAGAGGTCTTCATCTTCTAACTTTGTAATATAACAAGCAAACCAATGGAAAGTCTACTTTCCAATGCTTACCAGATAACAAGTATACCTAAAACAAAGTCGACCCCTACTTGAGATTATAAAATATAAATAATCTAGACATAAAAAAAAAAAAAAAAAAAAAAAAAAAAAAAAACTGTTACCTTGACCTAATATTCAAACGACCACGGGCTGAGAATTGATTAGTGCTGGGTGGTATCGGTGACATCCCTGGACTAAGTTCAGGGCTAGAAGTTCTTATGTTAGAGCCCACAATAGGAGCTGAACTTTCAGTCTTCAATGCAGATCTCAAGTTGTATTCACTTGAACCATTTTGGAAAGCAGCAGTTGTTGGAGGTGGTGGTGGCAGAGCAGCTTCTTCAGCTGGAAGTTCAGCACCTTCCTCCACCCATCTCTTCAGCTTCTCATCATAATAGAACTTGTTTTTCTCACCCAATTTAGCCTACATATAGAGAAGAATAAGAACCATTTCAACAGGCAAAGTCAGAAGCACTGAGAAAATAAAACAACTAATTATACCTGTTGACCAGAGCGAGGTTTCAAGACTAGCCCTACTGTCTTTTGCAAAAGTTGTGAACCAAAACCAAAGCGGGAAAAGCGAGATGTACCCCCTGATGCATGTGCTTTTCCTTGTGCATCATGCGACGTCGTTTCCTGTGATACATCAACCAGAACTTTTCCATCAAAACTTTTATGTAACCAAAAACATGTAGAGCAACGTGAAAATCTTCCCAGTACACCTTTCATAGTACTCACACACCTGTCTTGGGGTTCTACCAAAATCTGGCTCAGAAACACTTCTATTAGGCTTTGGCATTCTATTATTGTCATCAGTCCACTCACTTATGGATTCTATCGAAGCAGATGGAGCCAATGACATTGTTGATTGGCTAGAGGATACTCTGGGTGCCATATTTTGGTATAGTTGTTCACTTCCATGAACAGTTCCTTGCGATGACGAAGGAGCAGGTGGTGGTAAACCACCAACAACTCGATGTGCAGTGCTATCAAAAAAGTTGAGCAATTTACCAACTAATTTTGCAGGACCCAAATTTGCAGCATATCCACCCTGAACATTAATCAACAAAGAGATTATAAGCATCAAAACTATCGTAATAATGAAGATTTAATAAGGGACAAGGGAGTACCTGTAGGTGAATTCTGATCCTCTCCTCAAGAGCTAGTGCTAATTGCTTCCACAATTCTACTTCTGGAGCACGGCCAGTTTTCAAGGATTTCAGTAGTGCCTGGCAGTACCTGAAATCAAACAGCAACAATAAGAGATCATATAAAAAGTAATATTGCAATTAAAATAAGATTACATGAACTTACTTCAATGAGTCTGAAACCTTCCCCACTTCAGCCAGCATAAATGCATATATAAGTTTATATGGCTGAAATGGATGCAAGGTAAACTGAGAGTTTCCAACCACCTTTGAATATTCATATAACTCGGTTCTCTGTCCAAGTACAAATAAGGTAAGATATGTGTAAGTAATTCAATAAACACATCATGCAGCATGCTGAATCATATTGACCATGTTCTTTTTAGAAAGCAACAGATCCTGAGGTGGCACAAGTATAACACACAGATGGGTTATTAAAGCTTACAAAACAGAAGGTTGAATGCAAAAAAAGTAAAATCAATTCATTTTAAGATAAACCAAGGACTAAGGGAGAGAACTAGAAAAGGCAAATGACATCTTTTAAGCATCTGGACAAAATGACAAATAGAGTACGGAATATGAAACAGCCTAATCTGAGTCTAGAGAGAGCTTTTGGCAGATGGACACAGCATAGCATACACAATATTTTGGGAGAAAAGGACTCAATATATGTACACTTAAAGTCCAAATTTTGTGGAAGAGACAACTTAAGAACTAAGATTTCAAATTACCTGGATAGCCTCTGGACTAGCATAAGTTCGAGGACATTTCCAGTGATCTGCTCCAATTAGACAGAACCTTGCGCTATCTGAGTATGACTCAAAGTTTGCTTCAGCAACTAAATAGCAGATGTGTGCGGCAATAATCTAAGATAAGAGTCTCAAAATGAGAAGCAGAATCATAAAGTACAAAAGTCATTAAAGAATATAAATAAAAGATTGAGAACTGTACCTCACTTCTTTCCTTCCACAAGCAATCACCTAGGTGAACAATTACAAGATCATCACCTTTAGTTCTGTTTGCAGTTATTACAGCCAGATTCTCCTCCCAATCATCAAGCATACCATTGGATCCAACCTGAAATGGTCAAGCAACAACAAAAGATTGAGCTTCCATATCAAATAGAAACTGATAATGTTTGAAACTATTGAAGCAATTTAACAATACATCTGGATTGCATATATTTTTTATGGCTCCTTAGTTTATCCTATTGGAATTACCTGTGGAGACTGCTGATACATGTTAGAAGCCCCAGGATGCCCACTAATTGAGGTATCAGTAGAGAACACTTCAGCTGGTTGCCCCGCAATTAGAAGGCATAATGTGCGCAACGGTGACCCTGCAACCAGCTGGCGTAGTGCCATTTGCTTCACTGTATCAACATAGAACTGCAAGCCAAATATGGACAAAATTCATCGCCCGACAAAGGAAGTATGAGAAAAAGACTGTAAGAGCTCAAAGGGACTGTCTAGCCCAGGCATGAAATATCAGAAGCAAAAGGCCTGAAAAATTGACATCTGACCTGTTCACCAAGTTGTGAAGCAAGAACAATTGCAGGTCCCCATAATTGTCCTTCTTGTGCACATTGTAAAGCCTCCTTCTTTTTCCCAGAGACAAGAAGATTTTGAACCTCATGAGCCATCGCCTATATCAAAATCAAAATCAGCAAATGGTACAAAACAATCTTGGGAGTGGAAGTGAGTCAGGAGTTAAATACACACCCTCATTTGTCCTTCAGAAGGCAAATTTTGCAAGCAGTGGCTTGGCATCCCATATTGAGCAAAGTCTGTACCACTCGTCTTGGCAGATGCAAAAAGTTTTGCAACTGCTGACTCGGGAGTATCATTTTCCTGTATCAAATACAAACCCTCTACCAAATTAGTAAGTGATTGATTCCACAAGGAATAGTATCATGAACTAAAATGATTGAGAATCACAGACTATCTCGGTGCAAGACAAGTAAAGTCAATAGTGATTTTAGCCAAAGAAAAGAGAATAGAGCACAAGAGCCAATTGCAAAGCCATTATTAGTTATAATGCCATAAACCACTCCAGACAAAGTTATTCAGAAGTAGAGAAATAAAGGACAAACTACATTTCCAAGATATACATTGATGAAAATTAACCTAAAATCCAACTCTTAATAATATTGCAAAATCTTGTGCACAATACAGCTCTAAACAGAATGTTGAATAACTATAGATGTAACTTACTTTTAGTATGGTGTCCGTACCAAAAGGAGAACGTAGCTTTCCATAATGTTGACAACCTATTTTAAGCAAGGAAAGAAGGAGTCTCAACCTTACACCTTTCTTATAATCCATGTCAGGTGAGTCGCAGTTTGCAATTCTCTCATCTAACCATTTGTACAGTTCCTTACTTCCAACGCTCCCGCCAACCAATGGACCAGGGAAAGATTTCTGGCTCAGAGAACGGAAATAATTACTGGTATTATTTCCGATGCTCAGAGAATCCTTATTTCCCATGACAACTTCTATCAAGTTCAACACAGAAACAGAACCTTGTACAGAATCCTTCAATTATAAATGAATATAGTGTTAATAGAATAAAAAGGTAACTATATTGAGCAACCTCAAAGCCTTTCAGAAACCAAATAAAGCATAAGATCAATACTAAAATGAGGAATCAAGAATTAACCTGGCTTCCGTATGATGAGCTCAGAAGATTACGATCTTTCATTATGATGAGTTTTCCCCCAAATCCAAAAGTTACCAGAGCATGAGAAGGACGTCCAGCTGATGATCTCCCAACATGAGGGGCATGTGAATACTGATGCCCACCCTGAATTGATTGTTGAGAATAACTAACGGGTTTTTGATTTTCAGTAAAATCATTTGAAAAACCTTTTTGTTCACCAAACATTGTGTTTGGATAATTAAACTGTTGAACAGTATCCCCTGTAGGGCCAAAGCTTTGTGGTTCAAAAGTTCCATTAGCCAAACCACAATCATGGTTTACTTTATTGTACAATGCAACTGATCCAAAAGAACTACTAGAAGTATTTTGTCTATCTCTGTTCACAGAAATACTTGAAGCATACGAATGATTAATTTGTTGGTTGCCACCAGAAGTTATATTATCCCCTCTTGTAGTGGCAGACCCAGATGTGTACATGTCAAAACCCTGCTGATGGTTAGTTTGCGTCCAGCTGCCATCTGCAGCCTGACTACCAACACCCTTTGGTCCATAATTATCAGCTTGGCTGTATTCACCATACACACTATTATCATTGGGCAAGAAAGTATCAGCAGAAGTATGCCCATTTTCATGTCCATGGCCAGAAGACTGGATGGATGAATTGTAAGTTTCCAATGAACACCATTCTTGGGCAATTGTGTCATAATACCAGCCAGGATACTGAAGATCGAATATCATATGCTCTGGATACCCATTATTCCCTTGTGAAACCTGACTCCAGCTAGACACATTTTCAGTTGTGCCAGTTTCAGCTAAAGTTCCAGCAACAGATTGAGCAGTTTGCTGGATGTAAGAGATCTCTGCTTTCCCATCAGAAGTGGCACTCCAATTCACAGTTGTATTGGCTTCGGAGCTTTGCTGTGTAGTGGCGGTTGCACTATAGTCATCTGTTTGATACCATTGCCCTGTGTTGTGGTCATACTTCCAGCCAGGATAAAGATCCTCCCAATACTGACTACTACTCAGATCTTGTCCATTTGTGTGTTGTTCTGAAGATGCAGCATAAGCTGGACCCTCTTGATATTGTACATGATTAACTGAAGCATTTAACTCATCATCATGCCTGTTTGAGTGGCCTTCTAAAGATCCATCATAACCTTGACCCTCATGATATTGCACATAATTACCTAAGGCATTTGAGCCATCATTTTTAACTTCATTACCAGGCTTCACCTCACTACTTAAATTATCATACACATTCCCTGGAAAATCCCCAGGCTTATCTCCCAACTCACTGAAAAAATCAGAATATGATCCGAACCCAGCACTGCTTCCATTCAAATCAGCATGAAAAGAATTCCAACCCACCTCCTTAACCCCAGAACTACTGAGTTTATCACTCATGATGCCTACAGCTGATGCAGGCGTGGCTTCCAATCCCATCCCAATCCCATCATCACCGGGATCCATCTTACTATTGAACCCAACTGAACTCGGTACAGGCAACGAATTCCCCTCCTGTTCTAGTCCCACCTCGGGTTCCACAGTACCCAAATTCCCTTTGACTTTCACCCGACTCTGAGCAGCAACAGAATCCCACCCAAATGCTTCACCATCAATAATATCACTGATTCCTATATTTGCAAATGCTTTAACCTCATCGGAATCATCCTCTTCATCATCATGGCCATGCTTAACAGGCTCCATGTCATCCTCAACAAGTTTATCAAAGAAATCCTCATCCGTCTGATCCTCCATGTGAAATGGAGGATTCGAAGCCATCGACCAAAAACCCTAACCCTTCACCGATTCCCCTCGATCCCACCAAAGCACGCTCAATTAACCTCGGATTTCACCTCTCGCAATTTCTAACCTCAACCTCAGAGCTAAACCTCGAGATCCAAAGCGAAAATTCTCGAAGCTACTGCTCCCTTGAAAGCTAAACATCGAGTACAAGGCGCAATAACCAAAACAGAGAAAAAGATCTGGGAATTCTTAAACGCACGCAATCAAATAACCAGAAAATAAGGAAAACATACCCGGAAACTGCAGAACCTAAGAGCCTCAATCCAACAATACAACTCTGCGATCCATGTTCTCAATCTTGCAGGCAACCAGATAGAGAACATTTGGAGAGAGGAAAAGCCCTCAATTTCGCAATTTGCACTCACCACCAAGAACACGATACAACTACGTTTTTTCAATTTTAGATATTTATTTTTTATTTATGATAAAATATTTTCATATTACAATTTTCACTGTAATATGAAAATATTTTTAACTAACGATACGTTTTTTAAGATGAAAACTATAGATTAAAAAACTTGGAGATTAATGTAAAAAATAAAAATTATCATTAAAAATAGTTTTATAGTGTATTTTTGCAACTCCATAAATTATGTAGTGTCATGAAATGGGAGGGTAAAACTCGGTTTATCATTTTTTTTAAACTTGTTAAAAACATTTTTATTAAATAATAAATAAAGTTTATAAATATATCATAAATCAAATTACTCAAAAAATAATTATAAAAAATTACTCATTCACACCATTTATTTAAAATTATAATAAATATTTATAAAATAAATAATTATGAAATAATTGATTATTTTATAAATAAAAAATAATTTATTTTAAATAAAAATGATTTAAACAAACATACTAAAAATATAAATAATTATTTATTTTATTAAAATAAATAATTATTTTACCGAATAAATTTAAACAAATCAATACATAAAAATTTAAGATTACTATTTGAATTTTGAATGACATGATCCATCATCTCTAAACAGGTTTCACTTTTGTACATATTAATCAATTAAACAACTTAATGGAGTATTTTGTAAATTAACTAGATAATCAAACTTGACCAAAAACAAACGTAACTAGACTTTTAATAATATTTTTTTATACAAGGATTAATTAGATCTCTCTCGTATTAAATTTTTTAATTAAGTTCCTTGATTTTAAAAAAATGTTTTAATGTGACTCTTTATTCTTTATGTCTAATTCAGACTGAAACTGATGTTGTTAAATTACAAGTTATGACTGTTTAAATTTACAAATAACAGTTAAAAATTATCACTATATCTATTATTATTTTTAAATAAAAAAACAAAATAAATTTTAGAATTTTTTTTTATCCTTAAAAATCGAAGATTCATTGGATCGGTGATAGGTATACGCAACAAAAACTCATTTTCCATGTGATGAATATTTCAGTCATATTAATCAATTACAACGTCCAGAGGCAGCAAGATTGAGAACAAATTGCGAACATGGATTGAAGGGTTTTAATAGCAATCCTTTTAATTAGTATAGACCATTGTATATTAAGAACCCTATTTGTTAAAACTTAAAAAAGTTATTCTAAAAAAGTAATATTTAAAAAAAAACAAATAAAAGTTGCCTCTTAAAAAAACAGTTTAGACTTACATCTATAAAATGAATAAAAAACAAAAAAGACAAACATATATAAAAGTAAAAAAGCTGCTTATTTTTAAACTGATTCAGAAATTTAATATCATTTAATAAATGATAACTGAAACAAATACAAAGGGAACAAAATTATATTTCACAATTCCATACACTATTCTTTTATCCTTGATCTGTTGAGGTCATCTTTCCTCGTGGGGCGTTTCCTTGTTTAATTTAATAAAATGAACAAATGAGTTCTACTAAATCAATCACCTAAGCAGGTGGTTCTGTCCTCTGTTGTACCACACCAGTTCGATAATCCTGAGATGGTGTGTCCACTCTGTCAACTCCCTTTTGGGCATTTAAAACAAAACAAAACAAAACCTACTATCAAGTGAGCCAACCACATTCAATCATACATCGCCAGGTTGGGGAGTTGGGCACTTGAAAAAATAGGATGGGAAGGGAAGGATAGATATCTGTTTGTGTGAACCCCATCTGATGTGTGTACCACTGTTCCGTACATCCAGAAAAATGCTCCAGAAGCAGGGACGTCCAAACAATTATGATGATCAAAATCAAAATTTGATATTTACATCTGGAGCATCTGCTCAAAGTTCAACCTCGTGAAGATCTTCACCATAATTGCTACTTTTCACAGGTGTACGCATTAAAGATTCATCAGGCATAAATCTTGCCGGGGACTTGTTCAAAGCTTCCCCTGAAGGCTTAATATTGCCAGTATTTTTAGGGGTAAATGAATCATTAAAGCTCCCCCCACTCCATGAAGCTGTTCGGCGTGAATGAGGAAGATGACAGTTACTTCCTTCTGTCGCCCCTTGATTTGAGATGTTACCCATACTTGGAAACCTTTGGATGGTTGTTGATGGTACATGTTTAGTGGATTGGTATGACCACTCATTTGTGGTAGATGTTGAAGGATCTTCATTTGTTGCATTTGTTGCACTGTCTTCTTGGTTGCTTTCTGCTATAGCCTCCATTGTCTGCTCATTTGATGATGGTGCAGGAGTAGGAATGAAAAACTTCGCATTGGCAGCAAGAGCCGGTTTTACAGATGGAACAGAAGGGGACTGAAACAAGTTTGCAGAGGTTCCACCACCTTGGTTGAAGGTGTCAACATACCTGTATGATTCATAAAACATTTTCATCAATATAATGGCTTTCAAATTTTGTTGTTCACTGAGACTGATGAATAAGAAAATTTTCCTTGTTTATGGAAACTGGACTAGCTGCACAGAGAATCCAGAGCCCATAGGTTCTTCCTCATTTCCTTTCTTTTCATGTGTATTTTTAAGATAAATTTAGTTAGGCATACAAGACAATCCTCCATATGCCTGCTCAGCCTAATACAAGAAACGATCAATTATATTTAAAACCTAACTGCTATGATAGCTCAGCCTTTTTCAAGTTCATACAATTCTTAGAGGTCTTTAAAGGTCTTCAATTTCAAACTGCGTAATATAACAGGGAAACCAATAGGAAGTGCACTTTCCAATGCTTAACAGCTAACAAGTATACCTAAAAAAAAGTTGATCCCTACTTGAGAGTTCAGATTATAAATATAAATAATCTAGACATAAAAAAAAGCAGTTACCTTGACCTAACACCCAAACGACCCCGGGCTGAGAATTGATTTGTGCTGGGAGGTATTGGTGGCATCCCTGGACTAAGTTCGGGGGTAGAAGTTCTTTTGTTAGAGCCCTCAATAGGTGGTGAACTTTCAGTCTTCAATGCAGATCTCAAGTTGTATTCACTCGAACCATTCTGGAAAGCAGAAGTTGTTGGAGGTGGTGGTGGTAGAGCAGCTTCTTCAGCTGGAAGTACGGCACCTTCCTCCACCCATCTCTTCAGCTTCTCATCATAATAGAACTTGTTTTTCTCACCCAATTTAGCCTACATATAGAGTAGAATAAGAAATAATTGAACAGGCATGCACAGTCAGAAGCACTGTTGTGAATAAAAAGAAAATAAAACAACTAATTATACCTGTCGACTAGAGCGAGGTTTCAAGACTAGTCCTACTGTCTTTTGCAAAAGTTGTGAGCCAAAACCAAAGCGGGAAAAGCGAGATGTACCCCCTGATACATGTGCTTTTCCTTGTGGATCAGGCGACGTTGTTTCCTGTGACACATCAACCAGAACTTTTCCATCAAAACATTTATGTAATCAAAAACATGCAGAGCAATGTGAAAATCTTCAAAGTACACCTTTCATAGTACTCACACACCTGTCTTGGGGTTCTACCAAAATCTGGCTCAGAAATACTTCTATAAGGCTTGGGCATTCCATTATTGTCAGCTGTCCACTCACTTATGGGTTCCATTGAAGCAGATGGAGCCAACGACATTGTTGATTGGCTAGAGGATACTCTGGGTGCCATATTTTGGTATTGTTGTTCACTTCCATGAACAGTTCCTTGTGATGATGAAGGAGCTGGTGGTGGTAAACCACCAACAACTCGATGTGCAGTGCTATCAAAAAAGTTGAGCAATTTGCCAACTAATTTTGCAGGACCCAAATTTGCAGCATATCCACCCTGAACATTAATCAATAAAATGATGGTATCTATCAAAATTATCAAAATAATCAAGATTTAATAAGGGACAAGGATGTACCTGTTGGTGAATTCTAAGCCTCTCCTCCAGAGATAGTGCTAATTGCTTCCACGATTCTACTTCTGGAGCACGGCCAGTTTTCAAGGATTTCAGTAGTGCTTGGCAGTACCTGAAATCAAACAACAACAATAAGAAATCATATAAAAAGTAATATCGCAATAAAAATAAGATTGCATGAACTTACTTCAATGAGTCTGAAATCTTCCCCACTTCAGCTAGCATAAATGCATATATAAGCTTATAAGGCTGAAATGGATGCAAAGTAAACTGAGAGTTTCCAACCACCTTTGAATATTCATATAACTCGGTCCTCTGTCCAAGTACCAATCAGGTAAGATATGTTTGAGTTATTCGATAAATACATCATGCAACATACTGAATCATATTAAACATGTTATTTTTAGAAAGAAACAGATCCTGAGGTGGCACAAGCATAACGCACAGATGGGTTATTAAAGCTTACAAAACAGAAGGTTGAATACAACAAAAAAAGTAAAATCATTTCATTTGAAGATAAACCTAGGACTAGAGAGAGAACTAGAAAACGGCAAATGCCATTTGTTAAGCATCTAGACAAAATAAGAAATATAGTACAGAATATGAAATGCAGCCTAATCTGAATCTGGAGAGAGCTTTTGGCAGGTGGATAAAGCACAGCATTCACAATATTTTGTAAGAAAAGGACTCAAAATATGTACATTCAACTGAAAATCCAAATTTTGTGGAGGAAACAACTTAAGAACTAGAGATATTTCAAATTACCTGGATAGCCTCTGGACTAGCATAAGTTCGAGGACATTTCCAGTGATCTGCTCCAATTAGACAAAGTCTTGCGCTATCTGAGAATGACTCGAAGTTTGCTTCAGCAACTAAATAGCAGATGTGTGCAGCAGTAATCTAAAATAAGAGTCTTAAATGAGAAGCAGAATTGAAAAGTAAAGAAGTCATTGAAAAAAATAGATAAAAGATTGAGAATTGTACCTCACTTCTTTCCTTCCACAAGCAATCACCTAGGTGAACAATTACAAGTTCATCACCTTTGGTTCTGTTTGCGGTTATTACAGCCAGATTCTCCTCCCAATCATCGAGCATACCATAGGATCCAACCTGAAATGGCCAAGCAACAACAAAAGATTAAGCTTCCAAATCAAATAGAAATTGATAATGTTTGAAACTATTGAAGAAATTTAACAATACATATGGATTGCATATATTTTTTATGGCTTCTTAGTTTATCTAATTGGAATTACCTGTGGAGACTGCTGAGTCATATTAGAAGCACCAGGATGCCCACTAATTGAGGTATTAGTAGAGAATACTTCAGCTGGTTGCCCAGCAATTAGAAGACATAATGTGCGCAAAGGTGACCCAGCAACCAGCTGGTGAAGTGCCATTTGCTTCACTGTATCAACATAGAACTGCAAGCCAAATATGGACTAAATTACCCCCCGACAAAGGCAGTATGAGAAAAAGACTGTCAGACCTCAAAGGGACTGTCTAGCCCAGGCATGAAACATCAGCAGAGTATTAAACAGCCTGAAAAACTGACATCTGACCTGTTCGCCAAGTTGCGAAGCAAGGACAAGTGCAGGTCCCCACAATTGTCCTTCTTGTGCACATTGTAAAGCATCCTTCTTTTTCCCAGAGACAAGAAGATTTTGAACCTCAAGAGCCATTGCCTATATCAAAATCAAAATCAGCAAATGGTACAAAACAATCTTGGGAGTGGAAGTGGATCAGGAGTTAAATACACACCCTCATTTGTCCTTCAGAAGGCAAATTTTGCAAGCAGTGGCTTGGCATCCCATATTGAGCGAAGTCTGTACCACTCGTCTTGGCAGATGCAAAAAGTTTTGCTACTGCTGACTCAGGAGTATCATTTTCCTGTATCAAATACAAACCCCACAAGCTTACCCAATAAGTAAGTGATTGATTCCATGAGGAATAGCATTCACTATTCAGGCAGTAATATGATTCACAATCACAGACTATCTAGAGGAATGATAAGTAAAGTCAATAGTGATTTTAGCCAAAGAAAAGAGAATAGAGCACAACAGCCATTTGCAAAGCAATTATTAATTACAATGTCATAAACTGCTCCAAACAAAAGTAATTCAAAAGTAGAGAAATCAAGGACAAATATCATCTACATGAACATGATACAAACATTGCAGCATAACAAGCATATAACAGCACCAAGATATGCATTGATTAAAGTTAACCAAAAATTCATCGCTTAATAATGTTGCAAAATCTTGTGCACAATACAGCTCTAAACGGAATGTGGATCAACCTTGAAAAGTATAGCCAATTAAGTTGACACTGTTTCCGTAAAGAGGGGTGGGGGTGATTTGAACGACTATAGATGTAACTTACTTTTAATATGGTGTCTGTACCAAAAGGAGAACGTAGCTTTCCATAATGTTGACAACTTATTTTAAGCAAGGAAAGAAGGAGTCTCAACCTTTCACCTCTCTTATAATCCTTGTCAGGTGATTCACAGAGTGCAATCCTCTCATCTAACCATTTGTACAGTTCCTTACTTCCAACACTCCCGCCAACCAATGGACCTGGGAAAGATTGCTGGCTCAAAGCACGGAAATAATCACTGGTGTTATTTCCGATTCTCAAGGAATCCATATTTCCCGAAACAACTTCTATCAAGTTCAACACAGAAACAGAACCTTGTACAGAATCCTTCAGATATAAATGAATATACGGTGTCAATCATTTTGATAAATCACTCAAAGGAAAGTAATAAAAAGGAAACTATATTGAGCAACCTCAAAGCCTTTTAGAAACAAAATAAATCATAAGATCGATACTAAAATGAGGAATCAAGAATTAACCTGGCTTCCGTATGATGTGCTCAGAAGATTACGATCTTTCATTATGATGAGTTTTCCCCCAAATCCAAAAGTTACTAGAGCATGAGAAGGACGTCCAGCAGATGATCTCCCAACTTGATGGGCATGTGAAGACTGATGCTCACCCTGAATTGATTGTGGAGAATAACTAAAGGGTTTTTGATTTCCAGTAAAATCATTTGAAAAACCTTGTTGTTCACCAAACTTTGTGTTTGAATAATTAAACTGTTGAACACTATCCCCTGTAGGGCCAAAGCTTTGTGGTTCAAAGGTTCCATTAGCCAAACCACGATCATGGTTTACTTTATTGTACAAGGCAACTGATCCAAAAGAATTAGAAGTATTCTGTCGATCTTCGTTCACAGAAATACTTGAACCATAAGAATGATTAATTTGTTGGTTGCCACCAGAAGTTATATTATCCCCTCTTGTAGTGGCAGACCCAGATGTGTACATGTCAAAACTCTGCTGATGGTTAGTGCCATACGAACCACTCCAGCTGCCATCTACAGCCTGACTATCAACACCCTGTGGTCCATAATTATCAGCTTGGCTGAATTTGCTATACAAACTATTATCAGAAGCATGCCCATTTTCAAGTCCTTGGCCAGAAGACTGGATGGTTGAATTGTATGTTTCCAATGAACGCCATTCTTGGGCAATTGTGTCATAATACCAGCCAGGATACTGAGGATCAAATACCATATGCTCTGGATACCCATTATTCCCTTGTGAAACCTGACTCCAGCTAGACACATTTTCAGTTGTGCCGGTTTCAGCTAAAGTTCCAGCAACAGATTGAGCAGTTTGCTGCATGTAAGAGATCTCTGTTTCCCTGTCAGAAGTGGCAGTCCAATCTGTAGCTGTATTGGCTTTGGAGCTTTGCTGAGTAGTGGCAGTTGCACTATAGTCATCTATTTGATACCATTGCCCAGTGTTGTGGTCATACTTCCAGCCAGGATAAAGATCCTCCCAATACTGATTACTACTCAGATCTTGCCCATTTGCGTGTTGTTCTGAAGATGCAACATAAGCTTGATCCTCTTGATATTGTACATGATTATCAGAAGAATTTAATCCATCACCTTGCCTGCTTGAGTGGCTTTCTAAAGATCCATCATAACCTTGACCCTCGTGATATTGCACATAATTACCTAAGGCATTTGAGCCATCATTTTTAATTTCATTACCAGGCTTCACCTCACTACTTAAATTATCATACACATTCCCTGGAAAATCCCCAGGCTTATCTCCCAACTCACTGAAAAAATCAGAATATGATCCGAACCCAGCACCACCTCCATTCAAATCAGCATGAAAAGAATTCCAACCCACCTCCTTAACCCCAGAACTACTGAGTTTATCGCTCATGATGCCTACAGCTGATGCAGGCGTGGCTTCCAATCCCACCCCAATCCCATCATCACCGGGATCCATCTTACTATCCCCAACTGAACTCGTTACAGGCAACGAATTCCCCTCCTGTTCTAGTCCCACCTCAGGTTCCACAGTACCCAAATCCCCTTTGACTTTCACCCGACTCTGAGCAGCAACAGAATCCCACCCAAATGCTTCACCATCAATAATATCACTGATTCCTATATTTGCAAATGCTTTAACCTCATCGGAATCATCCTCTTCATCATCATGGCCATGCTTAACAGGCTCCATGTCATCCTCAACAAGTTTATCAAAGAAATCCTCATCCGTCTGATCCTCCACGTGAAATGGAGGATTCGAAGCCATTGACCAGAAATTCTAACCCTTCACCGATCCCCCTCGATCCCACCAAAACACGCTCAATTAACCTCGGATTTCACCTCTCGCAATTCCTATCCTCGACCTCGTAGCTAATCCTCGAGATCCAAAACGAAAAAAAGCCTGTATGCTACTGCCGCTTTGAAAGCTAAATCTCGAGTACAAGGTGCAATAACCAAATCAGAGAACAAGATCTGGGAATTCTGAAACACACGCAATCCAATAACTAAAAATCTAAGGAAAACGTACCAGAAAACTGCAAAATCTTAAGACTCAATTCAACAATACAACTCTGCGATCCATGTTCTCAATCTTGCAGGCAACCAGATAGAGAATATTTGGAAAGAGGAAAAGCCTTTGTTTTCGCAATTCGCACTCACCACCAAGAACACAATACAACTACGTTTTTCCATTTTAGATTATTTACTTTTTATTTATCATAAACAGTATTCAGTTATATAAAAATATTTTTTTTACCATTGATAAGTTTTTTAAATTAAAAAATAATATTGAGAAAATCCTTTAAAATACTATCATTATAAAAACAAATCTTGAAAACATTCTCACCAAAAAATATTTTGTAAAAGAGTTTAATGAGTACTAGTTTTTTACTTTCAATTTAATATTTTATATTAATTATTAATATAAATTTTAAGATAGTTATTTTTATGATTAAATAATAATATAAAATTATTTTACATTATTAGAGTTTTTTTTTTCTTCTGATAAAAAAAAGTTATTTTAATTTATATTTTATATGTATTTATAATTTATAAATATGGATTGTTGAATTATTTTATTCACCTCGTGTAACTTTGTCCGTTTGTTTTAATGACAAATTCTTTGTGTACCGGCATTGAAAAAAGGTGGTGACAAAAAGTAGCATGAAAAATATGCAGTTCCAAATTCCAATTTCCACATACGGTATTTTGTCGCTTCACCTGTGTCTTCAAGCACCGCCAGGGTGTGGGTCAAAGGAGGCCTTCTCTAGTAGTACTAATTTTCAACATAGTGATCAGAAAATAGATGAATTTTTCCAAGCTAAATGTTTTAAAACTTCTGCAAACAAGTTTCACTTTTTTACACATTAATTTCGAGAGCGTATTAATTTAACAGCTGTATGGAGTATTTAGTAAATTAATGTCGAATCCACCAAACGAACACAAATCAAAAAATAATAAATTAACGTTGTTTAAATTGCATGTCAATGCAGCCCGTATACACACCGACAACTTTGATAGAAAAAAATTAGTTTGCATATTACCATAATTATTGATTGACGGTTGCAACAGTGACATTTGTCTTTATTTGTGATAAAATTAGGTGCCTCTGCGCGGACCAAATAAAATAGTCTGGTGGGTGTGCATTATATTTAGTACTTTCAATCACAGTGTCAAAAAATGGGAATATAGTATCTGGAATAAAATAAAATTCTGGGAAACAAACTTTGACTTCCCTGAAATAAGTGTTTTAGGTATTAAAAAAAAAATCACCTAAACCAGTATGTTATATAATTTTTAAGAACTTTATATTGGAGTTTTATGGATTAATATTGTCAAAGGGAAAATGTTAATTTTATTTAGTATAAAAAATCATATAAAACGTTTTACAAAATGAAAAGGTTGTCCTATTTTCTTGATAATATAATGTTTTTTATTAAAATAAAATAAATAAAATGCTCGTCTTTAAATTTAAATCTCATGACAAAAAAAAAAGATCCTTTAATTATTGGGCCAATAATAAAGATTGGGGATTTGTGATATTTTTGTGGATCCTAGACGTCCGGTTTGCAGTAATGGGCCTGAGGATATTACCGCACTCCTATTCTCCGTTGGACCGATATTTTAGAAACCAAGACCTGGAGGCCCAAGTATCAATTAATTTACTAAAGGACAATTGTTTTTAAAAATAAAAAATAAACAGTGATATAGAATCTAGTAAGTAGTAACATGGTAGAGTTTCACGATAAACACATTGTAGCAGAAAGGGTGGAAATATACGACAAAATTGTAACTTGAAAATTGTCGAATCCCTTATGATATTTATAATGGGGAAGTTACACCCTTTCAATCTCAGTACTCCAACTCACCCCGGATTAAGCAAGCTATATAGGACCAAGGCTGTCTTGACGTGTCGAAAGTGTGTTTGGTTCTGTGTTATGAATACAAAAAGTGGATCCAAAACGCAGAAATTGAAAACTAATATATATAGTTTTTTTTGGACGTGAGCATCAGACGTAAAAAAATGATTGACGCAATAGGATTCTAAACATACACTCGGTTTCACACTTTCACGTTTCCCCTCTCCTCGATCACCTTAAGATGTGATAAAATGCTTGCTCTTACAGCCTCTTTTTATGTCGTTTTTTCACATTTTACACATACAATAGCATTTTATAACTCCTTTGCTTGTAGAGTTACTTAAAAATAAAACAGCAAATTGTAACAACATTTTCTTTTTAGGTTTCATGCATCTACATGAGTATCTTTCATAAGATTTTAGCGCAATGATTTCAAGTTAAAAGAATATGTAATTTGATAAAATATATTACATTTTAATAAAATTTATTATTAGAATATTTGAGGTGACATTTTTTTTTATAAAAGGCCAAAAAATAACAAAAAAAATTAGCGAAATTAAGTTAAGTTTTTTCTTTAACAACTTTAGTCTATGACATTATGGAGCATACAAATTTAAGACAAATAATCATTAAAAAAACTCATGCATTATAGATAGATGATGTAACGTGTTTGAAAATACGTTTAAAACCATGGACCTTAACATAGTTAAGAATTATTTATTTTTAACGTAATTTTACACTAAACGTGAACCCAAAAAAAAATTGTAGTAGTAAAAAAAAACTGCATGCTCAAACTTGATTCTTTACTATGAATGACTTTTCAAACAAACACTTATAAATCATTACCACGTACTACTAATAAATCATTATCACTTCCTACTACAAAAATAAATAAATACAGTATCGTCATTATTCCAGTAAAGTTTCTGTGAAGCAAGACATCACATGATCATGATGGAACAAAAGGCCACCGCTTTGTTTTTAATTCTATTCCAACCGTTATTACTTAATTACTGTCATAAAGTAAACACAGACAGGCACCCTCCTCTTATTATTTTGAGTTTAATAAATCCTTCATTAAGCATTTGATCTATCCTATCATATAAATCTGACTATTTCTTCGATAAGAACAGTACACCACGGGGCCTCCCATTTCTACCCGGATTCTTCGTTCTATTCAACCGCGAAGATAAGTCCTTCATAATAAAACAAAAGTATACCTATCTCCACCCAAATTTATTTTAAAAAGAAAAAGAAAAAAAACAGCACATAAGAATTGAAGGATTCTTTTTCCCCTAATAATAATATCGACCTCCCGGTCATCACGGAACTAACTGCAGAAAGGAAACGAGTTGCAGCGTTTAGATTGGCGTCTGTGTCCATTTGATGCTTCTTCTCACGCGGCGAGCGATTTAAAGAAAAGACAATGATGAAGAAAACCAATCAAAAGTAGAAGGACAGGTGGTGAAACAGAATCAGAGCACCAAAACGGAATTCTTCTGCACTTTAGTACTTTCAAAGCCCAGAGCTGCTGCTGGTCCACAACCACGAACCAAATCCCCAAAAACACACACTGAGTCTGCAGCGTTTGCAACTAACTATGAATGCTTCTAGTTCTAGTATATCGAGACAGGACCTTTTTGAAGAAATCGCAAGTAATTATACTAAAGAAGACAACCAACCGATTCAATTAAAATAATTTTGTATGAGTTGATTGATTCAGGATGTCTTACCTAACAATCTAGTACCATGTGTAAGTTCGGGCTCCAAGCACAACAGACAGTTGGTGAAAACATAAATTATAAGCTATGATTAATGTAGCATGAAAAGCATTAATTTGATCTAACAATGAAATATTGTTACCTACCATGCCAATGGCAGAGAAGAGAATAAGTAATTAATAATAATTAGACATGAGAAAGAACACTAAGCTGGTCATCATCTTCAGCAGGAGCAGGCAAGTTGAGATCTATGAAGGTGGTCTCTTTGAATAATATTCTAGTAGTTGTAGTTGAAGATGAATTAGAAGGCATGATGAGGTGAGATCTCTTGTGGCCACCGAGGGCTTGACCAGACCCAAACACCTTTGAACAAAAGGGGCATTCGAAGATTTTACTATTATCGTTACCCGAATTCTCGCAAATACTTCTGTGACTACCCAATGCGCGTGATGATCGAAACCTCTTCCCGCAGCTGTCACACTGCTGCTTCCCGCGAACTCTAGTCCTCCTCAACTTGATCTCCTCTTCGACATCAACATCATTAACAACAACGTTGATGATGTTGTCGTCACGATCGTCCTTACTCCATCGGTGATCTCTCGACAGCATCATGAGACACATGGCGACATCTTCCTCGGGGGAGGTGTCGGAGACCGAACTCACGGGGGACTCCATGAAACTCAGTTTGGGCCTCTTGGCTTCGGAATTCACGGGCCTTCGGGCTCGCTTGGATCGTCGGCGAGTTGCAGTTGGGTTCTTTGACTCGGTCTCGCTCTCCCTGTCCTGCACGACGATAGAGCCCGTGTCAAACTCGGGATCTGCGAGTCTGAAACATTTCTTCGGATTCTCTCTTAGCCCGTAAATCACAGCCTTCTCATCATCATGTGTTGCTTCTTCTGAGGAGGATGAGTTAGAAGAGAAGGAGTGAGAAAGTGGTTGTGGTTTGGGAGGGAGGGTGGCTAAGTGAGCCTTCATGTGGCCACCAAGGGCTCTGCCATTGGAGAATGTTCTGGAGCAGAGCTTGCATTTGTGCCGCTCCATTTCAGGAGGTTGTGTTGTAGAGACTCAGAGAGAAGGAGGACTTTATTCTGATACGTTTGGTTTGGGGAATTTGGGAACTTAAAAAGGAGTAGGTAACAAGCATTCCTCCACCAATAGGACACACGCACCCAAAAGTTATGGTTCTGCTTCTGCAATAGTATGTATTATTATTATTATTGCAAAATTAAATTATGTCTATGTGTACGTTTTTATATGGACTGTGATTTCAACACAACAGATTGGAACAGTGGCATTCATTATTCGGTGGCAAAAATTTACAAAGTGTGATCGTAAACAGGGAAAAGACCAACAACCAACATGCAAACCTTGCCCGTATGGAATAACTTTTTTCATTTACTTTCTCTTTCTCAACCTCTTAAATCTAGTATCCAAACAAATACTCATCAAATATGCTATTCAGGATCGATACAAAAAGTTTTACATTCTATATTAGTTATATTAAGAAAATAATGGGTAGTGTATCTACACTCTAACAACCAACTATAAGTTTTACCATTATAAGAGAATTACAATTTTATATAAAATTATTTTAAAAATTATATAAATAAAATATGTGGTGGATTTTAATCAATTGAATGGGTCAAATATTTTATTCTAATAGTGATAATTTGTTTAAATTTTTTTTAAAAAAGTATTTATAAAAAAATTGGTCACTGTTAATGTTTTTTTAAATAAATAATTATTTAATTAATATATAAAATTTATTCATTTGAATAAATAAATAAATATTTTAAACAAAATCAATTTAAATAAAATACACTAAAAATATATAAAAGAAAAACTACTTAATTTATTAAAATAAGTGTTTATTACGTTACGTACATATATATAGATGTTATACTCTTCTTTTCACTTAGTGATATGTTTGTGATGGTACCATCTTGTTTACCTTTTGAGTTGAATTCAACCCTCTTCCATGACATATATTAAGAAAATCAAGTGACTATATTAAATTTGACTAATTCCACCATATTCTTTTTAAATTACTTGTGAAAAAATGGTTGAAAACCAACTTTTCAAAAGAATAGTATTTTAGAAAAAATATCATTAAATGAAGTAAAAAAATTACTTTTGTTTATATTTGAGAATAAAAAATATTTTTTTTCTTATAAAAGAGAAAGAGAAAGTATTAGTTTTAATAATTTTGTTGACTGTTTTGTCTTTATAATGTTCTTTAATAAAATGATTTCTTCACTATTATTAATGAAAATATCTTCTATATTAATACTTTCTTTATTTTAAAGATACATGGGTAAATTCACTAAGGACTAGTGATAAAAGATTTAAAAAGCTTACATGAGAACTTAGATTCGATTATTGTTCACTGTGGGAAAAAAACATGAATATTTCATCATTATTTAATAACAACATTTTTTCTATGTCTTATATTCTTATTTTAAAATTTATTTGAAATTTGAAAATATTCATTCCAAGCATAGAAATTTGTTATTACTGTCAAAGTATTTCAGAAAAGAATGACTATACCGGCCATTAGAAAAAAAAATGAATTATCATCATATCAGGAAGAGAATTCGAACCTATGCACATTTCTATTTGCAATTCAATTAAATTTAATTTTCATAACTGCAGCTAAAAAAAAGTTCTATAATCGACTAGCATTTGGCTGTGATGTGCAACTCTCTAATAGGAAATGGTTGGTATTGTGTTGCAAATTATAAAAGAATTTAATAAAAGAATTAAAGATGACTATAGTTGGAGTTCGGATACTATATCACCATCATGCTACTACATTTTTTTTTTTAAGTAGATAAATGATCGATAAGTAGTATAATGGATTTATTTTATTTTATTAAGTAGATGAATGATCGATAATTATCATAATTAGCACAACATTAAAAGTTTCCCGTCATACTAATTAGGGGTATTCGCGATGCGTTTGATTCGATTTTTGAATAAAAAGTGGTCCGAATCAAACTTAAGATAAAGTTACGGTTTGATTCGATTTTAACATAATATCAAATCCAAATCAAACCAAACCAATTTTTTGCAGTTTGATTCGGTTTGGTTTCGCGATTTTTTTTTTTAATCTATTATCATAGTTTAATTTTTTTAATTAAACTCACATAATTATTATTTTATATTATTTTTTTATTAAATTTTTATTTACATATTTTAGTTTAAAAAATATTATTTTTACTCCTATTTAACATTATTATAAAATGATATTACTAACTTTTTTTTGTAACATAATAATAAATCATGTTTCACTTTATATTTAATTTAATGTTATTTAGTAATATCAATATATCTTTTTATAATATATGAAAATATGTGTCATAATATATTACAAATTTATTATTAAAAAAAATATACTATAAATCACATATTATGGTCATAAAAAATTAAAATATTATTAGTTAGATAATATTAAATATCTAAAAGTAAATTAATATAATTATAGAATGCGGTTTGGTTCGATTTTTTATAATAAAATCCAAAAATCGAACCAAACCATAAAAAATATGCGATTTTGAAAATTTTTGATCCATGCGATTTTTCAATTTAATCGATTTTCGATTTTTTTGGACAGTTTCGCGGTTTAATTCGATTTGGTTCGGTTTATGAACACCCCTAATACTAATGGGTTAAATTTTTATTCACTTGCATCTTGAAATGTCGCACCTAACTATATATATGACCTAGGAATTTCATAGAGAAGAAGAAAAAAAAAAATGCGGTGCCATGTGTCATTATCTCCCTCCACCTTTTGGTCTGCTTCCGGCGGGATGACATAAGTAGTAGTACATATTAGACGTTGACATTTGAAAATTGAAATCACAGACTCTTAGGATAAAAGAGGCGACTCTGCATCATATTCACTCACTAAGCCTTCTCCATTTGAATGTCCTTCTTTCCCTTTGGCCCAAAAAACTAAGTAGAGTCCAAAGAACATGAGAAACATGCCTGCAAGACTGCAAACAATAGAGATGAATATAGTTTGCAAGAGTATTATAGTACTAGTTAGGAATCTTAACAAATGTAGTACCTTCCAATACTAATAGTTTCTCCCAGGGTAATTGCTGAGAAAATAACAGAGCAAACTGCACTAATGGGGCTAAACATGGACACAAACACCGGCCCTCTCTTTTTCAGTGCCCACCCGTTGAAGCTCAGGCTTATTCCACTCAATGCTCCTGCTTGTGTGTGCATTTAAAAAGTTGCATACCAAGCTTTGCTAATTATTAATAATGAAAATTGAAACCTAGATTACTCTATAAATCATAAATGTGGGAAGAAATGAATTACCGGAATAAAATAGCCAATGAAGTCTCTAGACCTCGCAAGTAGCCAAGCTGTTTTGAGTTTGTGGTCTTCAAGTAACCGAACAATTCCAGTCATGAATGCCCCAGTCAAGGAGACTATTGCAGACAAGGATATCGGTGCAGGTAATTCTTCAAGAGCAAAGGTCTGCATGCAATAACAACAATTTTTTCTTTTTTTCTTGAGTTGTGAAATTAATTAACAAGATTTGTATGTATCTTCTTTATTACTTGATCAATACCTGCAGGACAACGTTGGCTGACAAAATGAAGACTGCAACCACGAGATCGATGCAACCAATTATCTTCTCTATGTCAAAGTTAAAACCTACAGATGGTGGCAGTGTTAATTCAACTCTCGCATCCTTATCAGCTGCAGGTGCAGAAATACTTTGCATTATGCTCATTGTCAGAGCTCCCAACACACAAAGCAATGTTCCCAAGATTTTTACTTGGCTATACTTTTTGCGTAAGTTCACTTTCTCTAACCTGCCCAATACAACAATTTTCGATTCAATGACAAAGTAGATGGTTTGGTGCATTGTTGGAGCAGTAATCATATTCCTTATTTTTGTCTCAAATGTGAATTGAATAAAACTACCAAAACCCAAATAAGATAAGGTTAGCCAAAAATCCATGCGACGATGAAGATAAGACCCGGGGAAATGTTTGGCATGGCAGTTCCCATTGCTGGCGAAGTTAGATTGATTCCTTTGAGGAATAAATACTGTAAGGCTAGCCTGCATAACAATACGCATGAAAAAGAAAAACAACAACATTGTATCATATCATATTTTATAAATATGAAGAACCGAAACATAGAAAGGAAAAAAAAATTAATACGTATAACTAGAGAAACACATTATTTCAATTTCAAACGTATGATTCAATTTGGTTTAAACACAACCTGCAATTGAACTAATTAAACATTTATCATTATCACGGTCTGCGGAATCACTTGAAGAGGGGACAAACAATACAACAAAATAATCAACTTTGATGCATTATCGAAATGTCATTCAATAATGTAATGGTATGATGATTCTACCTATATTCAAAATAATTTGATGTTTGAGATAGAACATATGCCTAAAATATGATTTTTTTTTAAAAACAAATGATAAAAGAAATTAAATCAGATTTCTTTACCCTCCAAATGAAAGTAGCAATATCTGTGTAATCAACCTGAAACTGCAATGCTTGGGCCACTTACTCCTGCAACAAATGCCATAATGAAATTAGTCTTCAAGTAAGTCCTATCCCAACTGAATATAGAAAGTAAAACTCTCATTTGTACAATTCATGGGGAAGTAGAGAGAAATGAAAGACCTTTCAACATAACAGGCAATGGGGAAGAGAATAAGGAATGTTGCAAAAGTAGTTAAAGTGATAATGGTAAGAGAGTTGAAGCCTAATGACATAGAATAACTCAAACACAGCGTTCCCTGCAAAGATAAATTGGACTACTATCAATCCTCCGATTATTGCTATATCTTCCATAGCTCCCCCATTCATATTTCCCACCATCTTCACCTTTTCTTCCAAAAAATATTGATCAGAATGCTTCTTTTCTTTCTGTTGCCAAGAGAGGATACTATATTGCACCCTATTTATCCTCTCTTCTTCTCTGTTTTCTTAACAGCACAACCAATGTCTTAAATCCCTTCCAACTGTGTTTCGAAACTAGATTGCGTTTGTTTGTTTCAGAAAACGGTAAAGCGTATGCAAACTGTTATGTTTCTTCTGAATTTGTCTCTTATGGGAAACCTGAGTCATTCCTTGTTGGATCCAAGCTAACCTTCACGATGTTTGAGTCCATACTCCATACCAACCCTGTCTCTCTTGGTCTGACCTGTTTTATTATTTCTGTTTTCCGATATATAAATGGTGTTGATTTTTTTTTAAATAGGATTTGTTTGTTTATCAGAATTGTGAATTTTAATAATGTAATACTTGTAATGTTCAAGCGAGAACGAAATAGCGACCATGCATGGAAAAAAGTGGTTGATAGAGCCCATGCTTTTCTTGAAATTAATTTCTTAGATCCATCTTTACTGGGTATAGAATCTTTTGTAGATTTTGATGTGCTTTTTCCTGGGTTTAGCAGTATATTGTGGACATCTAGATTGTAGATCATTGAGATATTAGAATGTTATAACTGACCCTACTTTGTAATAATTAATATTAAAAATACAAAAAAAAACATCTAAATACTTATTTATTACTGAGAATTAAACTGATAATTAATACGTAAAATAGATAAATAATAAAAATATTAACATTGAAAATAAGATTAGATTAGTAGTATTTATATTATTATTTATTGGATTAGTGCAGATTTTGAGATGGTTTTAGTAAGGTCAGATCTTTTATGTGAAAGATCTTGTTTTTTTTTTATCTTGGGAGAGAGAAATTTTATCGAGACTCATTAAAAATGCTCCATCTAAAGAAGCCTAACCACCATATATAAAATGAAATAATGAATATAGTATATATATCAACAACAGTACTCAGAACACTTACAAATGTATGATTTTTAAATGAGTTTTGTGGGAAGTGTAATTACACGTAAATTTAAACTATTTATTTAAAAATTTATTCTAATGATAAAGTTTCTCAAAAAAAATATTTAATTTAATTTTATGGATTGTATATTAATTAAAAAATATTATTTATAATAATAATCTTAAGAGGTGTTTCCTTATATAAGAAATGATATTTAAATAAGTGATCCATCCAAAATGATGATACACGATAACATCTAGACAAGATAATTCATATCTTTTGTTTTAATAAATTTTTTGTAGGGGCATTGTTGTAATTTGACATTTATTCTTAAAAAAATTAAAACCTTTTTTTATTTATTTTCCTCTTTAACTCACGTTGTTGTCCGTTATTGTAATCAATCTTCCCCCTCATTCTCGTTGCATTCTACTGGTTTTGCACCTTATTCACGTAACAAATTGTTCACCCTACATGAACTTCGTATACACCTTGACTAATAAAATGCGTAAAACTTAAAAACTTGAGTGATAAAATTTATAAAAATAAAAATTAAATGATAAAATTTGTAAAATAATAAATGTAATTAAGGCTTGTTTTCTTTAATAGGCATGAGTGAGGCATTGCATTTTGCATGCGAAACGGAGAGATATATATTGATCGATGAGGGACCACGATTTGGTGCAATCGACTAAACTTGACAGACATATTACATATATCGAGATTATAGAATGGCCTACATGGCCACACCACAACGAGCTACTCACTTAATGCCATTTACTATTGCTTCTCCTGTCTGCTGGAACTATACAAACTTGCATTAACTAACCAGATAAGCTTTTAGTAGTGACTCATGGTATCCCATGCCAATTCCCAAGGAAAGCAATTGCTGAACTATAAAGTTTACAATTTTATTTATATAAAAAAACACTTTTTAATTACACCAATTTAATTAAATTATATAACAGTGACAGAAGTTAGATTATGGGGAGAGGACATGTAGGGACTGGGGATACCTTGTTAGTTAAAGGCAGAAAAAAAAAAAATTATTTTACAAGTCCTATTATTTATATGAATAAATATTTTAAAAATATAAAATAATTAGTTAACTACATGTTTCTCAATATAAAATATGTTAATATATAAAACTTGGGTGAGTATAAATTTACATTTTTTGTTCTGCTCTGAAATGTCAGTGCCTTGTTTGTCTTTGCAGATTGTACTGAGATAAGAATATTCACAGTATTATATAAACAAATGGAAAGCGATGGATATATATACTTGGTGGGTCAACTAGAAAATTGATGTTGCATATAATATAATGCATCTTCTGGATTAATGGCGTTTAACTGAATCCCCGTAAGCCAAGAAATTACATTAAAAAGACTTTTCGATCTGATTAGGAAATGAGATAAAGAAAAAATAATAGCTGAGGTTTGTGAAATTGTATAAAATAAAGATATAAAAGTTTGAATTTTTTTCTTTGTTATTTCTAAGACGGCGAGTAGGTGACTTAGTTGTTGCTGTTTTTAGTAATGACATTGGGGCTAGAAAGTCAGTCGCAGCCCCATGAGGACGTTTTACAATTTATTACACAAGAATATTCCAAAGTAATACTAACTGCCATGTTCAATTTGCAGTTTTTATTTTATTTTTATTTTCGGGGATGATTTGGAATAAGAAGTCAATTTGCAATTTTTAGACTTTGTTTATTTTTTTCTAAATGAACTTTGAAGATAGAAGATATATAAGTATAGCTAGAAAACTGTAAAAGATAAATCCATTTATTTAATTCACCCTTGTATACTGCTTTGAAAATTAGGTTTAGTTAAAATTATGGAGAAAAATTAGCTATCAATTCTAGCGGTGGTAATTAAACTTTTATGTAGTTCTGTTTTTTTTTACTACCATAAATATTACTAATATGTAAGGGCTGGAAGCGATTATGTCCGCTGGTTTCTAAAGTCATATCCCACTTAGTTGGATGGAAATTTGGGCATCATGCATTTGTCTAATAACTACAGTATGTTAAGAATCATATAAGATATAATCTTTTATTGATTAATAATGTAAAAACGTTTACATTCAGCACATCGTGTCAATTCGACTCTTCAACATTTATACGGATTAGAATTTGAGAACTAGAAAGTAGAAACGTAATCAATGTAGTGATTAAAAAAAAAAAAATGCTAGTCACATGTGGATGATCACTAAATAAAGTAAGCAATCTAAAACAACGAGGATTCAGGACCAAGACGCGAAAGAAAAAGGTCTTGTCCTCAACTACACGTACATATATGGCCGCACCAACCGGTTTTATATTCCCCTAGCTCTATCTGACTCTCACCAGAAAGTCATCATCATAATCACAGCAGAGAATTAGAAGTAGAACACAGTGTGATGCAGTGACATCTTTCTAATTTAGCGACCCACCCTTCTTGTCACAACATGTTTTTTCAATTACATTACATCTAACAACAGCGGAGCAGCCAGTGTCACGATATTTTGCTTGTACCTAGCTAGGGGGTTAAATTTTGCTTCACTTGCATCTTAAAATATCGCATCTAGCTATATACATGACCTAGGAATTTTACAGAGAAGAAGAAAAACAAAACATTACTTCGAATCCAAGAGACCTCTACCTTTTTACAATGTGCTTTTGGGAATTCTCTGTCATCAAAGGGAGCAGCTATTTCAAGATTCTGCAAAAGAAAAAAGAAAAGAAAAAGTTGAAAATGTGGGTGCTTTTATTTTGCTCGCTCCATTACATTCTAAAGCAACACATATTACATATTGCTTTGTTTATTACTAATAAATAACTTATTGGCCGTTGACATTAAGCTTATTTATTTAAATGCATGAGTTGTTAGCGAGGACTTAAATTAACCATATTTAAGCAAATTTATTATTATCTGATAACCGACTTAACCAAACCTCTTTATTTTTGAAAAACACAGACTTGATAAAAGAGGCGTCTCTGCATCACACTCACTCGCTAAGCCTTCTTCATTTGCGTGTCCTTCTTTTCCTTTGGCCCAAAGAACTAAGTAGAGCCCAGTGAACATGAGAAACATGCCTGCAAGACTGCAAACAATAGAGTGAGGAATATAATTTGCAAGTGTGTAGTACTAGTTAGGATTTTTAACAACAATGCAGTACCTTCCAATACTAATAGTTTCATTGAGCGTAACTAGCGAGAAAATAACAGAGCAAACTGTACCAATAGGACTAAACATGGACACAAACACTGGCCCTCTCTTCTTCAGTGCCCACCCGTTGAAGCTCAGGCATATTCCACTCACAGCTCCTGCCTGTGTGTGCATTTACAATTTTGAGGTCTTTAATGCCCCATCATAGCCATAATGAAAATACTCTATAAATCATAAATGTAGGAAGAAATGAATTACCAGAATAAAATAGCCAATCAAGTCTCCAGACCTGACAAGTAGCCAAGCACTTTTGAGTTGGTGATCATCAAGTAACTGAACTATTCCAGTCATGAATGCCCCAATCAAAGACGTTATTGCACCCAAGGACATCGGTGCAGGTAAATCTCCAAGAGCAAAGGCCTACATGCAACAACAACAATTGTTTGTTCAGTTGTGAAATTAATTAACAAGATTTGTATGACAATTAAGTTAGTTACCTGCAAGACAACGTTGGTTGACAAAATGAAGACTGCAACCACGAGATAGATGCAACCGATTATCTTTTCTATGTCAAAGTTAAAACCTACAGATGGTGGCGGTGTTAATTCAACTGTCGCATCCTTCTCGATTGCCGGAGCAGAAATGCTTTGCATTATGCTTATTGTCAGAGCTCCCAACACACAAAGCAATGTTCCCAAGATTTTTACTTGGCTATACTTTTTGCTTAAGTTCACTTTCTCTAACCTGCTCAATAAAACAATTTCTGATTCCTTATTTTTTGTCTCAAATGTGAATAATAAAACTACCAAAACCCAAATAAGATAAGATTACCCAGAAATCCATGCGATGATGAAGATAAGACCCGGGGCAATGTTTGGCATGGCAGTTCCCATTGCTGGCGAAGTTAGATTGATTCCTTTGAGAAATAAATACTGGAAAACTAGTCTGCATAACAATACCCATGAGAAAGATAAACAACACCGTTGTATCGTATCATATTTTAGAACTATCAAGAACCGAAACACAGAAAGGAAAAAAAAAAACTAATACGTATAACTAGAGAAACATGTTATTTCAATTTGTTTCAAACACAACCTGCAATTGAACTAATTAAACATTATCATTATCATGGACTGGTGAATCACTAAAGAGAGGACAAGCAATACAACAAAATAATCAACTTTGATGCATTATCGAAATGTCATTCAATGATGTTATGGTATGATGATTCTACCAATTCAAAATAATTTGATGCTTTAGATAGAACATATGCTTAAAATATGGATTTTTTTAAAAAAAATGATAAAAGAAATTAAATTAGATATCTTTACCCTCCAAATGAAAGTAGCAATAGCTGTGTAATCAACCTGAAACTACAATGCTTGGGCCACTTACTCCTGCAACAGGTGCCATAATGAAATTAGTCTTCAAATAAGTCCTATCCCAGCTGAATATAGAAAGTAAAACTGTCATTTGTACAATTCATGGGGAAGTAGAGAAAAATTAAGGAAATGACCTTTCAACAAAAAAGGCAATGGGGAAGAGAATAAAGAATGTTGCAAAAGAAGTTAAAATGATAATAGTAAGAGAGCTGAAGCCCAATGACATAGAATAACTCATCAACACAGCGTTTCCTGCGTAGATAATTTGGACTCCTATTAATCCTCCGATTATTGCTACATTTTCCATAACTCCCCCATTCATATTGCCCACCATCTTCACCTTTTCTTCCAAAAAATATTGATCAAAATGCTTCTTTGTTTTCCGTTACCGAGAGAGGATACCTATATTGCACCCTATATATCCTCTCTTCTTAATTTTCTTAACAGCACAGCCAGTGTCTTAAATCCCCTCCAATTATGTTTCTTAACTAAATTGTATTTGTTTGTTTCAGGAAATGGTAATGCGTATGCAAGCTGCCATGTTTCTTCTGAATTTGCCTCTTATGGGAAATCTTTGATTCATTCCCTGTTGGAACCAGGCAAACCTTCACGTTTTTTGTGTTCTTACCAACCCTGCAGTTTTTCTATGGTCTGACCTGTTTTATTATTTCTGTTTTCCGATATATAATTAGTGGTGATTGGTTGGTTAGTGTTGAGATTATTTTGTTTTCTAAATCTAGATTTTTTGCTTAAAAATAGAAAAAGATTATCCTTCCTGCTTTTCTACTTAACAGATGAAATAGAAAAATCCATAGATATTTGTAAAAGTTCATTTAGTAATAGTACAAATCGCTTACGAAAATGTGCATGCAATGAACGGTGTGGAAGTGAGTTTGAATACATGTCTTGTTCCCTGCTTCCCCTGCAACAATTCCACCCCTTCTACGTCGACATATCCAGAATCGAAGTTAAATCTGAAAAATAAAAAAACTTAATGGAACTTTGCTTAATCCTCAAACAAATCAAAGACAGACAACTATTTTTTGGTAACCAAAACGCAGTGTTAAGAGAAGATCTAAACATGTTTTTTCAAGTATTTTTAACTTAAATAAGAATAACAATACTACTGTTACAATAATGATAACCAGAACAGGCTACACCATAGGACATCAAAATAATTTTTTATAGAATTCTAAAATAATTAACCTCCTCAGTGGCATTGTTTAAAGTTTAAACATCAAATAATTAACATTCTACAGAGTATACTATTATTTTCATTTTTCTATTATTATTTTGTTTTGTTTTCCAAACATGTTCTTTAATTTAATCTTTTGTTATTTTCTGATATAATAGAAAATGTTATGCTGTTAAAAAAAAAAGAAAAATGTTACACTTGTACTCTTCATAGACACATTTTATGATTTGGGAATTCAAGTGAGGGCAACGTTATGCGAAGGTTTCTCTGCAATGAAACACTCAAATTCCACAAAGCTCAAATTCCCCTTGCATTTCCATCGCCCTTAGCTTATAGTACTAACTTGAATCATACGCATAATATCGGAGACATTAATTTCAATTCGGTGGATGTTTCTGCGGTGCATGCCCAGGGTGGAACTAATGCTGCTGAGTTGGTGCAATTTGAAGCCTCTCGTGGAATTAAACCAAATTCCTTTGCCCTTGTTAACCTAATTGGACTAGCAAGTAACCTGAACAGCCCCTCATTCGGACAACAAGTCCACAGTTCTGTTATACGTTCTGGCTATTTTTCCCATATCCATGTCTCCACCTCCCTCACCAAATTCTACGTCAGAATGCACTATTTCAGAGACGCTCACAAACTGTTTGTTGAAATTCATGAACCAAACGTCGTTACTTGGAACACTTTGATATCCGGGTACGTCCACGCCGGCCAGTTTCGAAACGCTTTGTCGTTTTTCACGCGCCTAGACAGGTCCCACGTTTATGCCGACGCATTCTCGTTCACGTCTGCTTTGTCTGCCTGTTCCCAACTGAGTCTCTTCAAACTGGGAAGCTCAATTCATTGCAAGATAGTTAAACTGGGCATGGTTGATGGCACTGTGGTTGCAAATTGCTTGATTGACATGTATGGCAAATGCGGGTCTGTTGAACATGCTGTAGGGGTGTTTTCTGAGACCATTGAGAAGGACGTTATTTCTTGGAATTCAGTCATAGCAGCAAGTGCTAACAACGGACACATTGAACTTGCTTACAAGTTTTTGCACCATATGCCCAACCCTGATTCTGTTTCCTATAATGGGCTCATAAATGGAATTGCTCTATTGGGGAATATGGAAGATGCTGTTCAAGTTTTGTCAAGCCTGCCAAGTCCAAATTCGTCTTCTTGGAATTCTGTTATCACGGGATTTGTTAATAGGAATCGAGCTAGGGAAGCTTTGGATATGTTCTGTAAAATGCACTTGAGAAATGTAGAGATGGATGAGTTCACATTTTCAATCATTTTAAACGGAATTGCTGGTTTGTCTGCCTTAACGTGGGGGATGTTGATTCACTGCTGCACAATGAAGTGCGGTTTAGATGCTTCTGTAGTTGTTGGGAGTGCCCTAATTGACATGTACTCAAAATGTGGACAGATTCAGAATGCAGAATCAATCTTCCTCCATGCACTGCCTAACAAAAATTTGGTGAGCTGGAATGCAATGATTTCTGGCTATGCTCGCAATGGTGATTCTGCGCGTGTTACCCACCTCTTTGAGTCGCTGAAAATGGAAAGAGATATAAAACCTGATGGTATCACGTTTCTTAACCTTATATCGGCATGTTCCCATGATCAAATGCCATTAGAGGTTGCTATTCGTTTCTTTGAATCCATGATTGATGAATATAATATTGCACCATCCATTGAGCATTGTTGTTCGATGATACGGATCATGGGGCAGAAAGGAGAGCTGTGGAGAGCAGAAAGGATGATTCATGAACTTGGTTTTGAGTCATGTGGGGTGGTTTGGAGGGCTTTGCTTGGCGCTTCTGGAACACGGGAAGATTTACAAGTAGCAGAGATTGCAGCTGCCAAGGTGATTGAATTGGAGAGGGATGAAGATTATGTTTATGTGATGATGTCTAATATGTATGCATCTTGTGGAAGATGGGAAGATGTAAATGTAATTAGGGGACTCATGAGTAAGAAAGGAGTTAGGAAAGAAGCGGGTTCTAGTTGGATAGAAATAGATAGCTCTGTCTTGTTTATGTGAAACCACAAAAATAACAATTGAAAGAGGGTATATCTGCTAATTTCAAAATCTATATATTACTAATTTTTTTAAATACTTATGAACTTATCCATTTAGGTATATGTTAATAGATATTTAGGTATATTTATTTTTTATATAAAAAATAATTTAATTTTGACATCAACTTGAGTGTGGACTGTAGAGTGTCTTTTCAGGTATTACGTTCCTTCTCTAACTACTGGATCCTCAAGACCAATTGATGTGGAATAATTCCAAAATGTCAAGTTGGACCACTCCATTGGATTGCGAGCGGATCGATTTCAAATGGCCCCAAGTAGGGAGAAACGAGTCTTGGGCGGGTATGTTAGTTAACATTCATTAATACCTATAGCTATTAGGCTATTACGTTCATCTGATAGTTTATATATGTCTTCAATACAAAGAGATTCCTTAGTTCCTCCAACTAGTCAGGTTAGCCAAGCACTTACGGAATGTTATTCTATCCTCTTAGAACAACTTCGTAATTTTCCCATTGGGTTCTTTCTTTTTTATTCTCCCAACCTTTTCAGTCTTCCTTTTTTCCATGGGTCTTGTCCTGCAATGTTTCCTCAAAAGTGCATCCACCTTTCCCTGCTTAAAAGTTGTATGATGTGTCTCATTTCTATGGAGGAAAAAAATCCACATATTAAAGAAATATCTATTATACCAAAAACAATAAAAATAAAAATCTAAGATACCATATAAGGATGAATCACCTAGGGCTTCGCCCATGTGGTTGAACTTTACTTTCTATCCTTTCTTTTTCTTTTTACATATATGATCAAAGAATGAAAATACATGTATATAAAAAAAATCAAACACATAAAAATAATATGAACAAGGCAAAAGGCAAAGACCATTTATAGAAACCGGTTTCCAACCCAACGGCAGCGTTTAAAGAATTCTGAGACTGCAACAAAGAACTAAAAGTAAAGTTTGGGTTAGATCCGTAAAGAGCTTGGACTCCTGCCACGTCATCAATTTTCAAGTCAACTTTCTTTCTCCTGGGGCTGAGGCTCGGGTACATGACCGCTTCCTTCACCGAAGAGTGACCCAATCCAAGCACGTGACCTATCTCGTGCGTGGCCACAGATTCCAAATCAATGGCCACCCTCGACTCTTCGCGCTCGAAATCAACGGACCACGTTTCCGCCGCATCCAAATGGAATCTCCCATTCTGAGGGGAGAACGCGTGTGCCAAAACGCCTAAAACTCCATCAAACGGTTCTCCGTCGCCGTGATCCCCGAGATAAAACCCGATGGTGATGTCAGCCCTATCGTACTCCGGCGTCTCGCGGAAACTCACCGGAATCACTGACGCCCACCGCGCGAACGCGCGCTCGAACACCTCTCGGATTTCCGGCACGCTCACCCGGTCGATCATGTTGTACGGAGAGAACGCATACGTGAGAGTCATCGGAGTACCGCGCGTCCACCGCGGCTTCCCGTTGAAGTATGCGTAGCGACGCGTGGCGTGAAAACCGTGAGGTGAAGCGTCGGAGATGCCGCACCTCGGCGCCACAATCGCGGTTATAGTCTTGGAGTCGAGTTTTCCGGTGACCGGCAAGCCGAGGCGCTTCTGGTATTGGACGAGAGCGGTCTCGAACTGAGTATCAAAGGTGTCTGTGAAATTCGGCGTGGTTTCGGGGAGGGAGAGGTAGCCGAAGCGGTGGAAGTACTTTTTCAGTTCCGACATGCCGCTGACGTGGCTGCCTCGCTCGGCATGTAGGAACTTAGAGAAATCGTGCCACGTGGCGTTGTGGGTTTCGATATTTTCCGTTTCAGTGGTTACTACGGTTACGGAGTCGGGTATGATCCTGGCCGGAAAGCATGGGCGCCAAAGGAAGATGGCCATACAGATGAAGAAGTTAAAGTAACTGAAAAACTGAAACATAACTATTCGTTATTATGGCAGTTATGTTGGGAGGGAACAAACGAAGGAGCGAAGAGCTCAATTATTAAACCTGGAAGGTTATGTAGAAAAAGAATATGTGATAAGCGGTATTATCATAACAGTGAGTTTAGAATCCTATATATGTAAGCGTATGGAGTTTGTATTTGGTGTAGCATAAGAAGATTCTGCCTTTTTGGATGGGAGATCGTGACTTTTTTTCCAAGTGTGATCATAGTGGGTAAACTGCTGGTTCTGTTTCTATTTAAATTATATTATATTTTTGTTTTGTTTTGTTTGCCTCGGGTTGTTGTTGTGTGACTGATTGAAATGGCAGACAGGCAGAAGAAACGGGAGGAAGGAGTACACTATGAATTGGATACGGTTTGTTTGAGTTTACTTGGGTTGAAGAACTAGACTTATGTTGGTTGACCGAATTTGGTTTTAGCTTGTGTGATACGACAGAGACTTGATATTAGAAAAATAACTACGCAATGTGTGACAAATAATTCCTCCTCGCCTTAATTCCTCAATTAAAACTCTCTTTAATTAATTAATTAATTAATTATATGTAGAATGCCCTACACCAGATTGATGCTGCACAAAATTTAATGATATTTGAATGTAGGATGACCGGGGATCAGTAGTTCACAACTTGGCTTATTGAAATTGTCTTTTGGGTTTGTCCATTTCACAGTCAAGTTCAAATTTGAATGAAGCTAACAAGAAAGTGCAGCGAGTTTGGTCTAAAGAACAGATTTCTATGTTCAAAGAAACACGAAACGCATATGGTCGAACATAAGTAGTTTAGGTCTAGTCCTCTGAAAGACAGACGTGGTTTCTATTCCATCCCTTGTCCTCATCATTTACTATTCTTTCTATTATTCTATCTCTCGTTTTGACCCACACAATACCCGTATTTCACGAGGCAGATCTTTTAAATTCTTACAGAAAATTATTTTCAAATTAATACAAGTAATAATAATGAATGATTGTATTATATACAGTAGAAAGTAGAAACAGAACAAAGAAGGATTACGTGGTTAGGTCAAACAGTAAAACATGATGATCAGGGTCAACGCAACATATAGCGTAACTACAGAGTCAAATGGACTTTGTTACTTATTACTTACTTTTAACAGTTTAAGATTGTATTGTAGCACGTAAGCACACTTTAAACCTGCCGGGATTCGTTGAATTTTTTTCAAAATTGTGTTAGGTACATGCAGAGTAAAGTTGGGAAGATGAACAAAAATAGCTACTAGATTAGATATGGTTTAGTATTTTGCTTCTTGCTTATGAATTGAGTTATTGTTTTATTATAAGGAGGGTTAAGGTCCAAGTGATGTATGTATTTGCTTTGAATACGCCATTAGGTTTATCTAGATGATGAAAGTGCCACTAGCCCTACATGAATTGTTTTTCTCATTGCCATTTCGTAATAGAATAGAGGGTCCTACTTTTTCTCTCTTGCGCACACTCGGGTTGGGGTTGCTTTCGGGGCCTAATTTTCAAATTTGGTTTTTCATTCAAATAATAATAATAATAATAATGTGTCAACGTTGTTGCTATATATAATATTGTGATGACGATCGAACGCTTGAAACCCTGTTACCGGAGCCAGAAACAAACATAAGCAATGTAAAAACGAAATTGTAATGTGAAAAGAAAACAGAGTAGAGGAGACAGGGCAAAGAATTGAGCCGGCGAAAGATTGTGGAATTGGTCTTTCACTTTTTGATCTACGAGTTGACTATTGACTATATTAATCTACCACCATCTTTTCCAAACTTGTGTCTTCTTCATTCAAAAGCAGAGACTTTAAGCCTTTAACTTTTTCACCCAAACGCGCTGCTTCTGCTTCTTTTACATTTTCCCCTCGTCCAGTTCTTGGCTGAGTCAAGAAGAACATGCAACCTAATACTACTATGTAATTACATGGAACGTATAGAAAACCAAAATAGTAATCATAAATCATTAACATGATACTAGAGCAAAAGCACACTTAATAAAGAGAGGGAAAAAAACAAAATCTTTGGACGCCATTAAAATAATACTCGATACTTGGTTTGAATGCATACTCCACCGAGCTCACCATTTAATGGAGCTAGCGTCATAGTTATTTAATACTCTTTCTGATTTTTTTATCTTTTTTTTTTTCTGACAGTAACAAATAAATAAATCCTATGCAACATGAACTGGTAATCTCAATCTAAAAGAAACGTAACATAATGGAAAAATGTTCGAATCAATTAAAAAATAAATCTTAACTCTTCATGAAAAAAAAAATCTTAATTTTTATCAATGTGAAATGAATCAGTAAAACATAATGGAAACACAAACGTGGGGCGTGGCAAACCGGCCATGATTTTGAAAGCCACATTGTAAATTATAACGTTCAATTGCGTAATTATTAAATTTGAAGACTTGTGCGATTTTTTGTTGATTGCCATGGAAAACAAAATGTTTTTGGAGCATCTATTCATTCCTTTCCACCTCTCTTATAAAATCATCTAAATTATTTTGAAATTAACCTTCCAGTTATATATATATAATTCTCAGAAATAACGACTGGATTAAAAATTCTTTTAAAAAATAAATTAAGTTTACAAATAAATAAAAATAAATATTTGATACTTCATGGTATTATTTTATTTTGAAGAATAATATGCATTTTACAAAATACCGTATATTTATTTTTTACAGCAACAAAATACCATATTAACAAATATGTAATTCACTTCTTTTTTATTTTGTAGAATACAAATTGAACTAATCTAATAATTGAATCATTATTTTTAATTGGTTACTGAAAAAAGAAGAAAAAGCTATTATACTCCTTGTTTCCCTGATTGCATCTAATATTCCTCTAAATAATCAAAGAACTATATATTGTGTCTAATAGATAGCAATCTAATTATTAATGTTTGCTCATTCTCCATTATTTATTGTCTAAGTACAACCAACCTAATGCCTTGTTTCTTTTTTCCTCCTCCCAGGGATTCCTAGTCAAGGAGTGTCATAATCATAGTCATTGTGATGGGTAATACTCCAATAATCCGATTTAGTATTTGGTCTTAAGAGGTTTATTTATTTATTTTTGGTTCATGGATAAAAGCCCAATCCAGTGGTTGGATTTGGATAGGTATAACTTATTTCACTTTGGTTTATTATGTTTTTTTGTCTACTTCTGGTATACTCTAAAACTTTTGACTAGTATGGGCTCATTACAAAAAAGTTGGCCCATTTAAAAGACATTAGGGTGATCTAAAACAAATTAGAACTTGGGCATGACAGTTTTTCTAATTATATCTCTGGCTTTAGGCTACTAATCAATGACTTTCCTGGTTCCACCACCGAGTACTCGGGCAGCATGGGTCCATCTTCTTTTTAAAAGCACAAGAAGAACGAAAGATGGTGAATCTAGAATATGATACTTTAGTATGTACCAAACTAAACCTTTTTAGTTTAAATTTTAAAGTGATCTATGACTATGAGAGTGGCACATTTCGGTTTTCTTTTCTTTACCCATCTTTTTATCCCTTTGAGCAAAGGATCGAACAAATTTTACGTGTTATATAGATCAAGGAATTTTCCATTTCCAGGGTTAGAAGCTGTAAATTTATGCCACCAAAAAGATAACGAATTCAGGGTTAAAGCGTTTGCATTGCACGTGCGAGTGTATAAGTATATATGGTGGAAAACATTTTTAAAATATTACTCTTAAATTTTAGAACATTTTAGGAAGAAAACAAGATTTTCAAATCTTTTGGATGGAGATCTAGATTTCATGTGTAAGATCTAATATTTCATGAGATTCTTCCAAAAATATTTAATATATATATATATATATATAATAAATAATTTATTAATTTTTTTAATAATATAAAATAAGAAATAACTAACTAATTTTTTTAATAATATAAAATAAAAAATTTCTAATCATATAAAATCTACTAATAAAGCAAAAAAAAATATGAAACATCTTCGTACTTCTAACACGGTAATGATTCACAAAAAACACACATTAAAATATCTTGAAGGTCTTTCCTAATGAAAATGTTTTTATTATTTCTTTCAAAATCTAAAATTATTTTTCTTAAATACCCTTTAAAATATTATTTTGAAACACAATTATTTTTAGCTTCCATAAATTTTTAAAAAGTAATTATTTCAACATCAACTTTTTACAAATAAATAAATCTTAATTATATATATATATATATATATGTATATATATTTATTTATTTATTTTTATCAAAAATCACTTTCTGAAAAAGAAATATAAACAGTGAATTGCATAGAGCAGTGGTCTGTGGTCCTATTCAGGGGATCTGATTGTCTTTATCACAAAGGAGACGTTAAATAATGTTCCTCCTTAAATCGTCTTATTCTTGTAGCTGCTATCGTGCTTTCAATGTCTGTCTTCTTCGTTTGCATTTGTTTGTATTGTATTGTACCCCTCTATACATATTACCAATTAATTCAAACTTAATCACGTCGTTTTTTCTTTGAGACAAGTACCGACTCACAAAAAAAAAAGATAGTGAATCGTACCACATCGTTATGATTGGATTAAACTAAATTGGTGCTGACAAAACACAAACCAAAACAATAATGATAAGTTCATAGCTCAAATGATTTATACACACACTACATACATTTCTTACTCTAACATTAATGTTCTAATGCCTTTTCTATTTATTTATTTTTAAAATGTCTGGATGAAAGATCTAATTGAAAATTTTAAATAAATAAAGGGACTGGATAATTAGGCGAATATGTTATCGGAAAACTATTCCCGAAGTAAAAACATGGGAGCGCTGAAAACTTACGAAGTAAGAGTAGAAAGAAATTGCAACGCACAGTCACATGGCAGTGCAGAAAGTAATTAATTTTGGTATTTGGTACTACCAGGCCCAGCTAGCTAATTATCTTGGATTACCAGCTAGCCATTTCTAAGCGTTCCACCAGCTCGTAGCAGTAACTATAACTCCCAATAAAGGATCAATAGGAAGACGAAGATTAGAACCGGTGGCATACACAGTTACACACTATACACATATCCACCATAAGTTAAAAAAATAAATATTAATGTGGGTCATGAAGATGCGAGATGTGTCTTATGTATACACTACTATTTCTAATTAAGGTGGGATCTCTAATATAATACAATACAATACAATACTAGTAATTTTTTGGTTGCAAATAAAAATATAGTGTTAGTTATTTAAAAAGTGATTTTTAACATTCGTAACGGAGTGTGCGGTTGATTCTGCTTTTCAATTTTTCACACTGAGGGATTGTTTTCAATCGGGGACAAATATCGTTTCCAGTTCCACTCAGACTCATGTCCTGCACGAATCTCGTTATTCCCTTTTCCCTTTGCTTCCTCCATCCCACATCACCAATTAATTATTAACAAAACTAATTTGCAACAGTTTGTTTTTGTTTTGTTTTGTTTCGTGACCGGGATCTGATCTGTAGGGCTACGTTCATGTGAAAACAGTATAATTAATCATAGTTTTTCATATTATTATTTAAAAAAATTAAAAACAGAGAGAGAGAGAGAGCTGCGATTTTATTTCTTTCTTTCCGTTTGAGGAAAGGACAATTCTGCTGCTGCTTCCCCCTCCTCCTCCATACCCGTACTCACTCACTCACTATAACTGTTGTTCCATTTCCCACCGATTATTATTATTACTTAATAATAACAAAAGACTCTACTAATAATTTAGGGTTCTTCTCCTTTCAGAGCTACATTACTTAATACAGTACTAGTTCTTTGTGTTTGGGGGGGGAGGACGTATGTGAGGGTTTGTTTGTTTGTGTTTATGTAAGGAAAACAATGGGTGTGGGTGTTGGTATGGAGAAGTTCAGCTTATTATCAACGACGAAGCTGGCCGTGTTAGCTCAAACGAACAATAATAAATGCAGAAAGCATGTATGTTGGAGGTCATCGACGACGACGCCGCCGTTTCAGCAGCGGAAGCCGACGATCTCTTGGTCTGTGGTGTGCGGTTTCATGCTATTTGGGTTGGGCCTCATTTCCCTCTTGACGGGCCACATGGCCTCTGATCTCGAATGGTACTCTCACCGTCGCTCTCTCTACTCCACAATGGTCAGTCATTTATTTCTTTCTCTCTTTTTCATTTTCGCCAGCCACAATGTGATGTGAGGTAAGGGGTTGTGAATGTTTTCTTAGGATGGGAGCTATCGTGCGCCAATCGATGTTTGGAAATCGCAGTTCTCTAAATATTACTACGGATGCAGTGAAAGGGGACGTGCTTATGCTCGTCAGTTTCTTCTTCATCCTCTCTCACCACTCGCTATTCGGTGTTTTCTTGTGCTAGAATTTAAGCTCCTTTGCCCAATTGTTGAATGTTTTTACTTTGTTTTCAACACTCCGCACTTGTTTCTTGCTAAGCTATTTACTAGGATGTTTTCTATGCGTGAATAGATTGAATTGAAGGGTTACGTTTTATATTTTGATTAGTTTGTGCACGAATGGACTTCTAATGATTGGGCTGAGGAATATGTATACTAACTTTTCCATGTGTTATCTTCTCTCTTATTTTGGTAACCGGATAATGTAGCTGCTGTGCCTGAGAGGATGTCAAATGGGTACTTGCTTATTGGTACTAGTGGAGGATTGAACCAACAAAGAACTGGGGTGAGTTGGACATTAGTTTCATCATAGGGTACATTACGATCATTTGTGTTTTGTGTATGATATGCTGTCTTAGTTGTTCGATTAAAAGCATGAAAATGATTATGAGTTTTTATACAATTTTCTCTTAACCAATTGCCTCTGATTCAGTTGTTTTCCGAGAATATGATGGTTGGTGAGGTTCTCTTTCCTAGTCAGGCAGATAATTTATTTATTTATTTTTAAAAATAATAATGAATGGAAATGACAATCATCATGTTCCTGCATCCAGATAACAGATGCTGTTGTTGTTGCGCGAATTCTTAATGCCACCCTAGTTGTACCTGAGTTGGATCATCATTCTTTTTGGAAGGATGATAGGTAATTTGCAGTTCCTTTCACACATTCACCATTAGAATCAAGTTTGTTGGTTCATTTAATAAAGGTGTCTTTTTTCAATACAGTGACTTCATCCATATTTTCGATGTCGATTGGTTCATTTCTTATCTCGCAAAAGATGTTACTATTGTCAAAAGAGTTCCTGATAAGTTCATGCGGTCTATGGAGAAACCACCTTACACAACGCGTGTCCCAAGGAAATCAGAGCCTGATTATTATCTTGATCAAGTTTTGCCTTTACTTTTGAGACGACAGGTATGGCCACTTGTTATTGATACACATTTTTTTTTTTAATTCACTAGATGTTTTGATTCATTCAATAACTCTCATGGTGAACCATTTAGTACTGGTGTTTGTCAATTTACAGAATGTCTCCGAATTTGGCCAAGGTAACTAACTAACATGTAGGAGATTTTACAGGTTGTTCAATTGACAAAATTTGACTACAGACTTGCAAATAACCTTGATGATGACCTACAGAAACTACGTTGCCGCGTTAATTTCCATGCTTTGAGATTTACAAAACCTATACAAGAACTTGGTCAAAGAATTGTTATGAGAATGCAAAAGATGGCACAGCGTTTCATAGCAGTTCATTTGAGGTTTGTTTGATGTTTCCCTTTCCACAACGTTGTAATTGGAAGTATTTGTTTACTTCTACTTTAGGGAACACCTCAAATTCAGCTTTCTCATGTCACTTAATAATAGCAATAAAAACATCATGTTTCACTCAAAAGTAGTATGAATAGAATAAATTAGATAAGAACTTGGGAAGCAATGAGGATCCTTGTTAATTGCCACTAACAACAGAAATGATGATTGGTTTATGACAGGTTTGAACCAGATATGCTAGCATTTTCAGGTTGTTATTTTGGTGGGGGAGAAAAAGAGAGACGCGAGCTTGGTGAAATCAGAAAAAGGTGGACGACATTACCTGTAAGACTACAATCCATTGACTTCTAATGAACAAATCTAATTCATTCATCTAGCCAGATTGTAACATTTTGTCCTTTCTTAAGCATTCTGACTTTCTGGAAGGTATTGAAACCTACATCGTTTCTTGGCACATTGCCTGATATGCTTTCCAAGTACAAATTAATTTTTGCCATATAAGACTTCTTAAAGTTGAAACTAATTAACTTCATGCTGATATGAAATGAATGAGTTTTTTCCTCAATCCTCGTGAATCATGATAAAACAGGATTTGAGCCCAGACGAAGAACGGAAACGGGGGAAATGTCCTCTTACTCCTCATGAAGTGGGTTTGATGCTGCGTGGACTTGGCTTTTCCAATGACACATACCTCTATGTTGCGAAAGGAGAAGTATATGGAGGGGAAGAAACTATGCAGCCTCTCAGAGATCTTTTCCCCAACATCTATACAAAGGAGATGCTAGCTGAGGAAGAGCTGAAGCCTTTCCTTCCATTCTCTTCCCGCCTTGCTGCTATTGACTACATTGTTTGTGATGAAAGTGATGTATTTGTTACCAACAACAATGGTAACATGGCCAAGATTCTCGCTGGTCGAAGGTAATAACATATAAATCTCTCTAATATCCTCCTTTTGTTTGTTTAGTACATTAATGAACTTATTTCTAAAAGTTAAACTAAATACAATGAACAAATTATTATCCACAACTTGTAATGGAAATGCTAGAATCATAATTATAATTAATCTGTTATGGTATGTGGCAACTACGTTGCATTATTTACTCTTGAATTAAATTCCAAATAGGTGGGAGAGCTATGGTTTTACTTGTATTTAGGAAAGCATGTTGTATACTTGTATTTTATGCTAATTCACTGACAGACTTGTAGAAGAAAAGGGATGAATTATACATTTAGGATCATCTGACATCATGAACTTCAAATTTAACGCAAGATACAGAGTATATAGGATATAATTTGGGTTAAAGATGGTCTAGGTAATGATGCAATGTCTACTAACTCCCATGATTTGAAAATGTTGGAAGGCAGCTGTTATTGTTGTAGGAACCACAATTGCATTTTGTATTATTCGGAATTAGCAAAGTGTGTTAACTATAGCCTATAGGGACTATTTTGGCATGTTTCAAGAAAAAAAATTAGATTGTATAATATATTTGCATAGCCGACAATGTGCTTTGCTAAGGACCATTTTGGCAGCTACATTTAACTGAAAATAGCAAAACCCGTTGAAAGCCAAATCTGATATGCTGTGGATAGTAGAATTAACATTGAAGTCAAATCTTGGTATAGTTGTATGTTACAAAAAACAACTACTTTGCTTTTATTCAGGCATTTAAGCTAGACTTGATTAACGTGCTAATCTTCTGTCAATATATGTTTTCCCCGAGGGAATATTGAGGAGATTTCAATGTTCTCATTTACAAATAGGCAGTCATGTGATTGATTTCAGTTATCTTTTGCTAAAGCAAAAGTGGTGTCGTGGAAAGTATAACTTGTTTCAGGAGGTTTCCTGTGTAAAGCCTGTGCTTTCCTTGGCTCTTTTTTATAAACACAAAATACGAAACTTGATGCTAATAGCAGCTCCTTCAGGGTCTCTTTATTGTAATGCGCCTTAGATGCTTGCTTTCACTGACTTGCGCATTATCTTCATATTATTTGGCTAATGTGCCTCCTGTTAACCTTTGATTTTTTATTTTATTTTGTTTACAATAGGAGATATATGGGTCACAAAAGAACAATCAGACCAAATGCAAAGAAGCTTAGCACGCTACTTGCAGGAAGGCATGAAATGGACTGGGATACCTTTGCAAAAAAGGTGAAGGCATGCCAGAGAGGATTCATGGGAGAGCCAGATGAGATGAGACCTGGACGAGGTGAATTTCATGAATTTCCAAGCTCTTGCGTGTGCAAGAGACCATATGTCTTGGATGAACTACTCAGCAAAGAGGTATACCGTTCCCCTAAACTCGTTGCAACTAACCTTACTGCAAAAGCTGATTCCTCGTTCAATGGAATTAGAAGAAGAAGAGGCAGGACATGATGAAGTTGTTGTCGAGCGGGGGAAAAAGAAATCAATGAGTTGTTGTCTCTTGCTCTGTTAATGCCAACTGACGTCAATTGAAAATTGAATACTATGGCAATTTTCACACGATTGATCTTTGTAAAAATCATCTGGGGAAAAGTTCTTAGGTGGGTGGGTGGCTCAGTTTAGGATCTAAGGACACGTCAGTGCGTTGCAAAATGTAGATATATATAGCATAATATATGATTAGCTCTTAGATTGCTTTCAAAAAAAAAATCGGCACATTTTCTCCCATTCTTTCCAATTAATCCATTTTTGTCAATCAAACCATCCATTGGTCAGGTGCAACTTCAGAAGAAAAAATAAAATTTGAAATATAATAAAATCTTAAAATACACAAATTAGGAGTGTTTTATGTGAGAATTCTTAGTTATTGTGAGATAAAAAACACTAAGGTAACATTTTAATAGTCAATTAATATACAAGTGATGTGGACAACTTTAAATTTTGACTATATAATCCTTACTTTTTAAAACTGAATTATTTTTATTAGTACTCTTCGAATTTTAAATTATTATAAAAATCGACAATTTGATCACATGCTATTTTGATAATTTATTCTTAATTTTAATATGCTCACATCCATGACCTATCAGATTCTAAAATTAGCTAAGAACGAATTTCAACTTTAAAATCTAATGCATTCTAAAATTCAAATTATGATTAGAAATGACACTTTGCTTCCCCGTTCTAAAAAGAACTATCAATTTATTTTTCATAATTAACACCGACTCTGGATAGGTTATAAAAAAAGTGCGAACTGGAACTCTGCTAGAAGATGACCAATGCAGCAGCAGCGGGCATGACGTTATGTTATCATTTGATGAACAAATCTCTACAAACAAGGTAAACATGGATACAGCACAGCCTACGGATCAAATCATCACGATTAAATAAATACTAAAATCAAAACGACCGGCCGTCCACAAGGTAACATAGGAAGCAACAATTTTCATTCCATTCCATTCCATTCCTAGATTGATTGGTTGGTTGATTTGGTTCTCTATTATAAATATACACATCTAATGCTATTGCTAGGTATGTTGGTCATCATCTAATAAATAACAGGCCGGTCTTTTTAACTGTACCGCATCGCATCATTACAAGCTCCCTTCTTCCATTTAACCTGTGTTGCATTGCGACTCATCAGTCAAACAGATGAAATGTAATAATAACTCAACCAAGAAGGAAGCACTACATTCGAAATAAAAATTCTAGGGGGGAGTGGATATGGATACTCACCCTTAGTATTACGATTATGTGAAACCGATGGAATCTTTGAGATGATCAAAGAGCTCTGCAATCCTTCCAATAGCTGCAACCAAGCCAACCACCACATCATATCGGATTCCAAACAAAAGGTGCAATGGAGAACAGCCAGTTTTAGTTATAGAAACTTACTCTTGAAGTTGGCTGGATTCTGCGGTTGGATCTCCGGGGCTCAGCTACATCAGATGCTGATGATTTCATGGGATTGTCATTTAAAGCCTTTTCTATCTCACCTTTACCCGATTTAACACGGGCAGGCGCAAGTTTCCCTTTACTTGCTCTTGATGAGGTTGCCCTTTTAGTGGGATGAGCATCCACCGAAGTTGCCAGTGATGAAAACAAGATCGGTCCTTCTGTTGCTCCATCACTTGCAGATCTCTCCACCTTACTTTCACTCTGGGAAGAATTCTTGTGATTTGAAGAATCCTTGGTCCTTTCTGTATGACCTGTCAGATCATTGTTATTTGCTAAGAGAAAACGCATATGATAAAGAAATGTCTTTAGGTGGAATTACTCTATTAACCCCAAAATAAAACACACGCTGGTTTTCCAGACTTACTTGTCTTGGGCTTGGAGTCAGCTCCATGTTTGTCTTTGGCGTCATTTTTTGAACTATTTTTCCATCCTCTGGGTCCCGAACTTTGAGGCATCAAGAAATTTGCAAGCTTAACTGAATCATTTCTATCATTGTTCTTACTGCTTTCATGTGCCACGTAATGCTTGCTTACTTCCATAAATTTCCTTTTCTTGCCAGGTTTAGGAACACCAAAAATTACTTTTGATCCTTCTTTTTGAAGACCAGTCCTCACTATTCTGTGTGCATCCAGTTTATTTTCATTCTTGCTGCTCTTACCAATGTTAAACACTTTATCGTTTTCAGTCAAAGTAAGTAATTTCATCTCATCAGGTTTTGCAGACTCCACAGCATCAATGCCTTTTGACATCTTTTCCTTCCCTTTTACCTCTACCGCAAGACTACCCAATTTAGGTCGTTTTTCATTTGGTGTATCACCCTGTATGGAAAATTTATAATTTGTAAGTTAGCACAGACAAGCATGAAGTTGGGGCACTAGAAGAACCTTAAACAAGGTACCTCATGGGTAGAACTGTCATTTGCTTCCACTTCGGAAGATACAATCCATTTCCTATCCTTCCAGATAAGGGATGGACGCAGATGCCAAGCTCTAACAACCAACGTTTCTCCACTAGCTGCAGAAAACCAATATTATACATTTCCCAAGAATAAGGTGCTAATGCATTTAATACCACGGTAAGAATTAAGAAACAGAAGAGAACGCAAAATGATTGATCAAATAATGTACAAACCAGGGAAGTGAACAGTAAATGTTGTTTCATCTTTTTTATTCTTCTCTGTGATTACTCCTTCCCGCCAGCTGATGACAAAAACTACCTTGTGAGAGAACTTTAACATGCATATTTAATCTTGTTCAGTTTTATTACAAATAACATTTTTATTACACCTAAATCTACAATGAAAAAGATCAACAGTGAAGATTATTGTATATCCACACACAATAACTTCAAGTGGTATTGAAGAAATTGACATCAATAGATAGCTAATTAAAAGAACACTATTAGCTAACCTTTCTTGTATCCATACATCAACTCTATCCCTGAGAGACCATGCATAATCTCCCATAGCAGCTCTACGTCTCTTTCTTGTTCCATCATATTGTGAAGTATTAAGAGGACGAGCAGTACGTATTCTGGGGGGTTTGTCTCCATCACATTCAAGTGAAACCCATTCCTTTAATGGCCCTGCACCTAAAAGATAGTAATATTTTTAATCATAATGAATGAATACAAAATTGAATGAGATCTTAATTCAAGATGGCTAGCAATTTATTAGCATCCAGATGTATACAGGCCACAGGAGACAACATGGACCATCTTTTAAACACCATTTTTAAAGATGTATCCAAAATTTATTTCAAGCCTCCAAGAATGATTTAATTATGAACTTACGACACAACTTTGGAAATAAAATAAATACAACACATTATATAGTTTTGTCTACTGTAGCATTTGCATTTTGATGTTCCCTTTTAGAAGAATCCTCCTAATTGTTCATTGACTTTTCCATGAATAGCCAAATACTGGAAATACATCTTGCTGGCCAACTAATTAATAAGATACTTCTGTTCTCATCAAAGTACAACCAAAAAGACTCGTGACCAACCTTCAGCAGCTACAAGTGAAGTGTAGCATACATAAGCTTTATCATCCTTCAAGGTCAAAATATTGGCTGGGAACCAAGCAGCTTTAAACCCTTCCTCATCTTTGAAAACCTGTTTACATATAATAGCTTCAGTTTACCAGGAAACATAATTTAAGAGCAACATATTACTTTTCAAAAATGAAAAGAAAGTGTGTCAATTTAAAACCAGCAACATATTTGAAAAATGAACCCACGGGCACTAATCTGAATACTTAAACTGGTTCAACTTAAAAAGAAAATAAATAAAAATGAGAACAACCTCTACGAGTAAGCCCTCCTTGATGCTTCTTTCCTCCTGATTTTCAGATCCATTACTAACAATAAAAGAAGCCTGGATTTCAGGTTGAGATTCAGGAACCACATCAATAGGCTTGACTAAATCAGAAACAACCTTGCGTCCCTTTGGCCCTCTTGAATTCTTTTCACTGATCTTAATAGGAGCAGAAATGCCACCAGATAAAATGTCACTGTTATGTGTATAAGAAGTTTCAGGAATATCTCTCACATTGTCCATGTTCACCATATCTCTGGTAATGTCTATCAATAATCCAACTTGCTGAGAAGATTCCCGGGTTGCTTTCAAACATCCCTCTGGGCCAGCTTCTACCAACTGGCTTAATGGCAAAGGATCATCCATAGTTACAATTTTTCCTGCTTGAGATACAGCTTCTGCTGCCAGCTCAGCAGCCCTCACAATTGCATCCATATTTTCAGCTCTTTTGGTGGCAGCTGAAGCAGCTTCCACTCTCCTTTTAACAGCTTCTTTGGCAGCAGCAATGATAGAACCAGGACTATTGGTTCCATTAGCACCTCTCAAGATGGAAGCAGGGGTAGCTTTTCCCAAGTTGTTGGTACCCTCGGAAAGAGAAATTTGATTACTTTGGCTGGAATTATCATAACCAGATGAAAGCAATGCTTCATCAGCCATTAATTTTGCTTGAAGAGCAGCATTTGATGCAACATTGGCAGCTGCTGCTGCTGCCTTTGCAATGGCTGCAGCAGCTGCAGCTGCAACTGCTGCAGAAGCTAGTTTAGCCTCAATATCTGGCATCAACCCAGAATTTTTATGTTTATCCAACTGATTCCATAACTCTAGGCTATGATTCACTGCAGCAGCAGAGAGAGCAGAAGCTTCCTCTGCATGTACCCTAGCCTCCTTAACTTTCGTAAGAGACTCATCTGACATAATCCATTTCTCAGCATTACAATCATTTATGGATTGATCAGCAAGAGGAGATACAGACATAACTGATTTTTCAACAGTAGTTATTGGCAAATTCACGAAAGGGGCCACAACTGCAACAGGAATAGATGTATAGCTACCAACAGCAGGAGCCAGTGATTGCAAAGCCCTCTGGCCTAGATCCTCAGAGACCACAGCTTTTTTTCTTTTTTTGGGCTTTGGATCTGAAGAATGTTGAGTAGGTGATAATGTCACATTGTTTGCATCAAACAGAGAGACAGTACCTGCAAAGATACTTTGCAAACCTGTACTGGAAGTAGGGAGACCGGAAGTAACATTCTTTGTGCCAGAGGAAGGAGGCACGGATCCTTTGATTGAACCTAGCTTAATTGTATCTGGGGCAGGTGATGCAGAAATATGGGTGCTATTGTCAGGTGCAGGAGTTGGAGAAGCAACCCATGGTCCTCGAAGGGGGGTTTGGGATATCCAAGGTGTGTTATGTCCAAGAAAATTCCTCACAGGAGTAGTTTGATAAGAATGCAGTGGAGTAATTGCCTGAGGATAATCCACAACAGAACCTCTTGCAATGGCACTAGATTGCAGGGAATCACTACCTAGACCTAGAGTTGATAGACTCCAAAGTGGAGATGAAAGAGGTATTAAGGGGTTTACAATTGGCGGAGCCTTGCTGCTGGTTCGACCAAGTGGTGAAGAGATACCTTTCCCTTGAGCAGCACTTTGTTTAAGTGGCAAATCAGAGGTTCTAGCAACTGCAGATCTCAATTGTCAGGAGTTAACAAAACAAGTCAAAAAACAAAATCAGAGAGAAAGCTATGTCACAAGAGATACCAGATCGTGATTGCAGAGGTGTTTCTGGGTTAGCAGGATGAGATTTTTGACCATGCTGCCTTTCCATGCAGGCACGCCAAGCATTCTCCCAAAGGCTCCTTCCACCATCTAAAAACACAATGTCTAGGAACTCAATATTTATTATGAGCAAATAACAAAAAAGAACATGCAAGGGAATAATGATAAACAAAAAAAATAACCTGATCCACCAAAAGCTGATACCATATAAGCCTCATCCGGTACAGTGCCTTGACTGCACATCAATAACAGAAATAATTGGTAGAGTTAATTATCATGCTACAACCTAGAACATTAATAACTTATATTGTGCAGATCTAAATGGCTCTGGTGACCTTGGCCTTAGATGATTTTAATTGAATGAGTATGAAATAGATCTAAATAAGAAAGGCAAAGTATACAATGAGCCAAGACCTTCCAAATATTCAATTAACCATGGGAGTGAGGAGGATGTTATGCAACGTCTCTGTAGGGAATTAGTGGAAAAAAAATGCATGATCGTGGATTCATAAGCACATGCACACATCACATGTGAGCAGCATCCATAACAATTAAAAAGCATACAACATTTGAACTCACATCAAAGCTCCATAGACAAAGATCTGTGCACGTAATTGTACTTGCTGCTGATCTGTGAAAGGCTGATGAAACAAAACAGGTGGAGAAGCAGAAGTGTTCAAATCTGGAAGGCTAGATGTTGAAGTATTTACAACAGCGAATGACTTTGTACTATTTGAGTCAATATGCCCAAACTGCTGCACCTCATTTGACTGCATCATCTGAAAACCAGGAGATGGGCTCAGGGAAACTTTGTTTGATTTATCACCTCTATCAGACTGTCTAGCAAGTGCAGTGACCTTTGCATGACTTCCTCTTCTAGAAGATTCCTTTCCAGCGCTCTTATTAGATGCTCGTTTGGTTTTGCGCTCAGGCGTAGCTTTAGGTGCAGGTACCTCTACATCTGATTTTCCACGGGAGATATTTCCAACAGATTTGGTTTTTGAAGGACCTCGTCCAGAAGTTAAAGGAGATCCTTCCATAGCCTTCAACAATAAAGTGGAGGGAGGGAAATATGATAAGTCTAAAAGATCATTTGTCATTCATAATATAATCAACAGAATATATCATCCATGTATAAATAACCTTTCAAGAAGCCACTTAGCGTATTCAGGAATTAACTAAATCAGGAAATATAGGCAATAAAAATAATAACATTCAGATACCAATTTCTTAGCTTGGATCATAAACTCCAACAAGACTTACTGATGCTGTTTTGACGGTTTCAGTAACTGGAATCGGTTGCATCTTGCCAACATCTCCTGTATTCACATCTGCAACATCCTTTTTGGACAAATCAATCACTGAATTTACCTCAGGAGTTGAGCTTCTTTCATCTTTAGATGCATTATTCTCCTTTAGATCTTCAGCAGTAGACACTGTACTTTTTGCACCACCATTTATCATCTCAGAAACTTGGGTGTTCTGATTAGCAGAAGCCTCAACTTTATTTTTGTCTTTTTCAGTTTGGGAAAGGCTTCCACCTCCTGTCTCACGCCACTCAATGTAAGAATCCAGTACAAAGGCAGGAAATATGGAAACTTGGTTTCCATGTAAACAAAGCATGCAATGCACAACACATACATCACACCAAAAAAAAAAACTAAGCATCAGACAGTATAAACAAAATTACCATCATTACATGGTTAATCCCGTCACATTCGATAATTCTCTTAACACCATGTTAATCCCGTCATTTTTATTGCCTAGCTACTCTATTTTTTTCTTCTTTTTAGGAGGACTCTTTACCCATCAGATATACATTTCTATCTTAATAAATAATAAATAATAAATTCTTAGGTAATATAGATTCGCATCATAATACAAAGGAACTTTCTAGTGTGCATCATGATGAACTTAGGCATGAGTAAAACAATTGAAATTTCAACAGCAAGAGAATTACCTACGGAAGAATTAAAAAACACATTATTATTGCTCATATAACCAGTAATTTGTTCATTGTTACCAGCTCATATAGGTCTCTATCATATTATAAATTGCATGAGATTTAGAACTTCAGTTGTAACTTTTCTTTACTGATGCAATTGATTGTACATAATATGATACAAGTTTATTAGCCAGAATTAGCCTGATAGCTGAAATACTAGATCATATAAAGCCACATTTTTTCATTACAAAAAAAGAAAAACATCTCTCCACAAGAGAACACCAAGATACTTTCTTTTCATTGAAAATTAGCTAAGATAAGCCAACTGCACTAAAGGAATAGATTAAAGATGCACAGTTAAGACAATGAGTACATCCACAAAAATGAAATAATAAAATCATTCAATTTTAGACAAAACTTGAATGGTTGGCACAATGTATCACGGATAATAAAATGAAAAATTTAAGGGCAAAAGTGGACAACAAAACTGGATTTAAGATTACCTATTTTTTCTGAGGAAGACTTGTCAGGATTCTCTTGCACAGTCTCCTTGTCATCCTTAACTAAAGACACTGTGACACCATCACTCTGTTTATCGAATGATGTGCATAGAACTTGAGGCATACCAATCTCTTTTGCACATTCCTGAATAACTTTATCATTTGTTGTTCCTTGAGGTTCATCAATCTTTACAGCACTAGTCCCCGCATTATGCTGAAAATCGCTGTCATGTAACAGTTTCCTAGAAGTATCAGAAGAATGATGTTTTTCAGTTCCTGGAACAGGACAAGAAGCAGTTTCCTGTTCAGAAGATCCAACAAGGGTAGATGTGCCTGCTTCGTCAACTTCTTTTGCTGTAGATTGTTCCTTTTCCTTGGCAGAAGAATATCCAACCGGAGTTATCCCTTGAAATTCATTGTGACTAGTAACTTCATGAGTGGAAACAGCTTTGCTAGAAGGTGGAATGTCTATTATCTCATGTGATGTCAAACTATTATTTTCTGAAACAGCTTGTGAAACTGAAAAATAAGATGAAAATGAAACCTTTTTTTAAGTTTAGAAATTTGATTCCAAGATGAGTGTAGAACCTTTTAATATATCGGTAAACAAGAAAGTGACGCATCATCATGGTACCTAAAGGCTTGCTTGGTTTTGAGAAAATGATTATTACTTTCATTTCCTATTTTCACTATTAATAATAATTATAAAGAGAGGTCACCTTGTTTCTTATTTTCAATGATTTGTACAAAAATGATGGAAACGCCAAAATAGGAAACATGATGAAAACAGTGACATTTTTGTAATTATTGATGAAAAAAGGAAATGACATTTTCTCAAACCAGACAAGCCAAAGAATTTCCATCTGGTGTGCTAGTTTTTAACAATTTTCAATTTTTAAAATAGGTTGTACCATATGATTCACTAACAGCATAAAACTTAGACTGAGTGTGTCAAGATTAAATCCGTATAATGTACCTGAATTATTGACAGGTATGACATGGATTGATACTGTGGAAGTTGTCAATTCAATTTCCATTCTACCTTCACTAAGAGGTGATGAAACAACACCCTTATCAACAAGATGGGATTGATCAACATCACAATGCTTCTGACTAGAAACAGAAGGAACCCTTTCACTCTCCTGATCATTGACAGAGACAACTTGATCGCATTTTTCCTGGTCATTCTGACTGTCGGATTCATTGTTTACATATATCTGATTAGACTCACACGGAATGGAAATGTTATTTTCCTCAGCAGTATACATAGACACCTCTGACTTGCTTGACAAAATAACTGTATCCACATGATCACCAGCACTCAATAGTTCATCTTGATCATTGACAGAAACAACTTGATCACATTTTTCATGGTCATTCTGTCTGTCAGGTTCATTGTTTACACATATTTGAGTAGATTCACCCAAAACGGAAGATTTTGTTGATAAGGCCATGACACTGCTACTTGAAAAACTCTCTACCTTATCGTCACTATTTCCTGCAGTAGGCATAGATGCCTCTGACTTGCTTGACAAAACCACCGTATTCACAGGATCACCAGTGTTCAATAGCTCATCTCCCCTAGTTAGACTGCTGCCGCTGTATGTCATCTTCTCCATGACATCCACATTCTGCTGCATATTGGGACAATTCTCACAATTGAAATCACTAACCTCAACCGCTTCCCCCTTAGAGATAGAATCATCTTTAATTGAAGCTTTTGGCAATTCGCATGTATTTGGTACTGACTGATCATCCATTACCACATCTTTAAGTAACATAATGTCTTCACTTGCATTGTTCTGAGACAGAGTACTGAAACACATATTTTCACTATTTTCAACTTTTTGTGAGTCAGAATCAGCAACAGATTCCATTCTCAAATCTTCTAAACTACTTAACCCAGTCTCGATTGAACAAAGGGGCTTATCCAGATGATGTGCACCACCCCCAACTGTGTCTTGATCCAGAGTCTGTGTCTCCACAACAGCTTCTTTATCCATCACACAAGATTCCAAATCTTGATTATTAGTTTGTGCTTGTAAAGGATCTCGCTTGTCATCACCCATATTTTTAATAGATGATTCAGCAATATTAGTTTGCACTGCAGATGAATCATCTTGAATTTTCGCATGATGTGAATCATCATCAACATTCTCAACATCTCTTTGGTTTGTATTGTCATTTGTGTCATTGAGAGTCAGAATCCCCTCAGACACAGGCAAGTCAATATTTCTGCAGATATCACTTAGTTCAGGATTACTTGAAGTACCATCAATGGATAATTCCCCTTCATGACCTTGGGAGGCTCCACCCTGAGGCTTCTCCATTCCTACATCATCTTTCAATCCAGAAAAACTCGCCTGGGTACCACCAGGTGGATGTAAATCAGTAGCACTGTCTTTAAATTCATTTTTATCGTTAAATTTTGGATTGGTGTCCATTTGCTTAGCTAAGCAAGCCAGTTCATCACAGGCATCTGATTCCTGAATAACTGTTTGTCTAGGAATATAGTCCTCCTGTCCAACAGATTTTAAAAGCATCTCAACAGATTCTGAGGAAGTAGCCTCAGACCAAACATTGCCATGCCTCGATATAGAACAAGACTCAGCTGCAGTTGAACTGAACTCTATGCCACTACCCCCTCGGGAGAATGCGTCAATCCACTGGTTATCTTCGTTACTTTCAATGCCAAGAAAAACTTCAGTTTCTACTAAACTATCAAATCTTAAATTCGCTTGAAGGCTTTCATCAAAATCAAACTTGGGGAGAGCATATGGCCTTAATACTGGAGGAAATTTGGCACTCCCTTCACCAGCTAAATGGAGATTCTGGTTTTGAAAATCATTGTCATCATAATCCATGGGTGAATCCCTAAAACAAAAAAGTACATTAGAATAAGAGAAACAACAATAACAGTTAGCTTAAACCTGGTACAAATGTGTGCACACATAAACAGAAAGACATGCATAGAGACAAATACAAAATCAGAGAGGTACTTATAAGATCCACACATGTGCATAAGGCATGCATCCATCATCCAAGTATAAGCATACACTTGATACACAGCAGGTAAATGTAGAAACCCAATTCAATAGAGCAAAAAAACATATATTGAAGCATCTAACTATTACCACATAATTCAAATTATTACAGCCACTACCTAATATAGCCCATTAAAAGAAAAACCAAATAACATGGCACAAATAATTTAGGTTCCAGCAAGGTAATATATCTATCTAATCAAACAACAACAGATACACTTTGAAGGGTGGGGTAGAAGAGAACAATCCCTAAGGTTTATGGGCTGTCTGGTGATATGGAAACTGGAAAGTTGTTTTTAGAATGAGGGAGAAAACAGCACATAAGATAAACCTCAATAATTTGAAGAGACCAACTTAATTTGATTACATAAATCATTCAAACAGGTTAGCTACTTAGGCATAGGGCCATAGCAGCATTCAGCAGCCTCTTTAATGGCCTTGTTAAAACTAGTGTTGTCAGAATCAGACTAGTCAGTTCAACCGGTTGAACCAGTGGTCGGTCCAGTCCATCTCACCCCTTAAACCAGTTATCAGTTCAACAAAATTACATTAAAAAAAAAAAACGCTAAACAAGTCATTTTACATTAACTTTTGAGAGATTTTGACAGACACTAATTTATAAATTCACTGGATATACCAATGACTAATTATGATTGTCCATTGTAGTATTTCTTAAACTTTAGTGTACTTTGTACATGCATGTTTTCTACACATATTGATGTACAATTAATCAATCATAGGTTTTTTTTGTTTAATATACTTAGTATATTATATCAAAAAATGTAGAAAGTATAGTATTTTATTGAATCTGGTTCAACCACACAATTAAACCATTGAAACCTTGAACTAGTGCCTTCACCGATTAAATGGACGGTCCGGTTTTAAAACATGGGTTAAAACCATGGCGGAGTTAAGAATGGATACATCAAGCAATTATTCTCAACAATCCACAAATACAAATTAAAATCCGGAACCAATTGAGTGTGCCGTTGTTCTCACTCAAGTAAGAGTAAAAAGAAAAATAGTTTACATAGAGATTAACCACCTTCTGAAATTACAAAAAAAAAAAAAAAAAAAAAAGTGGTTGGACAAATCTTCTCTGCGTGAATTAGCCTGTTAGAGCTGTTAAGTAGAAAGTAGCCATGTTTCAAACAAAACTCACCATTTCTAAGCAAAGGAAGCAAAACTCTTAACCTAATCACAGCAAAGGAAAAGATTAAGAACCCAAAGTTGGACATGAACAGTACCAGAACAAGTAAGTCTAGAGACGCTACCTCCCTCCATCCGGCGAGGAAATCCAACACTTTTGATCTCACCTATTCCCCAATCGTACAGTCATCTACTCCCTCCGACACATAAATATCACTGTCAGTGCAAATTCACCTCAGAAAAAACCTCAGAAACGAAGCAGCGAGAGAGTGAATTGAACCTCACTGGTGGATTCGAGTCCCGGCGGATCGAATTAGGGTTCCGGCGGCGATGACGTTGAGAGTTACGAGGAAGAACGCGATACTGAAAATGAAAAAGTTGTGTGGAGTGGATTTGTTGTGTTGTTCGTTGGGTGTGGCTGTGGAAAAAGCAGTGAGTGGGGAATTTTGTTTTTTTCCGAAGGAAGAGAAAATGAGTGTCAGCGATGGGAATCGAAATTGAAAAAGGTGGATTTGTTCGTAAATAGTCAAGATCCAACGGATGAAGAGGGATGAGGGTGACACATGGATGGTCCTGATTCTCGTGCGGAAAGTATCTACTTTCTAGGGTTAAGCAGGAAACCCTATCCGTGGGAAACAGTGTCACTTATGCACGGCTGATTGGTTATTTGAGGAGAGGAAGTAAGTGTCTCGTCAAAACTCAGATGCTCAAATCCAACGGTTCACAGAGGGTTTAATAAGTGAATCAGGAATTTGGAGCGTGTAGCCACCCACATAGGTTTTTACAATTTTCTTCGTGTTATTATTAAATGCAAGGCGAATGAAAAAAAAAAACATTTTTTTCTATTTTTTGCATTGCACGTGATTTTTGTTTGTTAACTTTTTCTGAATTAATTAATCATTTTTTTTAATGAAACAGTTTTTGTATTTTTATAATTTTTATTTAAAAAATTTAGATTAATATTTTTATCTAAATGAGTTTGTGATACATCTTAAATATAAATAATATTTTTAGGTTTTTTTTATATAAAACTTTACATTTTGTTTGAATAACGAGAGAAGGGTGAAAATAAATAAGAGATAAAACATTAAAAAAAAAATGTTTGGATATATTGTTATTTTTTAATTATAAAATTATTGGTACAAAATTGTCAATTATGATTATTTGTAGACAAAATTAGTTGATTATCTTTTATGATGTTTTTTTTTTTCAATCACGTGTATAAAATATTTCTATACCTTATTTAAAAGAATAACAAAATGAATCTTTAAAAACTTTATTTAAAAATACCACAACTTTACTTAAAATTGAATATAATAATAAAGAGTACTAAAAAGTCATGATTTAAAAAAAAAAAAAAAGCATGACATTTTAAGTAAATATGACATTTTGTTAAAGTAAAAGGTTTGTAAAATTTTAAAAACAAAACTTAGGTGTATAAAAGCATTTTTATTAGAGAAGATTTTTAAGAGATTTAGAGATTTTTTTGTTGAGTCATCCCGTGAGTATCAAGATCTCTCACATTTTTTGTTTTAGTGGTAGATCTTATACGAAAATTTTATAATATTTTTGTAGGTTCTATTATTTTATTATTACATAACTATCTCATTTATTTTATTTTAAAATGAAATTAATTATTTAATGATATAATATTTAATTATAAAATAATTAATATTAAAAAATAGAAAAAAAAATAATATAAATATTTATTTATAACTAAAGATTAAATCAATAATTAATACATGGATAAATAAAAAAATAAAAAATATAAATATTGACATTGAAAAAAAAAATTAATAATTAATACATAACATAGATAAATAAAAAATACAAATTCTTTGTCAGTTATAATGTAAAAAAAAATCATCTTTTTGAATTTATTGTTATTTTTCCTTAAAAAAATAATTAATTATTTTATATTTTATATTATGAAAAGAATGTAATTAATTATTTTTTGTGAAAGATAAGAGTGTTATAAAAAAAATCTTAAAAATTTAAAAATATTGATAATCAAGAGATCCTAAAAAAAATATTCTAACCACGTGTTGTCATTACTAAGGACATTCTCTTGTATTTTTTTTTTTCTTTTCTTTATCATCCGCAAGCCATTTACATTCTTCACTTCCCAACACACATTAATTTGAGTGAGGAAGCATGGTGGAAGGTGAAGAAAGTAAAATCCCATCTGAACAAAGGGAAGATACTCCTCAACGATGAAATTTTATTAATTATAAAAAACATATTTTGTGTGGTAAAATATACAATACAATATTAATATTTACCAATAAATATTTTACTATTTCTCGTATTATTTTATTTATTTTAAAAGATATGTATTCATTTGAACATGTTATGACTTTTTGTCTTTTTATTTTATTTATTTTCTAGGTGTACTTTTTTCTTATTAATCATATTTTTATTTTATGATACCATTTTGATAACCTGTTAAAAAAATAAAAGTAATAATATTCGATATGTAATTTGAATCAATTAAGGTAATTATGAAATATATATTTTTTGAAAAACAAGAGAAAAAAATAACAAAAAAAAAGGATAATTAATATATAGAGATAGATGATATTTTAAGTGAGAGTATAAATTTATTATGAAAAGTGAGAGACTTCAATAATAAGTATTGGATTAAAATAACCTGCAACATTTAATCTATAATAAAATACTTTCACACACCATATTTTATCTTATTTGAACAACATTCGAAATTGGTTTTTCTCATATTAAATTAAGAATTATACATAAAATAAATATACTAATAAAGTGTTTTTATTTTTAATTTACTTTATCTGCTTAAGGTGATTTCATTATCGATTGATATTCCTCTCATTATCAAATTGATAAATTCTTCTAATATTAACAACTGTATGTCTTTAACCCTATGAGATACCCAATAATAAGAGTAACAAAATGGATTATAATCTACGGGTTAATACATCAACTTGCTAAAAAATAGTGGTATGAGGGAGTGTTCTGCCTTGCCTAACCCGTCAACTCGTACAAGTCAATCCGTTAACCTATTTTTTTTTTAGTATATTATGTTTATAATTATTTAATTAAAAGTATAAATAAATAATAAGATTAAAATTATACATGAATAATAAACAAAATAATAATATTGTAAAAAATCATCTAAATAAATAAACATATTAGTAATTTCTATTGTAAAAAAAATAATTAAAATAAAATGAAAACCAAAAAGTGACACAGTCCTTTAACAAATAAATTATTTTGTATTTACTATTTAATTTCTTTTATCATTATAATAATTTGAAATTGAATAATTAAAAATAAAAAAATATGTAGATATAAGTTAAAAAAAAAAAATTTAAGTTAACGGGCCAACTTGCCTGATGGCGGGACGAGTTGACCCTTTTAACCCGCTTTGTCTCATTTTTTTTTTTAGGTTGGTCAGTTTTATCACCTACCTAATAATTATATTGTATATTAATTATATTGTATATAGTGGCCCTGATTGACAAATATAAAACTTTTATATATATATATAGTATTACTAAGGATAAAAATGCCTAACATATGCATTTATGATATGATTTCCAACGTAATTTTAATGTAATAAATACTTTCCTCAATAACGTCTCAGGAGATGCATCAGTACACGTTTATAAATTCTTTCATTTGGATGCAACAATCTCTGTCTATGTTTGTAAGTTAAGAAAATCGTACTGAAGCAAATATCAACATGAAGCTACGAAGCAATCTCCTCATTGTGTTTGTTTTGTTTGCTTTCTTCAGCCTGACTTATGGTACAACCTTTATCATGATTTATAATTTATTTTTTATTATAATTGTCACTCTTCTCGTCATTCATATTAATTTTTGTTGTTTATAATGTTGTAACGCACACAACAGGGGATATCAGATTTTGCCTCAAATCGATGACACTGGATGGCCTATGTCCACTTGGGACTTTAGGACAAACCTGCTTTCAGGAATTCCTAGCACGGGGAGCAAGTGCCCATGCCTATGAATTGCACTTGTGGAGATCATCATTCCGAGAATAAACACATATGCACTTGTCATGTTGTGTAATGCGTGAGACTATCTTGTGTTGTGTGTAGAGTGCATTAATCCAATTAGAGAAAATAATAATTTTGGACTGATCTTATGTTTATATGTATTGGGAATTTTAAAAGGCCATCACCCAATGTTTGAGTTATTTATTATACAATGATATTAAAAAAAATAGTGTTTTGGTATTTTTTCAAATAGCCTGAGTGTTGTTTGTTTCACGAATTAGAAATTTACTTATTAGTTGTTATCAAACTTACGCAGATGAAACAAACATTCACTACATTTAATGATTGATTGAAAAGTGTAAAATTTAAAATTTGCATAAATACGTAATCAAGCTCGAATTCAATTAGAAACTAGAGTGTTTCTTTAAAAGAAATATATAAGATTTTTTTTTAAAGAGTCTATTTTTTTTAAATATAGAAAATAGTATTTTTAAAAAGGTTTAGACAAGTACATGAAAAACCCCAAAAATATGATTTTTATAAAATAAATCTTATTTGGTAGACCAAAATACCTCATTAGCCATGTCAACAATCCACTAACAAGTATATAAACATTTGGATACTGATACAAAATAAAAAGTTTTTGAATTTGTATCTGTTGTCATTCTAATCCCATAAAACTAAAAAAAAGCTCAGATAAGTTTTTGAAAATTGTCCAGATTTCACAAGTTCCAAAAAAAAAATCAATCCCTTTTTTTCTCCTCAATTTGATTTAAGTTTTTTTTTTTTTGGTGAAATCAATTTGATTTAAGTGATAATAATAGCATATGTTTAGGACCAAAATAATTAAAAGAGTCTAATTTCAGGAATCTAAATGAAATCCTAATAAAATTTATGGACTTATTTGAATTTTTCATATTTTTAAAGGCTAAAATGACAGTAAAATACAAATTTAAGATTAAATTAATTATTTATTCTTTAAATTTTAAGAGACTACAAAATATTTTCTTTTAAAGATACAAAAAAATTTAAACTCAAATAACCTTTTGTACTTGTAACAGTTTTGTTTAAATGATTAAATCAAAACAAAAAATATTGGATGACTAAAATAAAATAAAATAAAATAAAATATTTTTCCTCCTTAATGAAAGTTCTTAAACTGAACTCCATTTTTTACTTTACTATTGTTGCACTGCTGCTGCCTTAGAGTTAGATCTTGTCCATCTCTTCGACTCGTTCCCAATCGGAGGCCACACCGCCGCCGGCGTTCCCGCCGTGTCACCCAACACAGGTATGTCTCTGCAATTCGTTCATTTCTTGTTTAATTTTTCACTCTTCACTCTTCATTTTAGTTGTTCAATTTATTGTTTATTTCTTTAATTTGTTAGGGGAATTACTCAGGAGAGCTTCGGAATCCAACTAACAGGTGCTACCCGTGTAATTCTAACCATCATTCCTATTTTTCTTATGGTTTTCTCACCTGTCTTCTGTTTACTTCTTCTGCTACCATTTTATACATCTGCTTCTGCTCAGATCCTCCCCTGTTTTCACTATTTCATGCTGTATTGCAGTGTTAGTTATCTGCTGCTATGCTATGCTATGTTCTGTGTTTTTCTTTTTTTAGGTGTGGTAGAAAAAAAGTTTTATGAATTTGATCTTCTCAAGAATTATTTATATCGACGAAGTAACTGGGTTGCGAGGATCAGTTAAAGTTTAATCAGTAAACCACTGTTTAATTAGTTCGGTTTGATTTCGTGAATACCCCTACATGCAGAGGACTTTGTTATTTCATAATGAAGTTAGTTTCTGATAGGATACAAAATTTTCCTTCTACTTTGAGTAGCAATCGCATTTTCTGGATGTTTTGATTTTTTTTTTTTTCGGCAAATGTTAGTCGTTAGTTTGTTAGATTTTGTTAGTGGAAGGAATTGAATCCATGACCTCTTTCTCCCCCTTCACCCCTCAACCAACAAGTCAATCTTATAACTCTCATTATATGATAAAATATTCATAGTGAACCAAAAGTTTATGCAGTACATGGTGTTTAATCTTGATTTTTGAGTCACAGCCAACCTTAATTTTGTGGAATTCAGTTCTATGTACTTGTTCCTTGTGTACATGGTTTTACTGGCCAGTGTGAAGCACTCTGTTAATTTGATTAGCATATGTCAGGGTTTTGGTTTTTCTGTGAGTATCGATCTGTTCTTCATCCCTGTTGATCAAGAATGCAATTCTTTGGGGGTTCTGAGATTAGTCCTTCGCCAACTGCTCCAACAGCTTCAGGAAACAATGGCCATATGATGTATGTGTTCAATAGGAATGGTGTGTGCCTGCTCTATAGGGAGTGGAATCGTCCCTTGCGGACATTGGATGCTCAGCAAGACCATAAGTTAATGTTTGGTTTGCTTTTCTCTTTGAAGTCATTAACTGCCAAGATGGACCCCACTAGGTATGTTTGTCTCTTGGATTTTGAATAAGTGCCAAATCCTTTTTCCAGGTTCCGGCTATTCCATTCCCCTATGTATTGTTTAATTTTACTTCCATGATTAATTTCTGAAGACACAAATTAAAAGTAATTTGGCAATTGCTTACGCTCTTATTCCTTTTAATGAAAGGAATTTTAATGGAGGCTTATATTACAGTGTTGCAAAATTTGTCATATTGCCTAGCAATTACTTTGATATTTCTGGAGAAATAGTCACTTATTTTTTATTAGTTCTCTTGGGAAGCTGACTGAAATAAGCAATTATTCCTTCAAAATAAGCTAAACCAAACACAAACACACACCAGGTCTTCTAGTTCCTTTTATCACTGGATTATGTTAATGCTTTTACCTGATAATGCTTTCACTAAATTACTGTCACAATAAAGATCAGCAAGTTATGGTATATATGATGAACTTTTTGTGTAATTATTAAAGGAATTTATATGTTGCATGTTGCAATGGCAAGTTCATTATACTCTAAATTGTTGTGCAGTGCTGCTGAGAAAGGAAACCTTGGTGTGCCTCAGTTACCTGGCCAAGGTTGTTCATTTCATAGTTTCCGCACTAATACTTATAAACTTAGTTTCATGGAAAGTCCTTCTGGAATAAAGGTCAGCTACAATAATGTGTTTTCCTTATATGTTATTGTTAGAGAACCTTATGGATGAAGTCACTTCTGATTCTAAAGTTTAGTGTTGAAGTGTTTTGCACCTAGACAAATAATATATAGGTGGTTGTTATATTGTTCCTATTGTGACCCTGTCCTTGCATTATGCAGATCATCTTGGTGACTCATCCTAGAACTGGTGACCTACGGGATTCCTTGAAGTATATCTACAATTTGTATGTTGAATATGTTGTCAAGAATCCGCTCTATACACCCGGATCTCCTATTAGGTAACAGAATTTATACTTTCCCTGAAAATGACATACTTGTCATATGAATGTGATTTCATAGTTTCATCCATGGACATTCCCATCATTAACTGGCATAATTCTATGTATTCACTCTTGAATGCATATGACAACTGCTTTAATCCCGAGGAGGTACAATAGTGATGAAGGCGAAGATGTGATGTGGTTGGGCACTGTTCATAGGTTCAAATTCTAACTTTCCTTATTCAATAGAGTTAGGCCACTAGGAATCAAATGTGGATTATTTGTTTGTGGCCAAGTAAGGGGGTAGATTAGCTTAAATGTTTGTAAGCTGGCCTAGATAGTAGATACCACTTGATTTTAATACTAGACATTAGAAAAAAAATAGGACAAAGCTTTCCTATGACAAACATCACTCAATCTTTATAATTCTTCCCAGTACTTTAGGCAGTGCAGTCGTGCAGAGCTATCAAAGTTGGTTGATCAGCTAGGGCCAAAAAGCTAGCTTGCCTCCAAAACCTTGATCCTCACCAACCCCATGTGGGCTTAGAGGCCACTCACCGAGTATAAAGAAAATGGAATTTATTTTTACAGTTTATTGAATCCATAAATTTCACAAAGTCATAATCTTTTCCTTGTTCCTATATAGTAAAACCCAACAAGTTATTGACAAATTATATTCATACAGTAAATCAGAATAGAACCTACCCCTACTCACGAGTAACTACTGTCTACTAACTAGGCCAGTGCTACTTGTGGCCACGACATTTTGTGCTCATACTGCTATGCTCGATAGATTGTGGGCTAGCACATGGACTAGTACGTCCCTAATTGAGTTAACCTCTTTGGCTAGTGGGCAATGTGTTCATCCATGATAGATTTTTGGCTGGCAACCTATTCACTTGCACATTTTGCTATGACTTTATATGCTTGGTTTTGTCATTTTATCTGCTGCAACATCATAGAACCTCAGAACGAGGAGTAGATCTATATCAAAACTATGTCTAATTTGTTATTCATATTTTATCCATAAATGTAATAATTGCTTTTTATTTATCATCTGATCTATTTTTGTTGCTAACAATTTCTGTCACCATCCTGGTGTCTCGGTATATTGTTGATCTAATTAAATTTGTTGCTAATTAACTATTTTCCCTCTTGCCTATAATTGTTTCTGGGATTAGATTTTATGTTTTTGTAGATATTCTGGTAGTGTAGAAAGCTTTTTTGACTAGATAAACTTTGGATGGGTTCTCATAGGTGTGAGCTGTTCAATACAACGTTGGACCAGTATGTGAGAGGCATTGCATAGAAGCTGAGTTGTTTCCATTCAACACTGTTGATGAGTCGTGTGGTATAAGGCCTTGTTTTGCATGGTGTATGTGAGAGGCATTGCATAGAAGCCTAGTTGTTTCCACTCAACACTATTGATGACTTGTGTGGTGTAACGCCTTGTTTTGCACGGTGTTCACTACATTTATAGTCAGAAACTTTTAGGGAGTTTCTTAAGTTTGAGCAGTACCTTTTTTGTCACAGATAACACTAGTGATGCTCCATTTTATTCGAATCCTACAATGTTCATTAGTCTTACAATGGTGGTTTGTTTACAACGTATCTTATATATCGATAATTTGAGTGCACCCAAACATTGATCGAGTTGTTGAAGTGAGACTCAATAAATAAATAAAAAGTAATCAATGATAAATGTGATTTTGTTTGGAAAAACTTTTTAATAAACAGAAAAATAAAATAAAAAGATAAGTGTGTATCTAGATACATTCTATGAGCATTTGTAGTTTTTCACGTCATCATAGAAGCAAGTTATATTTGCTTTGGTTTGACGTGCGTGAATCTTTCCTCAACGTGCAACTAAACACACTCTAAAATGAAATGAACTTGTCTCAAATTATTTTTAGATGCACTTAACTTTCTATTCTATTCTACACAACATGAAATGACCGTTCAGTATTCTATTCTATAACTTTCTAGTTTAAGACTTTAAGGAGAGTTTGTCCATACAAATGGTTAGGCGCGCGGCTACATTTATTAAAATACCGTATTTAGATAGTAAGTACGAAATCTAACACAAGCAAACATTACATTATGTTAAAATGTACACGAAATTTCTATGAACGCCTGTAACAAACTTCCTCATTTTCCGCAAAAGAACCTCTTCATTGCAGTAAGATGTTATATTGTTATACCCACCATGGCTTGTCTATTAGATCCTTCGAGAACATGTACCTGAACCTAGAACTGTAAGGTAGCCATTCTATGATCTGAGATGGTTTTTTATTAGATTTACGATCAAGGCACTTGTGTACTGAATCATGCAGTTTCTTGTCAACACTTTCCATGACCCATCCAAGGAGATCATCTAAACTGATTGACGATTCTCTAGAAAATCTTTCCACCAATTTAGGAAGAAAAACTTTGCTTGACTTCTTCACAACTACATTTGCTTGAAGAAACTCTCTCTTGGCAATATTCAGTTGTTCTCTTATATTTGATGCGGTGTAGACTTTTAACTGCAGCAAAGTAACAATAAAAAAGTCTTGAATATGGGTGCAAACGTGAATACTGAATATCATACATACCCTATATTTTTAGAATTTCTCTTATTTACTTCCTACCGCTTCATCAATGCATCAAAATTGATCAAGATGCATACTCAACAAGAGCAAAACCCTACATAACTACCATCACATTTTCCCAATGATATATTGAAGGCTTAAATAATTTTTGAGTACCTAATAAGTATTTATTTTTTGTTTGAGTCTTAATTTTATTTTTTTTTTCGTTGTTATGTGTCCCTACTAATTTATTTTTTATTTTGAATCTTATCACGTGACACCATCTGAATGGTTAAGATTACCGAGACAAAAAACGAGTATTTAATAGACTTAAAAGTTATTTAAGCCTGTATTCAAACTGCAATTCCTTGGAAAAAAAAGTAAATGAAAGAAAAATTACCACCGGATCTGACAATGCCCCACTGCAAAGAGCAAAGCAAACAAGGGGTTGGACATCAGTAATACACAACTTTGAGCTGATAAGCTGTTTTTCTTCACCATTTTTCTTCCTCAGGGCAGCAGATACAAAGCTTTCAAGCCACTGTGTTTGACAAACAAAAATAATAATCAGATGAAACATGAGATACCATCCTTCAAATTCTCTTAAAAGAATTGCAGTATAATAGCAGGAAAAGAAATAAGGGCCTAATGGAGTCCTACACATCTCAGTGATTTCACTCACAGAAAATAATCATATTAAAACTTCTTGTAGAGTCGTGGACTTCTCTTTCAAGTTGAGAAGCAAACCCAAATGGACCCTTCACCAATTCTGTTGTGATCCATCGATTAGTGAGCCAATCAAACAGGATAAGCTCATCCTATGCCGTTCATTAGATTAAATGTATACAGAAAGGGGAGTTAGGTTAGGAAGAATTATGCAAGGATAAGCAATTATTCTTCCCTTTCTGATGCTGCCATTACCATTGCTGCCACTAATACTTCTATCACCACCACTATTGTCCCGCATCCACCACCACTACCACTCCTGCCCTGGTTACTGCCATCCCCTCCTTTCCTAAGGATTATTTATTTGCATACGATTTGTATTCTTATCTACTTGCTATATGACACATCAAACACTAGATAAGACAAAAGCTTATCAAGCTTATATTTTTGCCTACTTTGATACAGCTTTCTTATCCACCCTTTATCCTGACCCTTAAACAGCCCTCTAAGTTTACAAGATCATTGGTGATTGTTAAATCATAGCTGTGCAATACCAATTTAATGATATGACACATTCAAATGGATACATTAATTAATGTCTTGCTAAAGCAATATAGGCGTGCAAGAAGCAGATGCAGATCATGGGAAGAATCTGTAATTTGTAATCCTCAGGTCAAAACAGAAATAAATATATAGAGCTGCACTATTGGGACCAATCAAAATATTCCAACATTAAAATGCATCCATTACACTGGCAATACTTCTCCTATATTTAGAGGTGACCATGTTTTTACTTGAGGGACAGATGAGTACCCGTCCAATGCGGGGTGTTCGGAAGCAAAATATCGCTTGTTCTATTGCATTTGCACTTATGATATGACCGCCAATGTTGTAAGCTGCCTGCACTACACGGTGGTACTCATTATTTCATATTTTCCATGATGTATCAATATTAAAAATGAATTGAGAATTTGCTGCTGCGTAAGGAGAATATCCAATCAAATAAAGAAATAGACTACCTTGTGAAACAAGGCCAGTCTCTTGAGAGAGCCCTGGGGAATTCCATATGCTAAATATGCCTGTTAACAGTAAAAGAAAGTTATACGTGCTGCTGAATGTTGGCAACATAAAAATCATAGTCATGTGTGTGAATATTACATGCATCACAAGAGCATTATGCACATTGATCCAGAACGCAATTTGTCCATCACTTTCCATTTTACTGATATTCACCCTTTCAAGTTGTTCCACTAGTACTCTGAAGGAAATGAGAAAAGGAATGGGTTAAGTCCACAATTCAATCATAAAATTCTAGGGTGTTAGACAAAAATAACAAGTACACATAATTTCAAGGTACAACACCGCCTTAAGATTCTTTATAAATGCATGAGAAGCTCCTTCTTGGTATTCATATTTTTAACATCATCTTGAAGTTATCATATTTAAAGAGCCAACCTGTAGTTGTCGATGGCGTAAGAAGCATGAGAAGAATGACGTTTATGAGTAGCTATCCAAGATATTTCCACTACTGATTTGCAAGAACAGTCTCGATCCTCCCCAACACCATGTCTTGGCCGTACATCATGAGTGGATAACCTTGATAATAAAGGTGATCTACTTTTTTCAGTATTTACAGAGGCTGCACTACGGAGCCAGCAATATACAGTTGCCATACACTTCACCATCTCCTCAGAAAGCCTGTTTGGGCACCGGTTTAGATGATCTTTTAAAGTTCGTAATACTTGAGTTTTCTCCATTGTGGAAAACTTTTGATTAGCCTGACACATGATTAAGGTGAAAATGTTGGGACAAACATTAGAGGGGCATCTTTAGCACATTAGATTCATCTTCAGGGTACTATTATATATAAGTTTTTTCCATGCACAGAAAAAACAAAGGAAACGAGTAACTAATGCAAATAAGCAATATATTATACCTTGGTGGAATCAGGACAAGTCTTTCCAAAGTAAACTTTGCCCTTGCCACATGTTAAAGGAGCATAACTTGACCCAAAAATTCTATTCTTCAAGTCATTATTAGAAATCAAAGCTTGCAAGGGTCGCAAGGGAAATTTTTTTGATGAACAGAAAGCACTTGAAATTATACTTGGATGCTTCCTGTATTCATGCCTTGGATGAGCAGGTGAAGCCACGACAGAATTTTGTTCTGAAGGTGGCCGGCTAACACAATGTTCAAAAATACTTCTGTACATGGAAAGCACATGTTGCTCACGGTTTGTAACTTCTTCTTCAAGTAACTCAATTTCAGCAACTAAATCTTTTGTCTAAGAAGGGGAAAAAAAGAAAAAAATAGTTAATTTCCACAAAACAAACAAATACTTATGGCCATAACTTGAATGAGAAATATCAAATTGTACATTATACATGTCCGATCAAATTTTACAATCCAAGTGAAGTGTCCCTTTATTCTTATCACAAGCTACATACAGTCCTTTACAGGAGAATCAACTCCTCTGGTCCTAAGAATTTATAATCCTGAATGGCTTATTCTATGTCGAGTCAAGTTTATCCAAATTCAAATACTGTAGTAACATTCTGCACAAGACTATATACACAAAGAATTGCACAGTCAAGAACCAAATTAACCTGAAAGCTTAAGTTGTTTGGTAGGTGCCCAAGAATGGTTTATATCTCTACCGTGTCCACTACTATCTTAACAGCTTAAAGTGATAACAGAGCACCGGCCCACTGCCCGAGTAGCAAATGTCAAATTACCTGAGCAGCAAAGTGTCTGTGTCCAGGTGATAAAGTACTTGAGGCACGGCCCATTGATCTCTCTAGCAGGATACGCATAGACTTTTCCTGCTGTAGGTGTAGCTGTAGCTGCTCAACCTGCAAATCAATACATCATATGGTTCGGGCATCAATCAATTACTAAGCTATGGCCATCTACGGGAAAATAAGAGCCTACACAATCTGGCATTGCCTTTCCATAATTTAAAGCCCTTCATGTTTCTTCCCATGTGTTTTCATGAAAGAATAAAATACAGAAGACGCATTTCCCAAAAAGACACAATATGGTTTCTTAAGCTTTGCTTATATCCATATGAATATTTTCAACAATTCTTTTACATTGTGATTTCTTGATCTTAAGATGCTTCTAAATTACACATATTGACAAAGGTCAGTTCAGGTCTTCAGGAATTGCATCTCTGATTCCACAATAAAGTATTTTCAAACTTATTGTTCCATTGAAAAGAATATGCCAAACTGTTCTATGAAACACATTGCTTTATATCAATTAGTTCCAAGGACCAAGATCATATAATCAATTTCTTTGCTTTTAAAGGTCTCTTCAAGTTATATACTCATGTGTAGTAAAGACTTAGAAATCTTATGGTTTTCCCCCCACTTCTAAATTAAACTTCTATTATACATTAAAACTAAAAGAAAAACACTAAATTTTGGGGGAAGATCAGAAAACCAAGAAGCAGTATAGTCAGGGTCATTCTGAGTCATCTCAATCTGTGTAAACTGAAACAGAATTGTTCACAAAAAATACTTAAGTGAAGAATCTAAATATCCAGAGATAAATTCCACCAAACGGAAAAAGATAACTTACATCTTTTTCCAAGGATGCTCTATGATTTGAAAAGGTTTTCTTGTTACCGGTGAGGTTGCCATGTAACGGACTTGATAACCTAGAAGCCCTCGCTGAAGGTGGTGAAGCCTGTTCAAGTCACAGCAAATGAATTTACTTTCACATTCAAAATTACAATACAAGGTCCATACATTGCATTGCATGTTGAACACAATCATTGTCTTATCCAAAGAATTACTAGATATGACGTGAAAAGTAAAAGATCAAATTTAAACTGTAGTCTCACAACTCACAAGAGATTCATGCTTGTCTTTCTCTATAGGATCCAAAACTCCACCTCTTGAGAATTTCAGGTTCCTGTCAGAAGCACTGGGAAGTACAACAAAAAAACCATACGCCATGTCATGACACAAAATGAAGCACACAGCTCAAGACGATAACTGCAATTTTTCTAAAAGAAAACATTATCAACTTATCCTCTACTCCACTTTTTATTTTTATTTTTCATAATAATGCCCTTGTTGAACTCATTCAAACTCAAAACAGATAAAATTTCACATGTTTCAATGAAGAATCAAAATAGTTAAACTTCTTCACACCAATGGATCCATCAACCAATTTTTAAAAATTTTAAAACAACAAATCTTAGCTTAAAAAACGGTGTTATTAAGAAGCAGAAACCTGTTAGAGCGCCTGTGTGCTCTAGAATTTGCACCCCGAGGCTCCACTTGCACATCAGCGTCTTTGTCAAATACATAATGAAAGTGAAACTCGCCCATAATTAATTCTTAACTATTCTAGAAACTCTCTTTGCATTCTTCTTCTATCTATCTAGCAATCAATCAATCTATCAACAGATTCAACACTATCTACTACTACACCAGGGCCCGACCAGGTTTCAAATGGAAGGGGAGAGTGTTGTGTGGGCCTCCAATAATTAATTGAACATTGAAGATAAGCAAACAAGCAAGCAAGGTTTCACTTACGAGTAGTATCGAATAAATACTGTAAATAAAAATGTGAAACCGTTTATTGATCCCGAAATGTGGAGTGGAGTGAAATAAATAGCAATAGCCAATAGTTACTACCGAAAAACTGCGATGATCAGAGAAAGTATCTGCACTGATCAGAATTGAATTCGATGGGCACTGGGTGGTTGGATGCATTCAATGTTGTGAATTAATTCGTGTACTCGTGAAAGGAAAGTTGGTAATGGAAATGGAAACTACTAGTACAGTAGTACTGTGATTCGATCCGTTAATGCTTTGAATTGAATTGAATTTCAAATAAAAGTGTTGTCCATCTTTGTCAGATTCATTCACCCGCCAATTTGTTTCCCCTTTTCAATTCTGTTTTCCACTTTTTTCCTTTCTAGCTTAAAATGTTCATTTTGAAAGATTTAGAAGCATATTCTAGTCCCTATTTACTATTTTCGATTTTAGGTTTTACTTTTTCTCTTTTTTATTTACCGTTTTTTTTTTGCTATTACTAATGAGTATTGAGTAGAAGTGTAAGTTTTGTTTTTGTTCTTATAAATTTTATTCATAATAAGTAAATAATATCTATTTTATTATAATCTCTTTCTCCTGTATGCGTGTATGTATATATCAAAAGTCAAATAAAAAATAATCATGAGAATTCATATTTTCCTCCTGTACCCAAGAAAAAGAAGAAGAAAAAACTCCAATCAGGTTTGCATTGGATTGGATCAGGCTTAACTCATGTCCAACAAGGCCTAATTGATCCAATCAAAACTCAAGAAGACAAATAGCCCATAAAGGCTCAAGTCAACCTCCAACAACGTTAACTATGCCTTTCCTTGTCAAATAAGGAAGAAAAAAAAAAGTAAAAGCCTCCTACTATTCTGTGAGAAGATAATGATCCTATTACGAAGAAGATAGTTAATTTATCTCAATTTGTTAGGGAGCTTGAAGAGCAATCAAACAAGTTAACGAGCTAATGACAAAGACTAGCAAGAGAAATAGAAACCACATCTCTCCACATTGGACATATAAGTCACATCTTATATTTCCTTCATTGAGTACTTTTTCTAGTAGATGTGAAGCCTAACTACTTACACTTATTTTTCAACAATTTTCCTCTCAGTATCATCGTTCACCAAGTGTAGCCTATAACTATAACTTTAAAATTTGGGGGCGCATGAAACTCTTAAGCAACTGAGACTTCATTTAGATTTCAAGTAAATTTATTTGAGAATAATTAGACTTGAAAAATTTACTACTTTTTTTTAGAATGGTGCTATAAATGCGAGTTATACAAATTGATTATGTGAAGTTGATAAAATAAAAATACATTTTTTTTAAAGTATAAAACCCAAAATCAATTACAGTCACCAGAAAATAAATTTTATAGAATCTCTAAAATTTAACCAAATAGATAATCAATCCAAAGTTATTCATTACTTTATTTATATATATTAAAATTCACGTAATATACTAATATATACTTTTAAAAATACATAAATATGAATAGTTTCATACTTCACAAACAAATTAAAGTAATTTTTTTTTAGGGAACAATTAAAGTATTATGTAGTTATAATTCAATGATGTGATTGATAAAATATATATTGTGTATAAAGTTACGGACGGTGTAATGATTGCCAATTGGTGTATATATAATATTTTTTCAAGGCACATGTTACTAATAAACCTTCAGTTATTTTTATAAGAAACATGCTGATAATTTATAACCTGAATTTGCTACTATAATTCAAAAAGTATAGCTTGTTAATGTAGCATATTATTAAAAAAATAATATATTTGTTGATCCCATCTTAACAATTAATGATAATTAAACAGTCGAATCAGTTATGAATCATGTTTTTTATGCAAATTAATTGTATCACAATTATACTATCTTATCCTGTACTGGTATTCATTGATGCTATTTGCTACCAGAGGGTTGTACCACTACTGTATATATTGACTGTAATTAATAATTAAGTAGAATACATAGGAAGTCCAGAATATTCTTCTGCTTTCATAACAAAACAAAAAGACTACAAAAAAAGGGAATGCAAAAAGAGACAGAGAAAACATACAGAAGAACTATTCCACTAAGCCGCCCAACCACTATTCATATTAAACAATTCCAAATTGCCAATGAAATAAGGCCGAACAAACATTCTATATATTTTAATTTAATTAAATGTTGGCTGGCTTCATTATTTTGTCGATCTGGAAAAAGAAACACTGGCATTATTAATAAATAGTCAATGAATAAAAACGTGAACACATGTAATACCGATGTACAATATCCATCGGAGTTTATGAGCCACAAATATGAGAAGGACTCTTGTTCATTTATCTCTTTGTCGGCTGTCATATATATATTTTGAATGCCCGTTAACCATATTATTATCACTATTGTTATCATCATCATTTAATTTTAATTTTAATTTTAGCCTCCTTTTGTTAATTTGGCTACATGGAAAACGACCACTTATATAGTTTTTTTTTAATGCAAGTGGATCGGAGTTGAATATTATAATATTCGCTTAGGATGCTTATCCACCCAATTATTTTTTTTAAGCTCCTCGTTTACTGTTCAATTAATTTAATTAGTAGTACTGTTGAGCTCATGACGGATAAAATAAAACATAAAACACAAATCATAGGATTTTTAAAATAAAAAAAAAAAAGAGCAAGCTAAGGGCTTAGTTATAGGTCCTGGATTATCAATCAAGCGTTATCCAACCACTCTTGTGGGTCCATGGTCGGTGCATGACAACCAAGAATGGCTGTCCTTTCACAATCAAATGCATTATATATTTATGTAGTTTCTTGTTATATAAACCTAAGCAGATTAAGGTTTATGAGGCAAGGCAGAACCAATTAGTTATAGCAAGCTAGAGGTTTGGTTTTGTATAGTATTAGTAAGTGAAGTGAGTGAGGTGCCAAAATGGTGAAGATATCTGTTGGTAGCTTTGATGACTCTTTTAGTGCTGCCTCTCTCAAGGCTTATTTCGCAGAGTTCCATGCAACTCTCATTTTCGTGTTCGCTGGTGTTGGATCTGCCATCGCTTACAGTAAGTACTAGTATTACTGCTCAACCCTCACCAGTTAATAGTAGTAATTAATTTAAGCTTGGTTAATTAATTAGATTCATGCATAGTTAAATGTTAATTAGTCTGCACCAAAAAAACTCAACTGGTTCTTGACTATGAAGTACATGTAGGCTGTAGGCACATCACATTCTTGCTTTAATCCATTTATGTTAATGTATATATGGTCTATGGACATTCCAAAGATGAGAATTTCGGGAATTAATTAAGTTAGTTTACACGGGTCAACACAAATGGAGTGATGAGCGGGTGAAGTTGCAATATAAGAAAAATCCACACGTAGTCTTTGAGTTTTTCTTTTTCTTTTTTATTTTTATGATACTCTTTGAGTTTAAAACCAATTACAAATATCTCTATAATTTTTTACATTAGCTAAAGTCTCAAACTAACCATTTCTGTTAATAATGTAATTGGTGGAATTAACTTTATTTCTAAAGTGAAAAAATTTGTGAAGTGAAAAATACGATTGCATCTATCATTGATTTGAATTAAAGTACTTCTTAATTTTAACTAACGTTATACACTTACTTTCTCACTCTAGACCATTTGGATAAATAACTTAACTAAATAAGTATTTATTATACAATCACATGTATAATTTGTTTTGATGATCGAAGGAAAATAAGATTATGACTAGTTTATTTCAAATTAAAAAACTTTCTAATAAAGCGCTTCTTAAAAAAGTTTTTTTTTTTTTTTTTAATGTCTGGAGTAATAAGGTATATTTTAAAGTAAAAATAGTTTAAACAAATAATCATACAAGTATTTATTTTATTTAAAATTAAAATTTTTTTAATCAATTTTTAAACTCTGTTTGACTTAATTTTTTTTTTTAACTTATAAGTTATTTTTAAGTAAAAGTTAAAAATAAGTAAAAAATTATTTGTTAATTTTATTTTATTTTTACCTTAAATTTAAAAATATAATAAGATTGAGAGGTCTCGAGTTCGACTCCCTACATTAACAAAAATTAACAAACTAATCATTATTATTTTCTGATAAAAAAATATTAATTATTCTAAAAGTTTTACTAGAATTCGAATAGAGACATGAAAATAAGCTTCGCATAAGTAGCTTTGGGTGACTTATTATAAAATTCTTTATTTTTAATTTTTTTTTATTAAAAATAAGTAATTTTTATTTTAAAAAGTTTTTACAAATTAGTATTTAGTCCAATTTTTACTTAAAGATTACTTATAAGTTAAAAATAAACCAGGATAAACGATATCTTGTATAAGCTATAAATTGTTTTCATAAACATTTTTCATAACTTCTCCCAAAACATAAGTGTCGTAAGATAAATCCAAACAAATAGTACTAAAAATGGCGGTTTATTTATTTCAGAAGAGTCAAATCAATAATTGATAATATGTTGACTATGTTCATATAATGTGATTCTTTTAAAAGTAATATTAATATTAATTATATACAATACAAAAAGTAGTTGCACGAAAGTGAAATATCCTGTCTATTCTGTTTATATTAGAGGATAGTTTTATTTAAACATCTCCTTTGAATAGTCAGGTTATTAGCTTTAAAAATTGGTAAGTTTCGTACCAAAAAGCATTAAAAATTGTCAAAATTATTTGTACATTTCAGACTAATAATATGACCGTAAACCAATGATCAAATTAAATAACTGTAATTGTTTCGTAGTTATGTAAAATAGCTAATAGAGTTTGTGAAACTAGCAACAATAATAGTTATCTATGCATAGATGGAATAATGGAGTGGTTGCGTTTTATGTAGACGAGCTTACAAAAGATGCAGCCTTGGATACAGCGGGGCTGGTGGCAGTAGCTGTGGCCCATGCATTTGCACTGTTTGTAGGAGTCGCCATCGCAGCCAACATCTCCGGTGGCCATTTGAACCCAGCTGTCACTTTTGGATTGGCTATTGGAGGCAACATCACTCTCATCACTGGCTTCTTCTACTGGATTGCCCAATTGTTGGGTTCTATCGTCGCATGCCTCCTCCTCAGTTTGACCACCTCTAAGAGCATTCCAACCCACGCACCCGCTGTTGGAGTCAACGCTTTCCAAGGGGTGGTGTTTGAGATTATAATCACATTTGGTCTGGTGTACACAGTGTATGCAACTGCAGCTGACCCAAAGAAGGGATCATTGGGTACCATTGCACCCATTGCTATTGGGTTCATTGTTGGTGCCAACATCTTAGTTGCGGGCCCATTCAGTGGCGGTTCAATGAACCCGGCTCGCTCATTCGGCCCAGCTGTCGTCAGTGGAAGCTTCGCTGATAACTGGATATACTGGGTTGGCCCATTGATCGGCGGAGGTTTGGCTGGCTTCATTTATGGAGACGTCTTCATTGGTTCCTATGCCCCTGTCCCAGCCTCTGAATTCTGAAACCCACCCTTCACTTGAGTCCTTCTTGTGTGTCCGTTCAAGTTTCATCTTTGTTCACCGTTTCATGTCTTGAGCCTCTTCGCTCCTTGCATTTTAAACTGTACTGCTCGTAATAATTATGTAAATTATTGAAGCATCAATTGTTGGAAGGTCCAGTTGTTTTTCGCTTTTCGTGATTTCGTCCTAACAATAATGACTGCGCAAGCTAGTGGTTTTTGTACAGTTTAAGTGGCCATGACTTTTGCGAATCAGATCTCAGCCATCAATCAACATTTTTACTTAAATGAAATATTAGTAGAAGAATCCATGGTGAAAGATGAAATTGCATCTCGTGCAGTTATTTTCCTAACCGTAGGGGATCCGAATCCAAGTTTTACAACAATCTCAAACATCACTACTAACAATTTTCCTCAGATCTGTAATCATTGTCCTAATGTTAGTAGTGTACAAATAACTAAGCTTTGTAGACATCGAGGAAATAAAGTCTGGGATCAGGAATGAAAACAAACAAATATAATTGAGAAATTTGATAACATTTAAGTATGATTTAAGACCATTCACAAATAAAATAACATTATGGTACAAAATCTAATTTTCCCAATTGTCAGAAAACTTACAACTTGGCCATGAAGATGTAGAGCAAAAATTGAAGGAAACTAAAGGGGTAATAAAATTAAAAGCTGTAAATAGATATCTCTCGGGGCACAAGAAAGTAGAATGTCAGCAAACCAGATTTCTACATCAGCAATTTCCGACAAAATCTTCTGTTATCCACAAAAAACTCAAGCTCTCCAACCACCAACAAGGCACGATTCAGATCAGGATAATTATTCTACACGTTCCTTGGTGGAGTGGAGTACTATTGCAACACCTATAAATGACAATCATGTGAATGAGCAAGTTTGCACCCAGAAATAATATTATCAAGAACCCACTTTGCCTAAAATTTCTCAAACAGGAAACTAATGCAATATCAGTGAACCAATTATATTTTCAGTTGTAACGAGAATCCCAACTTCATAAATTGCTGACAAATCTTCTCTGGCAACTATATTAAAGAGGTAAAGAAAGTAATGTAACAACAAGATTATGCTAGAATCAGGAATAAACAATTTCCAAGTTAATTTAGGTTTAAATTAATCTGTAGGTCAATGAACTATTTGACATTTTTAATCAGGACCCTAATTTTATTTTTTTAATTAGGTACTAGTTAGCGGTTTAAAGTTTGTCAGGAACTGCAGTTACTCTCGTGTGCATACATCATGAATAGATTGTTTACAAGTTAATTTACTCAACCAGGTAAGGGAATAACCCAATGAAACAAATAAAAGGGACAACATATTGAAAAAAGATTTAAACCTCAAATCAGGCCTTTTTTTTTACAACATTAGGTTTAGTAACTCATCTATGTCTACATATATATGAAATAACTGCATGTAGGTTTAGATGAAAAAAAAATCAAGTAGGAATCACGAACTAGTTTAAGAAATGGAAAGTTTCCAGAAACTCACCCAGTAGCTACTGAGTTAAAAAGATGGCAGTTGGATTTCCAGGTGATGGAGGATTTTGATTTAGTAAAGAAACTAGTGGTCCGGCTCTGGCCAAGGAATCAGCATCTGTTGCAGATAAAATTTCCACATCTTCTAGACCTATCTGTCTCTTGATCAAGTCCAAGTTTTCCTTCAGAACCTCAATTTCACCAAATGGCAATCTCAAATCCAGGGCGTGAGCCCCAAGTGCAATTGCTTCCTCTTTCTTAAACCTCAAGAAAGGCATACAAAGCTTTTGGATTTGTTTAAAATTAGAAGATTGACCTACAGAACTATGTTGTAAAGCCTGCAATATCTCTGAGTCTGGAGCGAAAGTTTGAGTCTCTCTGTTAAATTTGTTTTGAAGAATACTCAGGCACTCGGCTTTCCAACCATCAAACTGTTCATTCACATATATCAAGCCTGTCACCTTGTTTTCTGTTGGTGATGCAACAGGAGGAGCTTTCTTATTACCCTTCTTTGAGCCTGAAAGTTGCTTCTGAAGCAACTTCCTCATCAAAACAATTGAGTCCTGCAGATATTTATTGGCACTCTTCAGTGTGAGATCAGGAGCATCAGCTGTTGGCCAGCCTGCATTCACAATAAAACCATCCTTCTTCAAAAGCTCTTTCCAAATAAATTCTGCATAATGTGGACAGATGGGTGCTATAAGACGTGTCTGCACATCCATAAAACGCCACACTAAGTCACGATTGTAACCTCCAACCCCACATGAGAATCTATACTCATCCCTAGCAGTCTGAAGATCATAAAAGCCAGTCTTGAGAGCATCTCGAAACATGTAGGTGGTGTAATTTTGCTCAGTTGTCTGGACAGCAATGTTGATCTCATTGGCGAACACGCGATCTGCATATGTAGATGGTGGACCAGTTCTCATGGAAGATTCTGCTGCCAGATTATCTTCATACCATGCAATCTCTTTGGTGAGCCGGAGAATTGCAGCATTTGCCGTTTCAAAGACAAAATTTGCATCATCAACACCATCACCAGCATCAGCCAAAGAGAACCGTGTAGCATCAGCTGAAAACTCCTCAATTGCCTGACGCAGCGTCCTGAAATTTCCAGTGGACTTGGACATTTTCTCAGAATTGAGCATAATGTGTCCATTGCATCTAAACCCACGAGGCCAGTGATGCTTGCCCATAATTGCAGTATGGTTGTAAATGCTGAAGGTAAGATGATTCTGGATGAGATCCTTACCCGAAACTCGAAGATCAAATGGATACCAATATTCAAACTCCTGCTTCATTCTTTCTAAAAGGGATGATGATATATCGGTTGACTTGGGATATGGTCCACCACAGAAAATATAATCCCAGACATCATCAGTCAGTTGTTGAGGTTTGATGGCAGACTCGCTGGATCCATACATGTCACCATTCTGCAAATGGTGTGCAACAGTGTAATAAGCCATGTAAATGGTGGAATCTGATAGAGACTCAACTAGGAATTGTTCATCCCAAGGTATGCGTGTCCCAAGACCAAACGATCGTGAGCAAGCCCACTGGTTCAACCAGCTTAATGTGTGCTCAAATCCATGTCGTGTCTCATCAGAATACAGGCTCATGCTAGAAAGGCACTCCTCAGCTAGCTTATTCCATTCTGATTCTCCATATGTAATGTACCACTGATCTGTAAGGGCTACAACACACTCATCGCCAGATCTTGACATCACCCGTTTCTCTGGTTCACTGTAGACAATAGCCTCGCCTAAAAGTGTGGAACCAAAAAAATTAGTAAGTGGGCAGATGACTAAGGACAATACAGGCACACAAAAAAGGTAAAAAAAAAATACAATTAGATACTAAAATACAATAAAATAATGAGTTTAATTTTGATTATTGAAAATTAAGGCAAATCTAAGAGGAGGTTAGTGCAATATCCCCTAATATGTAATACACAGAATTAAACCCTAAGATTGTTGCATTAAGCAAAAAAGAAGCAGGAGCCAATCTTTATGAATTCTGAGATATACAACAACTGCACATAATATTAAAATAAAAATAGTGAGATAGTGAATGCTGACCTGTTTCCAAAAGCTTGCTCCTAATTAAGGGCTTAGCTTCCTGAACTTTTCTCCCAGCAAATTCCCCAACAATCATCGTCCCTTCAGTGAATCCTTTCAGGTACGTTTGCTTCTTGGCTTCTGCAAGCTTTTCTTTATCATTCTGGCTTTTGATTTTCATCTGCAAGCAAACTGTCTCGGCACATTTATTCCCAAACTGAGGAACTTCAATGATGGGCACAATCTCAAACGGCAACACCCACTCATCCTTAACCCCATATTTCTCCCTGAGAGCGGGTTTTGCCTTCAAATCATGCAAAGCCATGTAGTCATCGGGAGCATCACTGGGCACACTGGTGACAACCCCAGTACCCTTATCCATCAAAATAGACAACATGGGAAGTGCATAAATGACCTCATTGAAGGAAAGTGGAGACTTCAATGGAAGTCCAATCAAGTCACGGCCAGTGAGCTCAAGTAAGCAAGAGGGTTTCTCCGGGACGCGCGAGTGGTTCTGGTAGGCGAGGTTAAGTGCAGCTCGCTGAGCAAGAACAAAAACCTCACTGTCATTGATTTCAAAAGCCCCATACTTTCCATCGGGCAACACCCAGGCATTGGTTTGTCCATACATTGTCTCGGGTCTCAAAGTTGCCGCAGCAAGAAACACTTTCTTTCCCTCCAAGACCTTAAATTTTTCGGGAAAAGGAGCAATCAACTCCATCTTAATAATAGTATACTCTTGAGGCTGAACTCCCTCACCACTAGCTCTATCATGATCAGCACAAGGTTGACCATCCAGTGGAGAAAAAATAGTATACCTGACATCCTTCACAACCTTTCCCAATGACTTCAATTTCCTCATTTGCCACCTCACAAAGGAATCAAAATAAGGGTTCATATCAGTGGTAATGAACGACCTTCTCCAATCACAACCTAATCCAAAAGCCTTAAGGTCCTCCACAGCCAAAGGTGGAAAATACGAAAGCCACTTATAAGGATCCTGAAATTGGGAAATCTCAGCATCGGTAATCCCTACACTGCGCATAATCTCCCATTGGTAAACTTGTCCCGTTGACTTCGCAGCAGCCTTCGACTTTTTACCCTTGAATTTATCCGGAGGAGCACCGTCGCCAGAAGGTTCTTCCTGCTGCTGTTGCTGTTGTTCAGCTTCTTCAATTTCGGTGGGGAAGACGGGCGGGTCGCCGAATCTCTGGATCTCGCGGGCGAGTTTGTCGGCGGAGGCCTTGATGGGCATGCCGGTGCAGTGGAAGGCGAAGGGGAGGAGGACGTTGGCGCCACGGAGGCGGTGGAAGGCGGCGGCGAACTCGAGTTTGGAGAGAGAGAAGGCGTGGCCAAGGTGGAGGTATCCGTTCATGTAAGGGAAGGGGAAGTTGCCGAAGAATTTCTCGCCGGGCGCAGGAAGCTTCTCGCCCGGTTCGGCTCTGAAGACGTCTTTCTCGTCCCACCATTTGTGGACCTTCGATTCGATCTCGCGCAGACGGTCTCTCCGGGCGAAGCTCTTGCCGCCCTCGCTCGCCATGTCGGTGAGGTGGCGGAAGCTGCAGCAAAATTAACGGATTAAACAGATGGGAAAGCAAAAATGGAAAGGAACGGAAAGAGTTTAGAGAGCTTGAAGGTATAAACACCTTTAATAGTAGAGGAATACCTGTGTGATAGTGAAGTTTGAAAACGGAGAAGAGAGTGAGCGAGACGAGACTGCGTCTGCGTGCGACAAATCAACATACAGAGGAGGAAACCAGGCGCCAGACAGAGATGAAAAGCAAGGGTTTTGCTGACGTCTTCCCTTTTGGGTCGGGTTCCTCGGCCCAATTCATTGGGCTTAAGGACCTGTTTATTTTCTACCTTAAAAAAGCAAATTGTATTTTTTTTACCACTTGGACCAAACTTGTTGGTGTGAGTGTAAATTGTTAAGATAGAGTAGATGATTAGTGCTATTTTTTTTTTCTACCTCATGCAGACACATAAGAAGAATCAGTTGAAAGAAAGAAAAGTGAAGGAAAGAGAGTGAAAGAAAAAAAAAATACACATATAAATAATATAAATATTTTTTAATAGAGAAAGGGGTTATATTCACCAATCCTTTCTCTGCTATTTCTTAATAGCAAATCTACGAGATGGTATGAAAGTACTAAGGTTATGTTTTACACTATTTGAACTAGCTTCTTATTTTGTTAAGAGAGCTTCTGCCCCTAAAAACTAAAATAACGAAGAAGAAGTAAAAATCCATACACACAATGAATAGAAAGAAATAAAATAAAGTCGACTGTGTATATATAATAATCACATTGTTTTAGACCACTCATGTATAGTTTTAGGAAATGAAATTTCAATTGTTTTAGACCACGTATATATAGCCTATATATTGAAGTCCTTTTCCATAGTTATAGACCACGTATATCTTTTCCCGTTATTCTTTGGTACACATAAAGCGAATACATGCGGAGTGTGAAGATAAACACAAACACAAACTCACCAAATAGATTAATCTTGAAATGGGCATCGTCCGAAAACTGTGTTCTAGTTGGAATAACGTTGTCAGATTGAGCAGCAGGAACAGTTACAGTTATAGTTCCTTTAATAAATCCGTTGACCCATCGTGTACCAATTCCTTCCTCACTCACGGAATCCATGTGTTTCAATGCCCCGTAAGCCACATTAATTCTCATATAGTATATGATTTTAATGTTTCTACCTTAATTTTTATACAATGCCAAGTGAATTGGTTTTATGATAGGATGCGGTTGGAATTGTAGCCAAGCTTTCGGACTGCATTGCCTCTCGGGGTGGCAACATTCTCTCTGCTGATGTTTTTGTACCTCAAAATAAACGAGTCTTCTACTCTAGAAAGTACTCTAAATATACCCTTTTAATTATATATGCATCTAGTGTATTATTGTACACAGTACACACACCATCCAATTTATTATCTTGTTCAACATTTGCAGTGTTTTTGTTTTTGATCCTGTTATGTGGCCTCGAATGAAAATGGAGGAGGATTTCCTAAGGATTTCTAAAACATTCAATGCCAGGCGATCTATTATAAGGGTGCCAGCGCTGGATCCTAAATATAAGATTGCTATTATCGCATCAAAGCAGGTGATTTACATTAATGTTCTTCTCTAATTGTCATATTTTTAATATATGTAATGTAATAATGTTTGTGTTAAAATAAAGGTTATTTTCGTTGCAGGACCACTGCCTGATTGATTTGTTACATGGATGGAAGGATGGAAGACTCTCGGTGGATATCAATTGTGTAATTAGGTGGAATTTCAGAAACTATATATGTTGTTAAACAAATTTATGTCTCTTCATTTTATTAATTTTTATTTAATCTATTTCAATTATTTTTTCAACAGTAACCATTATAGAGGTCCAGAAAGTGAGGTGATTCGTTTTCTTGAAATGCACGGTGTTTCTTATCATTACTTAAAATCAACAGCAGAGAATAAAAGGGAAGAGGAGATCTTGGAACTGGTTCAGAATACTGATTTTTTAGTACTTGCGAGGTATAATCGGGTAAATAACTTGATGGAATTATGTTTATTACTGTTCCAATATATAACAGATTGTGGTAATTAGTTTCATCTCTTAAGTTTTACTTATGAATTGTGATTATCATCTGTGTAGTATAAATTATGTTAATGTTTGATTGTATTGGTGCTGACTGTTGAGTATTAAATTGAAGAGGAATGTCAATTGTTTATGTTTTCTTGTCCTTTTTAATGATTGATTTGTGTAGATACTATCCAGCTTCTTTTTAAGGAGTTATGGGAAGGATATAATTAACATCCACCACGGCCTGTTACCATCATTTAGCGGTAGCAATCCATCTAAACAGGTGGCCTTTTTATTGTTATGTGCTCGTCATGCTTCCTTCCTAATTAATGTGTTAAGTGCTTAATCTGATTGGTTTTCTTGGCAGGCCATTGATGCAGGTGTGAAATTAATTGGCGCAACAAGTCACTTTGTGACTGAGGGATTCGATGCCGGTCCTATTATTCAACAAATGGTGAACATCAATTTGTAGTACTTGTTTTTCTCTTGTCTACATTTTAAGCACTTAGTTGAAGTGGCTGAATCTGAAATGCAGGTTGAAAGAGTTTCCCATAGAGATAACTTGCAGAGCTTTGTGCAGAAATCAGAGAACCTTGAGAAACAATGCCTGACGAGCGCTATTAGATCTTATTGTGAGCTTCGAATATTGCCATATGAAGAAAAAAATACTGTCGTCTTTTGAGGGCATATAGTTTTTTTCCTTAAAACTAAAAGCTCCTCCTTACTTCAACTAAATATCTAATCTATTACAAACAGTTATTGTAGCTACTCTCATAAAATCCAAATCTAATTATGATGCGCACACACATATATATACCACTTTCTTAATTAATATCTGCAACACTTTTTAACAAAAAGTTGTGGGTTTGTGGCCAAATATGATTGCACTATCTGAAAAATAGGATATGTTGATTCATTTGATCGGATAGAAATTACCCGTCTCTGTCTTTTCCTGACTTTTTTTAAAAAGTATGTTGCATTGTTAAAAAAACATATATTTTTTCCCTTGTTTATTAAGATACATGAAGCGAAAGCTACAATACAGACAAGTGATTTGAATCCCATTTAATAAAAGAGTTGTCAATAAATCTGTGAAACTAATTCCGCAACTTCCGAAGTTCCTGACTCCGATTATTGTTCGTCGTGATGTGGATCCAAACGCGTTATCACTATCATTAAATAAAAAGAAGGGTTATGATTAGTGTAAAAATTTACTCTAACAACAAAAAATTAGCGACTGTTTTGTGTTTTTACTTTCTTAGAGTTATACGGGTTGGTTTTGGACATAGGTTCTCTTTTGTCTTTTTAAAAAACTGTTATAATAAAATTTTAAAAAGACAAGGTTGGTGTCGAATGCAGTAATTTTTATATCTTAAACGGGTTTTAACACTTGTCAATTGGTATTACTATTAACAAGCATGATAACAATTCACAAGCAACCTCTGCAGTGAACAGTATTGCTTCTTTGCTTCTGTAATGTAGATGTAGCATTTGTTTGACAAAAAAAATTGTGTTCCACTCTTCTAAATCCAAATCCTAGAGGCATATACAATACAATCCAAACAAATCATGTACTGGTACTAATACTTAAAAATTCTAGAGAATGTTCTGTTGCTTCAACAGAGTTGACCCTACGAAGTAAAAACTCAATTCCATCAACCCATTTTTGCTTGTGGAGTTTGTTCTGGCACTTAAATTCTAGAAGACCTTGTGCAGTTTTGAGGCCAAAATAAAGCTCTTCTGATGCTTCCCTTTCTTTTCTATATGGCCATGCATTATCTTTATCACAGACTCCATACACCACACCTGTTTTACAACAACAACAACATGTTACCCGGAATTAGAGAAGAATAACTATCGGCAACTCAGCCAAAAGAAAAGAAAAGAACAGAACAAAAGCTTTAAAGGAAAATATTTTATCATTTTAATGTTAAAAACGCTTACATTTGTTCTTTTTGGAGAAGGCTCCTCCAACGTGCTTGCTTTTGATCTTAACTTTAACCTGAAAAATAAAACAAATGAGGTTGTTGTTATCTTAAAGAAAGAACTCGATCGCCACCCCATGAAAGAAATACTAGTTTGTTTTAATATGGCACCTGACATTTCTTGATATAAGCATGGACATGTCTCCATCGTAAAGCACCTGAGTAAAAAATAATCCAACGTTCATAATTTGAGAGACAAGTTTAATACACAGTCAAATCCAATGTTATGAACTAATATTAAAGGAGTACCTTTTTCAGTGAGCTGCAACAAATCCCCCAGGCATGGAAGATGACGTTCTAACATCTGACCGTCAAACGCACGAAGCCATTGCGTTTCGGCTATCACTTTATCATACGGACTTATAGACGCATTCTTCTTTGCTTCTTTTGGCAATCTCGCTGTCAAAGCTGCTTCTCCTCGCAGAGCTAATAATGTAACAATATCAATCATCAATAATTCAATTTATTTTTTTCATCGAGCTAGTAACTACATACCTGTTGCAGCTGCGGCGGTGAGAGTCATTAGATCCCCTGGCGTTTGAATATCAACCGCAGACCTGACGGTGGAAGCCACGCGCTCGCGATCCGCGCCGGCTAACTCCGCCATCTCAACGCAATAAGAAGCCAAGAGTTGCGTGGCCGAAGCGAGAGCAACGTCCAGTTTAGAACGAGAGCCACCGCGAGGGTCCTCTGTCGCCGCCACAGCAGCCACCGCAGAGGCTAACCCGGCAATGGACAGAGCAGAATGCACTCGCGCGTTCTCCGCACGCGCCCGATCTTTCTTCTTTACGGAAACGTTCGTATTGCCATACTGCTTCTGATGTAACCATTTACCAAGCGCACCCATCCTTCGACAGTTTCCAGAAACTATGATCTTCCCTCCCTGCACAACAGAACCAAAACAATTACAACTTGTACAAATTAAGCATGATCTTTTGAATTTGTTGATAGATGTTGTGTGACTTACTGGTAATTGCGGTGCGGAAATGGGTTCTGGCAATGCCTCTGCAGCGGTCTTGTTGTCGAGGAAAGATTGTTTTTGTTTGTCAGAGAGAGCCTTTGAGATTTCGGAGGCAGAGAGACTCCATGACCTGGATAAGAACTCCATAGGTTCACGCGGTGTCGGTGGCTCAGCCAAGGGTGGCAACCCACTTTCCTGCACATCCTCTGAAGCTAATAACTCCTGCCAACACCCATTTTTCCAAGGTGGATAAAAACCACCTTCCATTTTTTATTTTTTTTTATATTTCCTTGCTAGCTTCTGATAAATGAGGAAATTAAATTATATTAATTTCTATTTTCTACTCTCAAAAGAAAGATATATAGAAGAAAGTAAGAAACCTATTTCGCCACTCAAATAAACGAGACAGGATCGATGAAGCAAAATGGATTGTGCTAGCTCTGGACCACACAAGTTCAGGTGGAAGTGATTAAACAATAATCCAAGACAATACTACTCAAGTAGTAGTATTTTAGTTAGTAAATATTAAGAAAACATAATCCTGGAGAACCGGTAATAGGTTGCACACTGCACAGCGAGCTAGCACTGTTGTCGATAACAGAAATTGTAGTACGGGGATAGAGTTAGAAGTAATGGTGAAGAATAAATATATGTGAATATTGATGTGTCATTGTACAACGTGGATTTAAATCATTTAATTTGACGCGCTACGTGTACGTACATTCGGTTGTTGGAGATTGGAATTGGAATAAAATGAGTGTAGTGCAAGACTAGTAGCTAGTAGTCAATGACGGTGCAGGTCGGTGATAACTACAGAGAATATATTTTAGATTAGTATAAGAGATAAGAGATAGGGGCAAAATCATATATATGTTCTTTAATTAGTTTCAGCTTTCAACATTACAACACATGTTTGGTATTTTGGCATATGCATTGGTTAGGAGGCCATGCAAAACCCCCAACAATTTCCTTTTCAAAGGAATGAATGACCATAAACTTGCAATTGTTTTGAACTATCGATACAACACTCCAATCCAATGGAGTTTTGGAAGTACTGATAATTAAGCTTCGAATGCAAACATAAGTGTCTCCAGCCAGAGTGTAGAATCCAATACTAACAACATTGATACGTTTGCACACAAGTCCAATGTGATCATTTGAATGAAAACAGCGCAAGCACAATAAAAAAGAAGCAAACCACTTAATTGGCTATTTTGCTTCGACCTGTTGCTATCATTCAACTGAGTAATACTACTATTTAAAACCAAGGACTCCTCACACGGATCTAACGTACAAGCAACCATATATGTAGAAGTGTAGTATTTGCATTTTGCAGTTCTCGAGAAAAGCACATAACAACTAAATGATTATACTATCCAATAATATCTATCTAGCTTACACGTGCTGTCTGTTATGTATAAAACCTGGATTTCTGTGACAGTCAAATGCTGTGTGCTAATTAGTCAACCTCGCTCCCAATTCTAATATTAATATCCCAAGAGTTAAGATGAAAAAAATGTATTACTAACATTTTCCCATAAGTAATATAAAATCAATTCCAACATATATAGTCCTACTCCTATGAATCGTATTATAAAGCATAAAAATGGAGTGGTTAAGGGTGGATTAGGTAAAAAATGTATGGTACAGTACTTATTTTTCCCGAATTATTACTCGGAATAGGCAAGGCAAGTTGGTTATCTTTCATGATCCTGATATTTCATGTTCACCTGATTATATTTAAAAATCCTACAAGAAAGCATTCGATCTTATCCACACATTAATTCAATAAAATACTATAGCTTAGTAAATATATATCTTACCTAAATTTTATTAATTTTCTAGTCTATAGTATATTGCTCTCCATCCATCTTATCCACACATTAATTACTTGTACCGTAATACAAAATATCAATATTTTCAAGTAAGGTGAAATAATCGATCCTTTAATAATTAACATTTTTATTTTTCTGATCCATATATATAAGGTGTAATAGTTCAGATTACGCGTGTCTTTTCATTATAAAATGTAAAGGTCACTTTGAATGAACTGGTTTCGTGGCAACAGCAGGCACTCGCTTTGAATGGGGCCATTGTGAAACTGAAAGGTAGTGATCACAAGGTGGTGTTGAGGCATTGGTAGAACAAGAATGTGTCATGTTATTAGAGAGGTTATATCGTGCAAGTTAGGCACACAAATACATAATTCATGTGACAATGTCCTAAAGCACAACTGGATGTACGACTTACATCTTCAACTCAAATTACTGAAAATTACATCTTACCTACTACTACTACTACTACTACTACTACTACATTGCTCAAGAAATTTCAACTGCATATTTATTTTATTTTATTTATATTCAACATAAGGCATCTCATCACTTACTACAAAGGGTGAAGATGGATTAGCTCATCTAATTCGATCTCAACTTAAAAGGGTTGAGTTTAATTAATCTATATTTTTGTTTCTAGCGACGGAGCCTTGAAATCACGTTACGATCGAAGTCCTAAAGTGCAAACGGAAGGCTCTAACTAGGAGGTTAGTAGTTACTCATTATCCAATATTGAACCTTTATCGCAATATAAAATTACACTAAACATGTACTCGTCTCTTGAGGCGCAAATGTTCTTCGATAATGTAAAGATTCTACGTGTATTCACACCGAGAGTTAATTTCTACTTCAAAACTCTTGAATATGGAACTGTATACTTTTACTAAAGAATTATCTTCAGTAATCTGATTCACAATAGACGTGGTGAGAACTCCTATTTATAGGAATACTGATGTTATCCCATAGCCCATGAATATATATTCAAATTAATTCAAATTTAAAATATATTATTGAGATAATATATTATTACAATTTAATCTGTCAGTCTATCGACATATTCAAATTAATTCAAACTTATTAATAGAGATAATATATTCTCTTAATAAGATATTTCAAATTTGAATTTAATCTGTCAACCTATTGACATATTCAAATTAATTCAAACTTATTAACAGAAATAATATATTCTCTTAATAAGATATTCTCTCATCATTTTTCTATTGCTCATTAAAATATTATTATGCATAAATGTCACAATAATAAATAGATGTCTATCTTCAGTATACATATTAATTATATTATTGGTGCTAGCAAAGAATATAATAATATTCCACATAGAGATTTTGTCAATCAAATTGATTATTCTCTAGTAAAGATTAACACACTCGTTTGTGTGTGACCCCGTAGGTTCAATACTAAGCTGGTAGTAAATTAATCAAATTAATTTTACTAATCAAGGTAGGCATCTAGCAACACTCCATATAGCATGAAGTAATTTGTTGTTATTTTCAAGAACCACTAGAAGAGTAATATATAATATTTCCTTCCATCATTTCCAACTCTAGATTAACTTTAGAATATGGTATTACTGTCAAATTCAATCACGTTAATCAGTGAATGACTCTAAGAAACTCATTTCTTCATTCATTCAATTGCCCTGGCCAAGGTCTTGATTTATAGAGTTCAAACTCATTACCTAGAGTCAATGGATTCCTTCTTGAATAATAATTAATTCTACAAGTATTTAATTATATCCAATATCCATTCAACTAGTGCTCTAGAGCATTAGGTATCCGAAATTAAAATATAACAAATGACTTGTTAATTACTATGATAATCTCAATATTGAGTCAGTTTAATGATCACATCCCTATGTGCATCATCTATATGTGTAATTTAATAAATGATATATATTAATATTCATCCAATGAATACTATTACACATATATTAATCTATCCGGATTATTAATATCCTATTTAAAATAATCCTATGATCAAGAACACTTTAGATTAAAATTTCAAGAGACTTGTTTCTCATTTATCATAATCTCTATTATGATAACAATCTTCAATTTTAACCAAGGACTTCATCAATTTATCAAACTAGTATAAAATGATAAAGAAATGAAATAATACTTTATTATTTGAAAATAAAAATTGATTAAATGATAAATTGGAACTTGGACATACAAAATTATTCCTACAAAACCACCATATATAAGAAGTAAACTGCGAAAAATTAAAGACCACTAATGTATTAAGTATAACATATATAGGTACATTAAACAATGATTGAACTTGGTGCAGGGTTGAGTTTGATTGTCCTTGGAATGGAATATAGTGACATCGATGAAATCCAAATGAGAGGGAGGGAGGGAGGAGGAGCGTCAAGGGGTTTTGAGCAGTTAGAAATGATTTATAGAGGCATCACCATGCATGACAACATTCAACAAATAAGCGGTGAGAAGAAATTGTGTCGCCACAGGACCCAATGATTAGACTTAGTGAAGGAAGTTGGTGAAATTTCTGGGACGAAAGGGAATTTCGTTTCGTGAACAAATTGGGGCCGGCCCAGACTAAACGTGTTTAATTATTATTATTATCATTATTATGAACCTTAAATAACTTTTTAATTTTATATTTTTTTAGATAAAATGTAAAATTTGATATTCTGTCAAATTTTCTCTCGTTATACCATATACATGTATACTCTTCACTTATTAGAGGCAAACATGTTTTCTGTTTCCTGTATAAATAGACATTAGATAATGCGTCCAAGTCCTTTTTCGCAGTCTAGTCCCTATCTCATTGCAAAGTAGATCGAATAAAGATAAAATTTCCAATCCATCACCACGAATTTAGCTGTCAACATTTTGTGATCAATTTTGAAGTCATGAGTTGCGATGCAGATTAGGACGTTGGGACCACCAAGCCCACTCAGATACTTAGTCGAAGCCACTATAATGAGCATCGGAATCGTATTACCCGTGTTCCGAACACGATTAATCCCTTATGCCGACTTTTTTTGCCTTTGGACAAAGGATTGAAAAGGCAGATTTTTTTATTTTTTGAAATGGTCATTTCCTCTTCATTTTCCTCGTTGGATTTCAGAGACAATAGGTCCAAAATTAGGAATCTTTTACGTATTGGAACTGGAAGACGTTGAAGGATGCAAAGTGTGGCCCAGGGATTAACCTTGATACCGTGTTGCTATTCTAGGAACAAGGTTTTGATATACTAAAACGTCGTTGTGAGAAAAAGAGGCTCAGAATTTGTAGATTTGAATTTATTGAAAATTTCGTTTGGTTCACAGTGACAAATCTAAAACTAGGTCAATTGAAAATTACTCAAGTGTGAATCAACTAGTATGAGTTGTTACTTTAACTAGCGTTCTTGAAATTTAGTTTTGAATATAAAAGTGTTAAATATTTTCAACAAACTACCACTTTGTAATTGGCTGAGTAGTATTATGAGATGAATAATTGAATATGACAGTGGCACGACGCACTAATAATAACTCAATATCACGTCAAGTCAAAATTCAATATAATACTGTAGTAATTATCTTGAATAGAAAACTTTTGGCAACCATTAATGTCAATTACTAATCACAGTTTCCAGTAAGAGGTACTAAAGATTCTCCATATTAAAATATCGAAAATACTTTCAAGTTTCAAATATAATGAACTGCACACAAAATTAGCTCTGTCACGAACTATGCCACCTCCCTAGAGCCTCACCAGCACGAATTCTATCCCCAGGTCCGACACAGAACCTGAACTCTTGAGATGAGTCACTCTCATGGAGTTTTGAAATTGGAGCTTGGAAAACAAGCACAACTGTTGATCCCATGTTGAAAGCACCTAACTGGGATCAACAAGAACAACAAAAAAAAGGAACTACATTATGCCAAATCTATTTTGTTAGCACAGTTCAGAAGTAATTTAAGTCCAATGAACAAAAAAGAACCCATATTCAACTACATTTTCCCAAGTATGCTAATGTATGTTTTGTAACAGTGAATCGACCACAGAAGTTCCAACAAAAAAACCAAAAAAAAAAACATTTCTAACCTCATCCCCTTTCTTGAGCATTCTGCCTACACCTTCACATTCATAAATCCGTTCTTCAGGAGGCTCTGAATGTAGAAACTTCTTCCTTGGCTTGTTTGTATGAAGTTCGGGTTCAATGAAAAGCTGTCATGTGAGAGTTTAAACTAAAGACATTAATAAAACTTCCAGTCAATGACAGGACATTAGCAACTGTAAAGAAGTCATTCCAAGCCAATGGGTTATCTTTAAATATTGAGTGATTTGAGTCTGTTAGCTTTAATTCTGGTATCCTTATATTTAAAAGGAAACTTGATGTTGATCCATGAAAGTTGATATAGACAGTCATAATTACATGTTATAGCATGTTTAGTATTGTATGGGGAAAGAAACGTAAGATTTGCAAAATTAACGGATAATTTAGTCTTTCCCTAGAGTTGCTAACACTTTATATCCCTTGTTTTAAGTTTTTACTATATGGACATTAGAGTACTATAATTACATCCTTAAGGAACAATGGACAAACCTCAATTGACCCAATATTTGTGGCACCAATTGCAGCAAGTGCCATAAACCCTTCCTGCCATAGACCTTCAAGAATAACCTGAACAATTTATAGAGACAATAGTCAGTGGGTAATCATAAATTGAAGAGTGAAATAATTTAATCAGAGTGTCATAAATCAAATCCATTAAGAATTGTATAAGTAAATAACATTCAAGGAGAAATAAAGACTATAATTCTAAAAGACAAGTGTGATGAACTAATGTATGAAGAAGGAACCATTAACTAGAGCAGTCAAGCCAGTTATAAAGTGGAGAATGATAATGATTTTATGACGGGATTCACCACTAGGATAATGGGTTCATCATAAATAAGTTCATCAACAAATAGTAATTCTCTCCAAAATAAGAGCATGACTGGAAGAAGAGAAGATTAGGAAATTTCTGAGTTTATATGGAGTACTGAGTACACCAAGATAGAATGCCACTCCAACCAAGAACTAAAATTCATAATAATTTAATTATTTCCCTAGAAAATATTCAAATGAGAAGAATAGGTAAGTTCGGACTTCAGAGAAAGAGTTCCTTGCACTTAGACAATTAGTAGAACAGCTTCTAGTTTATTTGAAGAAATAAATTTATTTTCAATGTAAAGTTATAGATCAATGTGCCACTTAGCATAACTCAAGCAGTGAAAGTTGGATAGAATTAAGGTAGAAGTCTTGATGTTCAATCTTTATTTCAATTGCCAAAATTAAATAGATAAATAAAAACGTGAGGCATTGAAAGGAAAGCTAGAAGAAAGGCACAACAAAATGACATTGACCATGGCAATCAGATATAAATTACCCTCTCATTCTCAATATAGAGGTTTCTAATTGTTCTTGTAGCACGTTCATTCAAGGGATAAAGATGGCCTGCAATATAAACAATAGACCAAACGGAAAATAAGAATATAGTAAAACTAATTACAAAATAATTTATGTGCTGCATGATAGCCAATACATGCAAAACATGAAAATCTACGCTTCTACTTAATTATTTTCTCCAACCAAATTGAACAATTATTTACATGATATTTATAAGTAGATATGCAGAGCTTCCTAAATCTAAAAGCTGCATGTGTACCCCTCAGCAATCAAATGTAAAAGTTGCCCTAGAAGAGGAAAAGAAAAAGGAAGAAAGAAGGTAAAACAATTTGAAATGAAGAAGCCACATAAGCGAGTTATGGTGAAGCTTTTCATTGATTCCTTGCAAGGTATACATACTCCTTAAGTTAGGGTGGCTTTCGCTCCTTCCCATGTTGCTCCCTTTGTACTGGCTACCTCTCAACCAATTACAATAATTCAAGCCAATCCCCCAAAAAATTATGTATTTGGATGAGAAAGCCGCAAGGGTTAAGTACTGAGCCTTTATCTTTGCTCAATAACGGATATAACAATAATTATTTGCTCAAAACAATAAATCACGGGTTAAGTGATATAGTAAAACACAGTTAAAACAGATTAACCCAAGATGTTATTCTCAATTTGTTAAGACTGTTAAGGTATGCATGAGATGGTTTACCAGAAAAATGCCTGCGTACAAGAATGTTCCAATCAGCTGGGGAGTGTATCCGATGGTAATCTCCAGGCTTCAAGTAAACCACACAGTAAAAAAGGCCTCTCTTTGGGCTGAAATGAAATTTTTTAATGATGTATGGATTGTCAGGCATTCAGCTTTTGGTGGGCCAGAGATCAATATAAAAAAATCATTTGCATTTATCCTGAAATATAAGTATTGAAATACAAAATTTGTTTGTCATTGAGAGGATTAGCATATAAATGTATCAATCTGTGATTTTCTTCATTAATCAGATCCTTCTTAAATAATAATCAGATGCAGCAAGACATTGGTAGCAGAAGGCAAATAGAAATACATCATCACATTACCGTGATGATGTAGGGTCCCAAACTTTTGGAGAAGCCAATGAAACTCTCCACCATGACTTCTTGCTCTTCTCAGTAGTTGTTATTGACTCACTATGCTCCTCTTGCACATCACCATCATCTGTTGTCGGAAGGAAAGGGCTTGCACCAAGAAGAGAAAAAACTGAATATGAAAACCCTTTAACTTGTTTAATCATTGCCCCTGCTCCCTTCAGCTCCCCAAATCTTAAAACTGTACCGTCCACAGGACTAACCTGCAGAGAATAAATATGGTCAAACAGGTTATGTATCAACTGAAAAGGGCACAAAGACATTTGAGATTTCCAAATAGCTGTTACCAGTTACCAGACACTGTGGATTAACATCAATAGGCCTGGAACCTTCTTTCAAAGTACGAACAAAAAAATCCCTTAAAGAGGCATATCTGTCTAGAGGTAAAGCAGCTTCTTCTAAATCTGGGGTGTCAATAATATTATAAGAATTAGGATCATATTTACACAAATTATAGATCACAGTTTATCATGAACAAATTCTGTCAGTTTCATGAGATGATGATTATACGAGAAAATTACAATGAAATGATGAAAGTGTTAATGTAACAAAAAAAAATCATACTTGAATGGAATGCTCGAGCCCACGCTTTATAGATATGGGGCCTTAGCCAAACTGGTATTTCCTGAATTTTTTCATGAGTAGATAAAACCATATAAATAATATCTAACATGCAGAATCATGTCAAAATTATAGAGTTAGATTTAAATTGATAAAAGGAGAGAGAAAAATATTATACAAAAATATACTTTAAAAATATGCTGCATTACTTTTAGCCTGTAATTTTTCGGATTAGGAGTGCTGCTCTACTTGTCCTCCTTTATTATGTACTTTACCTTCTTTCCTTCTAATAATATTGCTATTTTTCACCTATTAAAAGTCAACTTTTATTTCTCTCTCCAGAATCTTACTACCAGTAGAAAAAGAAGGGGAACAAAATTGCAAACATAACAAAAAATTTTTTTTTACAGCTTATATATATATATATATAAGGATATTCAAATATTACATTGACTTCTTACCATGCTTGCCAAGTATCCCCAACATCTAGAAATTGAACGCAGAGGCAGTAATCTCAAAAATGTAGCCTAGTGTTGACAAAATCAAGGCAAATATCTCAGAATTAAAACGAATGTGTACTGATACACGCACACAACAATTCAAATGTTCTTTTGTGAATTGATGTAAAAAGTTTTACCTTTACATCAGGTTGGAATTCTATTTCAATTCCCTTCCCTTTCATCTCTTCAGTCTGCCACAAGGGTAAACAAATTTATTCTGTAGAGACTATGTAAACTAGAAATCATGTAAAGCTTCAATTACCAATGAGCTGGGTTAAGCCGGAAAAAAGAGATTTTGGGGGAGCTGCAGATCTATCAGAGCCAATAAAGGCAAGTGGAAAAAAAGACAATGTGGCTACTGATGTTGGCAAAAGACTCAGTGGTGCAACTAAAACATGCCATTGCCAATTAGTCTAACAAACACAGCATATGAATTACAAGTTACAAAAAGTATATACCTTCTTGTCATCGTAGAGTCGGCGGGCATGGAGAACACCAAGCATGAGTATGGTAGCAACTGTTGCTCCAGGTACCACAAAAGAATTCCCTGCACATTCTCATAGCAATAAGCTCGACGCTTCAGAACATGGATAGTCAATCACAATATATTCAGACCATGTTCAATATTTTGAAAATCCACAACAATTTCAATACTACTTTCCTTGTGAACATAAATTGGCTATCACAGCAAAACATTCTCTTTAAAACAAAAAACAAAACAAAAATACTCATGTAACTTGTAATAGTTTAGCATTCAGCTTCCATCAACGAACCATTTAACAAAACGGAAATTTATTCAACTTGTGTATGGATTTAAATTAAAAAAAAAAGACTCTCTAGATTGGTTTAGGAAGCCGGAACATGGAGACGCAACTGAGCTGACCTTGAGAATTTCCACTTCCTCCGCCATTGATAGAAGCCCGAGGTTGAGGTGTTTGGAACTTTTTGGCGAAGGAAGTGAAATAGCGAGCGTTGTCAAAGGGACGAGTGTGGTGAGGAAGCACGGGGAACTTGTGCGAAACCCTATATTTCATTTTTGCAATCCGTCGTGAAGAGGCGTAGAGTAGAGTAGAGCAGACTAGTGTTTTTCAGAATAAGAAGACAGTGCCACGTTGCAAACTGAAACGCTGACTTTCGATTTTAACACACCCAGAGGCCACAGCCCGGGTTTGAATCCCGAGTCAAAATTTCATTGCAGGATTACAGTGTAAAATCACACCCCATACTTTTTTTTATTTAATTAAAATTAAAATTTTTGTGATCATATGTTAAGCTGCATCTTCTACAGTGAAATTTTGATTGTAGAGTGATTTTTTTAAAGAAATTTTTGCAGAGTGATTTATTTTAACAATTATACTAACTAACATTAAAAGTATGATGTCAAATTAAGTGTATATTTTTTTTTACTTTATTTGAAATTTGATTAAAAATATTTTAAGATATAGTATAAGATTAATAATAGAATATATAATATAAAAAGTTGTGATAATAAGAACTAAAAAACAAAGATAATTTATTTATAAATAAAAAAGTACAAAAGTTTAAAATTAATTGAAAATCTGAAATGATAACACCTAAAAATTATATTCATTCATCAAATAAAATTAAAATTTATATAAATATGTGTGTAATTTTATATTGTTCAATTACTTAAACACGAATAGTTTTAACAAACGCGTATAATTTAGTTTTAACTTAAATACTTTAGCTTTCCATAGCTATCAACTTTTTTTTTTTAACTTTCAATCAACTTTTAGAATAATTCTGCCTAACCTATTCCTACTCTGATAATAACTGCTCGTCTTTGTTAACTATAAGTATTTTACCTGTGTCTAGGTAACTTGATCTTATTAATTTGTTTGAGTTAAAAGTATTTAACATGGTAATTAAATTAACTTAAGTCAAATTAAGTTGAAAAAATTAAAAAGAGAAAACCTAAATCAAGTTTTACATGTATACAATAGTATTAAAACAAATTGCATAACTAGAATGAACCACTAATTTTCTTTGTTTTTTTTTTTTTTAAATCAAAGACAATATAAAAAGTATATATATACCTATATCCTCAACCAATAGAATTAGACTATGTTTTATAAATAAACCACTGACTTGATAACATTACTTAACCTTTCTGTTATATAATGATACTAATGAAATTTAAATTTAGAACTTCATATGAATTACTTAAATCCCATAACCTTAACTAAGCAATAATAATTACATATATAAAAAAATGGATCTCAAAATGTATCATGAAAGCAACACAATAATATAAAAGGCAGCAAAAATGGAATAAGACAAATTTAAAAATCAGCAAATTTGAAGTTGAACTTCCCGCTATAATCCGCGTGAACGTCATAAGCTAATTGTAGAGCCTTGTGTTGTGTCCAAGTGCAACGTAGCATCTAAACCGATGCTTCTATAAATAGGCAGTTCTGGCGCGGAAAGCAAAATTTAGTGAAAATTGAAAGCAGGCAACAATGGAAGACGACGGTGGAGAGAGTTCGAGCTTCGTGGTTGGTATCATCGAAAACAGAGCGAAAGAGGTTTTCATCTTCCATTCCCTCATAAGCATACTTTCCATTTTCTATATGATCAAGGAAATTTCAATTGCACGTTTTCCTCTTTTCTCGTTTACTTTTGCTTCCATTTTCTGTTCGATCTCGTAAGCTGTCAAGGCATTTCTCCTAGTCGCTTATTGTTTCGTTTTCAATTCTGTATACTTATATCTAGTAGTTAAGTTGATTGCTCGAAACTCTTATAACTTCAAGGATTATACGTTTTAATTGTCCTTATTACGCGGTAGAAGTTTCAATCAAGCTTTAGAAACACAAGAATGTATGTGATCTTCAGTTTGCAGTGCCACTAGTGTTGCATAGGAGCTGAAAATTAGTTTCATATTCTCGTATTTATTTGTTTCGTGAAGGGGAGATGTATACGGAGGTTAGTTTTAATTGTATCAAAATGTGTAAATTGCGTTTTAAGCTTATATATTCTGTTACTGTTTAATTTTTTCTCCCTAATTCTTACTTGTTGTTCTGGACTATCTGTAAACAGCCAGGATTATATGCAACGTTTGGTGTTCAATTTGTTTGCAACTAAACCGATTAAGCTAAACGCTATTTTAATTTTTCTATCATGAAGCTAACTCTAGAAATCACCTTGTTTTTCACTAATGGTGCATATTTAATGTTTTCCCCAATTTTCGGTGTCCTCCGGCCATTTATTTATTGTTACTTATATCTAGTTGTTTTTACGAGGTTTTTAGTTTGTAATAATCTGTCAATCTATCACTTACTCCACGCAGTTCTTTCCCTCTAATAATGTTAAAAATAAAACGTAACATCACAAAAAAATGTTGAATTAGACATGGTATTTGATTTTAGGGAAGGACATCTTATGCATCTTTTATTACCAACATAATCCTACACTTGAAACAAGTCAGATTGTATACTCTACTGTAAAAATATGTCTTCCATTTATTTATGACCATTATGAAGGGACTTTTCGATTGTAAGGATTTTTGTAGTGTGTTAAGGAATATCATAGATTTTGAAAAAGAATCGGACAGGGGAGCTTTATGTTGTATTGTGTTAGTTGTTGCTTATCATAAGAAAGAACGGTACGCACCAGTTGAAGCTCCCTCATTTTATATTTTCGTAAGGGGTAAAGAATGGATTAAAACAACTCTGAGAAAATTTGAATTCATTTTTTTTTAATGATCTTTTTTAATAGATTAAGGAATGGGTTTCAGACAAATAAATGAAACTTATAATGCCTAACTGGAATCAAATCAATTATCTAACAGGTTGGATTAGCTGCTTTTGATTTGAGATCAGCTTCACTTCATCTTTCTCAATATATTGAAACTAGTAGCTCATATCAAAACACAAAGACACTACTGCATTTCTATGATCCCATTGTGATCATTATTCCTCCAAACAAGTTAGCATCCAATTCCACGGCTGCAGTTACAGAATTAGTTGATAGATTTTATGGTTCGGTCAAGAAGGTAATATAACCATCTCTTTTTGTCCCTACATCCTTTCCCATATGCTTTAAATGAAAAACTTTTGTGCATGATGTCTGTCTGCAAAGTTCATTTTACTTATGAGTTTTATTTATGCAGGTAGTGCTGGCCCGGGTTTGTTTTGATGACACAAAGGTTTCATTACATACATTTTGTCTTTCAGTTGATTTCAGGTTTTAAGAAGTTGTAAAAATATTTCCCCCTCATGCATAGTTTTGTGCTTTAGGGTGCTATCTTAATAAAAAACCTTGCTGCCAAGGAACCTTCAGCACTTGGTTTGGACACTTATTATAAGCAATATTATCTCTGCCTGGCTGCTGCTGCTGCCACTTTAAAGTGGTATTTCCATTACTCAAATATTCATAGTGATTGTCTTGAATGTTGAACTTTGATAGTTTGATTTATTGCTGTACAGTATTTGATACAATTAATAGTCGAGTGTATCTCTTTGATTATCACTCAACACAAGAAGGAGAAATAAATTCTTCTATAAGGCTTGCTATGGTATTATTCTTAAAGGTATTAATATCAAATATTATATATAAACCTGTCTCTTTTTGTGATAATGTGAAGTAATTATCAACTTTTAGTAGTATAGGGCACATCCAACTTTTATTATGAAAGTACTTTTTGACTGGCACCTCCTCCCAAGTTGTAAAAACAGAATAATGTTGTTTGAAGAAGGAAAGTTACATAGCATTTTCTTTTTGACTTATGTTTAATCAGCAACTGGCTTTATTTGGAAAAAAAAATCGACGATTGACTGTTAAAATATAAGTTCTCAACTGTCTGATCTGGGATGTATGGAACTATAACATGAAAATATGATCTACATATAATGAAGTGTTTATACTTTATCATGACAATGTGTAATTGTGAATTAAACTGTCATAAGACTTAAGTTCACTTGAGGGCCTAAGCGAAAGAATACATTTACGGCAAATCCCTTACTAGATATTAATTTAACATGGTAACATTGCGTACTATATTGAAATATCAGGGATTCTAAACTTTGACTAAGACTTTGACTACATACATATATTCTTGTGTTCTTCTTATTGTGCTAGAGGAGGAACTTCTGTTGCTGAAATGTTTATGCACTGCTCATTCCGCTTTCTAAGTTTTTACTGCTCCATATCCTTATATTAGATTTTAGGTATGAAGACTAACATGAGTTATGTGTGTGTATATATACTTTTCTGGTGAGTGCTTACATGTATATATGCATATAAAAAATCCTTTTTTTTGCCTGTGATTAAGTTTTGACTGCTTGCACAGGACGGAAGCAGAAAAAGGGGTTGTTGTTACCAATCACTCATTATCGGTATGTGTTCAGTTAGGCACAATTGTTTTTGGATTGATTTTTTAAAGTTTAATTATTTATATACTAATTTTAAATCCATATTGTTCTTTTTATCATATCACTGGCATTCCCTGTACCTTAATGGAAATAAGGTTGTATATACATGAATGCTACCTACACAACTTCTTTATTTACAACTTTTCACAACTATACACGTGGCTTCGTTTGTGCTTAATTTGATAATTTGTGAGTGCAAGGGTTGTGCATATTTTCACATATTTGCACGTCTACTAGAGGTCTTGACATGCAAAATCAGTTTTAAAATAGTAAATAAAGCCATCTCTTTTTTGGGTCTTCGAGATTACGTTGGCTCAAGCATATAGCTATACTAGAAAAAGCCAGGATGCATTATATCTTTTTCTAATGGGTTAAACTGATATGCAAGATATAAAAGTTCATTCTTTTTCTCAGGTAAATAAATCTCAAATTGAAAAGGGAGTTAAGAATCTATCATATGTTTGATTCATTATGCAAATTAATAAGCTTTAGCTGCTAAATAGTATACAAACAATGTTATCATGGTATAATCCTCTGTCATTCCAGTGTCATATATTTTAAATTTAAATTTTCCATTACAATGCTTCAAATATATTTAGTTTTCATGCACAAGCATGCATTATTATATTTTTACACACGTGAAGCCCTGCCACAAGATTTTGCATCGTAAACTCCCAACCATTATACTTTTAAGTTTTTAGCTGCAACCCATATCTGTTTTTACATAAATTTTAATCTGCACTTAATGTATGGAAGATTATTTTATATCTTTTTTTTGTGCCTTTCACTATTTTAGGTCACCTTTAATGGATCATTTGATCACATGAATATTGATGCAACAAGGTGAGATTGCTTTTTTTTTTTTTTGGTGCTAATAACTGTCCTTTACTAATGAATAATGATGCATTAAAATTCAGATTCATAGATAGAAGTCACAACCTCAAATGGAGAAGAAAGTAAAAAAAGAGTCTGGGTGGCGTGTGAATACAAATTGCATTGGCTTTCCCTAAAGAAGGACTGATGTAAAACTTTAATGGGCTGTTATGAAATATCTTGGTCTTGTAGATCTTATATCTTTAATCATTAAATCATCAATTTAATGTGTTTTGGTCTCCTTCAATTGTTTTCTAACTCCGTTAAACTTTGACTACTAACATTGCTACAAAATTTTCGTAACGGTTTTACATTGCCGCAAAATTTTTCTAGTGGTCTTGATAGCAACACCATGTAACATACTAACGGTAGGAATCAAAATGTATCAAGGGGACTAAATGAGTATCTGTTTAGTCTATGCTTATGCTTTTCGTGGTTAACATTTAATGGCAGCGTCCAAAATTTGGAAATTATTGAGCCATTTCATTCTACCCTACTGGGAACAAGCAACAAAAAGAGAAGTCTGTTTCACATGCTCAAGACAACAAAAACTATTGGGGGGTATGTGATGATTCACACAAGTTTCTTAATGCAGCATTAATTGTTTGACATTTTATTTGTTTCCTTCAGGACTAGACTACTTCGTGCCAATCTGTTGCAGCCTCTCAAAGACATTGAGACAATCAATGCTCGTCTTGATTGCCTAGTCAGTCTCAATCATATTTTTCAACTCTCGTTTTGTGATATGCCATATGCCCCTTATTAGTTAAGAAGTAGATGTGTTCCTTTATTTTCTAGCCTTACAATTCTCTTCATATTTTCTACAATTTTTACAAGTCCACCCTATAAATTTCACTCAGTCCAGATGTTATTCTTCTTTAACATTAAGTGCCCTAGTCTGAAACTTACTCAGGTGTTAATAGACACTGTATTTTCACTCATATTTGTATTCTGATTTTAATTTTAAAGCTTGAAAACCACCTGACAGCTTTTGACTGAATTTCTTGGTATTTATTATTAATATTTATAACATGGTCTCTAATATTTCACTTTAGGGTGAATTGATGAGCAACGAACAACTATTTTTTGGCCTCTGTCAGGTTTTGCGTAAATTTCCAAAAGAGACTGGTAATTAAGGACAGTAGTTGAACACATCAGTTTTTAAGAAGTTTATACATCTTTAGTAGTAATTCAGAACTGTATGTTTTCAGATAGAGTATTATGTCACTTCTGCTTTATGCCAAAGAAAGTTACAGCTGAGGCCTTGGCAGCTGATCGGGCTAAAAAGAGTCAAGTGCTAGTTTCTAGTGTAATCCTCCTTAAGACTGCTTTGGATGCCCTTCCTTTACTATCGAAGGTCTCTCTCTCTCTCTCTCTCTCTCACACACACACACACACACTAGAATCAGGCAGGTATTCCGGAAGTATTCAAATAAAGAAAAGAGGTTACAGATGATCCTTTCTTCTGCTAAAAATATCAGGTGCTTAAGGACGTGAAAAGTTCCCTTCTTTCAAATATCTACAAGTCAGTTTGTGAAAATGAGAAATATGATCTTATTAGAAAAAGGTATGCTAAGATTTTCTTTCAAATGTGTTGTATGTAAATCCATTTAGTACTTGAGTTTGTATAATTCTCAAGCTATAATGATGAAAAAAAATTGACCAGAATATTCAGAGTAAAATATTATGTAATCAAATAATCAACAATTATTTTTCCATATTGCATAGCGAATGACAAATTTATATTAACCTAAAGTTGCTCGAGGAATTTTGATAGAAAAGCTTTATACTCTATACCGACTATACGGTCACATCCCATTGGCAAAAATATTTGCTTAGTAATATTCTAGTTGATTAAAAAAAGTTATATGTTGTATACATGTAATTGCATTTAATTCCAATCAAGACAAGAGGACCAATCAAGTCATGCCTTTAGGAGTTACTTTTGTTACAGGATAGGGGAGGTTATTGATGAAGATGTACTTCATGCACGCGTTCCTTTTGTTGCCTGCACTCAACAATGCTTTGCTGTTAAGGCTGGCATTGATGGCCTCTTGGATATTTCACGAAGATCATTTTGTGAAACCAGTGAAGGTTTTATAATCTGCTTGCTTGAGTTTTCTTTTCTGTCAACAGTGTAATCTTTCTTGAGAATGCAGCATACCACCATATCTGTTTTCTCAAGACATTCGGTGTTACTTTCACAGCAATCCACAATCTTGCAAACAATTATCGAGAGGATTTTAAGTTGCCCAATTTAAAGCTTACCTTTAAAAACAGGCAGGGATTCCACTTTGTTATACCACAGAAGAATATTCAAGGAAAACTTCCCAGCAAGTTCATTCAGGTTAAGGATTGGATTTTTGTTGCTATATTTTTAAGAATATCCTTTTAAAATTTCTGTTTTCCCTGAACCTACTGTTCTTTTGGCTTATATTAGGTTGTAAAACATGGGAACAACATTCATTGCTCAACTTTGGAACTAGCATCTGTGAGTAGTTTAGTCATTTGGATTTCATGAACATATGAATTCTATTCACCTTACAATATTGGTGAACGGATAAATTTATGTACATGAACTAAAATTTACAAATTGTGTTTGTTGACTATATATTTGTATTACTTACGTAATGACTTTACTGTGTGTGCATTAAGTTTGATGAGATCATGGTCAAGCTAACTTCATTTCTGTTCCATATGCCTCCTACTAGTTTATGGAGATTCTTCTATTATATAAGATGGCTCATATGCTACTTGTAAGTTGTCGCATTGATTAGGCATTTTGGCTTTTTATGGTGAAATTATCTTCATTTCTTTTTGGTTGGCCCTAAAATGCTTTTTGATTCTCAAACTTAAAAACATTATTCAAGCTTCTTACTATTAGTATGACACATAAAATGCAGTTGCATCTATGTTACCAAACTGTAAGATGTTACTTTGTTCAGACGCTTAGGCTCTTGAAAAGTCTCCACTTTTCATTTATTTTAATGAAATTTTCAGTTGAATGCTAGGAATAAATCTGCAGCCGCAGAATGCTATACAAGAACAGAGGTTTGTCTGGAAGGTAGTACATGACGCACTGCCATTTGCCAATACAAACTTTTACTGACTTGGCATGTTTGCTCTTTGTGTATTTGTGCATGTATTAAACAACTCTTGTTGACTTTGGCAAGTGACAAGAAAGGAAACTAAAAGATTACTTTATTAGTTGGAAAATTCTGGTTGTTGCATTACATGTCAGCAACAAACTCTTAAAATAATCTATATTTATTCATGGGATTTTGACAGGAAATATCACGTAGGTTATTGTGAGAAGTAACAAGAGATTCAATTTATCAGAATCAGAGTCCTATCATATCACTAATGCATGTCTCAGTCAGCATGATGTACACAGTCTCAATCTATTTGTTTGACAAGTTGCTTTCATGGAAAAGATTATATTATGGATTTAGCCCTAGTATTTGCTATCAGTATTTTAAAAAGAGAACGCAGTCCTATCATATAACCAATGCATGTCTCAATCAGCATGATCTAAACAGTCTCGTAATATTTGTTTAACCGGTTATTTTCCTGGAAAGGATTATATTATGGATTTGCACTTTCTCATATTAGTTCCTTGGACTTGCACTATCTCATATTTTCAGCTATTGCATTTTTATCTATTGTAATAGATTTTGTTTTACAGAACTTATGAATGACATTCGTGAGAATGTCTCTGTGTTGACACTGCTTGCTGAGGTCTTGTGCTTGTTGGATATGATTGTAAATTCATTTGTTCACATGATATCAACTAGGCCTGTTGATCGATATACGAGACCAGAATTTACAGGTAAGAAAATTGATCATTTCGATAAAAAAAATTCTACATCAATAAAGAAATTTCCTTATTGATATTTTTTTTTATTTGATAGAGAATGGGCCATTGGCAATTGATTCTGGTAGACACCCAATCCTGGAGAGCATACACAATGACTTTGTTGTATGTATTGAGTATATCCAATAGTCATTATAACATACCCCCACCCGACGACACTCTTCTCACCAAGAAGGACTCTGCAGTTTATTTTGGCAGTAATTAATCTTTTGCATTGCAGGCCAATAATATATTTCTGTCTGAAGCCTCAAATATGGTGATTGTGATGGGCCCCAATATGTAAGGAATTTATGTTACATGTCTAAGGTGTACTGCTAAATAAAGAAAGATATGGGGCAATAAATTTCCTTATGTGCTTACCTAGCCTAGAAAATGACCTATTCACGGATACCAAATGCTTCTAGCAATAATAAGGAAACATTTATTGATATACTAGTGATGTGCAAATGTAAATCTCAAAATGATGAGCCAAAAGCAAAACGAATTCCAAACTATTTTACTTAATGCCTCAGATGAATTTGTCACTTTGAAAGATCTGACGAACTAAAAAAGCTGAAACTAGACTTATGTGACAAAAGCATGTTAGATGTATTTTCCTTTAAACAATGCTGTAAGTAGCTGGCATGGCATCAATATTAGAGTTTAGAGGTGAATTATTATTGAACTACACCAAAGTTTATATGAAGAATATCAAATTTTGAGATATATTTTCCATATTCCATTCCCGCAGGAGTGGAAAGAGTAGTTACGTTCAACAAGTGTGTCTCATAGTTATTCTTGCTCAAGTTGGGTGTTATGTTCCTGCTCGTTTCTCAACTCTGAGGGTATTTGATCGTATGTTTACAAGGATGGGTGCAGTTGATAATCTTGAATCCAACTCTAGCACGGTACATTTTCTAAACACCTGCGTTGTGAGACAATTTGATCCTGATTTTGTGGTTTAGAATTATAGATGAAGTTATCTGGATGTGTAGTTCATGACGGAAATGAAAGAAACAGCTTTTATCATGCAGAATGTCTCACGAAGGTAATGCTGCACCTTTGGATCTTCCTACAAACGATTTTTTTTTTTTCCTATAAATATTTTGTTTGATCCAGGAGTCTGATTGTCATGGATGAACTTGGGAGGGCTACTTCGTCATCTGATGGATTTGCAATTGCGTGGAGTTGCTGCGAGTATCTTTTGTCACTTAAAGCGTAATTTTTTCTTGATTACCGATTATCAGTAAGCATTAATAGCAACTTTAATTGCATGGATTTCTGCTAACTAATAGTAAATTGGAAGTCTTGGTTAACTCTTCAGATTCCTATTACTAGTTAAGTGGAAAATAAATTTCATGTACTATGATTTGGTGTTGAATTGTTTACTATAGGAAAATTGATAAAGTTTTCATCAACCATCAAAGGAACATATTGTTGTAATTGTTCTGATGATCTCTCTCCCGAGCCATATTTTTTTATCCTTCTTCAGGTATACCATATTTGCCACTCATATGGAGAACATATCGGAATTAGCAACAATCTATCCCAACGTGAAAATTCTTCACTTTCATGTCGACTTAAAAAACAACCACTTGGACTTCAAGGTGATATATCTACATATTTTTTCTTGCGTTGGATGACTATCTGCGAGCTGAAATTCTGCTTTATTTAGTTTCAACTCAAGGAAGGATCGCAACGTATACCCCATTATGGCCTTCTCTTAGCAGAAGTGGCAGGATTACCAAGCTCGGTTGTTGAGACTGCCAGAAATATCACATCTAGGATTTCAGAAAAGGTGTCCACACAACTTATTAAAAAAGGTTTTAATTTTAATTTTTTCATCTCAAGTCTCAAGTCTCAACTCTCAATACTGAGAAAGATAATCAGGTAGGAGAGCGGGTTTGATTTTTCAGTACCGCACTGGAAAAAGCAATTCCTAAGTAACGCGCCCACTTTAATTAAATTAAACTGTGAAGGAGAAAATATGAAATATTGGTTTAAGGTATTATGAATTAATGAAGTGACGCTGGTTGTTAAAAAAAAAAAATAATAATAATAATATGTGTCTTATTAATTAAATAATGTGTCATTAAAAAATTAAAAAAACATATTTAAAAAAAAAAAAATGTCCTGCAGTTAATTATTAATGTCAGGATAAAAAAATATTTTAAGGATTAAAATCAATCAAAATGAAATATTAAGAATTATAAAAAAAATGAAAATGTTTAATAATTTAAAGAAAAAAATATATATTTTCCCCTACTGTGAATTCATTTTCCAGCGTTAGTGTTGGTTTGATGCGTGCTATTTATGCCCATTGATAATTATGTTTCTAGTAGACAAACTTGCCAATCAAAAACCAGTACTAACATTATGTGCATTGCTGGTGTCATTAGGAAGCTAAGAGGATGGAAGTCAACTGTTTACAGCATCATTCAATACAAAGGGCATATCATGTTGCACAGCGATTGCTATGCCTGAAATATTGCAATCAAGATGAGGATACGATTCGGCAAGCTTTGCGTGATCTTAAGGAAAGCTGCACCAAGGAAAAGTTTTGAAGTTGACAGCCACGAACGATATGATGATTTTGAATTTTTCAATCTTCACAATTCTTATCATTGGGTGATTTTTTCGGAAATAGACATATAAAATATCCACATTGAATTGCAAATAATAAAAAATTAGATTAAACAAAATGACGAAAAAAAATTGAACGACTTATAATTATATTAGATACAAATTTAACATAGTTACTGAGAATATGTTGTTTTCCAAATTCCAATCATGAGTTATACCATACAATATAATTAAAATTATTGATTTTTTATCTTCAACAAAAAAATATACAGAATGTTAATTCAAAATGTGTAATTTAATAAAATTGACAGTTGAAACAAAGCTTTCGACCTTATAAAAAGGTATGCCCAGCTACCCAATTCCATGGAGGTAGATAACAAATATCAGGTATAAACTTTCAATTTAACAATAGAAAAACTCATCAATTTATAGAAAAGATGTGATTAAATGGTTCAAAACTCGAATTTCAAAGTCAAAACACCAAATGCTGTGTCCTCAAAATAGTATTCAGAAAACGAAGCAAAAATAAGATAACAGCAGAAATATCAGCGATAACGGCGGAGAGAAAGTGTGTTGTTTCTCTTCCAGGTAGCCCTGCGGGATGGACGTGCTTTGTGGTAGAGATGTCCTCTGCCACGTAAACCCCTGTTGCTTTTCCCTGCAGAGGTGAGCCCACGAAGCTCCCTGTGCTTGTGCACTGGATTAGCGAGCCAATTGATTCTGGGATCATTTCTAATAGCGGAATGAGCAACATCCACCAGAATTATCTCAAAGTATTTATAAGTAGAGTCCTGAAACATATTGGCAAGCTTTTACCAAACCAATACACGATTCACAATCAAATTTCAATTTCAACAAAAGTAATCCATTAACAAACCTCATTAACCCAGTAAGAGTTGAGCACCCTAAGTCCACCCAGCTTCCGCCCAGCCCGCTCCTCAGCAACTGACCTCTTGCTACGCTGAAATTTCAGTTGGGTAACCCCCTGGTTTGTTGGCTTCCCATAGACAATACCTTTGGGAACTGGCCTCTTTCGGCCACCCCTCCGAACACGAACACGGTAAACCACATAGCCCTGCAGTGTCATAAACACAATCAACACTGGACTGAAACACAAGGGAATGAACACCAGCCAAGGACAGACACACTAGGCACAATAATCCAACACTGATTCAATGAAGTAATATAACTAATGCATCCACCAAATGGAATTATGTGAATAAGTTATATAATTCAATTAATGCATTATCCTCACCAGTCACAAATTATACACATACTAGTAAATTAATTAGTTACCTGCTTTTGCTTAAAGCCCAAGCGATGAGCCTTGTCAGTGCGGGTCGGCCTTGTCAAACGAACAATTGAAGGTTGCTGCCTATACTCCCAGCACCTCACACGCTGCAAGAAACGCATGACATCAGACTGCTTCTTGCGCCATAGCTCTGAAACATACTTGTAGGCACCTATTGCCAATCACACCAACAAAAAGAATTATCAATTACACTTCCAACAAAGGTACCAAACAGAATAACCAAAAGATATATATCAAATTGTCTAACCTAATGATGAAACATTAAGTGCCTTCCAAGACAAGAATAGTATAAGTCTGAATAATAATTTGATTTAAATTATCATTAAGAAGTTGCTAGACCTAATTTGATGATAAACCCTAAATTTGTACAGTACTTATCATCTAGGTGGTTCAAGTGAGATCACACACATAGGTTTACACTACCAAAACCAATCATGCAATAAAAATCATACAGCTTGCCAAAACACTCTCGGTCCAAAAGACGAACTCTGTTTAAAATCAGTTGGATCTGCCTATAAAAACTTCGAATATCATATAGGATACAAGTACTGGGATATTATATACTGCGAAGACCAACAACACTTCTAGTCATCAAAAACATACAAAAGACGTAAAACGAAAAAAAAAAATGCATACACAAGAAACAAATGGTAATTTCCAAATTAAAACGTTACTGTTTTAGACAGGATAAAAGTGTCCAATACAGCACCAGCAAAAAGGAGAAATATAAAAAATGCGTCACATAACAAACAACCGTGCTGATTCGAGTTAACAGAGAGATGATGCACATTCTCTTACTAAAACTTTTGCGCTAAAACCCTAAACCCTCTTAAGGAAGTTCCAGGCAAAACAATGGAGGAGATGTTAGCAAATCGATTTAGTTAAAGCAAATAATGGTTCGCATTCAGGCACAAGATCTAATAAAAAAAATACAATGAGAAACGAAAACAAATCTTAAGGCGAATAGCAAAGGAATTGGAGACAGTACCCATCGCGCAGTCGTCACCACCACAGTGGAAGGGTTCTACCTCACCCGCGCCAACTGGAAACTAGGGTTTCTTAATGAGTTGAAATATTTTATAGAGGCATCACTCCTAGTATGGGCCTCCCGATTTGATAATTGGGCTTCTCTTCTTTACACGTTTTTGTCACGCCTGCTGTTTGATATTTGAGGGAGCTGCTGTTCTCCCCTCCAAATTTACTATTCATACCACCCACGTGTGCATTAATTTTTTTTTCTGTCTGAAAATGTCATTTCACGGAAATACACGACATTTATGTAGGGTGGGTGTGAAAAATAAACGAAAATGCAATTGCATTATGTATTTTGTTCAACAGAATCACATTTTCGTTGTGTAATTTTTTTTTATAATTTTTATAATTAATTATTAATTGTTATAGAATAATCAAATTAATGGCGATATAAATTATCCTTTTCAAATTAAAATTAAATTAATTTGAAAAAAAATTAGATACAAGTTATCATTTATAAAAGTAATCAAATTAGTTATAAAATGAATTACCTATGTTAATAATCAAATTAATTATGATACTAATGTGTATCATAATTAATAAATTTAATAACAAACGAAATAATAGTTTTAGTCATTTTTAATCCAAATTTAAATTAAAAAAATATAATTTACACCACAGTTTTTATTTTTGCTGGTTAATTTATACCACAGTTAATTATGTTACTATATGGGTCGTTATTAAGATAATTTGTATCATAGTTAATTTAAGAGCAATTAACAAAATAACTTATATCCACAATTAGTCACAATTTCCTTTAAAAGAAAATGAAAAACTATTTTCGTTGTATAAAAGGAAGTGAAAAAAAATGTGTTTACTTTAGTATGTTATTAGTCGATGGATACGTTACTTTTATAATATTTTTTTATATATTTTTAAAATAAATACTTTTATATAAAATTAAAAATAATATTAAAGTATTTTATTATTATTATCGATTAAAAATAAGAAATCAGCCTACACAATGAAAATAATTGAATTGATTATGAATTAATACCTGTAACACATATTTCATTTGTTGATTAGACTAATAGATTTTTTAATTGTTGTGAGAAGTGTAATTCTATTTCTATAAAAAAAAAAAAAAAACATAACAACATATTTAACAAATATTAAAAATTAAAATAAAAAAAAGTAATATACATACAATTATATTGTTGATTTATTCACATAACATATTAAAAATCCTTACACGCTAGAATTTACATGAAAAAAAAAAAACACATAACAGGGATACGTTCACTCCTCACGTGTTAGTAGCCACTTACTTGGAGATAATATATACTAGTGGTCCCCTAATATCTCAATGAAAAAAAAACGCGTGCACATAGAATTGCATATTTGTAATATGCGGAGTGCGACATTCTTTGCTTAGTCTTTTTCCGATTTTTTTTTTAACGTTATTGATTAAAATTTATTAAAAAATATGAATTTAAGATATTTATAGGCTAAATTATGAAAAAAAATATCTTTAAATGGTATGTAAAGCTTATTAAAATTGATAATTTTAATTCAATTTTAACCAACTACAAGAAAAAAAGTCTAAAATAAAATTTTGAAGATGGTGTCAACATTTCTATTATAAGATTTGAATTAATAAAGTTAAGAAATAGCAAAAAGAAGACATTGCAATATCTAAAACTTATTAACAAGATAAACATATTTAGATACTCTTCTTCAATGATGCAGTGTCTGCAGCAATCCATACATCACATTTGGGATTTTCATCCCTTAGAATCCCATGACTACAGAAGTAACCTATATGAGTGCATGATTTACACCATGTGTTTACAGCATAAACATTAGACTAAAAAAATTTAAATGATGAGTATTGTAGCTACATGCATCTGTGGCAGAAGCTTTTTTTGGATCAATGTTTGTTGGTGCAGCATCTTGTATCACATCACTGCCAAAAAGAGAAGAGGCGCTGAGCTGAGGCCGTAGAACACAAACAGGACCTGTTTATAAGAAAAGTTAATTTGTAAAGAAAAAGTAAAAGTTAATGTTACCCTCGCTTCTTGCACGCGACGCGACAGAATGGACCACCAAAATCTGAATGCACTTACTAAATAGTTCGGCTTCAAGGATATTGTCTCTTACTCAATATTGTCAAAAAAAAATAAAATATTTCTACACTGATGAGTTAGTAAATACCTAGAGGAGAGAAATTCAGAAAAAAAATGGTATTTGATATAATTTGATTGAAGGAATGCTAAGGTGATATTATGGTTGAAGATACCAAGGGGAGTGAGATTATGAGTTGTTGGACTCCAATTCTCTTAACAAAATTAATAATTAATCACTAACATTTCACTAATATTTGGATAGAAAAATCATCACTAAAAAAAAATAACACTTCTTTAAAAATTAAAAAATGAAAGATATTGATTAAAAAAATAAAGCTTATTAAAAAATACCAATGCTATATATGGTCAGCAAAAGAAAAGGAAAAAAAGACTTTTTATGTTTTCATTCACTTTGCATTAAATGTTTTTGAATATTCCATTTTACAATCTCCATGATGATTGTGTTTGTGTGTTCTCCTTCTCCACCTTTTGCCTAGAAAAAGCAAACGGCGGATTGCAAGTTGAAACAAAATCCAGACACACACCTAAAAAGAACAATGCACCCACGACACGATGGAATATAGATACGAGACAAAGACAAGCCGCGCAATACAACAACTTAACAGTATAACGAATGCCCAAATATTAGGTTCGAGACACAGTACGTAAAACATCTCTATCGACTGTCAGATATTTGTGAAATTAAAGCTTCGAGAAGGGTGCTCTAATTATGATAGTAAGCGAGACAATCCTGAAACCCAAAGACGCATGATGTACTAGTAGTACAGTACATTTCAACGCTTCTGCACATGCATTTTCTGATTTTCCAAAGGATAATTGATGTATCTTGAACTTCCAAAAACAAATTATTATCTCTTTGATTTTTAGTACTTCCATGATCTGCATGTATGTATTTTTTAGATGTATATATACAACAACAAAAACAAAACAAGTAAAACATAAACATAGTTAAATATGATGTTGGTGTTCAAATAATAGAACTACATATTTCTGAAATCCCTAACTAAAACAACTCATGAAGCCAAATATGTCAAGTTACGAGAGAAATTATGTTTGTTCAATATTTTTCTGTATGTAATAAAAATAAAATAGAAAAAAAATATCTAATTAAGATGAGTGATATAACAAAAAAAAAATGAAATATGTTATTTATACAACAATTTGTAGGACAATATTCTTATGTGTATTTCTCTCCTCAACAACACTTACTACATGTAACTAATAATAATGATGGAGAGAAATAGACATAAAAATGTTGTAAATTGAATGAATTCTTATACATGTATGAACCTAATAAAAATATCGTTATGAAAATGAAATATAAAAAATGTTGCATATATATAATACTACTGTCTTTTAAGTTACATGTCACCAATATTAATGACTAGAAAAACATTGTAGACTAACTGCATCCATGCTTGTTTTTCTTAAAGTTCAATAGAATTAGTTTAAACTATTAAATGTGATTGAAATGTATACTTATATTCAAATCATTAATTTTTTTATTGAAGTATTTATTTTTTGTTTGAAAATATATGATGGGATTAATTTTTTTAACACCAAAACAAAGAAGATGATTACGTGTGTTTTTGGTTGAAGGGAGAAATTATTGATTTCAGTTTAATGAGTCATGGTTTTTCCCTTGAAACTTGAAAGCACAAGATCGATAGATTAAACCCAATTAAGCATTCAGGGACAACATGTGCATTCTAGAGCGCCATGAATCATGATCGTCAATCCAATTAACCATGCACATCACATTTGAAAGCCTTGAAAAAGAAGGATGAATCAGTCAAAAAGTTGATCGAGCTTTTAGAATATTTCATATAATATATATGTCAATGTCTTACCATATATATGTCATTTGTTTCTACATCTTCCTAGTTTTTTCTTGAATAGGTACTGTGTAATTAAGACATCATTTTTAGTCACAAAGAGCAGAGGGATATCAGATGCATGTTGAGAGAATATTTAAATTTTGAATCAAAATTAGAAGATTAAAGTCCATCACTTTATTCCGTAAGTACGTACTCTACACATCATTGTTACACTTAATTATATATATGTAAGTTCCGCTAAATACAATGATGAGAGTTCAAATTATTTAATGGAACTCACACGTGTATTGGTAGGACTCCACTTATGATCACCACATAACAAGTAAACACATACAAGCTCACACATGCAAATAAATTAAGAGAGACGTAATTAATGACAACTCGCTCCTCATAGCTAGATGAACCAGTCCAAGTCCAACGCATAGGGTCCTTCAATGGAGAAGTTGAAGAATTCGTTAACATCAAAGTTAAATTCTGAGTCACCACTCCCATCATGATCAGTGGCTTCTTTATTCTCTACTGCTACTCTTTCCTCAGTATTAATCTGAGTCTGATGTGTTGCTTGTGCCGCGGGTGAAGTAGTTTCTGGTTTCACCTTTGTGTGATTAACTTTTTTGCACAAACAAGTATTCCAGTAGTTCTTAATTTCATTGTCTGTTCGTCCTGGAAGCCTCTTAGCTATCAATGACCACCTTTAACATATTAACACAAATAATCTGGATTATAAACTGATGAAGATAAGAAATTTAATTAATTCTTATCTTAATTAGTTTTGATGAATATATACTACAACAAATCAAAACCTGTTTCCCAGCAGTTTGTGAAGCCTAATAATCAAATCCTCTTCTTCAACTGATATGTTGCCCCTCTTGATATTGGGTCTCAGATAGTTTAACCATCTCAGCCTGCAACTTTTTCCACATCTGTTTAGACCTGTCTTACAATATATATATATAGAAACATACGTCAAGAAGAATGAATTATCAATGCATGTATTAATTGGGTTGGAGGAAGCTAGTTGTAAACCTGATTTAATTGCAACAGTTTTCCATCTCTTTGCACCGTGAATTTCAATGCATTGGGCTAGCTTCTGATCTTCCTCCGCTGTCCATGCTCCTCTGTTGTTCGTTTTCTTGGTTGTTTCATCATTCTTGTTGGGTGGTGCCATGTATGAGGACTATGAGTATGATGTTGAGATAGATGATCAAGTAGTGTAACCAAAGAGTTTGGTTATGGCATTATTTATGGGAGTGTAACATGCTGACTTGGTGGGATCGGAACAGTCATTCATTGTAGTTGTAGCTAGCCTTATAGGGCTTGAATGGTCCGTGGGCTCATCATTAACACTGGTCATTCAGAGTAAAATGATGAAAGTGCTTCAGGTACGAGGCACCACTCACTTGGTCCCTAGTCCCTACTGTTGTTAGTTCCAGAATGGAAAGTACAATGATGTCTTTTGATTCTCCTCAATTGAAACTATAGTCTTCTCGCCAAATCAATGTTTTTCACACTACTGATATAAATAAGAATATTTTTTAACTAGTTTTTAGAATTATATATTATACTCAAACCTAAAATTCTAATTCTAAAATCTATAATAGTACTACCTATCTAGTATCTATACAGATATTCAGTCCAGTCCTATTAATTAATATCAGTTTTGCGATGTTCAGTACTTGGCACAAGGATATTGTATATGGGGACCAACATAACGTACATAAGTGAGAGGCAATTCTTAGAGAGCTAGCTAGTTTCTGAGATTAGATCAATTAAACCTAAATTCTATTTTTTAGTTCGATGAAAAATTAAATGACTTTGACAGGGCTGACATGTTTTTAGTTTCTCATCATCCCTATTTTGATCTTCTCTTCTGTTTCTCGACTATATCGTCAATACATGTTGAATGTTTTCTCATATTCGTACTACATAACAATAATTCGTGACTTTGTCCATAATGTGGGAGTGGGAATCCAGCAACTTGCATATGACAACAGCTTTAAACAAACTTTTGAATAGTAAGAACACAATTTTCTATAGAAAAAAAGGAACTGTACATCGCAGGTTCTATCGGCTTCGAAGTTCAGGCCTCGTTTGAATTCTTCTACTCTCCCACGACTTTCTCTCTGAGACATTTTAAAGGTAATAATAAAAACTAATGTTTAGGTTAATATGCATTTTATAAATATGGTTAGCGAGTGAAATCTTTTCTCTTAATCACTTCTATCTTATCCATTCAGACTTGAATTGAGATTTTATAAAGAGTCGAATCTAATTTCACTTGAAGGTGTATTCTTTAAACATTCATAACATATATATATATATATATATATATTGTTTTTTTTTCTTTGCACCGATAATCCTTAAACTAGTAGGCTTGCAACAACTTTTTTCTATTATTACAAAATACTACGAAATTAACTGCTATTTTTTTTCTGTTACCCTGTATTTCACGAAATTAAAATCTTTATGCAATGAGTTGAGCAAATACCATCCAACCCATTTATGTGCTTGTGGTGGAATCTGACCTTTCCTTAACTATGCTAACAAAATGAGTATGTTTTGACTTTTCTTAATTGATGTGCCTGAATGACTCTTTCAGTCTTTTGCAAAAATAGACCCTATCCCTCCCATAATAAACAAAAAAATTTCAATTCATTGATTGTTCCAGAGAAAAAACAAATCCATTGAATTACTTACCACACCATCTAAAATGCAATTGGATTTTGCAGCTCAAAATGGTACCGAGAAAGTTGATTAGAAAGGCTAAAATTGCTAGGAAATTAAGATCGCCTCTTGATTATCAAGCCATACGAAAGATAAGTGCTGCTACAAACTCCAAAATTTTCCATTTGACTACAAGAAAAAAACACCCTTCTTAATCATCCACCTACTAATGCTAAAAAGCTTCCACTAATCAAGTTTCTGATCTTAATCCTTCTTAATTATCTGTTTAACAATATCAGCAGTTAATGTCTCTATTGCAGAATAAGTTCCCTAGTGATTTAGGATCCTTTGGTATGGTCCTATATCCATCAATAAGATATATTCCCTAATCTTGTGATCATTGTTCCAATATTAATCTCAGACAACACATCTTACACCTTTCTCAGTCTCTTATTATTACAACACCTTCATACTAATTGTTAAATATCATGATCCTAATTATGGGTGACAAGCGAAGTGACAAACATAAAAGCATGCGCGATTCTAAGAAACAAAAATGTATAATGAATGATAGTGATGGGACTAACCTTAGGATGAGGGATAAAAGCAATAGTACGAACATGCAACGTGGCTACACTTCAGCGGTTAACTACTGCAGTATAAATGGCACATGTCACACATCACACAACGGCATGGAGCCAAATATCCACGTCCACATAACCTTTCTCGTTAAATCTTGACAACTCTTTTTTTGTTTTTGACTTTTCAAAAAATAATTTTCAAATTCAATTAAATCTAAAACACAAAATAATTGGCTTAACCGTATAGAAGAAACCCACTTATATATGAACTAGTTATATATAAACTGATCATATATATAAAATAACAAATATTTTATATATAAAATTGTTCCACTACTACCGTAAATTTGGATAGGATTAAAAAATAAAGACCTTCCGTTTCATTTCTGACTGTGAATTGAATATTCAATGACTAAAAAAATGGAATTTAAAAAATATTTTAAATTTAAGGTAAAATAACAACAAACATTATACATATTCATAAAAAAAAATTAAAGTTAAGGGTATTCAATTAAAATTTTATTGAATTTTAAAAGTTTTTTTTTCAATAAGAAATTTTGTGATACTCAATATTATTTAATCAAGATTTTTAATCAATATAATAAAATTCGTTATATTCGATTAAGACTTTAATTAAAAGATAAAATATTTAAAAGTACATAGATTTTAACGATTTCATGAGACTTTTTAGTATAAAATATAAATATTATACCTATCAAAATATCTTATTCAAATCTTTGGGATTTGGCCAAACTTTTTTTTATTTCTTTTGTTTGAAGCTTGTCAAATTTTTCTTTTTTCATTTTCATGTAATGTATTTTTTCTTCGTTGAAGTTAATTATAAGAAGAAATATCAAGTGATTTTTCAATTAAATCAATAAATGAATTTTCTAAAATTACTAATTAAAATCCTAAACACCAATTTTTAGCTCAATTTTGAGATGTGCAATATCATTTTACAAGATTTTGGAAGTCATGGCAATGATCCTGAAAATGATAATAAATTGTTCTATATTTGTCATGCATTTTTGAGGAATATGATTGAGATAATATGAAATCACAATTCATAATTTTTAAGTTATCTCATTCGTTTTCATTTATGGTACAAACAAAACTTATGTTAGCATGAGTTACACTTCATAACCCTTTTTTCATAATAGATGTGATTCTGATAAATTTCAAATTGAATCAGTAAACAAATTTTTATCTTTAGAATCATCAATTAACGAAAATCATAATTTTAATCTTAAATCTATTGTTTGAATAAAAAAACGTTAATGTATTGAGGACTAGATGTTTAAATATGTAAATAAGTGTTATATAGGAAGAACATTGAATTTTATAATTTATAATTATAAATAAAGTTTATAATTATGAATTTTTCATATTCTTTTAACTTTTTTTATTTTATTATTTGATTGGACATTTGTATGACTTATTAATTATTACTAGTTTGCATTCAATTATTTCTTCCAAATACATTATTTTAGGTTTGTGTTTAATAATTTTAAATATTTTTCTAAAAATTAATAAATTTCTTGAAAATCTTATAAACGTGCAAAATCTTTTCAAAAATTCATTAATTTATAAGTTATAAAATTATTGAAATCCAAATTATAAAATTATAATCACATAAATCTTTTTAAAAAATCTTAAACATTTTTATATTTCTACAAAATTTTTAAAATATAGAAGACTTTTTTATATTAAAATAAATTTTTAAAATTTTAATCCAATAACTTAAACTTGTAATTAATCATGATGTATAACGAACAAGCACCTGAATATGGAACGATGCATTCATCTCAGGATTTTTTTAAATATAATTTTATTTTAACGATAGTTGATTTAAACAAGTTTTTTTTTAGTATATACGAAATCGTATTTGTTTTTTTTTTTTTTTGTTGAATACGAAATCATATTTGTTTTTCTATTTGAACCGTAAAATTGATATTAACAATCACAATAGAATGATAAATGTAATGATAATAAAAAAAAAATATTTCATTGCAAAAAAAATTATATCATGATAGTTTTTCCATAAAAAAAATCCAATGACTTCTAATAAATCCTTTTTTAATAAAATAAAATATAACATTAGGAATAATATTTTAATTAATTAGGACAGAAAATAGTAAAAAAGAAAATCTTTCTACATTAAATTATTGTTCAACAACCATTTTTTGTGATCAAAAGAAGTAAAAAAATGTTTGTTGTGATAAAAGAAAAATTTTGGTTTCGATAAAGTGATCTGTTTTTGGAATAACATATTTATATATATTGACTTTGTGAAAAATTAATTAATGCTAAAAAAATTTAATTGTTCACTTTTAATAAAGTAAATTATTATTTGTTATTTAAAAAAAATATAAATATATTTGCAAAAAAGTGACAAGTAGCATAGCATTTATAGGGAATATATATATAATATATACACACGGTATCTTTACAGAACTTAGTTAGTAAGACCCCCAAGGGAAAGGGAAAGGGAAAGGGAAAGGAGGATCATCGAACTGGAAATCCAAGTCTATATGTTCAGCTCCGGCTACGAGCCACGGCGCGGAGTTACGAAACTCACCTGCACTATGAGTTGAGTCGAGTAAAAGGTTGGGGAGGTCCAAAAACGTCTCATCCTCTTCGCTTGATGATTGGCTCAGCTGGGCCTGGGCTTCACAATTGAGTGCAGCAGCTTTGGCGGCGGCGGCTTGGATATCCTTGGGAGAAGTGGTGAGTGGGCGTGGAAGGTGTAATGCTAATTCGGGGAAATTAAGGAACGCAGAAGTGCCCTTGATAGCGAGAGCCGCGACATCATGGGCTCGAGCCGCCATCTCTGGCGTAGAAAAAGTGCCGAGCCAAATTCTGGACTTTTTTTTTGGTTCTCTTATTTCCGACACCCATTTCCCCCAGTGACGCATGCGTACCCCTCGATACGTTGGGTGCTTCCCATCTGTGCTTCTCTTCCTCTTCTTCTTGGCTTCTTCGTTGAAGGATGAGGAAGAAGCAGTTATATGGACTTCGTTATCTTCCTCTTCCATCAATTGTCATGAACAGTCAAGTGAATGGAGGAGCTAATTACTACTTAAAATAGCAAGTTAGCACTGGCTGCTGCTACTTGTCATTTTTTCACATTGAAGGAATGGTCCAGTTCTTTGAAAAAGATCGACAGTTCCAATGTTGGCTCTTTCCCCTTACCAATCAATCTCTTTCTCTTCTTGTTATTTTTGGTACGAAACAAATATCCTTATACATAGCCTATTTTTATCCCTTCACACGAGCCAAATGCATGGAAAGAAACTTAAAGATAATTCAGATCTTAAATAATCACATACACGAACTTAAATTGAAGGTCTGGTATTTTTATGCACTGAATTGATGTTCATTTCTTGGCCATGCACATCCACCGTCAATATTAGTGCCTCGTGTGACTTGGAATCTCTCTGTATCTTCTTAATCAATTGATGCTTACGTCAAAGATTAGCTATCACTCTGTCGATGTCAGTGTTTATCATAATTAAAAATAAAGAACGAAAAAATTACGAGAAAAAGAAAAGTACGGACCGCTAAAGCTAAGTTCATTTTATTCATCTTCAGTTTCACGTGTCTTTTTGTCATGAGAAATGATTTTTTTAGAATTGGTGGGCGTATATATATAAGCTACTAAAACTTAAAACTGTATACGTATCCCCAAATAATTGCCTAATTGTTGTTTACCTGGAAGCAAGACAAATTCAAATAAGATTAAGGAATTGTGTGACAGTTCTTTTAGCAAAACATAGAATAAATAAGTTTTTCCAGTTTCAGATACATTTGATTGCGATGAAAATTAGCTGCTGGCTAACAAATTTCCATTGTTATGCACTCAAGCAATTTTATTTATGGTTCCACGCAACTTTATTCCAAGAGCATCCTTGCCACAAAATCAACTACTAGTACTACAGCCTAGCATTACGTAGTTGTTGTTTAAGCATCGGTTGAATATACTCTTTAAAGCCATCAGGAACAACTGAATCATTCAAAGGATCCTTCCATGCCTCCTCGTACAACTTCGGATACACATTTCCATCGTAACGTCCAAGAATTGAACCAAGGTAGTGGTCAGTGTAATTAAATGCATCCACAAGCGCAATTGCATTAGGACGAACCTAATTAACCATGCACACATAAAATCATTAATTAGACTTCATATATATAAACACCAGATAGAACAGAAGATGCTAGCTATTGACTTCAAATTAATCGTTAATTTGGGACAAACAAACCTGTGAATACAAGTTTCTCAGCTGCTCACTGGCAAGTGATCCTTGTTTTGGGTTAATGCAGCCAGTGGACAGAAAATCACCCAGATGTTTATGAAGCAGAAACAAAGCATAAATGCTGCAAAGAACTTGTAATTGCTTTTTCACTCCCTTTCCAGGTATATCTTGCTGCAACTTCTCAATAAATCTAAAAAACAAAGACTTAATTTGGTCAACTTAGTTGAGTACAGAATATTCCCAGGTTCAACTAAAGAATTATAATCTTTTAAAATTAAAAAAAAAAAAGCTGTATAATTTGGAAGAAGCTTACTTGGAAACAACAATTAATTGGCAATGAGCAACCGCCACATCAGCTAAATCAGCTGCCAGTTCTTGAAAACCTGCAGTCAGAAAAGCCATTAGCAAATTACACCGCATATTCAATCTATTCTTCCAACATGTAAGAAACCAGCATCATATTTGTAGTCAGGTGATTTCTAACTAAAAGCATCACATAGATCAGTCAACACAAACTACTCCTCACTCTCCACCATCACATGCCAAGAAAACAAATCAACCACAAAGGACAGTTGCATATAAAGAAGATCGAAGAATTTACCCTCTTCAGGATCAGAAAACTTGCTAAGATTTTGAGCACAACCAACAGACATCCTAGCAGCCCTAGCTTCAAATGCTTCCAACACTACATTAGGCTTCAGCCAATCCTCAGCTGCAGGGGATAAAAACAAGTATAATTATAATATTACAACTCATAAAGGACACAGGCAAGGTTAGTACTAGCAATATTAACTCAAACCATAATACCATATTTGATTTGGATATCATGAAACTAATGTGGTTAGAGTTGGCATAACAGCCAATTTCACTATACCCTTTTCAACATCAGAGTGATATTGCATCAGTTGTTCCACTCGAGCCAAATAAGCTGTAGTACCAACTGGCTTATTTCCAGAGCCCAGCTGAGAAACCGTCTTCATGAGATGCCTTGCCACCTACATCAGATTTTCTAGAAGTTGTCAATTTCATCCTTTTAAGAACTTTTTTACTTTTCTAACATGCACCAAATTTGACAATCCCAAAATCTTTTTTTTTTGGAGAAAAAAATAGTATCATTTTGTATTTTAAAGTGTCCAAAACCAACAAGCATGAGGGCTTTACCCCCAAAAGGTAGGTGTTTTAAAAACTGTAAGAAAGCATGTCAAATACAAACAAAAACCTAGCTATCAACAAAAAATGTAGGTAAGTTGTCATGCTGCACATTAAATCCTATAAACAGCTGTGGAAGGACTTGGTAAAGATTGAATTATATAATGATTAACAAAATGATTGTATAAGATTTTTAACATTTAATAAACCTGTAAAAGCAGAACAATATTGTCTCCTTCATACGTGCAGGCAGGAACATAAACAGCAAATAACTCAGGGAGACCACTGCTACAAAGGTAACCATGACCACCACATAGTTTACGGCATTCTTCAATTCCATCCTGCAAATTTAAGTTAATTTAACTTTAATTGAACATAAAAAGTTCAGAGTTACAAAAGGATACCATAAAAGAATAGTAGCAGTAGCACATCGACAACAGAAACACTTCATCAATTTAAACAAAAGTAATAACGTACAGCAGTTGCCGTAGTAGTCAAGGATTTCAACCCAGCAGTGCATGCATGAGCCTCAGGCAATGTTGAAAAATCACTAGCTTGCAATCTAGTTGTCACATCCATATAAAGCCATTTCAGCCACTCACCAGCAAATCTGAAAGCATAAGCAGAAGCCAGCAGAGGGAAGAGCCTAGCCTGCTGTGTTTTGTAATCAATCACCTAAATGGAAACGCAAACCACACAGTAAGCACACTAAAGTTATAATGAAACTAACTCAAAGTTTCAAACCACATTTTTTATTTTGACCAATTAATAGATCTAAATACAGAATTTAACATCATATGATTATATTTAATACACCAGATGAAAAGGAATCTCATCACACTTCCCATTACCTGTGTTTCTAGACCTCCCTTATGTGATCCAAACTGTCTTCGAACAGCACTGTATCTTGTAGCAATGCAAACTGCTCGAGACAAAGCAATTGATGCATCGGCTACAATTTTTTGTCTCACATTTACCATAGTACCATAAACTAGTTGTTTTGGAACATTGGAGTGTACATATTTTCCTTCTCTGGTGACCTGTGAAACCCTGGTAGATTAAAAGAACAGAGCAGTTACCCCATGATTCTATTGGCCAAAGAGAAATGATAGAAATACTCTCTATTATGAGGTAAATTTCATGTGAGTCCCACAAAATAACTTTAACAATCCACCAATAAATTCACTGAAAACACTGCTCTAATTTTTTGTCATTATTAGCATTATACACCATAAAACCACGGGGGTTTTATGGTGAGACTAGAGAAGGGACAATATGTAAAATAGAAATACCTCATTAACATTTGATTCCTTGGAATTCGTACATGGTCAAATCTTAGAACTCCATTGTCCATGGTGTTATATGCTGCATTTCCAAATTTCATCCCAATATCACCAATAGTTATGCCTGGAAGAGGCAAGTGATCATCCAAGCTCCGCAGCTGGACAATGAAACCTTCAAATTGGACAAAGAATTAGTTAGTTTGCCTCTGAATCTAACAACATAGATTTAGATGATTAAATTTGGCAATTACCATGCACTCCATGATCTTCACCATCAGTAATTAGACGCGCATAAATAACAGCATGGGTGGATATTTTACCCAACCCACCAGGCCACCACTGTTAAAATCAATGTCAGAAGCATGATATATATATCCAAATAATAAAGGTACAACTGTTTTCCGTAAATGTACTTGTTAAAGCACTGGGTAACATTGTAAGATTGTAAAAGACCAGTAAAGGCACACAGGAGCCATCACCCATTTCACTCACTTTGCTGGAAGTCAATGTGGGGCTATGGATAACAAACTCGTCTGTTTTGGGATCAAATGTTGCGGTTGTTTCTAGCCCTTGAACATTGGATCCATGACCAAGTTCAGTTTGGGCATAGCAACCAATTATTTGCATCCTATAAGCTAGAGGCAACCACTTTTGCTGCTGCTCATCAGTGCCCTGTCCAAGGATAGAAGGTACAAACATTCCCTGAAAAAGAATATAAATAACTAAAATTTAGTACACAGAGCAATGCTACCCCCTCCCAAATATATATTCCATGGAAAGTGAAAACACACACACACATTTCTTTGAAGTCCTTAAACTAGCATTGAACCAATTCTTGATACGTTCATATATATCTTTCTTTAATGTTATCAATATATTTCTTCTATACAGACAAGTAAGACATGGAAGATAAGAATGCAATAAGGACAAGAAATTGAATAATACCCAATGAAGATCCGTAAATGCAGGTTGATCGACAAAGGATCTGAGCTTATTAGCTTCCTGTTCTGTAAGAATAATAGAGAACAATAAATATTAATGAAAAAAATGCAAACTAAACCAAGAACAAATGAAAACTCACCAGTAAGACGGAGCTCGTTAATCCTTTTCCATGCATAAGCTGCTTTTCTCAATGTGTTTTTAAACAACTCCTTCCTACCAAGCACGGTTCTGTCATCCTTTCTAAATACCTACAAATCATAGTCAACCAGTCAAGGTTTCAGATTTTCAAAGAAGCGAGCTAATTGAACAGTGATTTGAGAAACATTAACTACCCGCTTTAGCTGAGTTCTATTTGGATAAACTTCAAAATAAGAAGATAAAATGAATCTAGTAAGTTCAAATCAGCAGCTTATGCAATAGCTAATTTGTTAAAGTTCTCGCATTTGAATTGTCCGAAAGCTAACTACTGTACATCTTATTAGTGTTAATTGAAAAAATAATCCAAACAGCACCATATATGTGAAAAATATTGTTTTTGTTTTGTGTAGATAAAGTGAGAGATGATTTAGATGAGTTGACAGAAAGGGGATTCACCGGATCGCTGGCAACAAGGCGAGAAATCCGATCGGAAAGCTCAAAGTCATCACGAGAACCTGCCCAAACGATTTTCATGTCGTCCACATCGAAATGCGCCTTGTTCCTCTCGAAAGCCAAGTGGTCAACACCGTCTTCCATTTTCGCCATTTCCAACCCAACAAAACAGCGCAGCCTCTGCTCTGGCTTTGGTTTCAGTGATGAATGAATGAAGATTAGCGGATATTCCCGTTGGTTTATAACGATTTCAACGTGCCAAAAGAAGAAACTTTGACTCTTTTACCAGTGCTTTTCTATTGCGCACATTGGAATTGGAACCGGATATTTCTTTCTCTTTTCCGCACGTGATTCATTCATTTGTCATACTTTTCCAGTCTTCCTTTCACACTCATTTCGTTTCCATCATCTATACAGTGTATGTTAGAATTTAATTATTTTGAAAGCAATATTTTTTTTTCATTTATTGCATTAAAAAATATTATTATTATATAGTATTAAAATTCGTAAAAATTCTTTTCAAATGTTAATCTAAAAATAATCATAAATTTTCTTTTATCAATTTGTCTTCATTTTTTTTTAAGATTAAGAGTCAATCAATTATTATTTATTTATTTCTCAAATTGTATAAATCATAAACTTATCCAGTCCAATCATATATTATTTATAACTTATAATTTATATAAGTTTATGAGTCAATTTGATGGAAAGTTTCGTGGAGTGTTAGTATCTCATGGAAAACTTATCCAGTTCCCCTACACATCCTTTTCTCCTCTGTGTTTATAATATTTTACCTCATTTATTTATTTATTTATTTTTCCAGTATTATTGATTCTTTTGAATTTTAATATTAAATCTCTTCAAAGTTTTATATGACTATTTAGAGAAATTATTGCGTGAGGACAAATTCAACATCTCATTTTTACACACAACTAATAAAAAAAAAATACTAACGTGTCAAATATGATAAACATAAAAAGAATCTAGCATTTAAGAAAAAAAAACATCAGATTCTTCCCTCCGTTTACCATAAAATATGTGTTAAAAGCTTTGATATAAGACTAGTAATTCCAAAGGCTATCTTTATTCCTGCTGCACGCACCCATTAAGGCTGAAAAGTGATAATGAGATGGACCTGTGTTTGTATCAAGTGCTAAATACAGCACGAGCATTATTAACGGGTCTGGTCCATTTTACATAGCTAGCTACGACTATATATAATATAACGCACAAGAAATGACTCAAATTAAATGAAGCAAGGTCTTCCATTTAACATTTAAAATCATTGTCAGACTGGTGTGTTTCTTAAAATTTCATCCATGTAGTCTCCAGCGCGGATTGGAGTGAATCTACATTGAAAACACGGACAAAAGTTTAGTGTATAAAAGTACGTAGTAAAATTTAAGAAATGGAGACACTAATTTTGGTGTACGTACTTGGGAGGACATGATTGGCTACAACAACTTTGGAGGCATTCCACCACACAGTCGGGATGAGGGTCTAAGAAGAATGCCATCTAACACATTAACAAATAACGAGAGACCTCATCAAAGAGTGCGTCAGATTCCCAATAACAATCGAATGAATAGTTTTAAAATTGATTCTTAAAGTAATAATGGAACAAGGGAGGAAAGTAGCTAGCTAGCTTAATTATGATTACCGAATAGCGCTCTTGGCCAGTTCGTTTAACCCGGTGCATTGTTGACCTACCAAGTTGAGTATTATTTATAAAAGAAACAAAGAAATAGTTACTAGTTTTTTCTTTAGGGTGATGAGATTTAATTACCGGTATAAACAATTAGTCCACCTCTCCATTAAGTCCCCGATGTTGACAATAAATGCCCTGAACATGAACATGAACATGCAAACTCGATCGATCATGAAAACATTAACTATTATTGATGAATGAACTCAGACTCACACTCACCCCTCCATGTAAGACACGTCCTCCCAGACTCGTGGTTCCTTTAACTTGTCCCGGCATATCTTAAAATAATGAAATAAGTACTATAATTTAAAGTTGCAGCCCTGAAAGTGGAAACGATGATTAATTAGGCAAAAGTTAGATCGAATTGGAACCTGTAGTCCTGGGACTTTGTTAGTGATTAGGAGGGTGAGCGAGCCAGTATCTGAATGAGCAGAGCATATCTCTTCGTGCCCTCCCTTTTCACCTAATTATTAATTAACAAGTTATTAATTCTAATTATTAATTTATTAGGATTAATAAGTCAATGCTTGTCCATGTAAACCTGAATAGCGCAAAAGGCGAAGAAAAGCTGATGGTTTGTCCACGGCACCTATCTTCTCAAAGAAATCTTCATCCATATTCAAGGAAAGGGCAATTAGAGAATACAACTTTTTTCCAGCTCCACTGCATGTATGTGCCACACAAATAATACAACAATAATAACTACTACTTCTTCTAAATAATTACTACAATACAAAAAGTTGTACATGAATTTTTTCACTTTCATTAACACCTCAACGTAATAATGCATAATTCAACTGGCCAACAACTTACAAGAGTTTCAAGTAGAAGGATTCCATTGATGTCCTCCAATTCCCAAGTAATTCTGCAACACAAATATGTCAAACAAAGACAAATATATATAGATACGCCTGGGGAGGGGGGAGAACGATACCTTGTGAAGGCCATTGATTGAGCTTAGCAGTTGGTGAATCCGCTATAGGCCCAATATAATAGCTCTCTTTTGAGTCACCTTGGAGGCCTAAAGTAGGATCCTGAGGAGTGTAGCCTCTAAATTCCTTGCGCTCCAACTTCACTTTGTCTTCTAGTGGAAGTGAGAAGAACCTCTTACTCTCCTCAAATGCTTTGACCAACTCATTATTCTCTACCCCGTGGTTCACAAGGTAAAAGAAACCATACTCAATGCACGCCTATGATCAACAATGCAATGAAATGAATAATAATAAAAAACAGAGAAAGGTTAATTAATTAATTAATTAAGAAGATGGAATTAGAACCTGACGGATGGAAATGGCAGTGGAAAGACGATCCGTTGAGGAGAGATCTATGATAGGGAGACTCATCGTCGCTTGCTGATATTCAGCTGCTTCTTGAGTCCTCCCAAGCCTACGTACTTTATATATTTCCAAATGTGGGATGGGATTGCCTGTCAATATGCTTCATTTCACATGTAGTAGTAGTACTATTTTGTTTTTTTATCATAAACAACAAATCAGTAGGATATTAATGTTAATATTTAAACTATGACTTGTTGGATATAGTATTATATTGGTACGGATATATGATTCAATTCCTTACGAAATAGCTAGGATCACGATGTGAGCTTGCCGACAACTTATTTATTTAAAATATTAATCGCAATATGCATGTCATGTATAATAATATGGGATATATGGGATATGAGTTTCCTTGAGAAATGAGAAGGAGGCTCATCACGGTCAATGTCATGATCTGTGGAAGATCCTCCACCCCTGTCCTATGACGCATTCCAACCTGTCAAATTTGCAGATACAATCAATCATATTGTTAATTAGCATTATTTTCTGAGAATAAAAAACATTAAAATAAAACCCCGGATTATATTTAGCTGAATGAGTACAGAATTTCACTCAGTAATCAACTATTAAAATCAAAGTTTCTACTGTATATTTTTAAATCCCGCAAGAATAGGGCCATTCTGTCGTTAACTCCCTGTTTGGTGTGTGCACTGTAGTTACTTTGATTTAACTATATATATTTTTTTGTTTTATTTCATTTCATTCTGCTATGCTAAATCCATCCTAAGTCCCTTTATATAGAGGGAGGATAATTATTATCTTGGCCTATGGGTCGAACTCACAGTCACACCACAACCTTGGAATTAGTCACACCTTTGTTTTTGAGGTTTTAAAGTTCAAGTTTTTCAAATCAAGATTATTTGGTCGTCTCCAAATCTAACGATCGCGATGTCAGAATCCCCACAAGTCTTTGGATGAGATTGAGTTTTTTTTTTAGACATAAAACTCTCACTCACTACACGATTGAAAATCTATCATTATTTGAATGGTGATGATACAAAGATTCAATCCTTTATTGGTGCTACATTGCTTCCCTTTTAAGTTTATTTTGTAATGTTATCTAAATTAATAGATTAGACAATTTTTTACTAGAACGGTATTCGCACGTGAGTAACATTTTACTTTCGTTTTAAACATTGCTTCTGTACTTTACTTTCCTAGTTTAAAATGATATTTAGTTGTCTAAACGCCACGAAATGCCTAAATCAGCGGAATTGTTACCTTGATTTCCCAATTATTAACAAGTGGTCTGTTTTAATTGGTTGGACAGTATCCGCAAGTTGTTGTACATTCCTCAGGATTAGAATTTAGAATTCATCTCCTCTCTTTACAAATGGTTTGATACCATCATAACTTGCTTATATAATCCGATTCCAGAACTAGCTCCCCTGAAGTGCCTCTAATTTAATTACCATGCCTAATTCTGATGTGAAGAATGTTTTTTCAAGAAATTTACCGACATGGAATTGGATACACTAACTTGAGATCGAAGATTTAGTAGGGAGACACTAACTTATAAATAACGTGGACCATTTTACATTATTAGAGTCATAATACACGAGAAATGACTCAAATTGAAACAGGGTCTTCTAGTGAGTCTTTGAATCTTGCATGCAAGTTCAAGTACTTGTAAATAAATGAACAGATAGATGAAGCATTTTAAATCCTTGTCAGACTGTTGTGTTTATTAAACGTTCTTTCAAGTAGTCTCCAGTGCGGATTGGAGTGAATCTACAGCGAAACAAGGACAAAATTAAAGTTTATTATGTAAACTGTTTTTTTTTTTTTATCAAGATATGATCCAACTAGGGACATTTAGTTTAGGGCCATGTCATGTGTATTTTAGTCTACCTTGGAGGAGATGTTTCGCTGCGGCAACTTCCAAGGCATTCCACCACACAATCAGGATGAGGGTCTAAGAATAATGCCATCTACAAAATGACGAGCAAAAAGTTTGTATCCCTCAAACTATTATTAATAAAAGTTAATGGAACAAATATGACAAAATGAAGCAACTGAGAAAAGTTACTTATGATTACCTAATAGCGTTCTTTGCCGGTTCGTTTAACCCGATGCATTGTTGACCTAAAATATTAAAATTAATGGCAGATAAGTTAAGAATGGCATAGCATATATTACTTGTAAAAGAAACAAACAAATAAACCTCTTTAGGCTAATTGATAAGGAGATATACCGATATAAACAGTTAGTCCACCTCTCCATCAAATCACCGATGTTCACAACAAAGGCCCTGAAGTGAAAATGCAAATTCATGAAAACATTACACTAGGAAAGCTGAGCAAATAAAATGTAGTACATTTTTAATGTAACGCGATAGTCAAGAATAGATAATATATTGGCCTCAGTGTCAATATATTCTACACAAAACTAATTAAATCATGATCTCACCCCTCTATGTGAGATACATCCTCCCAGACTCGTGGTTCCACTAACTTGTCCCGACATATCTGAAAATATTGAAGTAGTCATTGAATTGAATACATGAATTTAAACTCAATGTTAACAAATAAACAATTTATGAACTTTGGTTTTAAAAAATGTGGGACTTTTTCTTAGGAATGTGGAAACACTTCAACAAAATTTTAAAGGTGCACCAAAATGACATTCAAAAAACTAGTATTAACTACTAAAACAGAAGCAAGACCTGCAGTCCCGGGACTCCATCAGTGAATAACAGGGTGAGAGTGCCAAAATCTGAATGAGCTGAGCAGATCTCTTCGTGAGGTCCCATTTCACCTAAGGAATTCAGAAGCCATTTAAACTTTTATAAATTTTAAATTTGTATATAATAATATTTTAGATTCTAAAATACTTATTAAAAGTTATTTTACTTATCTTTAATATTATTATAAGTTATTTAAATTATTTTTCTTTTATTTTTTAACATCTCCTATTATTAGTTATAATTTTTTTTATATATTTTATTTTTTATTTTATAAATCATTCACTTTATTTTACTTTTATTTAAATTATTAAATTTTTAAAGAATATATTAGATAATAAATAAAATTTATACGAGAGATTTATATATAAATCTTTTGTAATTATTATCGATCATATCATTGACTTAATATTGTTTTTACATTTGAAAATCAAATATTGCTTTTTGTCATTCTAGTTTACATAATGAGAAAGATAATCTAGGGGTAATTTAAAAATAAAAAAAGGGTAATAGTATTATTAGTAAAAAAAAATAATTAATTAATTTTATTTAAATAATTAGTAATTCTAGTACAAAAAAATGCTTATATGACCTAACACATCAACCATACTTAATTTTAAAAGTAAGGAATTAGATGTGATAGCTTTTAAACTAAGGGATCAAATTTAAAAAAATCAAAAAATCAAAACTACAATTAAGTTAATAATAAAAATGGCATAAAAAAAACTTGAAAAATGCCTTTTTTTTTAACATGTGAATGTGTTCGTGGATAACAAATCTATTTTTTTTTCTCTTTCATGGTACTGAACTAAATTTAGGTTTAGTCCATTAACCTGCACACTAAAGACTAAAGACTAAATGAATTAAACTCACCAACTATTCGTTTAGTATGTTGACTAGTATTTATTATTTAAATATATAAAATATTAAGAGTTAAAAGACTTTAAATATGTAAGTATAATTTTGCTAGCATGGCTATTTTCTAATTTGCTATGTTAATGTTGAATATTTATTATTAAAAATATTAGTATATTATAATTTCATACCTTAAAAAATCAAATGAAAGAAAAAAATTATGTTAATTTTATGATTTTTTTTCATTTTATTCCCCCAAAAAATGTTTAAACAGGTTCACAAATCGGTCCATTTAATTTATTAACTTTAAAAAAAATTATTTATTTTCACATACTGTCCGTTAAAAACATAAATACCCTACGTCAACGAATAACTATAAAAACGAGAATATAAAATGAAGAGTTGAATTGGCATCTACAATCAACTTATAAGTTTTTATATTATCATCCAATTGAAAATCATCTTTAAGATAATTATTATAAAGGAAAATCATATATATTTGAAGCACATTAACAAACATGCATGATGCTGTGCTATGATCTAAGTCTAACTAAAATGAACGGTTTGGCAAAGTGAATGCTACTAAACCTGGATAGTGCAAAAGGCGAAGAAAAGCTTCTGGGTTGTTTATGCCACAGCCACCTATATTCTCAAAGAAATCTTCATCCATATTCAAGGAAAGGGCAATTAGAGATAACAGTTTCTTTCCAACTCCACTGTGGAAGAGAAGAACAACAATATAAGAAGGAACAATAGAAAACGTGTATATATATGAATGCTGGACCACTCTTCCTATCCCTTGGCATATATAATCAACAAAAGATTTTGCAATTTTGTTTTGCCGGTAATATACAATTTATAATATACATTCAATTCAATAGGGAAAACAAAGAAACTGAGGGCAATACAACTTACACGAGTTTCCAATATATGGATTCTATTGATGGTCTCCAATTTGCAAGTAATTCTGAAGTGTCCTTGCAAGACAAAACAGGCACAAATTGTTGATAATATGTAATGAATACCAATACAAAATAGTTTAGGGGATAGATATATACCTTGTGAAGGCCATTGATTGAGATTAGCTGTTGTTGAATCTGCTAAAGGACAAATGTAATAGATCTCTTTTGAATCACCTGATAAATTACATTGTTATTATATTAACAATTAGCAATGATGATTGAGAAGTTTGGGTTCTTTGTAGAAAATAACATGCATATTGCATATTGGCATAGCATAGCCGTATATAAATATATAGAATAGAATTGACTACCTTGGAGGACTGAAGTAGGATCCGGAGGAGTATAGCTGATAAAATCCTTGTAAGGCAACTTCAACTTCATTTTGTCTTGGAGTGGAAGTGAGAAGAACCTCTTACTCTCATCAAAAGCTTTGACCAAGTCATTCTCCAAGCCGTGGTTGACAACGTAAAAGAAACCATACTCAATACACGCCTGTTACATTATTATATACAATATAGAATATGGATATGGATTTAGGATGTGTTTGGTTGGTTGGTTGGGCATTATTATTTACTAATTTGATAATGAAATGAACAATATATATATAATACAATTGTGAGGAAGAAATTAAGAACCTGATGGATGGAAAGATGATCAGATGTGGAGAGATCTATGATGGGGAGACTCAACTTTGCACTTCCAGACATCGAACTTCCCTTCTTCTTCCAACCTAAGTTCCTCACCTCAGACTTACCAAGCATACGTTTATTATCTTTAAGAACCTCAGTCGTACGAATTCAAATATTTTATCTTTATTATCTCAACTTTTTTATAAGTTCACCTAAACTTTTGACATTATTATTTTTTGAATTTAATGACCGTCACGCTGTTACCTAATTATTTTTTAGTTAAGTCATACGCTAATTACTATTGGTTTAAGAAAATTTCTCACAATATCTTCAGCTAAATAAATTATTTTTAACGCACCTTGAAATTTTTTTTTTAAAAAAGATTTTTTTTTAAAATACAAAAAAAAAAAACAAGAATAAAGTTTGAAAATTTTGAAAACAAATTAAAATTTGAAAAAAAAATTATAATGTCTTTAAAATATTAAAATTTTAAAATATTAAAAAACAAAAGAAATAACTTTAAAATATTGAAAATAAAATGATAATTTTAAAAGTACGGAGCTAAAATTATATTGCCTTTAAAATTAAAAAAATTAAATTTAGAAAATTTATAAAAAAATAAAATTTTAAAAAGTATGAATAATACGAGTACTATTTTAAGAATTTTAAAAATATGAAAAAACAATAATATTTTTTAGAAAAATTTTTAAAAAAATGAGGAATGTCTTAAAAATGTTCTAAAAATGAAAAACTAAATAAATGTCTTGAAAATTTGAAAAAACATAAATTTTTTAAATACAAAATCAAGAGAAATGTCTTGAAAATTTGAAAACAAATATAAAATTTTAAAAAATAAAAAATAAAATAAAGAGTATTATCTTGCAAATTTGAAAGAAAATTTAAAAAAAAATATGAAAAAAATAAAATAAGAGAAGTGTCTTTAAAATTTGAAAAAAAAATAAAAAATATGAAAAAACAAAAGAAATATAAAGAAAATTTAAAAAATAAGAGCCATGCTTTGAAATTTTTAAATTATATAAAAAAAAACACGATCAATGTCTTGAAAATGATTAAAAAATTAAAAAAAACAATAGTATTAAAATTAGTTCTTTTTTAAATATCAACTTAAATTATTAATATATTAAAATTAAGATTTTATTATTCAAATCCTATATTTATAGTTTCAGTTTATCGTTTCATTTATAAAACTCTAAATATTTAAGGTTTCATTTACGAGACTTTAAATATTTAAAGATTCACGTATAAAACTATAAATATTTATGATAAAACTTAAGATTTTATTTATCAAATTCTAAATATATAGATTTGGAATTTGTGAATTTATTTATCAAAACCCTAATTATATAGTATTTAAATTTAGGATTTTATTAATACTTTAAGATTTAGGATTCCATAACTGAAAACATAATTATTTATGGTTTCATGTATCAAATCCTAAGTATGTAGGGTTTCATTTATGAAACCTCAAATATTTTGAATTTTAAAGTAGAGTTTTATTTATAAAACCTTAAATAATTAGGTTTTAATTTATGATGAAATATAGAGTTTTATTAATACAATCCTAAATAAAGAAAATTTAAGTTACGAAACCCCAAATATTTTTGTTTCAAATATAAAATCTTAAATATATAGAGTTTCAATTTAATGTTTTATTTATGAAACCTAAAATATTTAGGGTAAAATTCAGTGTTTCATTTACATAATCCTAAATATTTAAGATTTCACTTATGTACCTTATATATTTATAATGAAATTTATGATTTCATTTATGAAATCTAAAATAGTTAGGTTTTTAATTTAGGATTTTATTTATGAAATTCTAAATATTTTTGGAATTATCGTCAAATTTAGGATTTCATTAATGCCTTAAGATTTAAGATTTCAAATTGTGACTTCATTTATGAAATTCTAAATATTTTTGGTGAAGTTTTATGTTTCATAAATGAAAACATAATTATTTAGAGTTTTTATTTATGATTTCATTTATAAAAATCATAAATATTTAGGTTTTAAATTTATAGTTTTATTTATAAAACCCTAAATCTTTAAAGTTTCATTAATAGTTTAGGATTCAAAGTTTCAATTTATAATGAAAATTATGGTTTCATAAATGGAAACCTAATTATTTAGGGTTTTAATTTACGGTTTCATTTATAAACCCTAAGTATTTAGGGTTTCATTTTTGAAACCTTAATATTTATGGTTTCAATTTTGAAATCCTAAATATTTAGGATTTATAAAATCTTAAATATTTCGGATTTCCATTCAGGGGTTCATTTATGAGACCTTAAATATTTAAGATTTCACTTATAAAATCCTAAATATTTGTGGTGAAATTCAAGATTTCATTTATGAAATCCTAAATATTTTGATTCTAAGTTTATGATTTATTTGTAAAATCCTAAATATTTATGGTTTTATTAATGCTTTTGGATTTGTGGTTTTATAAATGAAAACATAATTAATTAAGGTTTTCATTTATCAAACCCTAAGTTTTTTAAGGTTTCATTTATGTTTTTGCATTTAGGGTTTCATAAATGAAAACATAATTATTTATGGTTTCATTTATCAAACCATAAGTGTTTATGGTTTCATTTATGCAACTTCAAGTATTTAGAGTTTTATTTATAAAACCCTAAATATATTAATTTTTATTATTGAAATACTAATATTTAAGTTTTAATTTGGGGTGAAATTTAGAGTTTCATTAATAAAACCCTAATGAAACCCTAAATAAATAAGATTTCATTTTGAAACCATAACTATTTAGGGTTTCACTTTATTGTTTCTATTATGAAACCCTAAATATTTAGGGTTTCAATATAAGATTTCTAAATAAAACCTTAAATATTTAGGATTATGAAACCTTAAATATTTAAGGTTTCACTTATAAAACACTAAATATTTATAGTGAAATTTAAGATTTGATATATGAAATTCTATATATTTAGATTTTTTATTTATTATTTTATTTATGAAATCCTAAATATTTAGAGTTTCATTAATGCTTTTGGAATCTGGGTTTCATTATAAGGTTTCATAAATGAAAAAAAAAATATTTAGGAGTTTCATTTATGGTTTTATTTATTAAACTATAAGTATTTAGGGTTTCATTTATGCAACCTTAAATACTTAGAGTTATATTTATGAAATCCTAAATATATAAGGTTTAATTTAGAGCTTCATTAATGAAATCCTAAATATTTAAGTTTTAATGTATGGTGAAATTATGATTTCAATAATGAAACCCTAAATAAATCAGATTTCATTTATGTAACCCTAAATATTTTTTGTTTCACTTTATTGTTTCAATTATGAAACCCTAAGTATTTAGGGTTTCAATATAAGATTTTCTAAATGAAACCCTAAATATTTTATGTGAAATTTTAAGTTTTATTAATGAAACCCTAAATATATTGGGTTTAATTTAGGATTTCATTAATGAAAATCTAAATATTTAAGGTTTTATTATTGAAACCCTGAATATTTAAATTTTAATTTTACGTGATATTTAAGGTTTCATGAATGAAACCTTAAATAAATAAGATTTCATTTATGAAACTCTAAATATTTAAGGATTCAATTTAAGGTTTTATTTATGAAACCCTAAATCTTTAGTGTTTCCATTTAAGGTTTCATTTATGAGACCTTAAATATTTATAGTTTCACTTATAAAACTCTAAAAATTTATAGTGAAATTTAGGATTTCATTTATAAAATCCTAAATATTTTAATGAGATTCATAGTTTTGCTTATGAAGCCCTAAATATTTTAATGCTTTTGGAATTTGGTTTTCATTATAAGGTTTCATAAATGAAAAAAATTAGGGGTTTCACTTATGGTTTCATTTGTTAAACCATAAGTATTTAAGGTTTTCATTTATGTAACCTCAAATATTGAGAATTATATTCATGAAATCCTAAATATTTAAAGTTTTATTATTGAAACCATAAATATTTAGGTTTAAATTAAGGATGAGATTTATGGTTTCATTAATAAAATCATAAATAAATAAGATTTCACTTATAAAACTCTAAATATTTAGGGTTTTGCTTTCAATTATGTAACCCTAAATATTTAGTGTTTCAATATAAGGTGTTATTAATGAAACCCTAAATTTTAAGGTAAAATTTAAAGTTTTATTTGTTAAACCCTGAATATATAGGGTTAGGTTTATGATTTTATTAATGAAAGTTTAAATATTTAAACTTTTATTGTTGAAATCTAAAATATTTAAGTTTTCATTTGGTGTGAAATTTAAGGTATCATTCATGAAACCCTAAATAAATAAGATTTCATTTGTGAAACCCTAAATATTTAAGGTGATTATAAATTTAGGGTTTCATTTATAAAACTCTAAATATTTAAGATTTCACTTATAAAACCCTAAATATTTAGGGTTTCATTTTTTAAATTCTAAATATTTAGGTTTTAATTTAAAATTTTATTTATGAAACTCTAAATATGTATGTTGGAATTTAGGGTGAAATTTAAGTTTTCATTTATTGTTCAAGAATTAGAGTTTCAATTTGTGATTTCATTTATGAAATTCTAAATATTTTAGGTAAATTTAGGGTTTAATAAATGAAAACACAATTATTTAGAGTTTTGATTTATGATTTTATTTTTAAAACCCTAAATATTTAATGTAAAATTTATGGTTTCATTGATGAAATCCTAAATATTTAGGTTTTGAATTTAGGGTTTCATTAATGGTTAAGGATTTTAGGTTTCATAAATCAAAACATAATTATTTATTTTTTTGATTTATTGTATCATTTCTGAAACCTCAAATATTTAGGGTTTCAATTTAAGGTTTTATCTATGAAACCTTAAATATTTAGGTTTTAATTTACTATTTCATTAAAACATTACATGTTTAAAGATTTATTATTGAAAACTTGAATATTTAGGTTTCAATTTATGGTGAAATATAGGGTTTGGGTTTATTTTTTAATTATGAAACCCTAATTATTTAGGATTTCAATTTAAAGTTTTATTTTTAAAATCCTAAATATTTAGGGTATAATTTAGGGTTTCATTATTGAATCTTAAATAATTAAGGTTTTAATTTAGGGTTTCATTTTAATGACACTAAATATTTAAGATTTCTCTTATGAAACTTTAAATATTTAGGTTGAAATTTAGGGTTTCATTTAGGAAATCCTAAATAATTAGGTTTTTACTTTAGGGTTTTATTTATGAAACTTTAAATTTGTATGGTTTCAAATTATGGTTAAAATTAGAGTTTCATTAATGGCTTAGGATTTAGGGTTTCGATTTGGAATTTCATTTATGAAATCATAAATATTTAGGTTGAAATTCAGGGTTTCATCAATGAAAACATTATTATTTAAGCTTTTGATTTATGATTGATTTATGATTTTATTTATGAGATCCTAAATATTTAAGGTTTCATATGAAACCTTAAATATTTAGGGTTTCAATTTATGATTCTATTTATGAAACCCTAAATATTTAAGGTTTCAATTTAAAATTTCGTTAATGAAACCCTAAATATTTAGGATTTTATTTATTGTGTCAATTTTTAAACCTAAAATATTTAGTGTGTCGATTTAAGGTTATTTTTAAAACCATAAATATTTAGTGTGAAATTTAGGATTTCTGTAATAAAATCCAAAATATTTAAAGTTTTATTATTGAAACCCTAAATATTTAGGTCGATTTAGTTTTTCATTAATGAAACTTTAAATAAATAAGGCTATAATTTATTATTTCATTTATGTATAGTTAAGATTTCAATTTAAGGTTTCAGGCAAATATGTAGTTTTTCATTTAAGAAACCTTAAATATATAATTAGGATTTCAATTTATGGTTTCATTTATAAAACTTAAATACTTTGGGATTCAATTTATTTATGAAATCTGAAATATTAAATTTTTCAATTTATGGTTTCATTTATGAAATACTAAATATTTATGATTGTATTTATGAAACCATAAATAGTTAGGGCGATAGTTAAGGTTTCGTGAATGAAACCATTAATATTAAAGGTTTTAATTTATTATTTTATTTATGAAACCTTAAATATTTAAGGTTTCAATTTATGGTTTTATTTATTCATCTTAAATATTTATAGTGAAATTTAAGGTTTCATTAATGAAACCCTAAGTATTTAGAATTTTGAATCCTAAATATTCAGGATTTCAATTTAGGGTTTCATTTATGGTTTCCTTAAATCCTAACCCATGAAATAAAACTCTAAGTCCTAAACCATGAAACCCCAAACTTTAAACCATGAAATGAAACAATACATCATAATGAAACCTTAAATCCTAAACCTCAAAATGAATCCCTAAATCCTACACTATGAAACCCTAAATCCTACATCTTAAACAATAATGCCCTAAATCCTAAATCATGAAACCCTCAAACCTAAACCATGAAACGAACCCTAAATAATAAATCATGGAGCCTTAAACCTTATATTTTAAATCATGAAACCTTAAATCTTAAACCATAAAATTGTAAATTATAAAACATGAAACTTTAAATCACAAATCATGAAACCATAACTCATACAACATGAAAACGTAAAATCTTACAGCATAAACCATAAACCTTGAAACTTTAAACTCTAAAACCCTAAACATGAAATCATAAAACCATTATTCATAAAATCTTAAATCAAAACCTTTCGACACGAACCCTTAACCATGAAAAAACACTAAACCTTAAAGCTTAAAACAATGAATCAAAACAATAAACTATGAAATCCTAAACATCGAAACCTTAAAACCTTAAATATGAAAAATAATATAAATATCTTAAAAATTTAACATCATTGAATGCAAATAAAATTTTAAAAAAATAAAAATTTTAACAATATGAAAAAAGAAAGAGTAATGTTTTAGAAAAGTAAAAGAATTAGATGAAAAAAAAAAGGAAATATCAAAATTTTAAAAATATAAAAAAATAAAAAGTAAAATTAGTTTTTAATATTTTAAATTTTTTATTTGTTTTCAAATTTTCAAGACATTATGCTTGTTTTTTCATTTTTTTTTTCAAATTTTCAACACATTACTATTGTTTTTTCATTTTTTTTTTTAAATTCATTTTTTCTAATTTTCAAGATATTAATCAAGGTAAACAAAAAAGAGAGATGTCAGACATAAACATTGATAATCGCTTTATGTACATAATTTCTTAAGTATTTTTCATAGCGATTATCCAACATTCTCATGATTTTAATTTAGTTTGAACTTATTTAGCATAGATTTCAATAATTTTGTTAAAATCTAACCTTAGGAAGTCATTTTGTAGGAAATGCATTAATTTTCATGTTTTTTAGTCCTAAGTTCATCATCAAGAGAAGATGAAAAAAAGAGTCGGATTCTAGAGTAGCTAAGCTCAAACTTGTGCTAAGCTTAATGTGCACTAAGCTCAAACTTGCGCTAAGCACAATTTTTTCACTATTTCCAAATTTTGAAAAATTCTCTGAAGAATTTGCTTAGTGTGAATTGACGCTAAGCAAATTTATTTATTTGTTTTCCAATTATTGAAGAATTTGCTAAGTGTACATGTGCGTTTAACAAGTTGTCACTTACAAACGACAAAATGATGAATTTTTGTATAAAAGTCCTAATGCTCCCTAGGGATTGTGATAATCACTTTATATACGTAAATATTACATCATATTTTGTAGCGATTATCCAATATTCTCAAAAATTTTAGCTTTGAAATCATTTAATGTAGATTTGTATAGTTTTGATAATTATAACCATAAGAAGCTATTTTGTGAAAAATATACTCTAATTCATGTTTGCAAGCCTAGGTTCAACAATCAATGAAGAACACAAGAATGAAGGCATATCGTGCTTAGCAACCATTCTCGCTCAGCGCACCTCTCACTGAGCCTAACCTCGCGCTACGCGAAACAGGCAGTCTACATAACGCTATGCGCAATCTTAAGCTAAGCAAACTGTTCTTTCAAACTGAAGATTCGCTTAGCGAAAGGCTCTTTTCAAATTGAAGATGCGCTTAGCGGACTATTTCGCTTAATGGAAAGACCTTTCGAACTAAAAATGTGCTTAGCGAAAGATCTCACTTAGCGGAATCCCTGTTTCTAAGATGCATTCTGTAGTATTGCGAACCTGCACTTAGCGGAATGTTGCGCTAAGTGAAGGTCCACTGATACTATATAAGCTACATTTGTAATATTTTTTTAGACATTCAAAGATCTTGATAGGATTCAGAGCTGTTTCCATGTTTTCTCTCCTATTTTATAACCTCTTTGTAAAGCTTCTCATGACAATGAGAGGCTAATCCATTAGGTTGAGACTTGGAACTAGGTGCTGAACATGTAAACGCTTTCTTTCATATCTATTCAATGAAATATTCAGTTTAATGTTCATTTCTCTATCTTTATTCTTGTTATATGATTTGATCAGTTATATATGCATGTTTTATAGTTTAACTGTCATTGACAAATGCTTTTGAACTTGGAACTGAGTTTAGACTCTAATAAACATTAACTTCATAAAGATCTCTAAACTTCATCAAACTACTCAACTGAACTTACCAAGACATCGAAAGTGAGGTCGAGCAATTTAGGCTTAATTTGATGAGACATCACGTTTTGAGCACTTTTAGATCGAAGTTAATCTAAATTATTACTTTGAATGGAGAATATATCTTGTATGTTTACATGGGAAGCAAACCAATTGAACCAAATCCTCAACATATTCATCATTCCCTTCTCACATTCAAGCACACCAACTGTTAGATCATAGTCTTGAATCACCATTATCGTTTTTATTATTTATCTTTAGTGTTAATTGTTAGTGTTTAGTTTATTTTCTATTGTTACTATGTTCTATAACACAAACAACTTCTAAAAACCAAATTAATGTTTAAGAATTGATTATTTTACTAATAGTCAAATACGGACAATTCTCTGTGGGTTCGATACTCTGGGATCTTCCCTTTTAAATTACTTATGCGATATTTGATTCACTTGCTAAAATATTTCATTAGATTGTATCACTCATATTTTCAGACTTAGGGTTTCTGTAATCCAATTTCTTGTTTCTCATGACTTTGAGAGGTTAATTCTCTTGTGTTGAGGGATTAGGGATTTAGGTTACTCACATGTAAACTCTTTTCTTCATATCTATTCAATAAAGTATTCAGTTTTATTATCTTTTTTCATTCTTATTTGCGTATTATATGATTTGGCCAATTGTATATGCATGTGTTTAATGTTTAGATGATTGAGAAATACTTTTGAACTTGGAAATGAGAAAGGTCTCTAATGAAGTGTAATGGAGTGTATTGCTAGACATAGAGTAGACTTCATTAGCCTTGTTAAGACCTATAAGCTTCATCAAACCACTCAACTAAACTTATTAAGACATTAAGAGTAAGGTTGAGCAGTTTAGGCTTGATTCAGTAGGAAATCATGATTTAGGCATTGTTAGGTTAAGGTAAATCTGAAATATTATGTTGAATAGAGAATAATTGTACTGTTATGCATGGAAGGCACGCTTAGAGAAACCTAATTCTCAACATGTTCGTTATTATTATCTTAAATTCTTACTCTTTCGTTGTTTGATAATTCATCTAAAGTCAATTTATTGCTTTGTTATTAGTTTTCACTTGTCATTATTTAGTTTTTAGTTTTTCTTACTTTTGTTCATTTAAATTTTGCACAACAAATCAACTCTAAAATCCAATTAATGCTTAGAAATTGATAATCTTACTAATAGTCAAATACGAGCAAATCTCTATGAATTCGATATTGAGATCTTCCCTTTTATATTACTTAAGCAATTTGATACGCTTGCCAATTTTTTAACAAACATACAAATTTTAGATCAACTAAGTAAAGAAAAAGAGGTGAGAATTTTAAAGCATATATTAAATTAATAAGATATAAGACTTCTCTCGTGAGAGAGATAAAGAAGCTTGCAAAAATCACTAAATTGATATGTCAATAATTTTACTTCTCCAAATTTATATAGATATATAGATAAAACGAAACAAATATTAATTACATGGTATGGTTTGAGCCATAATACATGACGAAGTACTTAATTGAAGCATAAGGTCTTCTGGTGAGTCTTTGCCTTATGTTTACAATATATATATATATATATATATATATATATATATGCTTAAGCTCTTTTGAACAAATGAACAGATGGAGTTTTTAAAATTCCTTCATATCAGGCTGGTTGTATTTTGAAACGCTCATTCAGATAGTCTCCACTGCGGATTGGAGCGAATCTGCAGTGAAACATGGACAAAAGTTTATGTCAATGTAAAATTAAAATTTAAGGAATGTATCTAAACTTGGTACAGTGGTTAAATATATTTTGGGGTTATGTGTATTTTTGTGGTAGTCACATGAGTTTAGATTCAAATTAATTTTACTTTGGAGGAGATGATTCGCTACGGCAACTTTCAAGGCATTCCACAACACAGTCGGGATGAGGGTCCAAGAAAAATGCCATCTACAAAACAGCATTTTTTTAACACACTGTCATTAATTAGCGTTTCCAACAAAGGATAACCTTAGAAAGAGGAATGTGCTAATTCAAGTCAAGATGTGGGTCATATGTGTCCTTTTTGTTTTGAACAATAAACTTGCTCTCATGTTTTATTTTCTTGCAACGAATTGGATAATATTGTGTGGAAGACTTGTTATGTGTGGCTGAATATGAAAACTGTTCTTCCAGCATCAACAGTTGGTCATTTTTGGCAACATATCAATAACAATCGAATGAATTATTTGAAAATTGATTCTTAAAGTGATAATAGAACAAGTAGGTTATGATTACCGAATAGCGCTCTTGGCCAGTTCGTTTAACCCGGTGCATTGTTGACCTACCAAGTTGAGTATTATTTGTAAAAGAAACAAAGAAATTGTTACTAGTTTTTTCTTCAGGGTGATGAGATTTAATTACCGGTATAAACAATTAGTCCACCTCTCCATCAAGTCTCCAATGTTGACAATAAAGGCCCTGATAGTAGTACATTTGATTTGAATGCATGTAATGTAAGTTGATGGTGTAGAATAGACAACATATTTCAAATGACTCACCCCTCCATGTGAGACACGTCCTCCCAGACTAAATTATCCCGCAAGATCTGAAAATATGAAATGTTAAAGTCAAGAAATGAGTCTTAAATTAATTAATAAACGGCTAAGAAATGGAATTGAGAAGAAATAACCTGCAGTCCTGAGACACCATCAGTCGATAAAAGGGTGACTGTGCCAAAATCTGAATGAGCAGAGCATATCTCTTCGTGACCTCCACTTTTACCTAATCATGTCAGAATTAAGTTAGAAATCCCAGGAACAGATCATTATAGAAAATATATGCCTGTTTTTTTTAACCTGGATAGTGCAAAAGGCGAAGAAAAGCTGTTGGTTTGTCGTCTATGGCACCTATCTTCTCAAAGAAATCCTCATCCACATTCAAGGAAAGGGCTATTAGAGATAACAGTTTTTTTCCAACTCCACTGTGGAAGACAAAAAACAAGAATAACTTTTAAAGACCAACAGAATTCGTTAATAATATATACACTGGAAACCTATATATGCAGTATATGGTTTGAATTTCTAATTATTTTTACTACAATAATAATTTATTATTTAAAGTAACTGAGAAGTGCCAGTGTCAGAGAGGTATTGTTGTGAGACGAGTTTTATAGCGGGAAAGTCTTGCCGTAAAATTCAGAAGAGAAGGTAATAATACGTAGAACTTACAAGAGTTTCCAATAGAAGGATTCCATTGAAGGTCTCCAATTTCTAAGTAACTCTGGGAAGAACAAGAGCAAGAGCAAGATGACGTAGGTGTACACAAATTGTTAAGATTGCAATGTTGGGAGAGAATCGAACCTTGTGAAGGCCATTGATTCAGATTAGAGTTTGCTAAAGGACCGATATAATGGAACTCTTTTGAATCACCTGATTGAAATTGAGATATATTAACAGTAGTTTTCAGCAGGCAACAAAACAAACCCTCAACAATACCTTTGGAGACCAAAGTAGGATCAAGAGGACTATAACCTCTATTCTCCTTGCGGGCCAACTTCATTTTGTCTTGGAGTGGAAGTGAGAAGAACCTCTTGCTTTCATCAAAGGCTTTGACCAACTCATTCTCCAACCCGTGGTTCACAACGTAAAAGAAACCATACTCAATGCACGCCTGTTATTTAGGATGTGTTTGGTTGGTTGGGCATATTATTATTTACTAATTAAAAAGGAAGGAATTAAGGAAGAACCTGATGGATGGAAAGGGCAGTGGAATAACGATCAGATGCGGAGAGATCTATGATGGGGAGACTCAACTTTCCACTTCCAGACATCGAACTTCCTCTTCCTCACCTCAGCTCCTACCTACCATACTTTATCGTACCAAATCAAATATTTTTTCATTTCACCTAAACTTATTTTAAAAATTAACAAATTTATTAAATATGATGTTGATGGCCATATATCGATTTTAGTCTTCATGCATGCTTCACAATTTTAATCCTGTGTCTAATTTGTCATGAAAGATATTTTTTTAATTATTTAATTGTTTATAAACTTAATTTATAAAATAAAAAAAAATACATCATAAATATTTGAAATTGGTTATAAAGACTAAAATAATTTGAAGATCGTAAATTATGACTATTCTATGGGAAGAGGGATCAAGTTACTGTAACTCCAAAACAATTTTTTTAGAACAGTAATCCAAATTTATCAGTTAATATCAAGTAGTCATTGGTTTGGTGTGAAGGCACTATTTTATCGAATCATACTAGAACATCATTCCCTCAATCTAATTTGGTTACGAGATATGACGTGAATAAATCGTCCGTATAAATGATGGATCAGGTTGAAATTGTATTTATTTCTCTCCTGATCAAATTTTTATCTCTCTTAATGATAGAAATTAAATAAACTAACACGATCCATTCCCTTCACTAAAAATGAACATGTGGAAGAGCTCCCATACATCATTGAAAGATACTGCCAAACGAAACGACTTTTGAATTTGCTCAAACATTCATTTTAAATGAATCACTCTCCAAGACTAGAAAATATAAAAATATTAAAAACTTTGGATTAACATTGATTCATTGAAGAAAAAGGATACAAAAATGCACCTCTAACATCAAATTTTTCTTCATTGAATATTAGCTGCACAGCGGAGACCGGCGTAAATGTATAAGTAAACTCCCGAGTTCCAAAAAAGCGAAGCTTCTCATTTTAAAAACAACTCTTTAACATATGCATTTTCTTGTTTCTTCCCATAAAATTTCCAGAAAGTTAGTTTTCATCTCCTGGAAGCTCTGCTTCGTCTTGTTGTCCGAGTTGGAGGAGTTGCATAATAAGCTACAACCATATCATCTTCCTCATCGCTCGCATCATCAGATCTCCATCTAGGTCCACCATTGATGTTTTCCTCAGTATTTAATTTCTTCTCTACAAGCCTAAAGAAATGAAGCACGCAAAAGGATTCAGTTCACAAAATTATTAAACCTTTTTTGGTGAACATTAACAAGCACTACATTTTACAAAACAGGTAATATCAACAAAAGCAATGAGCGAAGGAAATGGGTAACCAGATTCTTACCTCTGAGAAACATCCATTGGATCATTAGTGGACCCCATGTTCCAACTTCTATCATCTTTATGTGATTGGACATTCCTACTAGATATATTTGAGAGATCATTTGCAATTTCTTTAGGATAGCTAAGTGTGGATCTAGTAACAGGATTAATTGTAGCCTTCCAGGAGAACATAGGACTGGTAGTCTGGTTATGGCCAAAAAGTATATTTTGTTCAACTCCAGGCGAGATTTTGTCTGGCCTATTTTCCTGGGAATTGCTTGGTGATGTCCTGTTAAATCCCTTCATGGGTGAACCATTCATGAAACGAATACTATGATTCCTAGGAGTTGGAATGTTATCATTTCTTAGACTTTTGCCAATTTTACGTTGATGAGTTGGAACCCTCTCGTTATTGGTAAATAACCCATCATGATGGTATGATAAGGAACCAAAATTACCAAGCTCAGCACCAGTAGTAGGGAAAGACATGCCTATTTTGGCTGGCTTTCCTAAGGTCGATGAACTCAACAAGCCAGTTGGATGGTCTCTATGCAACATGAAGGAAGAATTTGTAGTTGAAGGAATCAATAAACTAGTCGACAAGGAATCCTGAATCTGAGGAACATCAAATTTGTCAGCAATTTCAACTTCTTCAGGAGAAGTAACACCACCTTCAGTCAAATTTCCGCTCCTCAGTTGTTGCTGCTCAACTTCTGGCAACAACTCCAAGCATCTATTCTGTTTTATTCAAACATAAATTGTCCACAAATTCAGTATACTTAGTTTTTTTTTTTTTAAAGAGCATTGGAACCTAGCAACTGCTAGACATAATAAAAGTAACTAATGCCTGCAATGACTCATGATCCAAGGATAAAATGTTAGTTGAAGAAAACATTTGCTTCCAAAATTATAGATTTTAAATCACTTACAATCAAATTGGCTCTGTGGTGAGTAGCCTTTTCTAATCTTGGCAGAAATTCTTGACTTACAAAACCTTTTGAAATGCAGTCTTGCTCCACCTTTTCAAGTTTAATATGAACTTGATATGCTTCAGAGTATCTGTGACGCTGAAACCCAGATAAATATATAAGCCAGAAATTATTTCACATGTTCCTCGAAATTAAATATTATCATCACAGATGCTAAACTACCCTGACACATTAAGAAGCAAAATAATATTCAAATTTATCTACAACAGAACAGGTGCACAATGATGGTGTATCATATGCATGATATGGAACAGAACTCGACATTGGGTAGCAAATTAACATTTAAAAGACTCCATATAAACTGAAAAGACTGCAAGACAAATTGAGTAACAAGATCAATAAATCAGGAGAATCAATGTTGGACGTGGAACCAGAACCAGCTCTATTGAAATCAAGTACCTGAAAATAATACACAACAAGTAGATTTCCAGTTGTCCTTAGAGGGTCTTCAATAGCATAATCCAAATAACATTTATGTATATACTTCTCTTCCTCAGAATTCCACGGCAATTCTAGCATACGATCCACCAAGCTCCTCCTAATACAAAGGCAACAAATCTCAGTCACCAGGACTTCCACCCACTCCACCCAATTATTACATTGGCCTTTTAACTTCTCAGAAGTACCCCCAGATGCTGTTTTATTGAATTTTTTTTCCTTCACTCTGGTGCACAGCACTCTCTGATGCATGAATGCCTCAGTCAGAAGCCCACACTCAACCCTCACCCGCACTGCAGTGACAGCATCTCTGAGTGAAGTCATGTGTGATCCACCATCACGCCCGGACCACCTCAAAACCATGAGAGCTGTATCAGGGCTACCCCTTTCTAACAGTACTTCAGCAATTTTAGGATGTGATGTTGGGCCAGTTATTTCAGGAAGAAGGCGGCAAGCTTCCTAATAATAACAAACAATAAATATTACTTTAAAAGGAACCAGTTCTCATTAACATCCAATACTAACATGCCACAAGAACAAGATCACATGCCTAATATGGGGAAGAGGTGACTCTTGGTGTAAAACAAGATCACACACCTTATAAATAAAAGAGATGAAAGAAAGACCCAAATAACACCTAAAACTAAAGCCTAATTACATCTTTACTGCTCTATTTTCAGGATCACATATAAGATTCAAATATAATTGTTACCATATAGTCTCGATATTTTTTCCTAGTTGACTATACTGCTTATCATTAGTAAGCAGTAAAAGGAAAATCAGTAAAGCAACCTTGATACAAATAGATGTAATAAATGAGACCAGGGTAAACAAGCTCCTCAAGACTCATTGGGCATAATATTTTGTTGACATTACCTGTAAAGCCTCTTCTGTGTGATCATCCAGAAGGTAAAAAGTCAAAGACTCAAGTAATGAATGCCTGCTAATACTAAATGTAGCTGCAAAGTCCTCCAGTATGTATCTCCATTCTTCTTCAGGAATTGTCCAGTGGCGATCATATAAATAATACAGAAACTACAGATGTTAAGGAATGCTTCAAATTAATAATTAGTATTAACAGAAACAAACACAGTTCTACACCCACAAGAAAAGTTGGGGGTAAAAGGATACAATGGCTTGTTTTGCAATCACCATATCAGATCCTCCATGTAAAAAGAGCAAGTCAACAGCAAAACGAAGATTTTTGAAGGGATAGTAACCCAGTATCTGATCAGTATTTGACCCCAAAAATGATGCACCGTCCTTCTGCAAGGATGCAATTTCTAATACCTCTACAATTTCATTCCTAAACCCCTCCTCCAGATCAAGATTTTTCAATGCATCTTCAATAAATAGAGACCCATCATGTCCTGATGACTCCACTGATTGATTGATTGCATCAGGCCAAGCACGTCTAATTGCTTCTGATTTTCGTTTCCCAACAACTGATGACCATGATGAACTATCAGTAAAACGCGATCTCACATCTTCCAAAAAATCATGTCTTGTACACCAAATAATAACATCCATATGCTGGGTAGAACAACAAAAACAAAAATTAAGAAATAATAATAAAAACCACCAGAATGAAGATTGCAATGAGATACTCTAATTTTTGGAGCTACATACAGAGAGATAGAAGACTAAATCCAGTCAACCACTCTTTATAAGCAGTATTGATTAATGTGCAAGGCCCAAATATCAGTCATTTCTACGAACACCTGTCTAACTTATTTCATCATAGTGAACTATGACAACAAAGTCATTGTCATCCACACTTTTGAAGATTAGGTATAAATAAAACCCCTACCAACAAAAATCAGACAGAATCATTTGAAGAACAATGCACAAAGACAATAGCAATAGCAATAGCAATATCATTTAAAAAATAGATAATATGTACAAACATCAACCAAGAAGGAAATGTGTCAAAAATAAATATTAATGCAAAACTCATAACAGTTATGCAATAACTCCATTGAACATGAATTCTAGCAAAACCAAACCTGCTTTGTTGCCAAGATGCTCTCTTGGAGATGCTGCAAATCCTGAAGTTGTGCTGAAAGAGTACCCTTAAAAGATGACTCCAAAATGTCTAGCACATTCGAAATGCCCTTCAAGTATAATGAAAACTTCAGAAGTAAACTCAATCTCTCTTTCAAGCCTAATATGTTCATATTATCTAGTGAAAATTGTTAGGGAGCACAAATATAATTATGGAAAAAAGGTCATACTAATAATTAGCTTAAGATATCAACAATAAAACAAGGTTCAAGGATACAAATTCCCTGCAGTTCAGCAATGATGCTTTTGAATGTCCTCTTGCACCAATCCTTCACTACCACTTCATCCAACAAAAATGCTATGACAGGATCACTGGAAACAGCAGTTTCATCCATACATACATCTGTGATGTCTGTAAAATTCTGGTCAAGAAAATGCAAAAGCGGAGACAAGGGAACATAACAGGGATGACAAACTTAAGTGATAACATTAATGAGACAAAATCTTATCATATAACTATACTTATCAATTGACAGGTATTTATATTTTAAATTTTAATAAGTAAATTAATAATAAAATTAAATGTGCCAAGAAAAGGAGTGACGTAGAAAAGGATACAGTGGCAAATTAAAGAAACCAAGTTATTCTCAAGTGCAACATCAAACAAAGAATAAAGGCGCTGGACATCAGCAGTTAGTTCTTTCTCCCCATCTTCTATTTCTTGAAATCTCTCATCACACCTTTTTGAAATAAGGCCGGCTTCTATGCACTCATAATAAAGTCGGAGATGCACTTTAGCGCCACTTTTTGAAATTGGGATTCTACAAATTGGGCAGATATCACACCGTTGACTACATTCTTCACATAAAGAGGCATGTCCACATGATTTCAAGACATGGTGGACATAGCGACCACAGCTTCTCAAGTCACGAGTTGCTCGGCAGCGCTCAATTTTGGCTTCTTTGCACAACTCAATCAGATCAATGGATGCCAAGTGTTCTAATGCTTCCTGAAATCAAACATCACAAGCCATTTCTTTTCTATTATTTTATCAATACAGTAGTTATAAATTTCATAAATATGAAATGCTAACTTCTATCCAGCATCAGTAACATGAAAATTAACCCATTTACTGAACAAATTCAATCTATAAATTTTCCAGCATCAGAACCAGGCACAACAAGTATTGAGACTCAAATACCAGCCAAATGAATCCTTTGACATAAATAACTAACGGGTCATTATCTCACAATAACAAGTTCCTAGACTACAAACCCACAACAAATAATTCATTGTTTTAAATTTTCCAGCGTGAATTCAATTTTGATTTTCCAGAATCAGAACAGGCACAATAAGTATTCAGGCTGAAATGCCAACCAAGCAAAGCCAGAGACACGACTAGGATGCATGATTCACAAAAACAAAAACAAAATTATGAGCAAGTCCAGCACATGACAAACACTCACTTTATGAAGTTAATTCATAGATCATCATCTCAAATAACAAAATCCCACGCCTCGAAACCCACAACCCCACGATTACAATGATAAAACCCACACTAGTAGTGAGGCCAATTAGACCGAAACACACAATTCACAGATTGAAGCAAACATAACGCAAGCAGCACAGCAGAAGAACATCAGCATTCAAATATTAACAAAATCAATCTATCAGTTGAAATGAGAAAGGAAAAAGTAGGAATACAAAATTTGCAACCAAACACAGCGTTGGTGACAGGCAGCTAGGGTTTATGAAGTAGCTCAGAAACAACTAACAAGTGATGCCAAAATTAAAATTGAGAGGATGGGTGAGTACCTGAACTAATCGGCTACTGTAATTTGGTTGAAGCGTAGGAGAAGATCGTCCGACGGCGGCGGTGCCACCGTTAGAGCTGGTCGAAACGGTGGGTCCGTTGAGCCTCCTATCCATTCCTCAAACGGAGAACTGAGAGAGATTTTATCAAACACTGAGAAACGAGACTGTGCGGATTTATTTATACTCTACTCAGTCAAGGAACGCGTCCCTCCCTGCTCCCTGCTCACTGCTCACTGCTCAGAACGTTTCTCTGTCTCGTTCTCGTAGAGGGAAAAACTCCATACAGATTGGAATTGGAGGGTTTTTGAAACACCTTTTTTTTTTTTTTCATTCTTACATTCCAGTTTATTGGGTTAATGGGTCGGGTTTCGGCCAGTTGTGTTTTTGTTTTCTTTTGGATCGGTATTAATTCATGTTGGGCTTTTAAGAAATTAGGCTTATGGACGTAATTTTTCCGGTGGATTTTTTATGAGATTTTTATAAATTATAAGAGAAATTAATTTTAAATTATAGATAAGTTTATTTCATGTTTTTTTGGAGCAACAAATTATGTACATAGATAGGAGGCAGTAAAAAAAATCAAATTATTCTGCAGGTCTACACTATTTAGTACTTTTTAATTATGTTTTTATTTTTATTTTTTTTCAATTGGTTCTCTCCATCTAAATTGTTGTTACGAAAAATTCACTTTCTAGTACTTGCAGGTGTAAAAAAATGGTTGAAAAACCTATTTAGAATTGCAGATGTAAAAATATTGACCTAAAGACATGAGAATACTAACCTGGGGAGGAAAGAATATTAACTTGGTGATACAAGAATTCTCAATGCTTTCTTGAAACTTTCTATTAATTATAGTCAATTAAGAATATGTCTGGGTATACTATTCTATAAAGACTTATTGAAAAGGAAAATATAAAAAAAAAATTACTTTCTAAAAATTAAAGTTATATTCTTCGTGTGAATGTCTCAATTGAATTGTATAACATACCATTTGTTATTCAGATCACAAGCATGATACAATATTCAATTAATTAGGTGTTGTAACAACGACAACAACTGTTGACAGTTAGTGATCTGATTCTCAACATCTTGAAATATTTATGCTCCCTAGCATAGACCTCCACACGAAAAAAGTCCAAGACACGGTCTGTGGCGGGTCCCACCATGGTTGAGGTTTAAATCATTTATGTAATACTTCAATAACATTTCTTGTGTATCTTAATTTCTCCATTCTTTCTCTATGTTAATGATGGGTGCATACCTATTTATGCATGTAAGATCATAGTAATGAAACCCGTATATGGCAGGATCCGTGGGAAGAGAAAAGAAATAGAAAGATTACGTATCTGAAGAAGTGAGAGACAAAGTTTGGAAAGAGATAACCCCACCCCACCACACATTTGTATATATTAACCAATTTAACCAGACAATAGCAGGATAGCCCTGCGGGGGACGGAGAGGGCAATTTTTATTTTAATAAAAACAAGAATATGTACAACTTTGAAATCTGCCAATGCTCACATAATCGATGGATATAAGATTCTCTCCCCTTCTACAACTAGAAGGCACCATCAATTGGGACCCATAATGACCCAAAATTGTTGAACCATTGTTTGGTCGTAGAGGGCAAACAATGTTTAATTTCATTTTTTTTTCTTTTGTCAAATTCGTACCCAAAAACCGTAGTTAGTCCCCACGAATTCCCGCATCTTACAAATCAATTAAGGATCTTTTGAACATGTAACATACTAATATGACTTTCATGTATAAGAACAAAATCTGGTTACACAAGAAAGCTATATATATATATATATATATAACTAATAATTAATAAGGACTAGTGAACTTTACAGAAAGTATTGGATTTAATAATGAGAAATGAGAGTAACGCAGTAAGTATTACATAAAACTAAAAAACCTAACTAGACCATCCAAAAGAAAGACGAAGGGTCAAAGTAGTACAAAACATTAGAGACCCACAAAATCGGTTTTTCTAACCACGATATCTTAGAAGTTCGAACACAAAATTGATGGGTGACTGAGTCAAGATCTGGGACGGAGGGCATCGAAGGGCCTGTGTGGAATAGGAGCGGCAGCGGTGGCCCATGGGCCAATGGGAAAGGCCCGAGGATGGTGACGCGTGGCAGGATCGGAAGGGGGAACCGCGACACGCTCACAGGAGGGACACATGGTAAGGGTGGTGGGTGGGGTCATGTGCATGTAGAACTGCGGGGAAAGTTTGAGTGCTCTAAGCTCTTGCACTTCCTTCTGCAACCTCCTGTTCTCCTCCGTCAGATTCTCGCAGCACCTTTTCAAAAACTCGCAGTCAACCTCCGTTTGTTTCAGCTTCGTCCTGAAATAATTTCACATGAAAATCAGTACGCCAGCCAAAAAGACCACACAACACAAATAGATTAAATGAACTGTGAAAGTGAACCCACCTTGCCCTTCTGTTCTGGAACCACACCTCCACTTGTCTCGCTCGAAGACCCAGCTGTTTCGCCAGTGCCAACTTTTGCTTCTGCAAAACACCAACATATATTAATTAAGAAAAAAACAAAAACATTGGACAGTACCGGTCGTGTTTGTTTACTTACGGGGTTAAGAGTGTTGTGTTCTTTGAAGCTCTCTTCGAGAATAATTGACTGGTCTTTGGAGAGTCTAAGTTTCTTTCTAGAAGTTTCGGCATCTTCTTCGTCACTGATGCCTCCTCTTGTGTCTGTGTCATGTTCTTCCCTCTCGTCGCTGCTACGTTTTCCACTGACGCTAGAAACCGTGCTGTTTGGAGATGAAACACCTGCTTCCTCTTCGCAGTCAACCACAGAAGGTAACCGGTTCACATCGATTCCGCGGAGGAATGATCCAGCTTCACCTGCAACCAAAATCAGGAAGCTTTGAATGAGCGAGCTTGAAAAGCAGGGAGGGAAAGGGAAAAAGGTTATTCCGGTAAGGTGCGTTTGTTTTTTGGTTAAAGTAAAAGAGAAATTGGAGCAGATCTGGTACTAATACACACCTGAAGAAGTGAAAGTGTGGTTCCAAGAGGGCTTGTGGGTGGAAGGAGAAGAGGATGCGAGATTGAGAGCAGCTGAGTTGTTATTCTTAGGGAAACTCAAGCTTAAACTCAAACCCAAATCTTCGTTTTCAACCGTCATCTTGCTTTGTGAAAATAATAATAGTAATAGATGAAAGAAGAGTATGAAGTATGAAGTCGTGTGGTGTGGAGGGGGATTATATAGAAAGGAGGGAAAATGGGTGAGAGAGTGCGGAGTTCAATCATGACTTTATGTCAGGAACCCCCAATTATCTGAATCATGGCTTTAGCCCCCACAAATAATAATAATAATACAACTTGCTTTCTCTCTCTTCATTCATTGCCCACACCACACCCCATTTGCTAAACAAATAGTCAAATACTACCACTCCAAATATTTATGCTATTCCATATAAATTCTTCTTTTTAGTTTTTGTTACACTGTCGCTATTTTATATAATTATTTTCATAACTAGTTTTAATTTTCAATAGCTCGGGTACATTTATGTTATTCAACTTATAAAATGATTCTTTAGAGATACTTCTTTATATGTTTAGAAAATGGAGGTGAGGTCTTTTACAGTATAATCATTGTAAATAAATCTGATTTATTGTTCTTAAATGAAGAATTGTTTTCATTCTCCTTGAATTATGTACTTCACTCGTTTTATAAGTCGTATTGAATAAAAAAAACATTTGGAGTACTACTAGTAGTAAAAAGTCATTAATTAGTGTTGACAGAGAATTTCTTCATTAGAGTTTGAGAGTGGGAACACTCTTAATTGTAATTTGAATGTTAGCAAAAGTGTTGAACTTTAAAGGATGAGAATCAAGAAGAATTTGAACTTGTCTGGGAGAAAAATAGAAGGTAAAGGTATTGCCCTGAAATTCCTTGATGAGTCTAGTCAATCCACCAAACATAATTAAGATTTAAGCCCACTTGGGTTTGTTCCATTTTGATGTCTAATCACAAATAGCAAGAAATACTACTATTATTGAGCATTTAACCCGGTGGGCCAGCTTGCACCTGAAGACTCCCCCTAATGAAATGGAAGCTCCCTACATCAACGGCTGAGGTCAAATGTCAATGGTGGGGACACCATCAACGCCCTTTATTTTACACTTTACCGCCATCACCCATTGTCCAAATCAACACAGCGAATGGCCATGGTTATAACCAAACTAATAACTTTTTCATTATTCACCCTGGCCCTCATTGGGCGCCCATTATTATCACTTTTTTCAATTGAATATTATAAATTAACTGATATCAAATTGTAAAATTTATAAACACAGATCATTCAGTACTTCTCTCAACAAAAACTTTTTCGCATATATAACTAAAAATCAAATTCATACTTACAAAAAAAATCTCAACCAACTCTAATGTTACGCCGAGAGCCTAGCTTCCCCGGGTAACAATGTCATTTTCTAAATCTTTTTTCCCTCTCCTAACAACCATATTATTATTACATCTCTTTCCTCCCTTCCTTGCAAACTCGCGCGTGGTTTATCCTCATTCTCATTCATATGATTTTTATATATAATAGGTGAATAATAAATAAACTTTTAAGGGAAAAATTATTTAGTATCATCTTTAAGTTACAGATATAAAATTGAGTATGTAATCCTTTATTTCTAAACTTTAACTTCAAATATTTTTAATTAAAAAATAGATAAAACAAAACTTAAGTTGAGAATGAGTTCAAAGAGCACTAATCAATAAAGCTTGCTTGTCAATCAACTAAGTCAGACAAAACTGGTAAATAGTTAGGTATCGTAAGCATTATTGAAAAATGTTTAATTATTTCATTTCATTTAATAAAAAGTGTTAAAAGAAATTGTGATTAGACATTATTTATAAATAAATTAAATTCAACATAAATTAAATAAACTAAATTAAAATGTCGAAAAAGGATCAACATAAAATACCTTTTTAAAATGAGAGGTTACTCCCTGTTTATTTATTTATTTTATCTAAGGTGAATTTTTTTCCTTCATCCATTTGAAGGAAGAGCGGTGAGAGAGAGAGGGGACAAAGATGAGTCTGGTTCACGTGGGAAAGGGGGGCTGCGAAAATGAAGGAAGTGTGGAACATAAACCTGCCCCCAACTCACGTGGACCAACATGCCTGGTTGCATGACACGTGCTGCAACCACCAATTCGACCTCCACACGTGGGGCCACTTCCCGGACAAATTCGTGGGTGTCGCCCTGTCCCTTCACGCACCAACACCTTCCTCATCACAATCATTTGAACTCCTTCAATTTCATTATTTAGTACTCATACTATCTCCCATCATCATCGCCATCGCGTCAACCCCACGCTCTTCCTCTATTTTCATTCGCGTACTTAGGTAGGACCACGGCACGTGGGAACTTTGTCCCAACTCGCTCGCATCTCTATTTTAGATGCCTTCCCTGTCCAATGTACTCCCACTGTGACTTGACCCGTTACCCATTCATTTCGATGGGAATTGGAATTGGAATGATCCCCGAATGCATTTTATTTTACAACCCATGACAAAAATGTTTTTGTCTCCCTCCCCAATAATCTTTTTTTAAATTAATTGAATGGCTTTCAATATCTTGAACATAATTTTCGACAACCTGAGTTTAAATATGGGGTTGAGTAGTCGTCAGCTATCCGCGTTATAAACAACCCTATGAAGATTATGAAACGTATCACAATATATTTAGTGCATAAAACATGAAACTAAATTAGTTGAAATTAAATTATATATTTAATTATAAGATGTCAACAGAATTTAGGCAGGCTCAATGAACTAAAAAAGGAAAGGATATATGATGTTTTTAGGTGCAAGTGTGGTAATATATTAATTAAATGGTTTCCAAAAGTAGATACAGTTGAATGTTCTTTATTATGAACGCAAAAATAGATGCAATTGAAACACCATGATTAAAGTAATTCTGAACTTTATGGCAAAATTATTGTGATGTTAGGGTTAAGTACTTTCTGACTTCGAGCATATTTAACCACAAATATAAATACCTAAATAATTATAGCCATATAAGCAAGTTATCGACATATTTATCTATTTATAAAATAATAAATTATTAGCTGTGAGTAATTTAACCATATTATTAAATTCCATTTCTTCGAATGATTATATAGTAATAAACACCGACTAGCTGATATTCTAAGATAAATATTAGAAATTTTCAATTTTAAGTTTCTAAATTAACTCCTAATTATATTTTTAATCACAATGAACTTGACTTTACATATTTTGATTTTAAATATATTAAAATTACCTTTTTCACTTTTATTATTAAATGATAAATATTAATGAAATGGTATCTTATGAAATAAAATAAAGCTTTAAAACAAAAAGGAATTTTATTGACCACAAAAGTTATATTCTTATTAGATACGTACTAACATATTGTGTAAATTATGATTGATTGTTTATGGCAGCGAAAAATCATTATAATGAGCAATGCCTCTAGATGAATCCCTCCTTTCCTTTCCTTAAAAAGAGATGGAAAAACTTTATAAAAGAAGAACTCTGAAAAGGAATCAAGAACTTATTGTTGTGTTTATTTACAGTGTTGAATGAAAGAAAAAACTTTTTGGTTGAAATACGACGTCTTGTCAGTTGTCATCAGGCACCCAATAATAGAAATTCACTGTTTAACGACAATTCAATTATGGGCCCAATCTTTTCTCCTTGGGTCCGTTCATCACGTGATTCGCGCGTGAACTCCGGACCCTGCTGATGTTCACTCATTGCCACTGTGTTTCGACTTTGGAGATATATGCGGAGAATTATGGATCAAATTACCAACTTGCCCTGCTTTGTCCGATCTGTGTGAGATTTCATAATTCATCATTTTTATTTCTTATATCGTATTTATTTCACTCCTCATCTATTTGTTAAAAAAATCAACTCGTATTATAGAAAGTTTTAAAATTGTAAAAAAAATAAAAATAATAATCTCTCACAGGGTATGGTTGTTTATTTCTCTCACAGGTGGGACCCTCGCACACGCGCGCGGACACACCTATGCTGATTACTTGATTAGACTTCACACCTCACTTAGTCATGTCTTCGTTCGTAAGAATCTGGTTTCGATTTTATATGTCCTACCAATCATACTACACCCGTCACTTGCTTTTGTCACAGCCATGATAAATTATTGACTCTCTTTTAAAATTCCACCATCCTCCTCCCATTTCCAACACCACGACGTCGTTATACAAGTCCTAACATTCCTACGCGCCGGGTAATCAATTTATTTTAATTTCAAAAAATAAAAGTATGATATTCATATGATAAATAACCAAATTTATGTATTTGTTCATTGCTTTATTTATCTTACCATTTCCCCCCACGAAATAATGTCTCATTCTCATCCATATATCAGTAATTACTTCTTTAAGTGGCAATGACATGTAATGAATTCTTTCTTTGAGCTTTATTAGCTTGTCCTCAAAACTTTCCTGAATTGAGAGAGTTTTCAACCTAACTCTTTTTCCTTCTTGGAATCCAACATCATGGAAATTATGATTGGAGCATTTAGAACAAGGACTCCATAACTCGAATTTCATCAACTCAGCACCAATCGCGATGCAACCATGCAACCCAATTCTGTCCTGTCCCTGTCTTAACTTAGACCTCTGCACATTATTAACAATAATGATACGAAATGCTCCCAGTAATGGTAATTGTTCCTGGTTATAAGGTTGATTTGTTGTAAAAGAAAATAAAAATGGATAAGTCATGAATTCGAATATTAATTAATTAATATCCATGTTAACAAATAAAATAATACTGTAATTAAATTGATCGCGAATGTCAATTTTTGTTTAGAAATTTATAGCAATAAATTGTTCGTGCTCTTATCATGATCACACAAGTTACCGAAAGAAAGAGCGGGTGAAAGAGATAATATGAAAACAATTCAACCATTTTAATAATACCATAATTTTTGTCATGAGAAAGATGTAAAAATTGACTTGGGCCAACCAGATCACGATATAGGAGTGTCAACTTACATTACAAGGTAAAAACCGTGGTTATTCACCTCATAAAAATATCGCAATCTAGTCAGCATCTTCAACGACTATGTATGAACAAAGTTACAAGGTTTTTACAACCATGACTTGTTTAATTATTTAATGGTTATATTCGTTGTCAAAGATGATCACGTTTCAACAATTAATAGATTACACCAACGACCACCCTCTTGCCCTAGCTATAATCATTATAGTATAACTTATCACATTATTTTTCTTTTTTGGAAAATAAAATTATTGGAGTGAACTAATGATGTTTACTTCCCCCCTCCCTTTTGGAAACAGATGATGGTGCGTGTTTGATCATTGTCTCCCTTCCCAGAGAGTTATCTCATCCCTCTCGCATTTTCGTACTATTAACATAATGATGTGGGGAAAAACGGATAGAGAGATTTCCATCAGAGTTTAAATTAAGGTTCTAATGTATGTTACTGTTGTCCAAATCGCGAAAAAATTATGTATCAAAAAATCATAAATTTTAAACTCTTAATGAAAAGAAAACTGTTTTCGTTTTTTAATTAAGGCACGAGAGTTTGTTAGTTCCATTCATCAATATGCGTTGAATTACTGTAAGATCTGGTAATAAACTCAAAAGTACAACACTTGAATCGATAGATATACTTAAAAGTTTACCTATTTAAAATGCGAAAAATACTAATTAAGAAATAAATATTGAATGTGAAAAAATAATTGAAATAGTTTGTATTAATATTGTTGAGTTATGAGCAAAGTTGTATTAAATAAACAATTTAGTCAAGTATTTATTCAATATGTTTCCATCATACAGTTTTTCCTGAAATTATTTAAAAAATACAAAACTCCCAAACAATTTTTATAAATTTAAATAAATTGTGTACAACATTTCTAAGTGTCATCTATGTATTGTTGAACGTTACATTATCTTGAAATCATGTCCCACTCATTTTATTAATACTGACCATTTTTTTTTTTTGTGTTATTTGAAAAGATTGTCATCACTAAAGTACTTTTCACATAAGTTAACCTTAAGTTAATTTGAGTTCACTTTCACATTACGCATTTTTTTTAATAATTATATTATTATTGTGAAGTATTTATTAATTTTGTTAATGACTTTTTTTTTTCAAATAATATAATTGAGTTTTTTCTGATTAAAAAACTTGATCTATCGATCAATCTCTAAAGCGCAAGCTTAATTATATTTGGGCCTTTCCTCACTTGTTTTTAAAGAAATATTTATTTATCACTATGACTTGAATTTAGAGAAAAAAAAACTTTTTTTTTTCTCAATACAGTTGTTATAATTGTATTTTCTTTTAAAAAGTATACTAATGATAATGACAGGGCATAAACAAATAAGTATTTAATTGTGTGCATGGTTGCAGAGGCAATACTGTCCATGTCCTTCTCACTCACATCGAGTTGTGAGTAAGCCACATGGAATATGGATCCTTCCTACTTGTCTCGCTAATTTCCATGTCCAATCGGTGCCGACGGACAGCGAAGCACACGTGTAGAATGTCTATCGCACGTGTACTTTTCGTTAATTATTCTTTTAGATTTCATATTATACCAGTACTATAGTATTAATTAATTATGTTATAAAGTAATATACATTTTTTAAATTATTAATTATAATGATATAATATCTTTTCACAATAAATCATCTTATAGATAAACTACTTTTAACCTATAAAAAACATATATATATATATATATATATATATATATATATTTATTTATTTATTTTTCTAATTAAAAAAAAATGATTCAAACAACACTATTGTTTTATTTGCTTGATCTGGTCCACGGTCAAACCTCAGTTTCCCTGTAATCATGATTATCATTATAATGGCAGTATAGTAGTACCTTTTCCTTCCTTCAAGCTTCTTCCTCCCACTTTCTTAATCAGCGTGATCAGTCTTTGCCACCATAGCTGTCCTGTCTTAGATTGTATTGTGTGATTCTCCACACGTGCATGTATGTATGTGCGACCACCTTCCACACCCAACTTGGTTTATCTTAATTATTAATTTCATATTCTAAAGACGTGGCCATGTGACCGGCTGAGCTGGTTATCATGTGATTAACTGTTGGGTTATATCGTTAATCGATGATTTACTTCCAATTGGTTTGCACGTGCAGCAGGGGCTCTCTTTTTCTTTCTCGTACCCTGGGTGGGAATTATAATTCTAAAAATCCCTTAGATCGAAGGGTATATTCGGAAACAATATGATGGATTTGGTCCTAAAGGTTGCATTTTAAAAATGGAGGAATAGCAGAGAACATGTATTATGGCACATGATGGTGCAATGATTATTAATAAATTTCATGATATCGGGTTGTTGATTTCTTTATTTGTTGTAGCATTAACCAAATCATTTCGCTCGCTGATTCTTCAGATGATGAAAGGTTTCTAAAGTAATTATATATTCTGTACGATGGAATTCCTTTTCCCTTCTAAGATTTCTTTGCTTTTCTTCATTGAATTGAATTGAACTACTCTTCCCCAAATACTGGGGAAGGCCCACAAGAAAAGAAATGAATTAGTTAAGAAAGATAGGTGGGTGGCTTGTTGTGAGCATGAGAGGGCCACCCTGTTGCGATTAGGGAAGCTTTTTGTTGGTGTAAAACGTGGTCTACCTGCATTACCATAGATTCGGGCTCAATTTTGCTTATTTGCTTTACCTAAACTTTTGGTGGGAAGTGTCAAGTGAGAGACTTCGTTATATAATAATATTAATAATGATTTCACCCATGAAATCCTTTAATAATTAGGCCCCAATATACAATACATTCACGCAGACTCAATTTTGCTTCTGAAAAATAATTTTCGGAACATTTATCTATTAGTGTAGGAAAATGTTTGGAAAGTTAGTTTACGAAAGATAACAATTTCTTAGGAAAATAGCATAATTGCCTTGTGATTTGACGAATGAAAAGGAAAAGCTACCTCAAATGAAAATGGCCCAAACTAAGAAAAGTATTCAGTCTAATGGAGATCCAAAAACAAAAAAGGCAAAGAAATAGTGTTGTGGCGGGTCTGAAGTTGTAATAGTGTTGGTGGATCCTGACGCAAAACAAAATGAAAATAAATAAATAAAGTAGAAGGAAGTAAAACAAAATTACGTGTTCACAAATAGTAACAGAAAATAGAACCTAAGCCTTCCAAGTGAGGCATCTAAACTAATATCAACATATATTACTCTTTTGTTGTATCTATCTAATTTGATCAGTCCAAACACACATTTTTGTTCAATTTAGTTTAAGAATATAAAGTGTAATGTGATTGTTTCCTTTATGTAGAATCCTCTTCATTAATGCCAATCAATTCAGCAATGAAAGTCTTGAATGGTGCAGGCCACCAATATGAGAATGATCCATCAAGTAATGGAGTGGTTGATGGTTCTACTTCTACCTCCACCTTGTTGATGCTATCTTCTTCTACGGATGTTTGATCCTTCAAATATGGCACTACATGCTTTTTCATATCCTCTTGGGAGATTCCAAGATGACTTCCTGAAACACTAATGAACTGAACTTTTCCAGCTTCATCTAGAGTTCTTAAGCCTATCCAATCCTCAATGTATAGTTCTGTCTGTGAAGCAGATCAATACAATAAAACAACAATCAATAGGTATTAAGTATTTCAATCATTTCTATCTAAAATTAAAATGGTTATTCAAAGAAATACTTATTATAGAAGCTATATAGGATCATACTGATTGTGGTGGTAAAACTGGCTGGAAGTAGCCATCTGGGTAATATCCAAACCAGGAAGTTTCCTTTGGTATCAAAACAGTGTCGTGCTCAAACTGTTGTATTAAACATGACAAAAATTATGTAAGTTTTACTCATGAAATCAATCAGCAATATTCTTCTATTCATAATATCAACAAAAATATATATACCTATAGAGGACTTACCATAATAAGTACCAAATTTTGCAAGCTACTAAATCTTTCTTTGTAAGTGGAATTTCTCTTATTAGGTATTTCATTGTTAAGCACGGGAAGAAATCTACAGTTCTCCAAATAATCAGGTATGGCCTGAAATCAAATTTTATATCAATGTCAAGGTTTTGAGCATATTTAAAGCAAACAAGTAACTAAAATGCATGAATATGAATATGGACAATATTATAATTGAACAGTGAGTAGAAGAAAACAAAAAAAAAGCTCAGCAGTTTACTCCATTGCAGAAAAATATATTTCAAATTGAAAACTAAACAAAGTAACTACCAAGAAATGAATTTTTATTAATCAATTTACACTTTTTAGATAAATAAATAATGGTATGTTTGAAAACCAGTTGAATCCAAAGCCAACAGAAAAATCACGCTTTCCAGTACAAGAATCCAAAAACTACGTGAGAGAAGTTGTTTTTTTGGAAAACCAGTTGCGTTTTTTCCAACTGGTATACAAACATACACTAAGTCATCGGTTATTACACAATTTCTTTTGAACTATTTAACAAAGTGTAACTCACATTCGGTAATTTAAGATATCCACTGGGAGCTAAGTGATCCTGCAATATTTTAAAATTGAGGTAGGTCAGAGACATTAAGTGTGCATGAAATGAAAGTAGAGATCTGACAAAAGAGAAAATAAATAGAAAGTGAAAATGAATACTTGAATATAGCTACTGTAAACCTCTCCCTTGATGAGGGTGTCTGCAAGAACGCAGAAGATACCTGCCTGTTGAAACAAAACACCATTCAAAAACATTAGAACAATGCAAAAAAGAATTTTAATATTGATTGAATTCTTCTAAGTTGTTCATTTGCACATATTGGCGCCATGACCAATATAACAATAATCAAAGATATGCAATAAAACAATGTAAATTGGAGTGGCGACTGATTCAATGGATTGGTGTCAACACAATGTAAATTGATAATATAGCATGTAGTATTTCCAAAATTTATACAAGACACGGATTATAAAGGCATCATGCTGGAAAGCTACAATGTTACTCACACCACACAGGGGAACTGAAGCAGTACCAGCGTGAGGGCCTGCTAAAGAGATAAAGTTTTTAACCTGAACCAAAAATAAGAAAGAAGAAAATCCCATTAATAAGTTGGCAAGGATCGGGATTTAGAGAGACTAAACAGTAAATACACAGAAGAAGAACTGAAGAACAAAACAAGAGAATAAAGTGAGAGAAGAATACTCACAGATGCAAGAAAGATGAGCAGAACAATAAGAAGGAACTAAATTGATATTTTTCAAAGCAAATGAATAGCATTTCCATTTCTATCATCGTAATCAGAAACAATGAAATGATGAAACTACATAGTTAAAAACAAAAAAAACTATAATTGTACATGGAAAAATGCATGTACATGTATAACACACTATGAATTTTCTTGGTACTGGCCACTTTTGTTCTTTGAAGCGAATCCTTCACTTTAAAGTAAACAAGTAGTAAATTCCAATAATTTCAGTTGTTTCCTCTCAATTATGGACGAGACTTCCTAGTTAATATTTCCCAGAAACCGTTATTTTGTAGTGTATTTCCAATTATTTAGCTATGAATATGTTTAGTATAAGTACAATTAGCAATGGAATATGTAGAAACACAGATAAAACTATAGATTCTTACGGGAGGTCCTCCTTCACAAAATTCCACAACGCCTCGACCAATTAAATTTCCCTGTGAGATGAGAAATTCAAGAATGAAGCACAAAAGATCTAAAAATATATAAACGGCACAAAAAGAATAAAGTGAATATATCATGACTAATCACCATATATTTTGCCAAGGGGACTTGGCTTATTCAAGCCTTTACAGTTGACAATAACCGGAAACTTTTCATAAAGCAAGCCTTAAGAACAGACAACTATGTCAAGGCTGTAACTACAAGGGCTTGAAGGATTGCAGGCACTAAAAGAAAGAAGAGGAATACAGATAACTGGCTATTCACAAGATCATTGATGAAGCTGAATGGTGACCAAGATAATGTATATCACTTCATTGATAACTTTCAAATCTAATAAAACTTTATTCAACATCAGTTTTTACCACAAACGAACATAGTTTTGTCAACATAATTTCCCTATCTTGTTAAATGTTTTGTAATGATCAAATACTTTCTAATAGAGCAAACTTGCACTATTCAATAACAACAAAAGTCTCTCATCCCACTCTAAAGAATAAAAATAATGACAATTTGCACGAACCTAATGAGCAAAACTGAAGAAAATTCTAATTCTGATGCTTTACCTGGGAAAGTCCAACAATGTTGTATCCTTCCTTCAATTCTTTCATTTGCTTCACCTGCACATGGTGGGAAATGGAGTAGCAAGTTTAAATTCAAAAGTCTAGAATGAAATGTTACCAGTTATCACAAGAGAGCGGCAATCCTTTTTTATCACCTTTTCACAAACAATCTCACTCTGCAGACATGTAAAACAAAACAAGTTAGAAATAGTCAATACTGACAATAACTTCAACACAGCAAATCCTTCCAACCTATTTATTACCTGCTCTTTCAAAGGCTTAAACCATGAATCCCATGATCCATTTCCAACTTCGCTGAAGAAATAGGGAAACTTTATTAGGCATGAATAAAAACAACATTACAGCCTCTACTTCCAGAGGATAAAATGTTAACAAAGGCTAGGGAAAAACAGTGGAAAAGAATTTCATTATACAGGCTAAGGAAATGAATATAAAAGCTATGCAAACAAAACATACACACAATATCCTTCAGCACCAGAGAAGTTTCTCAATTGCTGTGTGAATTTTTTCACTCCACGGTTAGAGCACTGATCCCCAATTCCTGACATCAATAATCATTATAATCTATAATTCTACTAAAAAGTATGGTAAATCAAAAACAGAATTTTTGGTTAAATGTAGTCTACAACAAATGATTAATTATAAATAGAGTGGAAAAAGACAGTAGAATGGAAAGAAAATATTTTTATTTAAATATGTACTGATAAATTAGCATCTCAAGGCAATACACTTTCCTGAACCCCATTAAACATGAAAATCTAGTGACTAGTAACTAGTAAGTATTAAGCAATAAGATTATAAAAACATATTGGAAAAGAAAAGAAAATTACCATGAATAACAATGAAGGGTATTGAGTGTGAGATGGAGACGATGAAGGAGGTGAAGATGAAGAGAAAGGATAGTGAAGGAAGAGCCATAACCTTAATCGTAGGAACAGAGCATCAAGTGTGTGTGTGTGTGTGTTTTTCTGTTATGAAAGACTTAAGATTAAGGAAGGAAGGTGGGTATGTACGGTACTCCACTGTTCTGTTAGTCAAGCCTACCAGCAACAGCAAGCAACTGCTACTTTACTTTATGGCTTCGGATTGGTGGACAAAAAACAGCGACGGAACACTATTTGTATTTGGTTTCTTATTTTAATCCATAATATTATTTTAGAAAATTCACAATTCTAATCCAATCTCAATTTTGTCTATGTTTTACTTCTTTTTTTTTGGTTCAATTAAATTATAAACCTAATATATTTATTTATTTAAGGTATCATTGAAAATTAATTTAATTAATTAAAATATAAAAAATGAAAATAAATATAGACAAAACTGAAAATTAAATCAAAATTATAATTTTTTAAAAAATTAAAAAGATAAAAAATCTCTATTTCTAAAATAGATTGACCAAAACTGTAAATTTAACTCAACAGGGGAACAGGAGTTGTATCTAAGCCTTAATTGTACTTCATCTTTTAATTTAATTGACACCTTTCAACTCAGTTAATAATAATAATGTTGCAGAATATATTTTTATTTTATAAAATATATAAATAAATGAAAACTTATAAAATATCATTTATTTGAAAAAGGGTGAATTATTGTTCTCAGCGGTGGAATGGAGAGGTAACAAGGACGCTTGTACGATTCATAAATGAGAGGGTCGCTACGTGCTTCTATTTACACTTGTTTGACTTATCAAACAGTACCATTAAACTCTAAAAAAAAAGCATGAATGATGAGGAGCTAGTTTCAATGTGAATGGATGAAATTAACCCAATACGAACAAATAGTAGTATTTCGTGTGGGTACGTAGGGTTCCCCTTTTAGTCTCAGTCGCAAGCTTTGTGTAGTTGGGTAGCAGATATGCCATTTAATAAACGACTCGTCAACAGAAAGATTCTAGATTTTGGAGTACAGTATATAGTAGTAAAATAAATCCATGAAAGTTTTGAGTGTATGTGAAAGTTTATAAACGAATTTATATTAACAAAAAATTCCAAATACAAAAGCAATGCAAATAATATTTCTTGAGAATCAAAATGCATATTTACTACTATTAAATTTTGAAAAGAAGTTTTAAGGCTCAACTTCATACATTTATAAAACACAGTAAAATCAAATACGGAGTTATAAGGTTATTTTTTTACTTAAATAAACTTACATCTTGAAACATAAGTTGTGATAGCTTGATGGTTCTAGAACTCCTTTTAAAATAAAATAAATAAATAAACCACAGCCTCACTTTTGATTTTTATATTCATGAATCTCCGCCACATCAACTGCATGAGCGTGTATTAAGTGGTTTTTCTGAGGCCCCATAAGTCTTTTTGTTTTGGGCTTAGGCCACTCTAATGTACCCAAAAAAAGTGTTTCTTGTACCAGTAAATTGGCCCGCAAAACCGAAATTGGATTTGATTCAAATCATTCAATAATCCATCCAACTTATTACTTGATCGATCTCATGAAAAGCCTAACTTGGTTGGAAATTTCCACAAATGTGTTTGGAGATTTGTTGAGAGTCTAACTTGGTTTGCTGCAAAACAATCGACCTTAGTTCTTGGGTCCCAGAATGTCTAGAAAGTGTAACTGAGATGCGGATAACAAAAAATCAAGAAATCCTCGTGAAATCTTGGGCTAAAATTATGGAAAATGATTTATATAACCGAAGGAGTATGTTAATGAAACTATTTTCATAATAAATGTAACTCTAATCTGAGTTGACTGATCACAATTCACAAGCTGAAGAGGAAGGGATTCACTGATCCCTCAATTGTGAAGGTGATCCACACGCATGCATAGGTGATAGGTCCCATTACCTAACTCGGTCTATTTGTTTTATTCAATGTTACTGAACCCCTAACTTCCATTATGAGCATTCATTCTCATTGGGTGTAGTGTAATCTCCTTCTTGTTTTATTTTGCTATTTAAAAACAAAATATGGAATTTTATTTATATTTGATATACATTTACAAAAACCAACACAAAACAGAACGTCTTTTTTTTTTTTTTTAAATTCAGTAACTAAGTATCACAGAACTAGTAAAAAGTCAAAATGACGGCATTCAACATTCAGTGGAAAATGTAACAGGAGGTAACGTCATGTTACAGGAAGAGAGGTAAAAGAGAAATACAAGTATTAATTGTTGAAAAAGTCTATCAATTTAGCTCTGCAATAACTGGCCTTCTTTCTGATGGAGATTCCTGGTGACACCACGAACCTTTATGCTTATAACCAATAGCATGGCCATCACGAAAACACTGATGCTACACCCTATGACTGCACAACAAACATGGTTAGTGTCCAAATTTCCCACAAGGGGAAAGCAAGAATGAATAAGAAATTAATTAAGTTAAATTTACCTATATTACGCGATTTGTGGGAACCTCTGGTATTGTCTTGAGGTTGACGAGGCAAGTCCCATGTTAATCTAAGACCAAGACTTTTGTCTGAGAGATAAGGGCTATATGCAAAAGGAATGGCAACGGTTTTGACTCTCTTACAAGAACCTGGCACAGGCACTGCAGCAGCAGGGTCAACTGTGTAGACATGATAATTTGAAGCGCTTAAACACGGAACCTCCACAAAAGGATGTAGAAGGCTGGTGGAGCAATTGAGGTATGTGTAGTTTTTCAGAACATAAAAATAGTGGAAGGGTGTGAGGGAGAGGTTGAGGTTGAGAAAGACACGATGTGCACAGTTATTGGGGTCAAGGAGGTGAATGTTTTTGGTGTCATAGGAAATGGACTTCACTACCAAATCCCCATAAGATGGAAAGTGGATAGTGGTGAGGTTGTCTTTGCAAACAAGCTCAAAACCAGGAACAAATTGATTCTGCTCATCATCTTTTATCTGATATGGATAGTGGATGTCAGGACCTGCTGCATCTCCACACTTTGTTGTTGCATAGGTCACCTTACTTTGGAAGAGGAAAAGAAAGAGGAAGAGGAAGATGAATGGATCCATCGATGCAAGGTCAAGTCTCCCAGGGAAATAGAATTAGAATATATGATATGATGCCTGTGGTTGTGGTTGGTGGATGAGGAAGAGTAGACCAAGAATAAACAAATTAATCTAGTACTTGCGAAGAAACTTCAGCCGCCTAGACTAGAACTAGAACTATAAGCATTAAAAAGACTTATTGGTTTCTTGCAGGCTTCAACAAGCAGTAACATAGGCAATTTGTAAAGAAACAAACAGATAGAATCAACTTTTTTCAAAAGTCACACCAAGTGTCTTCTGTCTCAACTTCGATGTTGACCATTTCAGCGCCTTGCACCAAGGAGTTTGCTAATGCCCACCCACTCTTTGCTTAACTAAATTTCCCTGACTAATTTCCTTGACTTGGAGTAGTCACTCATCTTTGTCAATGGTTTCAGACTTTAGTGCAATTTAGCAAAAATTATGTAATTCACAAAAAAAAATTGGAGGAAGTGTATGCATGTTAACAGTCCTAGGTCGTTGAATTCCGCTATTAATAATTTTGAATGCAAATGAACAGGTCATTCATTTTGAGTATAATTGGCTATATCGGGGGCTACGCCCATAATGGAGCGATTTGTGAGGCAGAAGAAGAAAGAATGGGGAAAATCCAGGAGATATGCAAAATTAATATCAGCACTTAACGACGTGTCTCTTGCCTTGCTGATGAGCATGTCCCATTTCTAAAAGCAAAATAGAGCATCCACCTTTGCGTGACACTTTAAACTGATGCAGGAGCAAATCAAATAAAAAGTGGTAGCCACAAGAGGGACAAAAAAGATGGATTGGCAAAGGAATGACTCAATCAGATTTAACAGTATATCTCGAACATTTTTGTTTGTACGCCTATTAGACATTATACAACAGATTATCGTCTTTGTTCTACAAAGCATGCGTTTTGAGTCTTATATATCACAGTTGAGAAACTCGTTGCATTCAAATCTAGGATCATATATAGGCACAAGCCAAGAGAACAAAGAAAGAATACAAAACAGAAGTAAACTGATTAAAATCATGGGTGCTCCCGTGCCAGCCTAACCGCCTTTTCCTTTAGAAAGGCAACGTCACCATTTGGTACAGTTAGCAAATGGTGATTGGGCTCATCCTCTTCACTCTCGACCGATGCAGAAAGGCCATCAGATCCTGATCCATCATCATCTGCAATGACGGAAATTCAGATCCCTCCTCTCATGGTTTAGTTAATACCAAGTATGGAACAGAGGCAAGATTCCATTATACTAAAAGATCCAATGAACTATGCAACAACAGAATTTATATCTTACAAAACGCAACCACAAATTTTGCTGGATATCTCTTCGAGATATTGCAAGAATTCAAAAAGAAATACTTCAATAATTAACCAAGGTGTTTTAAAATGTCAAACAAGTGTGTCCATGGGTATTTTCGCAAAGGAAGAAATTGAGCTCCATTTACTTGTGGGTTCATGATAAAGTGCATATTTTCTTCAACCTTTTCATAAGTACTAAAATGGATTTTATATATAGAAAAACATATCAGTCTATGCATCTATCCATAATAGATATTTACTTTCTTGGACAGCCTATGAAAACTAGCTGAAAGGAACCATAGACCATGAACCAATTTGGCTAACAATATAATCTTTGTATCTTACCATCAAATGCAAGACGTTCAGGGAGATGTCTAACCGCAGCAACCTGGAGGCTTTCTGGAAGAAGACAATTGCAGAAAGAACCTACAAGGTTAAATCACACATGATCAAATGAGAACAAAACTAGTATGCGTAATCACCATATTCACAACATAAAGCCCAATTGTAAGCTGCTTGTGTCCTAGTCTCATCAAACTCTTATATAACCTATTTCCAATGTAATAAGAATTTGACATTTGGTGCAAGCAGGATTGCATCTTCTTAAATAAGACCAAGAGGCAGAATGGAAGGTGGTATACTAATGTATGTTACTCATACACATTAAAAAATCAAATTATGACTCACATACAAAAGGCAAGTAGAAAGATTCTCACCCACACGAGCCATCCGATTTACCCATCCAGGGATAGAACTTCCTGTTAGATGCTGGCAAACTTCATCCGTAAAATGGTTGCAGTTTTTGGCAATAAGATGATAAGTGTCTCCATGATATTTTGCAGACAGGCGCTCTATGAAAGATCGAAATTCTGAGTTAGACATATCAGTGCTGCCCAACAACACTGATCGCCTAAAGATGAAGCCAGGGCAGCTTCTAGGTTCCACCTCAAACACACCACTACTTGGATATTCATGTGCTCCAAAGCCATATTCAATATCATGCACTGTTCATGAAAACAATAAGCTATAAGTTGTCTCAAGATGGTATTAAACAGCAAAACAGTAAGCTCCTTGTCAACAATTTGTTCAGGGGATATCCAGCTTAGTCACTATATTAAAAAATAGAACTTGTAACCAACTTCAGTCACAGTTCCAGAAAGCACATTTTAGATATGAACAATAGTAACTAGCCTCTACACAACTGTGATAATTGAAAATGAGCAGAAAACCAAAGAAAAGAAAGAAGGCACAAGTCACTTAGTCTTGCCCTCCTTTAAACTATCAAACTACACATTTGCAAAACCATCAACAACTCTACAAATAATGTGCTAAGCTTTTAGTATTAGGACATGATTAAAAATGGCACAGATATCAATATTCAATCATCAAATACGGCAACTTCATTTATAATATAACAACTTTGTTTTGAATTACCCTTGATTTCTCTTCTTTCCAATCATCAAATACTGCGCTAAAATAGTATTATCTAGTAATGGTAAACTTTAAATTCATGTTCCGTATATCGGCAAGTTTTATGTTGGCTATAGAGTGCCTATCACAATCATAAAAGGAGGAGAGAAGGACCAAGACTATTCCTGAAGCTTGATTTTTATCCGAACCAAATGATGTCATATGATCCATGTGACACTATGTGATTCATATAGCGGACCTCGCCTAAAGGGATAAGACTTTGTTGTTGTAAATTGTAAACTAATTTAATTCTGCGGTATGTTGTAACCTTCAACCCAGCTAATCTTGGAGATATCACGCCACATCCCACAATAAGAAGCAGAGAAAAGAAAAATAACAGAAACAAGTTCAATACAAAAGAAGGAAGTGTAAGGAAAAGAGGCACAAACCTTGTATACCCGAATGAAAAATTCCAAGACCAAACATGTAAAGGTAATTGTTTATGGGAGTAAGATCATATACATTGAGATACACAGAAGCACGAGTAGTATTCTCTCTTCCCGAGTTTGAAGTTGTACTCAACGGAAACCACCGCATTGTGGTCGCGGAAAATGCCCTCCAATTATAAATCAATCACAACTCCATCATCTTCTTCGCGTTGGCAATAGATCAAACCTGTAAAAGCATCAATTAATTAGTTAATTAAAACCAAGAGATTCAATACAATTCTATGCTTCTGCTATCATGCTTCCTGAAATTCTCTGGTGGAATTGAACAGTGAGGATTTAATTTGATGAAATATACACAAATTTGGGAATTGAAACGAAAAAAGTGAGCATTGCATGTATGCAGAAAAGAAGCCCTAGAAAAGGAAGAGAAACTTACGATAGGAGTGGGAATTGAAAACTGGAACAGGAATTAGGTGTGGGAGTCAAAGTGAAAGTGAAAGTTCCTAAACTGAAATTGGTTTGGCTATGGCTTTGAGTTTAGTGGCTTGGCCACCATTATTCGTTACCAGCCCCAACTATGATTATGTGTCGTCTCGTCACTGCCAAAGATTATTTTCACACCAACGTTTTAACGATCACAGTTCCGACGTCTGAATTTTATAACTGAGTCTGTGAATAACATTTATTACAACTCTTTTTTTTTGTGAGTGTTTATAGTCTAGTCTCTGCAATCGTCAACACCGTCAACAATTGGATTCTTCTGTCGTCGGTCCGTTACGCACAGTACCACAAATTATAAAAACTACGATTTTATCCTTTACATTCTTTATTTTTATATAAATTATGTTTGAATTATTAAGGATTATTTTTAAACTGTGATTTAAAATTATTCAGTGAGCCACTTCTGATCAAATTATGTATTTTTCTTAAAACCATATCATTTGTTTAAGAGTTTATACAATTAATTTTGTTTCTCACTTCTTCTTTTTTATATATACATATGATAAAAGTATTTCCTGAAATCGAAAAGCTACACACAAAAATTAAAAAAAAAAAAAATTTAAATCGCATAATTAGGATCACACATCATTTTGCTTTTTTTTTTTTTTTTAATGTATATGTATTTTGATTTCACATTATTTAAATGTGAGACTGATGATGTATTTGAAATAGTGAAGATTTACTGATAGTTTAGCTGTTCGAATTTTGCGTGATAGCCCCAATGATGTTATATAGTAGTTTTGTTGAATCAAAATAGTATGGCATGGACCACGATTTTGGTTTGAAAATAATTGAAGCTTAATAATGATATGTTGGATTTTGTTACTTATGCATGAAGCTCTGAAATCTCACATGATGCTGTCGTTCTCTGGTTGGGGGAAGAAGCCAACCTACTCCAACTTCTTCGCCATATTGACTCCAAATTCACTTGCAATTTTGAGCTGAATGCAACGTTACAGACAATTTCAATTTTCAAGGCATCGATCAAGATTCAAGAATCAATACACATCCGTCCAAAAGACCTTACTTAACACTCAAAGTTATATGCAATTACCATGTTAATTAATGAAGTTCATTGTTTATTAGATGTGTGCAAAACACAGATACGACAGTCTATTACAACGCCGAGAGCGAGAGTCTATTTCTATTTTTACTTCTTCTTTTTTTAATTTTTCACCCATTTCAAACCGTTATCAAACAAAGTTGAAGTTGTTTTCCATCAAGTTTTTTTATATCTTCTTCTTCAAGTTGTCTAATCAAATAATGTAGCACATGAATTATATAATTTTCGAAGCATATATTAATAAATACAAACAAACTGGTATCTGATCGTAACAAACAACCCATTAACACTTGTTTAAAGTGTATTTCGATGGAGGAGTAAAAAATAAATATTTCTGTTTAGGGTGACACATGGATTAACAATCATTTTGCTTGGCTCAATCCGGAACACAAAATAAAAAATTCCACTGCCAAAGGCGTGATGCGAAGGTCATCATCACGTGGTATTCAGGACTGGGGAACAACTGAACAAGTGTGAAATTTACGCATGCTCCATTCGAACGTTGGTAATAAAATTTCGGTTACATCACTTGTATCTCAACAAGTTTGTGGTTATCCTAGGTATGAGGTTACATAAATGTGAGTATGAATTATGCAACATGCTGTAACCTGAATGTTATGACTTCAATAAACTCAGTATCAATCTGCAACATAGGAAACAAGCAACAAACAAAGCCCTGACTTTAAGAAATTATACTATAGTATTATAGAACATGAATATCAAGTAAGACCAGAGAAATATCTCATAGTCTTACTCCAGTTTCTTCCTCCACTTCTCTTATGGCCCCTGCATATAGCTCCTCTGACTGACAAAAGTTTAGACTAGTGATAAAGAATTGAAGTTGGAATATAAAATGAAACGAAAGCTTTAACACCACCTCTATTTTCATTTCTAAAGCCTTCAAGAAAATAGTGTGAAGATGCAAATTTAAATACCTGAAGAACGAATCCAGTTAGTATTTTCCATAGACCACGATTTGCAGGAGCACAGTGCTTCTCTTGGACTGCAAGCTACCTCAAAATCATAGGTTCAACAATTAATATCAGAGGAAGAACTGAATACAGATAATTAGATAAAACATTGGATGACAACTGATAAGACATTTTTATAGCCAATTAATTATCATTTTCTAAAGGTAAACAAACAATGAGTTATGATACATACCCTAATAGCTATTGGAACAAACTCAGATTTCTCTGATGGCAATCTAAGCCAAATCCCCTTCTTCCCCTGCAATCATCAGATAACTCTTTATGTAACTATGACAAGGCTTTCATGAGGCATCAAATTTGGTCACATCATAGAATAAGAAGCTCTTTCATTCCCATATATAAGCTTCTCTTATGGTTATAGTAAGATGGTCAAAGGTTTTACCATCTTTTTCCAACGAGAAAGAGAAAAACGCAAAAAAGCTATGAAGGTAGAAGTGTTGTCTAGCCAAATAGGGTTGTTTGGTCCCGGTACACTTCCATACAGTAATGAAATATACAATATTTACTTAAATTGGAATCAGTATTTATATATCATCATATTTTATAGCAATACTCAAAATGAATATATTAACTCTATAACACAATTAATCAAACTGAGTATTGATTTCATCAGTTTCGTATTCAATAAGATTTCCCTCTCTCTCTATATATATAATCTATCGGCTGTATATATAGATTAAGAATTAGAAATATTTTATTTATTAAAAACACAAAAAAGGGCAACGTGGAAACAAAGACTTGAAAGAAAAAAAACAAAAGGCAACGACTTTGTATATATGCATGCAAGCCAGCTACGACTTTGACCAAGCAGGGTGGAGCTAATCCTGAACAACAACTTGGTGCTGATCTGGTGGAGGGAAGAGATCAATGATCAATGATCAATGAAATGATCACCACACACATCCATATGATATGCGACTACTAGCTACTCTATTTCATTATTTATTTACCCTTTAATTTGTATATATCGCTGTCTGTTCATACTTAATTTGGCAATGACATGCATATATACTAGTGAGGTTCCATTTACCCACCCCTAGGTCTCTCAATTAAACGTACATATTTTGAAGAAGAAATTGAAGTGGTCAATCTCTTTATTATTTATATGTCCAATGTACAATATACTGTGGATAGAATGAGCACGTGAATTCAGCAAGCCTTTTTGACCAAGCTATATATAGTTCAACGAGATCGATCGAATGAATGATTAAAACATATATGAAACGCTGACCAAGCTCAGGTAACCGTTGAATCTGATCAATGGATGAATTAAATATTCGGACCCTCAACAATGCATGGATTAGCTTTTATTTATTTATTATTTCTTAGGGGCCATCTCAGATTTGAGTTTTGAATAAAGGTCAGACACAGATTGGCCATGGAGTTGAAATTAGCGGCAATGAACGTAAGAAATTGACATGAAGGAAAGAAATAATACTCCTATATATAATTTCCATGGCCATCTCTTTAAAGTGGATCTATGAGACTTTCCTGGTCTTAAATTGGACACTATTTCACTTCTCGATCGCGAAATAATATCATCTCTTTAATTTGAGTTCATGTTCTGCAAACTTACGTAAACAAGAAATCGTGGCAATCGCAGTTAGGTCGCATCTTCTGAGATTCTGTTTCCATAATGGGAAACACCAATTAATGCAATCTTCTGAGTTCTGAGATCTGAACCTCGCCTTTTCCGGTCACGTTTCCTTTGGCTTCTATTTATTACCATCAAGCATGCATGCATGCACTTGTATTGCCCTCTCAATGCAGTAACTAGTATATATAGCTCTAATTAAAATGCATCTAATGTTTGATGAGTATATATAGTCTATATTAGCATGTAAATAGATAAAGCGATGATATTGTTTCAGCAGTATCTGCAATCAATGGTAGTGGATGATGAGTGAATTTCATATATGGATTTTTTCCAAGTCTTGCCATGTCAGTTGCCTTTAAAGTTTAAACTACGATATGGTGTTGGTGAATCCTGTGTAGTAATTAATGTTGCTTTGTTGATTGATTAATAATTGGATTTTACTTTGAAGATATATCTGAGGAATGCCCAAAAACAATAGTTCAATTTAAATAAATAAATGAATAAATTAATTATCTCCATTATAGAGACAGGAAAAAAGAAGAAGAAGAAAGAAGGTGATTTCACAATTCAGAGTTTCAGATTCACACAACCATAAGCTGTGGATAACCCAAGGAGGGGTGGGGAGATAACGGCGACAAGGGCGGCATGGCGAAGATATCGTTTGCATCAGTAGCACAGAAGCCTAACCAGCTAGACGGCGTCAACGGAGTATTCTTAATACGGCTAACGGCGGATTCCTCTATCTTTACCCTCTTGACGACTTCCGCCTCCTCTTCTTCCCTTTGGCGTTTGCGGTCATCCGCGCCGGCTTCGAGGGGGAAGTTGAGGATGGCTTTGGAACCGCGAAGCCTGAAGGCGGCTCGGTCGTAGGCTTTGGCGGCTTCAATAGCCTTGTCGAACGTCCCGAGCCACACCCTGGAGCCGCGCTTGTTGGGGTCTCTGATCTCCGCGGCGAACTTCCCCCACGGTCTCTGTCGCACACCTCTGTAGTGCTTCTTCTCTGTAGTCTGCGTCTGCGTCTGCGACACCGTTTGGAACTGGATCCACTCGGTGTTCTTGGGGAGGGAGATTTGCAAAGACGGCTTTCGAGGTTTCTTACGGTCCTCCTGTGTGAATTCCATTTCCAACCGTGGTTTCGGGGTTGGGAAATCGAGGAAGAATTCAGAGAAGATTTGGTCAGAGGTTGGGTTTGGTTCCTGAAATTGAAAAGAGAAGTTGGTGTTTTGGGGAGAGAGTTCTCCGAGAAGATGCAGTTTGATGCGATTGAGAGCAGAAAGTTCAAGATCGTTTGCCATTTCAGAAGATGAAGATGAGGTTGAGTGGATGAGAGAGTGGAAAAGGTATATATAGTAGAGAAAGGTGCTTAATTTTCAACGGAGGTGCCTGGAATGATTCTAGCACGAACCTTCCACTTACCAAGTTCAAATTAAAGCAAGCCTGGGTCTACCTTGTCCACGTCAACGACATTTTCTTTGACCCAACTCGTACCTCTTCCCTTCTGGCTGTCCTTGTCAATGGCCGCTCCTTTGTCTATTTAAAATTAAATTATACGTAAACTATTTGTTGCTAAATATGTTTCAATTTGGAATTCTTTAAAATTAAACGAGTTGTTTATACAAATAATTTTTTATTTATAAATGGTTTAAATTTGTATTAAATATAAAAAAAATTATAATCAAAGAAAAAATTAATTAAATTACTTAAAAAAGTAAATAACAAAATTTAAGTTACTTAAAAATTAAATTTATTATTAGAAATGTTACAAGGAAGGGAAGCTTGACTTACAAACAAAGTTTATTTATATATTTGTTTATTGTAAAATGCTTAGTTCTGGAAAGCGTAAAAGCCATCCATATTGTGGTTAAGGCTTTGAGCTTATTTTTTTGTTTGACGTCGGCTTTGAGCTATTTATTAACACGAGTGAAATTGTATTCATACAATATTTTTATAATAAAGAGAGAAAGAACGTGAAGAGAAAAGAAGTAATGTAATATAATAATTATATATATAATATAGCTGTTAATGTATTAGTTAGAGATTAATGATTGGATGCAGTCATACACAGAAGGGGAGAAAATAAAAAGAACAACTTCTAGAATGGTCATCTACGATGATCATGGATGATTTGGATCTTGTTGCTTTCTTCCATCATTGTTTTTTTGTTATTTTGACCTCCTAATAATGTTGATCCAAAATGTTTATAGTTTGACTTTATCCGTATTATAATAAAGCATGAAGAAATGGTCTCGGAATGTTGTATTGTTTCGTAAATGCTATAGACCCTGTCATTTTTATATATATATAATATATTAAGCTTTAGAAGTTTTTCCCTTAGTTTTACAACATCGTTCCGTTATTTAAATTTATTTATTTTTTAAATATTATTATTATAAATAGCCAATAAAGTAATGTTGTGCCTAAGCTTCAGATTAAGGCCAAGCGGTGTGCGGTGGAAATACATGAAATAAAACAAAAAAAACTTCCATGCTTAAATCAATAATTGTGTGGGTAAAATAACATTATCAAAATAGGATACTGGTTAATGGAAAACTTCTTCCACAAAATTACATCAAAATTAATACGTTCCTTTAGTAATTTTGACTTGTCAGATTTTGATGGCGTTCTACAAGATTTTGTAGGCAATTGGATCACATGTTATGGGTAGTTGTGGTTTTACTTCAAACACCACCATTGAGTTGTGTGTCATTTTCCATAACATTAAACTTGTCTACACAAAAGGTTTCTTTAATATTATTTGTGAGACAGATTCCACTACTTCTCTGAAATTCATTATTGAGAACCTCGACGCTGTTCATCATCATACAGGTGTGGTTTTGACTATTCGTGGTTATGTATAACTATCTTGAAATATTAGCTTCAAACATACGTTTAGACAAGTATGAGACAAATCTTTTTCCTCGTTTATTTTATTAAATTCTTGTCCAGATTCGAATTACTTAGTTGCTGATTTTATATACATTTTTTTTTTAAGTTTAGTTTCATTTTTTAATTTCTTTGTTCATTAAAAAAACAATTAATCTAGTTTAATCTTAGTGGTTTATTTATAGTATTTTACTGAAGTTAAGGGAGGCATAATTTCCAAAAGCAACCGTAAGATCTTGGATGTGAGAGAAGATAAAAGAAAAAACACGTGAACATGATGAGAGGGTTTCCTTGAATCACGACTCACGAGTAAGTGAGTAACATTTTAAATAGGGATAATAATGGATAAGGTTTTATATTATTCATCCTTTTATTTTCGTTTAAAAAAATATCTGTTTTTGATTTCATATACGCCGATACTTATTCTTGTATTTTGTGAGTATCTATATATTTATACTTATATTTTACTTAATAAAATTAAAAATTATAAAAAAATACCTTTTATAATATTAATATTAAAACAAACATTTATTTTTTCAAACTTAAAGTTATAACTAAATAACATTATAAAAATAATCATCCAAAATAAAAAAATTATAAATGTTATAATCTTAACAAAAAAATTTAATTAGACTTGAAAAAAAATTAAAATTAATTAATTTATAATTTTTTTAGATATATAATTATATATTATAAATTAAAAATAAAATATAAATAGATATAATATTTTGATTTTATTATCTGAATCAATTTTTTCATACTCTTGTAAATATTTATCTCCTGAATTTATATATTACTTTCATCCACTAATGTTTATGAAAATTAAAATTTGATCAAGAATACAAAAATTATAATATAAAAATAATAATTAAAATTATCCACATATAATAAAATAATTATAATAATAAAATTATATATATATATATATATATATATATAAGTTACGGGATGAGCTACAATAGATACCATAATATCCACACCGTGAAATTTTGCGAATGAATATCCATTTTCGGGTGCATATTGTCCTCCCGATTCTACATATGTTTGCTGAGACACATATGAGCGCATGCCAATGCAATTAGTCAATGACATTCAAGAACATTGCGAGAGCGTAGACGAGAGGGAATGAGGGATCATGTTATGTAATATCCATGTCTTTTGTCTGTTGGGCCGGCCTATAAAGAATATGCATATCTAGCCTTGTTGAACAGATTCGGAACAACCAATAATTGATATTTTTTCTTTTATTTACTTTTATCTTGATTGAATCATTTTATTTTATTTTTCATTCACTACTCTAATTACTTTATCTTTTACAATTATTTTATTTTTCTTTCTTACTTCTCTATTCCATATTTTGAATTCACAAATAATAGAATTTGATTTGTTAATTCCGAACAAAACCTGTATCTCTAATAAATTGAGCTCCAATGACATAGGCTCCACTAATTTTTAACAGGAGAAAAATCATTAATATATTATCATTCATGGTCATCTGATTCAGCTACTCCATTCTTAAAATTTTATGGGATCACACTAGAGAATAACAGGACAAGGTATCTTGATCTACTTCATTCATTCTGAAATCCCCTTCCTAAACAGCAATACGGTGGATTTTATAACCAATACGTAAGTTCTTGACAAGTCCTAATCAAAATTAAAGAGTTACATCAATGTCTAAATAATTACAAAAGAAAAATGACTATAGACACTCTGTAAGTGTATACATCTTCTGAGAGATAAGAAGAGAAATAAGCAATCCATAAGGTTGATGATATGTATATAATAAGAATAAAGATTAGAGAAATAGAGAAAAAATGATAAATGTTGATAAAATATTTGTAAATTTTAGACAGTCAAATATCACCCCTCAACCACGAAAAATCAATTATTAACGGTTGGACTTTAAAAGTGACTTTAACATAAACATGATTCTCAGGTGTCTCACTGCATGGTTGGCAAAACTCGACATGCAACATGTTTAACGTTGCCATTTAATTACTCTTTTAAAATTAATAACAATGTGAGCAGCTGAAGATTGATTTTTTTTTCGAATTTTATGATTTTTAGCTGTTTTTTTATATATATATATATATATAATGATTAAGTAGGTAATAGTTTCAATACAAACTTGAATGCATCAAGACATTTCAAACGGAGATGACAGCGTCTACAGTTTGACAAAGTGTAAGAAATGTCCATTTATAATTTACAAGTTCTTTTAAAAGTATGTAGCATTTAGAAGTAGAATTACACAAAGCTGAGAAGAAAAGCAAAACAATTTTTTTTTTTTATCCAGAATAATCAAAGACAGGAGATTTACACGTAGCCTATTCATAAAGTAAACTATGGTTCTTTTTTCTATTTATTTTCCCGGACATAGTTTGTTTTGATTTACAATATTGAACAATTTAGAATTAAATTAACTTTTGACCTCTTTCGTTTGCCATTTTGATAAATTGAAATTTATGATTCAATTAATAAGTAATTCGTAGATTTATTGGTATTTTGTTTAAAAAAACATTAAAAATAATTAATTTAATAAATTTAATATCTCAAATAAGTTAATGTAAAGAATTTAAAATAATATTTAATTTTATAAAATATAATATTAAAGTTATGTGTCGTTAGAAAATAAAAAGTATAATAAGAAGTATGTTTATATTTAAAATAAAGATTTAAATTTACAATATAATATTAATATTAATATTTGATTTTAATGTATCAAATCAATATAAATAATGTTATCGAAGTCCATCAGATGTGCAAGGTTGAAGCCGCATTAAATCCAAGTCTTGATCAATAACCCTAGACTCGTTAAAGATTTCGAAATTCTAATTCTAAAAGATGATTAATTTGACCGTTACATCGAAAAGTTGTTTTGAGCTGCTAGAATTGAATCAGTCCTATATATGCTGGAGAAGGTTTTTTCCTCCGTTATTATATAAAATTATCAACTTGATAGACTACTGCGCTCTTTCTTCTTTTTTTTTTTTTTTTTTTTATCGAAATATATTCAACTTGTGTGAATTAAAAATTTAAAATTAAGATTTCCGCGACAGGGCAAATTAAGATGCCGACAAACCGTTTTGGTTGGAATATTTCTGCGACAACTTCTTTAATTATTAGAACTAGTTTTTGGACCCCACACACAGGACGCTTTGTGATAAGTGTAAATTATAATATTTGTTACATTGAAATTTATACATAATAGACACAAAAAATATCATAAAAATTAAAAAAGTATATAAATAATTTTTTTTTAAAGAAAGTATAGTCAATAGTGAATAAAGAATTATAAAACATGCTACAATAAATATTAATGAAGGATATGTCAGATATAAATAATGTTGCCAAATTATAAAAAAAAAATGATACAATAAATATTATCTAAACTTCATTAATAACCCATTTTAAGAAAAAAAATCATTAATAACTAAATTAATTTAATTATAATGGAATAATAGTATAAAAATCATATCATTGTCTAATAATTTATTGTCAAATACGATAAATTTATTTATTTTATAACAATTATTTTAAAAGAAATAGTTTTTTACTAATTAATAATATAAAATTAATTTCAAATCAAATACTTAAATGGAAATAAGAAATTTAAGAAATAGTCAGTTCAAATATAATAAATTAGAGGGAATAAAATACAAGAACTCAAAATATTTACTTATAAGAATTGCGTTACGTAGGTAGAAGAATTAGAAACATATTTTATGAGGATTTATATATAGAAGACTATTTTTTTTTTTTTTACACCATATATAGAAGACTAAGGAGAAGGTTACGTGCACCATCCGAATTATGCACGTGGGGGTTTCTATTTCTTTTATTTTTTTCAACTTAATTTTAAAATTATAATTTTCCACTGGTAAAGAGTTTTTTCCACTGTGGGGCTTCTCATGCCCAAAGTCCAAACTGGGGTTCAACAGAAACTCCAATTACCGCTACTATTTAATTATTTGTTTATAAATTATTTTATATGAAATGTGATTTTCATCAATTTAATAACTATATATTATCTTAATTATTTATATTAAAATTAAATAATTTATAAGTATCTTAGAAAGGGAAGAAAACTCAAAGATTGTGGTGATGTGCACGTGTTAGTAATGGGCACGTGGAGCTGTTATTTTACTAATATTAGAAATTAGTAACAGTAATGAGAATTTTAAAATCAAAGACAAAGTCAAACATATATGGTCATCGGTCAGCTTCAAAGGTTCGGCGCTCCATAATAAAAACTGAACTCCTTACCACAAAGATTCTTTTTTCTTTATTTAATTGTTTTTATAATTTAAATGCCCTAATATATATTAAAAATCATTTGCACAAGTGTTTTTACATTTGATTTCCTTATTTAAACTATCCATCCTGATAACATAAGTTTTTTTTTTTTTTTTTTTCTTTTATTTTAAAAATAGAAAGTGATTTCTTTTATCCGATAATAGAATTGTGAATTCAAAATCATAAATTGATAATGGTCTTAGAGTTAACCGTGATTGTTAAGTACTGGTTACTAGAAAGATAAACAATTACCAAATACACAACTCAACTCAATATTTGTGGTAAGATCAATAATATATTGGGAGTTGGGACAACATGTATGTAAAAATGATATATGATGTATTGGTATGATAATTATGTTAAGATTTAAAAATAAAGAATGACATTGAGAGACATGCTTAAGGTTATGCAAGCAATGAATGAATTGGGTATAATGAAGTGATGAAAAATAGATTTTTTTATGGAGAATTATGTGAAACTAAAAAGTTTAGACTGAATCGTAGGCATGTATGATTCCTGCTTGATAAATAAGGGTGAAAATCTTGAGAGGTAAGAAAATGTCCGATTGGGTGAGTAGGTGAGTCTAGTCTATTTGTAGCATCTTTAAATACTCAGTGAGACTTTTATCTTAATAATTTACTCCTCATATTTTTTAGAAATAGCATGTAGAGATGTTTTTAAACGGGAGTTGGAGCTGCAAACAAAAAATAAAGACATACTAGATTTATATATTTTGGTTGAATTTTTAAAAAAAAACACAAAAACTAATGAATAAAAAAAATCAATTAGTTTAATTTAAATTATAAAGTTGGTCCAGTTAATAAAAATCTAACCCGTTATCTCATTACTGTGCGATATTCACATGAGTCGTTGCTATCATGCATCTTTTGATAAAGGGAATGTAAATGAATGATGAAGGTTAATAAGTGAATTTATATCCACCACCACCTTCCTGGAAGGAACACTATAGAAAAGGTAAGTTAGAAGTTACTAGTGTGAGATGGAAAATTAAAGAAGGGTGGGGTCGTGGTTGGAAAGTAGATTTCAAATCTCACCAAACAAACATGTCCACATCCGCTTCATTCCTAACATTTAGTCCACTTGCTTACTTATTCCTCGCCAATAACCACCACACACTTCTTCTTGCTTCTATTTTTCTTTTCTAAATTGTGAGGCTTTGCTCTTCATTTTTTCTTTTTTCAATACAATCTAAATTAGAATTTTCAATATATGCGTTAGCCAAATTGTAATGATCAATTTTTCTTGTTCCAACTTTTATTTTTCCAAATAAAAAGTATAAATTTTAAAACATTTTTGGGACTAAATTAATGAAAAATCACTATAAAATTAACAATAATTAAATTAACAAAATAAAAAAAATAAATATTATCAATAGTATTTTAAAGGCATGGATATTTATTGAGAAATTAAAAAAAATTGAAAAATATAATATTTAGTCATGTATTTAAATTATTTTTTTATATAAGTATTCTTAAATCATAAAAAACATGGAATAGTACTTTATGACAAATAATTAGTCTTAAATTTTTAATCTTAAAAATAATTATTTTTATATAACAATACTTTTTGACTGCTTATATAACAATTTTTTTTAAAGTACTTAGTATTTTTTTTAAGAATAAATAATTTTTGCACTAAGAATGTTATGTATGGTAAGTTTTTATTATGTTCAAAATCATATACTGTATATCTCATAAGTGTTTATTGGCTGAGAATGCAAAATATTTAACATTAATGCAGAAGTAAAGTTCTTGCCTTCTTGGGCGATTTTGCGGCACTGAAAGACGACAAAAGCAGCAGAAGAAGACAAGAAACAAGTTGTGTGAGACGAATGACGTCATAAAGGGAGTATTTTATTAGTAAAAAATAGGAGAAATTGAGCACGTGATAAATCCCACCCAACTTGCAAGTTGCAACTTGCAATTTGCACATGCGATGAACCTTCGGAGAAGCCAAGGGCGAGACCAGAATTAAGAATTTAAGTTAAACCCGAAACCGTAAACCAATTGAAAATGAAAAAAAATTCAAATCCCACTGATCTTATTCTCATCCATCTGTTTTATAAATACCCCCATTCACTTTCCCTTCTAAGTTCGAATATTCAATTCAACACCTTCCCTCATTCTCTTCTCCAAACAGCAGGAACATCTCACGAAATGTATGAACAAAGTAGCTACCAGTCCGATTTGTCCCTTTTGGACTCCATTCGTCGCCACTTACTCGGCGACTCCGAGGAACACAAATCTGGAGCCCCGAATGTTAATTCGGGTAACACTCCAGTGTACTCTCGGAGCTCCAGTTTCAGCAGGTTGTACCCTTGCTTGAGTAACGATTGGGGTGAACTTCCTCTTAAGGAAGATGATTCAGAGGACATGCTTCTCTACGGTGTTCTTCGCGACGCCACGAACGTAGGGTGGGTCCCATCTCTCGACGCAGTCTTAACGGAGAGTTTCTCGTCTGGTTTTCCGGCAGTGACAGTGAAACCCGAACCGGTTATATTTTCGGCACCGGAGCTTGTCTTTATTCCTCCGGTGGTTCCGAAGGCGGAGCCTGCGGCGGTTCCGGCGAAGGGGAAGCACTACCGCGGCGTGCGGCAGCGGCCGTGGGGGAAATTCGCGGCAGAGATCCGTGACCCGGCTAAAAACGGGGCTCGGGTTTGGCTCGGAACGTTCGAAACGGCTGAGGATGCCGCGCTGGCTTACGATCACGCCGCGTACCGAATGCGGGGCTCGCGGGCCTTGTTGAATTTCCCGCTTCGGATTAATTCTGGCGAGCCCGAACCGGTTCGTGTGACGGCAAAGAGGTCGTCGCCGGAGCCGTCGTCTTCGTCGGAGAGTGCGTCTTCGGCCAAGAGGAGGAAGAAGGTGGTGGGGTCCACGTCAACGGTGATGGCTCAAAGTGGGTTGAAAACGGGGCAAGTGGCACAGTGCACACGTGGAGAGCAGTTGTTGGTGAACTAATGTGTATTGCTGACGTGGAATGCATTGCGACTTTGTAATTGTGGTTATCTGATTCTGAGATGAGTGTGGCGGTGGCAGGAAGTTATTATTATAAAAAATGAAAAATAATAACCCAAAAAGGGATGGACAGTGGCATAGTGGAAAAGAAAAATAGATTGGGATGCCGTCTCATTGCACAAGTGGGACTGATAAATCTTAAAGCAAAAGAAAAGAAAACACAGTTGGAAAAAGTAATTAGGGGTGGAGGTTTTGTTTGGGTTTGTGAATACAACTACTACAAGATTTGTTATTTTTTGGTTCAATGTTTATGAAATTTGTTAATTGGGTTGCAGAATTGAATCCTCTACTCTTTATTCCCCCAACTGGACACTCTGTTCCAAATGAATTATCGATCAACTATAAGTCCATAATTAAAAGAAAAAAAAAACCATACTAATTTATTAGATGATGGAATTGGTGCTATCTTTTTTAGAATTTGCATCTACTAATTAATGTAGAAGATAGCGTTATTTTAAATCTTCGGCAACTTTTAAAGCAACCATTAATTTTTATTTTTTTTTACCATTGAAGAATTCACACACAACAAAAAAAAATCCATTGAAGAATTCTTCATTTTTAATGTAATATTTGTTTATCAAAATCACGTTTTTCGTCTATATAATCCAAAATAAGATTTTTTTTTTTTAGAATTCGAACTTAATAATTTCATTTGGATAAACATAGCTTTGGTTAAACAATACAAACTTACTATTTCATATAAAATTTTGACAATAAAATCAAAATCAAAACAATGTGATGTTTTATGATTGATTTTTATATTATAAATTAAAGTTTTCATTTTTAACTAACTGTGAGTTAAAAATGAAAATTTTAATTTATATTGTTAAATCACGAGTTTTTCTATATCAAGTATTTAATGTTGGTTCATTAAAAAAAAAAAAAAACTTGTTAATAAAAGCATATAAATTTAATAAAACTGGATATTCTCACTCAAAAAGTCTTACTATAATTATTTTTTTAAATAAAAACTCTTGTAAGTTTGAAAATTAATTAAAATAAAGAAAGCAATATAATCCAAATTTATCTCAGTTGACGTTACTGGTCCCATAGCATTACTTAAGTTAGTTATTTTCGAAAACGGGAATTATCTTTGTTGATACTTATCTTCTTTATACTTATCTATTCCCAGAACTAATCACATACAATGCTCCATTTTGATAAGTAAAAGGTTTTACCCTTTATTTCTTTCATTTTTTTTACTAAACAAATGACAAAATAATCCTAGTATTTGTGCTGAATTGAAGTTACAGGCTGCAGGGAACTTACCTCAAGTCGGCACGCTAAGACTGGGATTTGAGTTTAATTTTGAATGCGCTGTATCTGTCTCTGTATGTATTAATTCAATCTTAAAATTCAAAATGTCTACGCAACGTTATCAGACAGCTTTGAAATAAAAAAATTAAGAAGAGAAAATTATAAGCTTCATTGCAAAAAAATCAAAGAGAGAAGAGGTTAATGTCAATTTCATTTGTGTTTCAAGACTAGTGTACATCTGTTCAGCCAAAGTTTGTTCTTAGGATGATCGAAAGGAATAGTATATATGTTCCATTATATATTTGCATATTTCGTTCTCTTTGCTTTCACATTTAGTATATATACTATGATATCTGTTCTTTGTTATAAAATTCACAAAACATATAATGAAAGTTCCGTGTCTTGCGTCTACCAATATATAAAGTTAATTTACGTGCTAAGATTGCTTCCTTCATATATAAAGTTATTCAAATTATGACATCTTGAACGATGTAGATACAATAATCTTATTTAGAGTACAAGGCACACCATTGTGCAGAAATATAAAAAAACAAGAGAGAATAGAAAATAACCATGCATGCATATTTGTAAATACATAGAAGGCAGTTAAGTTATGGAATGAATGGAAAAAAGTGGTGGTGGGTTAAGGACTTGAACAAATCCTTCTAGCATTTGCAAGACCATCCCCATTGTAGGTCTCATTTCAGGTTGCTCATGAATGCACCATATTGCTATTTTGACCCATTTTTGCAACCTATCATTGTCAGATAAGGCCTCCTCATCATTCTCTACAAGAACATCTATTCTCCCTTCCATATAGCAATCACAAGCCCAATCTGCCAGTATTGCCATCTCTTCTTCCCCAGAGGACTCCATCAACACACTTCTTCTGCAGCAAATAATTTCCAACAACATCACCCCATAGCTGTAAACATCCACTTTAACCGTCACAGGAACATTCTTGAACCATTCAGGAGCCACGTATCCTCGGGTTCCTCGGATCATGGTATTGGTTCTACTTTGGTCAGACAACAACAACTTGGCCAACCCAAAGTCAGATATTTTTGTATTGAAATGTTCATCTATGAGTATATTTTGAGGTTTAATATCACAATGAATGATAGGAGTGTCACACTCTTCGTGTAAGTACACCAACCCTCTTGCAATCCCCAAAGCAAATCCAACCCTTACATTCCAATTGGGTTTGGATTGTCCAAACAGGACGTCCGCAACAGTACCATTGCTCATGAACTCGTAAACCAATAGCCTATTGATTCCCTCGTCACAAAATCCAATTAACCTTACCAGATTTTTGTGGCAGGTTTTGCCAATGGCACTCAATTCAGCCCTGAATTCCTTCTCTCGTTGTTGTGCCAATCGGTCCAATCTCTTGACGGCAACCATGTTGTTACAAGAAGTTGATTCTAGTTGGCCTCTGTAAACAATGCCATAAGAACCCCTTCCTATTTCCTCATTAAAACCCCGTGTGGCCTTTTCCAATGTTTGATAAGTAAATGAATGCAAATTTGTTTCCAAAAGACTAACACTAGCAGCAGAAGCAGCAGCTGGTACAACCATTTTCAGTTTCGGCAGTTTCAAGAGAATAAACAAAGCAAGTGTAGCCAGGAGAATACCGTTAACAACAAGTGAGGCAATAAGTGATCCAATAAGAATTGGCTTAGCTCCACCATCTGGTTTCTTAGGGTCAAGTTCCCCGTTTTCACCAGGATAAATGTCAGGACTAACTCTTGTTTTGATATAGACAAAATGTTGATCACTAACATCGGTTTGTCTTCCGTTAGAAAGGGGCGATCTTTTCATCCAACAAGTGGTACCGCCGAGAATGGCCACAGCACACATGCAATCGTGGAAGCAAGATTGGCTGCATTCCTGTTGAGTGGATGGTTGCATCTTTTCATAATCTCCCCCAGGAAAATTGAAATTTCTAGATTCATGCATTTGATAGAGTTGTTCAGGGGGTGCTTGAACATCGGTTCCACAAGCGAGGGTGAAATTGGGTTGACATCCACCAAATCCATTAGTTGGATCAACCAGTGAATAGCCATAAAGGCATTGACAAGTAGGCCTATCGTTTTGAATGGAGCAGTAGCTATTATAGCCACAGGAACCGCTACCATACTCATTATATATTGCATTACAAATGTCATCAGGAACATACCTCACGATTTTCCACCCTGCACTAGTAATGTTCCTGGGATGAGCATAGTGCGTGAAAACTCCAGTGAAGTCGAGCGTTGCTCTGTAGTAATACTGGTCAGGATTGAGATCGAGATCCAAGCTACTACCCCATTTTGGACCTTGAAGTTGGGCTCTAGTTCCATTAGTGGTCTCTACATAGATATCCCCAGATTTATCGAACACTAATCGTGAAGCATTGCCAACTGCAGAGGCATTAATTGCATTGTAATAAGGGTTGTAACGCAGTTGAGAAGGCCACGCAAGGGGTCCCATGAAAACATTACCATCCTGAAAATAAAGTTGAAACCTTCCAGTTGTGTAATTGGTATCAGTGAATCGAGAGGTGAGCACGGCTCCGAGGTGGAGAGATTGGTTAGGCAACAAAGTGTCTGTGGGATTGTCGAAACTTTGCCACACATAATCAGAGCTGGCGTTTAGGAGAACGAAGTTGCCGGAGTCAAGCATAGCTCCTTCAGAAACAATATCCTTTGAATTTGCCATCCAAATGGAATCTCCTTGGGGATCTTTCAGCGCCAGCCCTTCTGATGTCATCTCTACCTTTGATCCCGTCGGTGCTGTGGCAAGTTTGTTGTCTTTTTTTGCACTCCAAACAACGGTCTTGTCGGGTATCTTGTCGTACCAGATGGCAACCATGAACACCTTCTTGGTCTTTGGGTCCGTATCATTATTGTTCAGATCACGAAACCCGAAAGCAAATTCACCCGAAGCTGAACGCCACACATCATTGTCATCTGGGGAAAGTCGCGAACCCAGATTGACGACGTTTGCAAAAGCTAAGGAAACATGATGAATATTAAAGATGAGTGTTACGAGTGTACCAACAACTAAAAGGAGATTTAAGGCAGCCATGTTTAATTACGAGATATTGATTGATGAAATGTCTAGTTTTATTATATATGTTCAAATGAATGAAGCCTCACTTCCTCCCTCCCTCCTTCCTGGAAAATACATGGAACTATGGAAGACGACCGAGACAAACAAGATGCCACGAAGAAAGAAGCTGCTGATGGAATTATAATTTTCTGCATCCTCAACAGTAGTAAGGTGAATCAGATCTTTTATCTGAACAAGCAACACAAACAACACGTTCGCATGGGAATGAATGACTTTTCATAATTTTGAATATTTTTTCTAAAATATTATAAAGTCCTAATCTTATTAAAATTTTAAAAGATTTTTTTAACAGATTTTTTTGATATAAACAAGTTTTAAAAATTTTTAAGATTTGATTGAAAACTAAAATGTTAAAAAATTTTTAAAAAGGCGATTAAGATTTTATAATTTAGATTTAATGGATTTAAAATATAGAATTTAAAATGATTTTATTTATTTATAAGATTTAAAAAGTGTTTATGTATTTATAGAAAAAAAAAATTCAAAACTACTAAATACAAGCTAACAAGACTATGGTTCATTGAATATAAACTAATCATAAGTCATCACGAACTAATAACGTATATAAATTTTAAATCAAAGTTAAAAATTATTAATGCATTTTGAGATATCTTTTTCACAAATTTTCATAAAGTAATAATGAAAAATAATAACAAAACATTAGTCAAAAATATAAAATGTTTCGTTTAATTCATAAATTCATAAAAATTCTAATTACAAATTTTTTTAAAAAAATATTAATTTTTTTTTATATTTTTAGAAAGTCTTAAAAATTCAGAAGATTTTATGAAAATAATTCTAATTCAATAAGTTGAAGTAGTCGAAACGTACGTCAAGCCATGATTTGCCCGCTTATACGACGCAAGACTTAAAAAAAAAAAAAGTCACGACTTACCGTTTCGTGTTGACAATGGAAAAAATATCTAGCAAATTATCTGAGGCGTGTTTTAACTTGGAGAAATGTTGAATCTACATCCATGCATTATGGATAGAAAGAAGACAAAACTGGGTGAAGTGGAAAAGTGAGTTTGTGTTTGTGATAACTTGAAAGTTTCTTCATGGCTGCCTCAACACTCCTTGTTCGTACACTTGTTTTTCTTCATGTTTCCTTAGCTTTTGGAAAAGTGGTCAATCTGGGTTCGCGACTTTCCCCAGATGGCAATGATGCGTGGCGTTCAGCTTCGGGTGAATTTGCTTTCGGGTTTCGCCAACTGAACAATAATGATACGGACACGAAGACCAAGAAGGTGTTCATGGTTGCCATCTGGTATGACAAGATACCCGACAAGACCGTTGTTTGGAGTGCAAAAAAGGACAACAAACTTGCCACAGCACTGTCGGGATCAAAGGTTGAGATGACATCAGAAGGGCTGGCGCTGAAAGATCCCCAAGGAGATTCCATTTGGATGGCAAATTCAAAGGATATTGTTTCTGAAGGAGCTATGCTTGACTCCGGCAACTTCGTTCTCCTAAACGCCAGCCCTGATTATGTGTGGCAAAGTTTCGACAATCCCACAGACACTTTGTTGCCTAACCAATCTCTCCACCTCGGAGCCGTGCTCACCTCTCGATTCACAGACACCAATTACACAACTGGAAGGTTTCAACTTTATTTTCAGGACGGTACCAACCATGTCTTGCTTAGCCCCCTTGCCTGGCCTTCTCAGTTGCGTTACAACTCTTACCATGCAATTGATGACTCAGGAAATGCTTCACAATTAGTGTTCAATAAATCTGGAGATATCTATGTAGAGACCACGATTGGGACCAGAATCCAACCAACATGGGGTAACTCAAATCTCGATCCCGACCAGTATTACTACAGAGCAACACTCGACTTCACTGGAGTTTTCACGCACTATGCTCATCCCAGGAACATTACCAGTGCAGGGTGGAAAATCGTGAGGTATGTTCCTGACAACATTTGTAATGCAATATTCAATGATTATGGTAGCGGTTCCTGTGGCTATAACAGCTACTGCTCCATGGAAAATGATAGGCCTACTTGCCAATGCCCTTATGGCTATTCACTGGTTGATCCAAGTAATGAATCTGGTGGATGCCAACCCAATTTCACTCTCGCTTGTGGAGCGGATGTTCAACCTCCGCCAGAAGAACTATATGAAATGCATGTAGCCAAAAATTTTAATTTTCCTTTGGGAGATTATGAAAAGATACAACCTTACACTTCACAGCAATGCCAACAATCATGCTTGCACGATTGCATGTGTGCTGTTGCCATTTTAGGCGGAGACATTTGTTGGATGAAGAGATTGCCCCTTTCTAACGGAAGATTGGTAGCAGAGAGTGATGGACATTCTGTTTATATCAAAACAAGACTTAGCCCTGGTGCAAATTGGGGGAAACTCCCTCCTGCTCCTACTCCCGATTCAAGGAAAGAAAATCGAGCTAAGCCAATTCTTTGGGGATCACTTATTGCTTCCCTTCTCGTTAACAGTATTCTCCTGGCAACGCTTGTTGCTTTGTTTATTCTCTTTAGGCCGAAAGTGAAAAAGGTTGTACAAGCTTCTAGTCTTTTGGAAACAAATTTGTATTTTTTTACTTTTGAAACATTGGAAAAAAGCACATGGGGTTTTAGGGAGGAAATAGGAAGGGGCTCTTTTGGCATTGTTTACAAAGGTCAACTACAAGAAGCACCTTCTTGTAACAACGTGGTTGCCGTCAAGAGATTGGACAGATTTGCACAAGAACGAGAGAAAGAATTCAGGACCGAACTCAGCTCCATTGGTAAAACCTGCCACAAAAATCTGGTTAGGTTGATTGGATTTTGTGACGAGGGAATCAATAGACTATTGGTTTACGAGTTCATGAGCAACGGCACTCTTGCAGACAACCTATTTGGACAATCCAAACCCAATTGGAATGCAAGGGTTGGATTTGCATTGGGGATTGCAAGGGGGTTGGTGTACTTACACGAGGAGTGTGACACTCCCATCATTCATTGTGATATTAAACCTCAAAATGTACTCATAGATGAACATTTCAATGCAAGGATCTCTGACTTTGGGTTGGCCAAGTTGTTGTTGTCTGACCGAAGTAGAACCAATACCATGATCCGTGGAACTCGTGGATATGTGGCTCCTGAATGGTTCAAGAATGTTCCTGTGACGGTTAAAGTGGATGTCTACAGCTTTGGGGTAATGTTATTGGAAATTATTTGCTGCAGAAAAAGTGTGTTGACGATGGAAGCCGGGGAAGAAGAAAAAACAATATTGACAGATTGGGCTTATGATTGTTGTGTGGAAAGGAGGTTACATGGTTTAGTGGAGAACGATAAGGAAGCATTGTCTGACATTGGCAGATTACAAAACTGGGTAAAGACAGCAATATGGTGCATTCAAGACCATCCTCAACTGAGGCCAACTATGGGGAAGGTCAACCAAATGCTCCAAGGTTTGGTTGAAGTTGCTGATCCACCATCGCCTTCTCCTGATATTTGATTTCTTCATCACTGCTCATCCTGCCCAATATATATATATATATATATGCGCGCGCGCGCATTCTTATTTCTCGTATATTTCCTGCATAAAAGCTATCTATCCTTGTACTCTAATTAAGTTATTATTGTTCCATGTCGTTCAAGATGTTGTTATCTTATTTGGAATCATTTTACGTAGGATGCAAGCTTAATTAGCACGAACAAATGTAGAATTCTTTCTCCCAATATTATATTGGACTAAGACTCCATTTATTAAACCAGATGAAATGGATAATTATCTTCCACATAGTGACGAATGACTGTGGCTCATAACTCATGAGTCATGGGCAAAATGGCTAAAGGTAGTTGTCTTATTTGCACTTCATCATCAACGTTCCGAATCTGATTTAGTCCAACTCAGTTTCACTCTTACACGTCACCATTAATTATGAATTATTGTTATCAATTTTTTAATTGTAATTGTAATATAAGATAAATTATTATTAATTTTTATGGTTTTCAATAATGTCATAAATTAATTTTAATTTATAACTAATAAAACAACAAATCTATTAACATATTTTGAATGATTTATTTTATTAATAACATGTGATAAATACAAAAAGTAATTAGATTTTGTATGAAAAAATATTACCAATATATTTTACGTATATGTAATTCTCATGCCTCAATTTGTTTGCCGGACACAGTTTATAATTGTAACTTCAGCACAATGTTTCTTTACTAAATAGCTATAAACTCTCAAAAACGAATCCCTCGTATTGATTTCCAATGTTTAATTCGATTTTCAAACTAATGTAGCAGCATTAAAAAAATGTAGCTCTATTATGTCATTACAGAACAATCAGTCACACTGGCAGCAATTCGCTTCTGTGGACTATCTTGATATCCCTAGGACCCCATGCAGATGTAATCCAGAATTGAGTAGTATATGCAAAAACTTATTCTATAGCGCTTCACATGATGGAAATAACTCGCTTTGCTTTGCAGATTTCTATCCAGATTTCTTACAGAAGGCAATGACATTGAAGTTGATAGATTCTGGATTTTTCTGGATCATGCTCTGTATTACTTTAGTTGCATCCTGGATAATTTGAATAATTAGTAATTTTAAAATTGAAAATAATTGAGTATCTTAGGTTATAATAAAGACAGATACATATGAAGCTCAGTAAACCCAGCAACTATAGAAACTTAGCCAGGCCATTTGATAACAATATAAAGAAACACTTTCTCCAGAACACAAGTCTTTACACAAAAAGATAATCATGGCCTTAACATGCAAAGATATTTACCTTTAACAAAGTACTCGGTGAAGATGAACCATGAGATATTGGTGCTGACTTTCTTCCATCAAGCTCATAAATTTCATCTGCATAAGAATTATGACACCATCGTGCGGAAATTAATACCAGATAAAATGCAAACCAAGTGAAGAAGGAAAAATGAAAAGAAATAAAATTACTGTGATATGCAGAATAAATTATCAATTATATTAGATAATTTACCATCCACACAGGAAAAGCATATGAAATGTGCATTTGCATTGTCTGATGCCTGCATTACAAATATTTGAAATAGAGAAATCATTGGTAAGATGAGAGACTGAATAAGATATATTTTAGCACAATATGGAGTTATTAATTATTTTAATTGCTTCTTCCAATTAAGAAAGGAACTACTTCTACCCCATTTTCTCAATAAATCCTCATGAACCATAGGTTACTATACCGGTTCCACCAATATATAACATAATTCCCAATACAGTGGTGCTTCAATCAATAAATTACCTCTGTCTCACCAGCAGTTGCTGCCACAGAATGAGCTACTTCCATTTCTGTGTCATTCTCAAGAAAGGTTGCACGCTGTATGATATAGAAATAGAAGTTAAAAAAAAATAAAAATTGAGCATTCCTTTTAGCTGATCAATAGTGTCACGCCTTCATGTATGAATATACTAGAAGTAGAAAGAAAGAAAGAAAGAAAGAAAAAGGTAAGGTGGGGAGGAATAACCTGCGATGGATCCATGCTTGCAGTAGATTTAAAAAATTTATCAAAGAACGACCCATCAACTGACAAAAAAAGGCAAAGACTAATTACATGAGAAACAATGGTTGAATTGAATGCACTAAAAATATCAACAGAGGTTGAAAAATTACCGAGCTTGACTTCAGAAGTCAAGTTGCCAAGTGCATGAAGCAGTCCAATTGTCCCACAAGCATTTCCCACGGTTTGCTTCATAAAATACACTTTGCTGTTATATTCCTGCGCCAGAACACCACAGCATAGAGTTCACCAACTAATGTTCAATGATATATATGCTACCCAATAAGTCATGAGAGCTAAAAATACATAATTGTCAGACAAAATATGCAATTTTTATTATGAAAAGATTATATTTACAACAATATATTTATCATCCACTCACCTTATTTTCATTGTCCCGCTGCAACCTCTCTTCTTCAGTCTAATAACAGTAAAAAAAAAAAAAGTTAGACAAAATCCGTAAAACATAAAAGTGACACACGTATGGAAAATGAAGAAAAAAGAAAAAAACCTGAGTGGTTATGGGATAGAGAAAAAGCACGGCGAGAACGGGCTTTGGAACCATTTCCAGAAGCTCTTCGTCTAAGCCGTAAACGTCACAGCATTCAGCCTGATTCTCTGGAAGCCCAAGCCCCCAAAGGAACTGCAAATCACCCAAACAAACATTAATCCCAAAATCTGTAAATGATTCATGATTAAGATTAGAATCCCAATCACATTAAGGAAAACAAAAACGTTGGCATTGGCAATAATAATGGTAGGATCCAAAGAGATGAGAGAGAACCTGATTCATGATATCAGGATTTGCTTCGAGCGGAAGCCACCTTTTTATTTTAGCTGAAGCCATTGCTTTCCTTTCGCTTCGCTTCTTCCTGCTCCTCCTCCTACGCACTATCTACATTTTATAGTCTTGCGCTGGGCCCATTGGTCTATATCAATCAGGCCCACCACTTTCGTCAACCAAATCTAGCCCATTTATTAGCATGTCATGTAAAGCCAATTCAACAAGTTGATCACAATTATTAAGTAATTAACAAAAAGTTTTTTTTAAAACATTTTATTGATTTGGGAGTTGGGACTCTTTCTGCCGTGTGACCTGGAAATTTCTGGTTCAGTGCTATGTTACAAATCCTTTTATAATAATTACATTCTAAAAATTATATCAGCAATAATTTCTAGTTGATAATAGTATAAATTGTTTATACTAATGGTGAATCCAAACTAAGCTCATTTTATAATTTAAAATAAACAATAATAAATTAAAACTAAACTGCTAGCGGATCCAAAAATAATTTTCCCCTTATGATTTTGGTATAAACCGATCTGATGGTTAAGGAATTCAATAATAGAATGGAAATCATACACAATGCAATTAAAATGTTTTTTGATCCAGTGATCTTACAAGCAAAAATTGTTTGCTGTGTTAAAGTAGAAAATAGAAAATAGAAATAATATCCTCTCAAAGTCTACGAACCCAGCGTTCAAGCCTAAGTTGTTTCATAGCAGGTCCAACATCAGGTTTACGTTTCTGAGGGCATTGCCATTTCCCTGTTATTCCCACGACATTATATTGTTGAAGATTTGTTGCTTCTGTTAATGCCTTTCTCTTTGTTGAACGCTCTAATAATATCTTTTCTGATTTCTTCCAAGAATTTTCATCACTTCCTCCGGTGCAGCATCTGTTCTTCCTTGTTGTCACAAAACCATCATTCTCTTTATTGCTTGTACAAGTTGAACTTCTTGTTGAGAAGGTTTTAGCTAAACTTGCAGCACTCAAGTCAAGCTTGTTGTCATGTTGGATTTCAGCTTTTGATTTTGATTCAATGGAATCATTCTTTTGTAGCAGCTTTGGAGGTCTCACTGAACTTCTATCATTGTCCAGTGACTTTGGATGTCCCTCTCGATCACAGCCGGGACTTTTGTGATTAAGGTTCAATGTCTCCTTGTACTTGCTTGGACCAAGATTATGTTGCAGTGTCTTATCTTGCATGCATGGCTGCAAAATCTTTTCCAGATGACAAGTATCAACAGTAGTTGAATTTTTCTTCATTTCTGCACTATCATCGCCCTGTGATTTCAACAGCGGAGAAAAACAGTGAACACAGGTGTCTGGGAGCAAATTATTGGACCCATTCATGTTATTTAGAGATATATATTAACCCAACTTCCTTTCACTACCAAAATAAATCCATAAAATTACGATTAGTAATTAAAATTCTTCCTATTAATGTAGACTTCGCCTAACAAAATATGGAATTACAAGTATAAGTTATGATGATTTGTAAGTAATAGAAATTGATGTATACCACAGGTGCATTATTACCGTCAGTATGATATATCATACTATTAACACGTCTTTATAATGTTTAAACAAACAATTAGCATAAGGAAAAAATTCTGTGTTTGAAGATTTCACTAAGGAAACAGTACCTATTCATCAGCTAGTGAAGCATTCTACTTCGAAGTGCAATTGAGCATAAACGTTTTTGGGCATACATTAATTCAGTCTTATATAGTGTAATCAGATACTAAAAACATGTAATTTCATTAAGTAAATATGTGTTATTTACCAGGATGATTATCAAAAAAAAGGTTTTAATAGAGAAATCAAGAATGAGTATTGAGTAACCTGCATTAAGGCTGCTTTTGCTTTACCTTTGTGTTTTTATTAGAAGAGTCATTGTGCTCAACACACTCTTCCGGGAGGACATTATCAGACCTGCTTTCATTTTCTTTCAAAACTTCAAAATCAAGCCTCTCCTTCCTACACTCATTCTCTTCAGGAACTTCATCTCTAAAAAGATTACTTGTATCAAACTCGGGTGACTCGTAAACATAGCTCGAAAACCAGTTTCTTATGTCTGGAGGCTCTGAATTGGAAAAATAAAACAAAAACAACACACAAAACTGAAATAATTGAGTATGTAGGACTGCAGAGAAGTTCTCTTGGCAACCAAATCATTGCTACATTTAACAATAGAAATTCTAAAAGTCACATGGCAAAGTACAAACCAGAAAGGAGTGAGCATGAGCTGAATGCCTCAGGATTCTGTAAGAAGCAAAAATTCAAAAAATAAAAATCAGATTTAAAATTCTTAAATCTCCATCTATAAAAACCTTAAAAAATATTATAACCCATAAATACCAATAGGCTGAATTTCTTTCTACCCTCAATTCAAAATTGAAAAATTGAGTAGAAGCTTCACCTTATTCAAGCACTGGTCTTCGTTATGATTATCCTCTTCAGCACAAGTTCTGCTACATTGGACTACCTTCTCTCCGGCAACCCCTTCAAGTTGAACCCTAACATTTTCTTCTTCTTCTTCTTCTTCTTCTTCACCATCTCTGTGGGTTTCTTCTTCCGCGAAAACAGAATCTTCGACACTAAAATTCGAATCAGGACTGAGTGATCGATATTCATAGCTTGAGAACCAATTCCCAACATCAGGAGGCTCTGAGAGACATACCCACAAAACGCAGAGATCAAAAGGAGGTACCTTTGAAGGTTTGGGAGCTTTGCTATTTAAATATTTAAAGTTTTGATAAGTAATTGATACGAACCAGAAGGGCACGAAAACGAGGACCACGAACTGGGAACCTAAAAAGAAAAGGGAAAAAAAGTCACAAGCTTTTCCAGCACTTTCTGAGCAGCCAGACAGGGAAAAAGAAAATGAGAAAAAGGATTGGAGATGGGGCAAGTAGGAAAATTGGTACCTGGGATTGGGAATTGATGCCCTGAGCCTGAAGGTTTGGGATCGAATCCATCAAAATGCATACAACGAAAGGAGCTACGACCAGACAAGACAAGAAAGAAAAATGGTTGGCATTACTAGCTTTGCCAATTTATCACTCAGAACTTTTTATGATGTCTGTCAAATTTTTAAAATTTCGCGGCGCGGGATTGGCATTTGGCGCCACCTCTTTTAAGGCGCGTTTCGATTATTATGTTGTGAGTCTCTCTCTGTATTCCATTCTTTTTTCCTTCCTTTTTGAAAACAACAATCGTTTTAGAACTGAAACCTTTGTTTCAAGATATTTAATTTTATTTTTAAGAATAATATTTCTAGATATAACATGCCTGTGGTTGTTTAAAAAAATATGTTTGGTTAATAACACTTCCTACGATAACATGAGAATAGCACCGGAAAGAGACAAATACAATTTGATAGAATTATCCTGTTAAAATTTTATATGTAATAAAACTTCAGTACTATATACATTTTTATAATTATATGAAAAAAATATATCTGTTAGACAAGAGATTCAGAAGTAAAATTACTGTGAGGGAATACCCTAAATTTCAATCTCAATACATTGGGAGAGGCCAATACAATGCGGGGGGGAAGACAGTATATTCTTGTTGTTGAGTCAGATTCCTTCTGGTCTTTAATTTTTGCTAGTACCCAATCCCTCATTTCTGTAACTATCTAATACTATGCTACAGTTGTTCATTGTACCGGCATCAAGAAGACCATGATTCCAAAGTTTGATCATGAATAACCTCCAACACCTGCATCAAAGGATATTTAATTTTCCAAAATAAATAGAAAAGATGAACTATGAACTATGAAGCAAAAGTTTATCAACTAAAGTACTACAAGTGGGTGATCAGACGTCACAAAAAGACTAAAGTACTCTTGTTATATAATAATTAACTAAATCGTCACTTTCATGATATCAAGGACAGTAATCACATGTAATACTTTGATCATTCAGCATGATTCCTTTTAGTAGGAAAAAACTCCATGAAATTAGAGAAATATCAATGGAAGATAAGAGTACCAAAATAAAGCTGGAGATGAGATTAGCTCTTTTCCATGAAGCTTGGAAAATGCCTCACAGGCCCACGGAACATGACCATCTGCCAGCACCCTGCCACAGTAAAAAACCTGTGTAACTAACAAGAATCATGCACATGAAACAGAACGTTGATTTTATTTATCATGTAACACCTAACAAGCAAACTAGCGGTGCTAATGTGGGGAAAAGAAAACTAAAGAAAGATTAAATTAGACACCTTTGCTTCCTCATAAAAGAGTTCCAGAGATGCATGAGCTGTTTTTCATCTTTGGAAACATCCACAAAATCATCAAGCATCTGCAACATTACAGTTCAACATTAAATTATCGTGCATAATATAAGTTTGTTGCACTGTAAATATCCAATAGTAAAGTGCACAAGATCTAGAGGAGCAACTAGAGTAGGGAAGGACCAAACTGAAAATGGGAATTTTTTTTTAAGACGTGAAAAAGAAGAGCATAATGTCAGTAAAATTTTACTTGCCAATTAAGTGCTATTCTAAATTTAATCATGTTCCTGTTCTTTAAAAGATGTGCCCGGAAGTAACAAATCCAAATGCATTATTTTGACAGACAAAAGAGACAAAAGTGAAAAAGAAAAAAAGAATTTGAAAGGCTTTCAAGCTTACCCTTCTATCTTCAAGATCTGCAATGTCGTCATCCACTTCATCTTCACTATCACGGTCTGTTAACACTTGTTCTAGTGCCATAGCCTTCAATTAACACAAACGAAAAAGTGAGATGGACTGACCGAATTGCATGAGGATTAGCAGTCTAGTTCCAAATCTAAGCATGATTGATAGCTGTTTAACATAAAAATCAAAGGTGTCTATATTTAACAAAACACAAAAGCCTGTGATTCACTTGCAGCAATTAACATATACATAAAATATTCCCTACATCAAGCAGATTATGAAGCACATATGCAAATAAAAAATTTCAGAGATCTAAAATAACTAATCACCTGGACTCTGTGCGAGTGAAAGAACAGTCTCTTCTGCAGAAGCATTCGGCTGGGGAAACAATTTTGAATTAAAAAATTGAATCAAAATCCCCAAATCAGGATATTCATGGGAAAGATTAAAAAAAAAAAAGAAAAAAGGGTCATGGGTATTACACACTCCTCTCAAATTAATCAATTCATGGTGATACAAAGTTTAAAAACATTATATGATGTAGGACCCACACGATTTTATGATTTTCAATAAATTTCAACCAGTAAGTGTGTTAAAAAAAAAGTGTTTGAGAGAAAGTTCCTAGCATTTTTTAATGAAGAACTCAAAAATAGTGGAGTCTTAATTTAGAACTGAAGTTTTATATTTTCAAAAATCAAAGATAAGAAGCAAAAAGGTTTTATGAACATACTTTCTTGAGTCTGATCGATCCATGCTTAACTTCTTTGTTTTAGCAGGCAGAGCATGATCACTTTTACATATTGATTTACTACACTCAGGGTCTACAGAAGATTGGGGCATGGCAATTGAGACACCTGGAATGTTGAAACTGGATTCAACATGCTCCAGGTCATCCATGGTGCCAGGATGATCAGGACCAAATTTCCCTTCATCATTTCTTCCACTGGGAAAAGTCTTCTCATTACCAGATGTTCTAGACACGTTCTCCACTTTGCAGGATAGGATGTCTACAAATAATTTTAGAATTTCAGTCCATCCCACAGAATATATAAACCAGAGAATTATATAGACATTACTCGTAATTAACAAACCGGGAAAAAGTATGTATTTGCCCCTCCCCCTATATACTCCAGTAAAAATAATCCATCAATTGGCACCCTTTTATTTTGAAAGGGAGTTTTCCAGGGCATGAAGCACTTTGTGCATCCATTCCAAGGGTATTTGTGTGTGTTGGATAAATGAGAACACATCAAAAGAGCAGAAACAAACACAAGGATCAGTAGTCATCCTAACAGCAACAGAAAAAAAAGGGTGAAATACACTTTACCTCCTTAAAGTTTTTGTCCTAATCAATTTTAGCATATCATCTATCAAGAAATTAAAGTTTGCCCCCCTCATGTATCAGAATTACATATTACCCTTCAAACCCATGAAGATTCAAGAAAATTATAGCTGTTAAAACTGATAAAGAGGAGATTTTCCTCTGCCACATTTATTTTCTTTGCCACAAATACAGTATTAGCATAGTCTTCTCTGTTTTATAGTCTAGGACCAAAATTTATTGCATCTCCCACTTATCTTTTTTTACGATTAATTCACAGAAAAAAAAACTCTCTTCTACTGGCCTGTTTTAAACAAATCTCAATGCATTTTGGTGAATTTTGTGTGCTTTAGGCAAAAGAAATCATTAAATGTATATAAATATTGTTTCAAATTATAGTCACAACAGGCATCAAAATACAATTCCTACCATTATCTTTTTGTAGAAACCCATTCTGTATGCCTTCTGGTGAGTTCAACTCCAGGAATTTAACATTGATGCGCTTTTCATTTTGAACAGAGTCCTTTCGTCTACGTTTTTGAGGTCTTGAACTGTACAGTTTGTTGTAATTGAATAATTTAAAGTTGGTAATCTTGCTCAAAATTATATGAATTAGTTAGTGACTGCTTTAAATAAATATACACAACCAACCAGAAGAAGAAGGTTTGCGATTGTGGAATTACTCCATCAGAACCATTCTGCATGCAGATAGATAGGTGTTAAGAAAATAAATAATATAAACAAATCCATACATATCAAATGAAGAAGGGAATTCAAATAAAATATTCTTTCAGAAAAGGATTTTCATCTCTCAATCTCATTAAAAATACAGACACATGCAAGACAATTTTTCTGTTAAATATTGCCAGGTCATTTGGACAATTTGCTGGGGGAAAAAGTAGATTAGACAAACATGATCTGCATCTGCATCTGATCCAAGCATAAGATGTAGATCCAATATATTAAAGTCAGATTAATTGGTTACTGCACTATGGCAGTACAATAACATAGTGCACAATCGCACATAGATGTTACTTAAATGTGTGACCCATTTTACCAACATAACCTCAACAGCTCCAATCAAGCTAAGCAATCCAACAGCACTTTTCCTGGTTATCACCACAGAGACCATGTTCAATAGGACAAACATTTTATGAATCCATCAGAAAGTGAAGACCTCAGTCAAGTCTATTCTATTTGAGAAAAACAACAGTGTATCATTGAGCTAGATCTCAACGAGGTTTTTTTTGTTAATAGTACCAAATGAGATACTTTTGATTATTAGAACAACAGAATCTTTTGTAAACAATTTACAATTTCTAAGCAAAATTAATAATTTGTGAATTTACTATAAATCAAAATTGAACAAGGTTCTGACCTCTGATCTCAATATATCAACTTTTACAGAGACATTTACTGCTTGGTAATCTTCAGTAACCTACAAAATAGAACAAGGATAAATTAAAAGCCATTCAGAAGGATCAATATGTTTAAGCTTACTTTTAGTTACAACTGCTAACCCAGAACTCAAAGTTGAATAGATCATGTGATGAACAAAGATGATATCGCAAACCCTGCACAAATATAATGAGATTGATAAAATTGCCAAAGAGAACACTAGCAATAATTAGTAAATGGGACATGATATTAGCTATGATTATGTAAAACTTTTCAACGGAAAGTTCATGTGATTTATAGTAAAATTTTGAACATAATAAATAGCCAAAACAAAGTGTGGAAAACAATAAGGCATCATTAATTTGTCCTGTTAGATTCTAGCTCAAATTAAGAAAATATTTTCTACCAAAGAAAAAGCATATTGAGAATTGCAAACAATATTAACATTCCCATGTATATCCAATCAATATTTACATATTAAATTTTTGGCTAAATTGCAATTTTGATCCCCTAGTTTCCTAAAATCATAATTTTGATCCCTTAGTTTTTAATTGTAACATTTGGCCCCTCTAATTTTAAAAATTGACGATTTTGGTCCCCCGATCTATTATTAACTGAATAATTATGATTAATAGAGTTATTAAGTTAATTAAAAATTATTTAAAAAATTTAATCATCTTTTACACAAAGAAAAAATTAAAAAAATAAATAAAACAAATCATTTTTAACATTAAAAAAATCGTTGATTACCAATCATTAAAAATATTATTTTTAATATTAAAAAAATTAAAAAAAAAGTTTTTAAAAAAACCACTATTAATCACTTTTAATAATTAAATTTTTTTAGTTAATTTATAATTAACTTAATAACTCTATTAATAAGAATTATTAGTTAATAATCGACTAGGGAAAAAAAATTGTCAGTTTTTAATACTAAATGGATCAAATGTTATAATTAAAAACTACAAGACCAAAATCATGGATTTCAAAAAATAAATGGATCAAAATTGCAATTAAACCTAAATTTTTTATCACCTCAAAACAATCATTACACTGTCAATCAACCACAACTCACTGTTTTAATTACGTTTGAAATAATTTTATAAAAGTCAAATGACTTGCCATAAATAAAGGGTTGTGATTGATTAATGATGTTCAATATATTTTTCATGACTGATGGTTTTCGGAGTTTTCACTTAACTTCTAAAACAGAGAAAAGTGACAACAATCCTCCTAATTATTAAATTATGAATGGATTATAAAGTACAACTCACACACAGTACAACTCACACACAGTACTTCTAAGCACAATAAAAGTACAACTCACACATAGTACATACCTTAAAGCTTCCACACTGCATCAAGCAAAACGGACAAGAAAAGTCTTCAGTCACTGCATTTGAAAAGAGATTGGAAACGTATCAGTGTCGTCAAAATCCTCTTTTCAAATAAATAAATAAAAACTGTTCAAAGAAAGGAGAATAACAAAAAACAGAGCACCAAAAAACAAAGAAAAATGAAAAATGTCATCTCAAGATAGCAGCATTGTCAAAATCTTATTAGTCCAAATTGTAGGCAGATGCAATTCTGCTCTCAAATTTTCCAGCCATAAACAAATGATAAAATGTTGACAACTAGCTTGAAACTTTGATTACTCTTCAAAAAACCTAGTATAGGCCAGCAATAGCAAGATGCAATGTTGAACCTAGTTATTGATAATATGCTGTACCTTCAGTCTTTCGAAGCATGTTGTAGCGGTCCCTATAATTGAAAATCACAATTCCTGCTCTCAACCTATAAAACAAAAAGCACCCCGCATATTTTCCATTACCAGTACCACCCAATTCAAAAAAAGAATATGAAGTTATTATTCATTAATTATCCTTTTACGAAAAAGGATAAACATCAATGTGAGATGATGTATTAAATTAATCCATGAATAATTAATATCCAGCAGCACAACTATTTAAAGTACCTTGAGTGATCACATTAGCAGCATGGCAATAGCATAAACAGTAGTGTAGTTTAACAAATGGGGTCATGAAACTAAACATTAATGAAATGATACCAATATACTGTAATTGGAAGGAATATTTACCTCCTTTTACGCCTTGCTCTTATTTTATATCGCAAACATCTCCCAAGAAAAGAAGGCTGCAAGAGAAATCAATTATAAAGTTTAATCAAGCTTTGAATTTTTTTTCTGAAAACAAATGTTGGAATCTAAGTTAATTTCAAGAACAACTTTCAAATGTGGAGGAGGTGCGTTCAACAACAAATATAAGACCATTTTATGTGTTAAAAAGTATCAGAAAAATCGTACATCCGTATCTCCCTTGGAAATTCAATTGAATTCTTAGCAAGCACAATTCACAACAATTAAAACTATAAACCAGAGCCTGCAAATTGCAATTTCTAACATGCCAAAAATAAAAGAAGAAGAAAACACAGACACACACGCACAGGATAGTAAACGGTTCTGGCCTCATTTGAAACCTTCTAATTATCTAAAATAGGAGAGTAAATTGAAGATTTGAACAATCACAACACGTACAGCACAAATTCAATTCAGCAGGAAAAGAAGCATTTATTATATTACATTTTGAAGAGTGCGGCGGTAGAGAATATTGTACAGTTCAACAGGCTTGCAATAAACCAAAAGGCTCTCATCAGCTGCAGTTTCTTCTTCACCGGCATGGTGTACCGGAGAATTTTGCCGGCACATGTTGTCCGTCCTTAATAAGCTTCAACCTGCACAACACGAGAGATCCACTTTATACACAGATACGCTTGCAATCTCAAACGAATACACCAAAGTTTATCACAGTTAACAAAGGTTATTGCATTTATAATTTGAAAGTGAAATGAAGAGAGAGTGAAAGAAGATTACGAGAGTGATAGACGGAGACAAAACGGCGAGGAGACGTTCGGCGGCGGCGGCGGCGGCGACGCCAGCGACGATGAGATCTGGCGGAGGAGAAGGGAGGAGTTTAGCACCGTCAAGTCAACTCCGTCCACCACGCAACGTAAGAATAGGCCTACGCTTCTTCTTCGCAAAACAAAAATGGCCCATCCATACTACTAGCCCAACTCATTTTATAACCTACCAAAAATCATCAATGAAACGATCAAAGTATGGACGGATTTTACGGTATATAAGTAAATAAGTAAAGAATTCTCTTGTAAATTTATTTTAAATTATTGAATTTGATTACTTTTAAATCAATGGTTCATGTAAGAAATTTTTTATTTTTTTTTAGAGAAAATAGTGATATAATAGGGATGTAAAATAATTTTTCAGTATATGTTAATTACAACTCTCCATTAATGATAAGTTAATTGATTTTTATAAAATTATTTTACAATAATAATGTATTGTACTCTCATTTTTTATATTACTTTTCCACTTCTTTTCCAGATTTACCATTTTCTTCTTCTCTTTACCATTACTGCATCCTTGGTTAATAAATTTTCATATTAATTAGTAATTGTTTTATATTTGCTTATGGCATTGTGTTGTTGGAGCTTCAATGGTACTTCAAATCTTAAGATTATGTGAAATAATTCAATTAAAGAGTTGTTGATAGATATAACATTTGTCTACTTACATCTCATTCAAAAGAATATATGGATAACTAATTACACAATAAAAAAAAATGGGGAAGAATTTATGAAAATAATGTTCAAATTTTTAGATAATTGTTTTTCAACTATATTACATCCAAAGAGTTTCTCAATAATGTCGTTTCAAATATCAAAAAATTGCTTGTTTTTATAAAGAAAAATAATCAAATTCATGAAATAAAAAGAAAAAAAAACTAGATTACAAATCAAAATGCAGGCTTTATTCTTGATTTGGATCTTGATGACCATTTGGATTTGGATTTGGATTTGGATCTTGAAAAAATTATATGTGATGCATGATGACACAGAGTATGAACCCTTTTCTCTCTTGTGCTTAGGTTTTTCTCTTTTGTAGTTGAAGGTGAAGTTGTTGTCAACGACAACGTAATCATTGTCAGAATGTTATGGTCGTTTGGATTTGTGCAGTGATGATGTATCCATCGTCGTTGAGATATATTTTTTACAAACGATTTGTACTTTTATCAAGAGAGATAATGGTGAACGAAGAAAGGTAAGAAAAAAAATAAAAAATAAAATTTAAGCCATTAAATAAAAATTAAAAAATATTTAACACTTGAAATAAAACGACAAAATTGTATATATGCTGTGTCAAAGTTATATGAGAGCATTCACATTAGTATAAGTAATTTGAGTTGTTTTCCATGAGACTCATATTACACATAATACATAACTCATTTTTATTCTACTCAACTCAATACAAATACCATTAACCTCTAAATTTCTTTAATTGTACAACTTTTTAAAAATTATTTCAAATAAATTTTACAAAACAAACTTAAATCATTATTTTTTTTTAGAAGAATCATTATAATTTTTTAATAACTTATTTTTGCAAACTATAAATATGTAAAATATTTTTTGATGCAATAAAAAAAAATATACATGATAAATAAAATATATTTATTCAAAAATGATAAAATTCATTAATCTCACACAAATAACGAAACATAGAAGATATTAATTTAAATATTAAAAGTTACATGATTAAAATAATAATCAATTTGGTTAATTATCGCATTTAAAATACTCCAAAATATATTTTACTAAGTTAACGACGATGACTCTAATTACGAACCTTTTCATTTCCTTGCAACACCTTTAATCACTCAAATTCTTTCATGGTACAAATTTTTCAATAAATTTTACACAACAAACTTGAATTATTATCTTTTAAAAAATCATTATATTTTTTTAATAAATTATTTTTGCAAACTACTATTATGTAAACAAATTAAGCAAAAATTTGAGAATTTTTTAGAGTAAAAATAATAAAAATTTGAAATTTTTGGTGTAAAAAGATGACTAATTTATTACCTATCTATATAAAAAAAAATTATAGTTGCCCAAGCTAAAGTTGTAACAGAAACTTTTTTAAAATTTTAATAATATAATATTGTTTTTTATTATTTTTTATTGGTAAAAATATGAAAATAATGTTACTTGAAGAAGGACCTGACATCACATGCACCACAAATACTTTATCCAAACATCAGTTGCTTACGAAGCAAATTTCTCCATTTTAGTGCTTCCCAATCCATGCGTTAACAGTGATGATGCTCTAAGAAGTTTATTTCAAAGTTCAAAGTTCTAACTCAATTTCATATTTTGTGCCCATGATATGATGATGTTAACATTGCAAAATTTGCGTAGAAATACAGGACCTGTGATGTCAGTTGTGATTACTATCAAGCTTTTAACGGCTATTATTTGTTGATGAAATTGTTTCCATGGTCACCGATTGCTCTGAGCTGTTGACACTAACAACATGTGTGTGTTTGGATTGTTGTTGGAAGAAGAGAAAGCGGATATTCACAATTTCCTACGCACAAAAAGTAGAAGGAAGATTCCCCTTTCATTGGTTAAGTATTCATTCACATCAACTTCAGTTTTTTTACAACACAAATCCTTGATTAGTCTGAGTTCTACAAGAAGATTCTTATATCATTTATTCTTATGTTTAATTTGCTGTAGTTAATTGTTATCCTCGTTACTATGTATGTTACTTACCATATATATCATTCTAATGCATAGAAATGACACTCGTATTAGATAGTAATTGGGATATGCTGCAGTGAGTGAGTATACTAGTTCAGTAGTAGAACTTGGAATTGGTTGTTCAATATGCTTGTTGGAAAAATAAAGATTTTACTCGTGACATTCATTATTTGTCTATAGCTTATGTGTTTTTAGGAAAAATATATTTCGTTTTGTGGTGAAACTTGAAAGATGTAGTATTTTAATTATGTAGATGTAGTGTAATGTTGAAAAAAACGAAAATTGTTTAAATACAAAGACGAAATGAAAAAAAATGAAAAAAATAAAATAAAAAACAGCACAGGGATTAAAAAAACATTTTATTGTTTAAATATTCTAAGATCGAATGGAAGAAAAAAGTGGAATGATAAATGAATGGCAATGAATGACAAATTATTATCCTTATTTTAAAATATTAATATTTTATTTTTATACCTAAAATAAAGTAAATAATTATTTGATCCCACTACTCTTCATGAGTGTGGGTGACAATGCATGGTCTTGGCCATAAGCTTGATATATGGTGATCAAGTGCTGAATCGCCAATTTAACACATTTTTATGTTTTGGGTAGACACAATCTCAAACCTGAGAAGAATTCTATACTATCACAACAGTACGAGACAGGCACTTATAAGTTATAACTGGATGCAACAACAACAAAGTGTAACATGTGCAAATAAAGACACGACATCTTTTTATTTTTGGTGTACGTGGAGTGGAACGGTGTTTGGTGTGGATGCAGCCAGCAGCTTAGTGTGCTTTGCACTGTTATAATGGGACCCAAATATGGGTGCCAAATGGAGTACATGATCACAACTTAAAAAGGTGTAGGCTTTTTATTTTATTCATCGGATTTGAACAAAACAAATGAATAATGAGTAATCATATATAGGATATTGGGTATGTGGCGAGAAAGAGGTATTGACAAAACAAGCAATTTTAAATAACATGCTTACAAAATGTTAAATTGGTGTGATGAATACGATATATGTACACCCTTTTTCAATTCCTGTATATGATGCGACTTGCTCCCCGCGTTTTCAAAAGATCTCATATCTCAAACAAAATACATGTCCCATAAGTTGACTTTTGATATTTTAATCAGAGGTTATTCTCCATCCGCTTCACATTTACCCCAAATAAACTATAATTGAATACATCAAGTGGCACAAACTCATAGTAGAATCTTATTAGTATAATTTAACTTGCAATGTGAACATTTTTCCTTGATCCGTACCCAACCGAATGTGGATACACGGTGTTTGACATTTAAACATAATATTCTCTTCCGCGGCATATCAACAACACAATTTTAATTTTGTCCACGAAAACGACAAAAATTAGTGCAAGCATATTTTATTTACTTTCTTATATTTAAGCAATACCACATGCATATAAACAACTTACATGTGTTTATCGATGTATAATTATTAACGCAAGCCATGTTATTTATGTAAACTTAAACAAACCATTTTTCTTTTCCTTCACTGACACTCCATACTTTTTTCTTTTCATAAGAAAAGTACACTTGTTACCATAGACGCGCTAGGCGCGTATCTACTTCTTTGGCCCCATATGATATGACTTAAATTTTTTTGTATTTTTCATAGTAGTCATTTATTTCAATTTTATATCAGTTATTCCTATTAATAGAGTAATTTGAAATTTTATTATATATTTTTAGGAAATTAAATATAAAGAGAAAGCTGATAAAAATTAACATGCATTTTCTATTAATTAATGGTGTTAAATAAGTGTAAATAATTAGTAACTCTTACATTTTTTTTGTATTTTTCATAGTAGTCGTTTATTTTTCCTTTCCTCTATAAGAAAATACTAGAATAGTAACTGTGTTATGCACAGGAATGAGAACAAAGAATGAGAGGGAATAAAAGAAAGGAAGAAAAATAATGGACCTGTGTTGCATAAAATGTCAACGCTTGTAAATGTAAATTGGTGATTGGATAGATTTATAAGTAGAGATATGGCTTATTCATTAGAAGTTAAATTGTATGTGCCAAACCATAGAATAAATATATCGTGTAAAAGATTTGGAATGATTTTTTTTTTTTTTAAGGAACGAGAGATGAAATAGTTATAGTATCGTTTAAAATGCATTTGCTTTTATACTCTTGGCTTTATATATGTCGTACAAAAGCTACTGTTCACAGCCTAATATTTTTTGTTTGATACTACCTTTAATAACGTGTGCAATATCACCTCAAAAAACTAAAAGGAAAAAATGCATTAACAGATCAATACACTGTGAAAAACAAATCAAACGCACGCAATGTGAAGAGACAGAAAATTAGGGTAGTGAGACAATAAAAACAGAAACCTGAAAAATGATAAATGTGAAGACAACAACGACTAAAGTGATAAATAAAACTTATTGGTTCGACAAATTGTGTAAAATAAAACTCACATTTCAATAAGAAAAAATAATATTGGTTCCATGTTAAGTTATTATATGTGTTTGAAATAATTTCGTGGATATTTTTAATAAATTATTAAGAGTTTGACAGTATCATATCTGGCTATTGGCACAATAGTTTGCTCAGCAAACTGTATAAAAATTATTGTAAGAGTTGTGTTGAATTCTAAAGCAAGAATGATTATCTTTTTATACTTAAGCAAGATCACGTGCATGTGTTTGTCGATATGTAATTATCAATGGAGATCAATATATATATAAACCTCTAACCTGTTTGTCGTGTTTTATAAACAAACTAAGTAATTTATTTCTCCCTATTGACAGGCTCGAAAATCTTTATTTCTTTCATAGAAATTATATAAAAGGACTATAACCATAGACACGCTAGTCGCGCTTCTACTTTTTTATGTTTTAACTTTTCAATGTTTCAACTCTCGAGTGAAAGAAGAAAGGATAAGACCCGTATTCCGTAAGGTTGATATGTGAATAGAAAACTAATAAAAATTATATAATTCAAATTCATACATGTTATTTAAAAGAATGTGATTTTTTTTCTAAAGATAATATTTTATTTTTCTTCTTTTTCATGTATAAAGTGAGAACGAGAGCATATCTCCCCAATTAAAACATACATCAAAATAAATTAATCTTTATTTTTTTGTGTGTGTAAATCACAGTTGATCACGTGCTCAGTGATAAAAAATACAAGAAAATTGTTAGCTACGAATTTATCGATGAAAAAACAATTCAAATGCCGTGAACATTTTTTTTTTCTTTTAAATTGTTCATAGTATTTGATACAATGATATATTTTCTCTAAAATAAGAAATAATGCACATATTTGTTTTCTTTTTGGTAGTATAATACCTCATTAGTTCGATAAATCGTGTCAAATGAAACACCATAGTCCCATTCGAATAAAATAAAATAATTATTATATTGATTTTATCTTCAGTTTATTTTGATGGCGCGTGTTCAATTATTAAGTGTTTGACAATGATTTTACAGATAATTTGAATAAATTAAAAAGAAGAGGAAATAGTATCGCTTTTTGCAGTATGATGAGTTTAGTGGGTGTGAGTGGTTGTTCCACTTCCTGCAAAGGAAGTGATGTGGTGGGGCATAAATACATTTCCCACGTGAAATGTCATATTTCCCTGTCGTAAGGTTTTAATGTAGTGTGTGTCATGATGATCTTTTTAGTTGCTTATCTTTTGCAAACCTTTTCATCTGTTAAAAATGATGTTGCAGTGATAATGCTTTGGATTTTGCAAATATATTTTATTTTGTTGTTTTGCTTGCCACTTTACGTGAATAATCATGTGCTCTAATTGCTTGATGTATATCTTAAGTTGTTGAAACACTTAAATTATTTTCTAATAAGTAAAATATTAAAAAATAACTTCTTAAAATATATTAATATTTTTAATTTTTAATTGCATTCAATTAATATTTTCAAAAATTCAAACAAAAATATAAAAATATAATTAAGAAATTAGTTTTGCAAGTTCCGCTTCTTATTTAATTAAGGAAAACATCTTTCACTGTGTTATCTAGCATAGGCAAAAACATTGACAACTACAATGACAAAAAAACTCCTCATACTCCACATAAATATCATTCCTCATAATTGATAAGCCACACCACCCATCAATTATTATATTCTGCATTGTTCGTAATTGGTAAACTATCCTATGGTTGAGCTCCATGCATGTATGTTCTAGTATATGTTGGGATGGAGATACTTAAAAAAGAAAGTTGAACTGATGACATTAAATTCGAAAGAAAGAAAGAAGAGTGTCAAACATAAGACCATGAATTGAATTCAGCCGCGCATCCGGCGGCATTATCATAAAGTGAGTCCAAAGATTGAGCATACACTTAAATGCTAGTTTTAGTATGCAATGAAAATGAATTAATTTACTATCATAATAGTAGACTCTCTTCTGTTGTGGGAATTGAATAGGTAAAGATAGGCCACCAAAACAAACACAAAGATGCCCTAGGGGGATGTTTTCTTTATTTTGTTGCCAGTTTTGGCCTTTGACGTAACTGTTTGACTTGACTAGACTTGTTCCATTTTTATTTTGTGATTCAATGTTCAAACTCCCTTGGTGCAACATTACAGGATCCATTTTTTGGCCTAACGTGAAATTTCTAAGACCTAAGTGTCTTACATGTATTATGTATATGTTGCATTGCATGATCGAGTCTTGAAAATATATGATAAACGTCAAAGCGATATATCAAACTTTCAAACCAGAGTACCACAGATTGAGATAAAACCAAAACGCATTTATGAGGTGTTCTCATTAGTCCGAAGAAAGTAACGTTTTTTGACAGTTGAATTGACATCAAAATATTTTTCAATGTTTTGGGTGTATATTATTTATTACTTGATCAAATCAATGAAACCGACTACATGTTGGACACGCATTTGCTAACATTAATTTATATATTAAAATTGTATAATCCACTAATTGATATTTGAAATGTTTTAGCAATCTCGTGGATCGATTTTTTTTTTTTTTTGTTATACGATTCTACCAAAAGGATCAGGCTTACACGATAATTATATTTACCCTTATTCCAAAAAGAGAGTATGTCACGAGGAGTACTAAGATAATTAATTAGTGTAATAATAAGAAGAGATAAGGCATCTTACAGTTTTGACCTTGGCAAGTTGACAACATTTACATTTCTTAATAATTGTAAGTTTATATTATTACGAGTCAAAGGTACAATTCCAAACCAATGCTTTGATGACATGACATCGTGTTATTATAAGTTATAACTTGATTCACAGGGACAAAATTGTCATTTCAAACAAAACGAGTAACGAGGTTACGCCGTGGCCGCAGACTTATATGGAATGCGACCAGACTACTGCGTTCTCAACTTCCTTTGCCAAAATAGTGAATGCAATATTCACACTCAAACTAAAATCCCAGACGCGGTCCATATTAGTACCTTTATCTAAAGTTGCTTTTTTTCTTCTTCTCTTTTTCCGGCGTACTTTAACAAATTAAAGGTTTGCCACTTACTTCCTTACAATACTAAGTAATTGTTAATAAGAACTAAAAGAAAATGTAAGAAGACTAAAATTATATAAAAAATTAAAATGAAACCATGTTACAATTTAGTTAAAATTAAACTAATACTAAACATTTGTACGAGTAATGTGATATTTGATATGATTAATAAATACTTATAAATTAAAAAAATTGAATTGTTAATATAATAAATAATATTTATAGATTTTTTTTATACAAAAACAGTAATGAGGATCAAGACTACACCCTTATACATATACTGACAACCGTTTGCGCACTAAGCTAATCCTAATAGGTTATCATTTTTCATAATTATTGTTTTAAACATATTTCCTAAAATTTCTATTTAAAAATTTAATATTTGTGCATTATCAAGTAATTAAAAAGTTATAATAAATATAATTTTAAAATTACTACAAAAATAATGAATTTATCATACTTATTCGTTTATAATTAAATAAGAATACAAAGAGTTCAAAAAAATATATCCCAATCGGGCACATTTTCTTTTAAGTGGGTCTATCCCTTCCTATCATGTTTTCTTATGCAAAATTTAGAATCTTATCCTCTGTTCGAAAGAGGGAAAGAAAGTGAGGAAAAATACATATATTTTTCTCTAGAAGTTAAACTTGTTTACCTTCTTTTGAACCAAACAAAAATAAAAACATTATTATAAGTGTTTATCTTTTTGTATATATATTTTTTCCTACCAAATACACTATTAATCTTAAACCAATTAAGAGATCTGAGTTCATCACTGTTAATTGATTTTACATTATTAATATGTGCCTATTTTTTATTCAATATTTCTTAAATTTATTCTTTTACAAATCTTAAAAATTGTTAAGAGAGATAAAAATGATTTTGGTGATCTCCACGTGGCTAGAGTTTTTTTTTTAGGCATCCACGTGGCTAGAGTTAATGTCATGATTTATCTATACAAATAATACTTTGCTTTTAGAAAAAAAAATCTAAAAGAGTTGATTAAATTAAATTGCTAATTGGAGTTGGCATCTCTCTCCGTAATTATAAGGAAAAAGCAATGGCAAATTGGTAAGCGCCAACTACCAACTTCAGAGTTTAGACTTTAGACCCACCTCTTTAAATACACCTCCTCGATGACTTGATCCATTCAATTGGTAATTGTAATATCTGATTGACGCTGCCTGTCCTGAACTGCTGAATCGTTCATTCACCTATCTCAACAAAACCCACAATTCTCTTCTTCACCAATTCACGATGATGCAGATCAGCTCCACCGTTTCAGCTCACAACCTTCACAAGTTCCAGGCAATAAGGTGCCCCAGCTTCAGCTTCAGATGCCAACAATCTTCTTCCGTCAAACAGCCCTCAACCTTTCAGGTGCCCTTCATCTCCACCGATTCAACTCGCTTGCACCTCTCCAACCTCGACAAGCTCCTCGACACCCAGAAGCCCGTGGCCCCACCCACCCAAATCCAACACCAACCGATCATCAACGATCCTAAGGAAAAGAAAGGAAGAACCTTTTTCGAGGGCCTCAACTTGGCCAGGCTGTGGCCGGAGATCAAAGCCACCGAGGAAATGTCCCCGCGCCACCTCAAACGCCTCCAGCGCCTCCTCTCCATGACGGCGGAGAGTTCCCCGAGGAACATCCTCGGTGGCCGCTGGAGAGAATATCACGGCAGCAACGACTGGAAAGGGATGCTCGATCCTCTCGACGAGAATCTCCGGCGTGAGGTCGTCCGCTACGGCGAATTCGTCCAAGCCGCGTATCAAGCCTTTCACGCTGACCCCGCCATGTCAACGGAGGAGGCGCCACACCCCCGCCACGTGCCACTTCCCGATAGATCCTACCGAATGACCAAAAGCCTCTACGCCACGTCATCCATCGGGATGCCCAAATGGGTCGATGACGTGGCACCGGATCTTGGATGGATGACCCAGCGATCAAGCTGGGTCGGATACGTCGCGGTTTGCGAAGACAGAAGAGAGATCGCACGCATGGGAAGAAGAGACATTGTAATCTCTCTCCGCGGCACTTCCACGTGTCTGGAATGGGCCGAGAATCTCAGAGCACATATGGTTGACATGCCCGATAGTAATAACTCAGACTCAGAAATCCAACAAGGAAAGCCTAAAGTGGAGTGCGGGTTCATGAGCTTGTACAAAACAAAAGGAGCACACGTGCCGAGTCTAGGTGAATCCGTAGTAGAAGAAGTGAGGAGACTGATTGATCAATACAAAGGTGAAGAGTTGAGCATTACAGTGATAGGGCACAGCCTTGGTGCGACGCTAGCCTTATTGGTGGCCGATGAGATAAGCACGTGCTGCCCGGAAGTGCCACCCGTGGCTGTGTTTTCGTTCGGTGGGCCTCGTGTGGGTAACAAGGCGTTTGGGGATCGGTTAACCGCAAAGAAGGTGAAAGTGTTAAGAATAGTGAACTCGCAAGACGTGATAACGAGAGTCCCAGGGATCTTCGTGAGCGAAGAGCTTGAACAGAAAATACGAAACAACGTGGGAGGGGGTGTGTTGGAGGAGAACACGCCGTTGGCGTACTCGCACGTGGGGACGGAGCTGCGCGTGCACACCAAGATGTCACCTTACCTTAAGCCCGATGCTGACATGGCGTGTTGTCATGACTTGGAGGCTTACTTGCACTTGGTGGATGGGTTCTTGGCGTCCAATTGTCCCTTCAGGACCAATGCTAAGAGGAGTTTGGCTAGGTTAATGCAAGATCAAAGAGCGAATGTCAAAAAATTGTATACTAGCAAGGCTAAAGCCTTAACTGTCAATCTTAGTAGGCAAGGATCTATGTCTATGTCTATGTCTAATTGTTTGCCAAGTCCATCTTAATCAAAACTCAATTCTTACATATTATGCTTAGCTTTTACCTGCGTTATTATTATTTGTTTTTCAAGTAAAGAGGACCTATGTCATCAAAGATAAAAGAGACAAATTAAATTATATGGTCTGATAAGAGAAGAAAATTACAGGTGTGTGTCCAGATATCATAGCTCCAGAAGAAAATAATTTAAGTTTTGTCTCCCATTCAACAACTGCAACTATCAGCTAGATACAATTGTCCTAGTAACTACCATCATATGTTTTCAAATTTTTATAAATCAATTTATTTTTTGAGGTTATAAATAAGCTAAAAAATGATATGTGTATTTGCAGATAAGATATTGACATATTGTGTCAAGTAATTTTAGTGTACTGAATATCCTCTTATTTACCCTTTACATATTTAATAATGGCTACTCTTGTGGGCTTCCCTTTGCATTATTAATTTCAAATTTAAATCTGTACTTTTCTGATTATTATTTTTCCTGCTACCATGCACTCTTTGATATATTCGAAAATGTTTTTGAAGAGAGTCATATAGTTTTTGAAAACAGCTAAAAACATATCTCCGTTGTAGTCTAGTTGGTCAGGATATTCGGCTCTCACCCGAAAGACCCGGGTTCAAGTCCCGGCAACGGAATCTAAATTTTTGTTTTTTGTTTTTTACTTTTTTCTTCTTCTTTGCATTATGTAATGCAGGAAATAAAATATCGATAATTTGTATGCAAAAGCGTTTTTATGAAAAAGAAAAAAGCTGTAGTGGGCGCAGTGAAGAGGCACCGACGAAACACGAATTATAAATATGGGGGGCATGGCACTGTTAATTGTTGGCGTGTTGTTATGCTGAGAAGTGAGGACAATCATAATCTTTGTAGATTGCGAAGATGAAGTGAGGTGAATTCCATTGCACCGATTCACCCTACATGCACGGATCTGTTTTTTCTCAGCTGCTTTATGTGATGATGGTACTCTTCATACATTTACGTGTATGTGATGTTGATATGATTTTAGAGGCCATAAAAATAAAATAAAGTTTAAAAACAAGGCACATAAAGGAGTGGCATAGCATCATTATCATATCTATCATTCACGAAGACGCGGGTGAATGAGTGCCTTGGCTTCTACTTCTTATTCGCATCTGAAATTCGTGCAGTTGATCTATCCATAATCTTTCTCAATATTTCAAACCCACCCATCACATCTACATAAACTATTCCAGCGACCACCTCGTTGATCAATATCTTCAATTCTAACGCTATGTCGTGTTTTGAAAGTGAGATATTTATTTTTATGGAAGAGTGACAAAAAATAATTCCGATCATACAATGATACATAAGTTCTTAAAACTGATGAATATTTGACAGTTAAAATCATATATAACCCTAACGTGCTCAAACAGTTCTGAAGTCCAAACACAACATTTTATATGAATAATATAATATTACAAAATATATACTAGATATAATTATGTATATTAACATTTGTTTACTTTAACCGGCCCCTTTTTTTATACATATTTTTTGGATCATTCCCTACTCTCCATTCCACCTTTTTCATTCTAACACGAGAGAAAACTATTATCTTGCATGGGTTAATAATGGCTATTGATTTATTGCTGCCTTTTTACATGCTTATTTTACACGTGTTTCTTAATTAATAGAAGTATTAACAACTTGGATTATATTAATAATTTGAAAAAAAAAAAGTTTTTTTCCCTTCAGTTTTGTAACGTATATAATTTGTATGGGGCAACAAATAATTACTAAATTTCATTAAACATATAATTATATAGTAATTTATCATTTATATACAATATATTTATATTATCCCCCTCTTAATTATTGGTTGGTTATTTTACTTGCAGGGAATTGAAGGAGAATGTTATCAAAATTGATTTAAACTAACCCATCCAATCAAGAACTATTAATTCAATTGGTCTGAATTAGCTGTCGAACTAATGAATACTATAAATTGATTGATGTGAGACCCGGCTGAATTTTCAAAGTGAGTATGCTGTGAAAAGTTTTAAATTTTCTATGGTATAATTTGAACTTTTATAACTTTTTGAAATGTGAAATTTCCAGGTTATGATCTTTTATAATTTGATAATACACAACAAATGACTCATTGATTTTATCAGTAATACATTGATTTCAGTATGTTGAGTTTATACGTCTCATTACATTTAAAAAAGAAGACCCACTCAAAAAACACATTTTATCCCAGACTGAAAGGAACTGGGAAGGGGTGTGTATTTTTTTTTATTTGATTTAAATGTTTGATGGAAAGTGGCAGAGTGACATGTTTTTTTAATTATTGATTGCTTTCAAAAAAAAAAATATTACAGTAAGAACTTTCATTTGATTGAATTAAATTAAAACAAATAAATTATTATTATTATTATTATTTAAGAATATTATAAAATTCCAATAACTTATATTAGAACAAAAAATAAATTATTTATATATTTATAAAAACACATGTTCCTGAATCCTGAATTATTTAAAATAATGCCGGCACCGAGAAAAAATGCGACGTGATACTTAAAAACAAAAGGTGAGAAAAACAAGCCGAGTACGCAAGCGTTTGTTCATAGGAAGGAAGGAGGGGAGAAAGACGAAGAAGTTGGACGGACTCTCCTTCCTCTTTTCCTTTGGTCCCACCCAGTGCGGCCAATCAAGCAACACAAACAGAGTAAGTATTATGCAGAGGTCCTCCAGTGGTAGTGTTTGGCGTAAGACATCGTTGTTATCCTCGACGCCCGACATGGACAGCGAGCAACACTTACCCACATACGATCCCCTCTCCCACGTTGCTCAGAGAGACCTATCTCGTCTCAGATCAACTCAAAACGCTGTCCATCTTATCCCTCTTCTCGTTCTCATCTGCGCCATCATCCTCTGGTTCTTCTCTTCTCCCATTTCTTCACCCAACAACCACTCCCCTCGTAACACTAAGGTCAATAAACTAAATCTCGCCAATTTCTCTTTTCTTTTTTTACTTGTTAACGCATAACGTATCTGAATACTATTTCTTTTTACCGATTGCAGATTTGAATTTTATGGATCAACAATTTCAGACTATGGTTGGTCAACGTTTGATTCATTAAACACGGAGGTCAGCGTATATGTTTCTATTATGTTGCCTTTTCCACAAGAGGCTCGGGGAGGAAGCTACAGTGAAGAAAACCAGACCTCATACCAGAAGATAATTTTTTTTTTTTGTCATGTATCATGTACTTGCACTGGAATCTAGATAGAGTATTTATCGGATTGTGTATTAATAGATTGCTTGTATGTTTATTCATTCAAAACCCCCTCTTCCATTTTGACAGTATTACAACTTTGTTGATTGATTTATCAAAAGGAGATAGAAAGAAAGAGAAGTGCAAGATAACATGATCACTACGATATAGATAGAGAGATAAAAATTAATGTTAAAAAGTGTTCTTTTAAATGTTGTATGATTTTAGGTGTATTTGGAATAACTCTTATTGCGTCTGTTCACTGTTGTTAGTGTCACTGCTTAACGGTGTATCAGAAGCAAAATCTGAAGTGATTCCACTGTTAAAACTCCAATAATTGGTAAAGGTATAGTAGATCTTCTTTTGACAAGCCAATCATTAGGTCACAGAAAAATAGAGAAGTTCACATAAAGTGTTGAATGTACTTATTAAAGATCGGTTAAATACAATGTTTACAAGCTATAAGTAATGAACATAAACATCTCTCTTTACAATCATTGGGTAGCAGAAATTATCAAATGAAGGACACTATCTCTCGATGTGCTTGCCATTTCCAGCTAGCCTTGTCTTTGTTCTTTATAGAGACCCTCACAAGTAAAATTTGTATGCTCCAGCAATGGCCCAAGCCTTACTAGCTTAGGTATGACAATATTGTTCCTAACAGAACACACCAATGGGTTCTCCCACTGCAAAACGGAACCCACAAGGTTCGCACGTATGGTTAGTGGAAATACACGGGGCCATCTTTCAGTGCCATATGACCTGAAAGCTTCTTCCACAGACGGGTCTTGAGAGTTGATGGCTCTGGCTAGCTTTTTAGCAAGAACCACTGAATCCTCAAGAGCACAACAAGCTCCTTGGCCAAGATTTGGGGTCATTGGATGCCATGCATCTCCAACCACCACAACTCTTCCTGTTGAAGCAGAAGGACTTATGGCTGGCCAAAGCCACCTATCTACCAATGGAGTCTTAATGACAGTGTCATCTGGTGTAGAATCCACTATGTTCAATAGCTCTGAAGGCCAATCCTTCACAAGTTCCTTAGCTTGCTTCTTCAGCTCCAGTGAATCAGTTATTTTTTGACCTGCCATCAAAAATAGAAGATGGCATGTCATGCAAAATAACTTAAACTATAAACTCAGTGATTTAACCATGCATATTAAGAACCTGGGGATGGAGAATTGAAGCAGATGAACCAGTAAACTTTGGTTGGAGAAACAGGAACAAAGCCAGCGCGCAAGCCTCTTCCGTAGATATAATTGACTCTTGGTCCAAAAGGTTGTCCATCTGAATAAGAAGCAAGTCCACGAAAAGCACAATGACCAACATACTTAGGTTCAGGAAACCCCATCCACTTAGCTATTGGTGATCGAATCCCATCGCACCCTATCACAATCTATATATATATATTTAGAGATTAAATCAAATTTATTTTCAGGGGGGTCAGAAACAGAGCTTCATCATTTGAGTAACTAACCTTTGAAAGCAGCTTAGAGCCATCGACAAGTTCCAACAGGGTATCCCCGTTAGGAGTGGCTTCAATCCTTTGTAATTGTGAAGAATATCGAATGGTATCCCTCGGTAGCTCACTAGCCAAGGTTTCTAAAAGCACTCTCCTCTCCACTGCACGTACCTCTTGGCTGCATTTGATAATATTAATATTATAACCTTATAGGAATAACTAATCTTAGGTGAGGTGTGTCTGAAATATATTATATATATTGTATTGTATGCACAATGCAGCATACCTTTGATCCTCTTGTTTGAAATTGAAGGCGCGTAGTTCCCTCCCATCCTGGGACTTGACCACCATCCTGTAAAGCTGATATTGTGAAGCTGATCAAGCTCAGCTGGCAATGATATAAGAAAGAATGAAGCTTTATGAATGAAAGTATATATGTACCCTTGAATTTCTAAGAATTGGGGTCTGAGAAGATTAGCAACTCCAATAGCATCGAGTACGCTCCATCCGTTTTTGAAAAGAGTGAGTGAAGTTCCACCAGTTCGAAGTGAGTCAGCCTGCTCCAGCACCAGGGACCGAACACCAAGCCTGTGAAGGGATAGAGCAGTTGCAAGGCCTGCGATCCCACCACCCACGATCACAACTTGTTCCTCTCGGACATCATCAGATACAGATTGAGCCTTGATGGTGGCTTTGAACAATCTTTTGGTGTCACGTCGAGGCGGTGAGATGTGAGATTTCAGAAAGACAAAAGAAGACGAGGTTGTTGTACAAGCTGTAGCCATGGATGTTAATGTTATGTTCACTCATACGCCATGGAAACAAAGATAGTGTTCTGCCTTGGACCATACAAACTACTGGTGGGGAGAGAAGAAGAGATCCTTCATTTTTTCAAACAAACCTCCCATGGGCCATTCCACGGGATGCGTTTGGTTCGGGTTGAATGTTGCAACTTCAAGAATCTAAATATATCACTTGCTATTTACACTTCCAAATTTACTAAGTACACTCTCCATTTTTTTTTTTGCATCTCATTTTCATGAAAAAGAATATTAATTTTACAAAACTAATCTTAACGTTAATATTATATTGAAAAATTAAAGTAACATTTTTTAGAGATATTAATGGAAAAAAAATCTAATATTATTATGTTGAAAGACAAACATAACACTTTTTTTGGTTCAATTTGTTTTTTAAAAAAATATCTAATATTATTATGTTGAAAGACAGACATAACATTTAATCATGTAATCGTATCTGTCTGCTGGACTTTATAACAAAATGGTGTGAAGTAGTTGATCCGTGTGGCGTGGTTTGCTCTAAATTAAATAGCAACAATTATAAGTGTTGAATTTTAAAAGTTGATAATGGTCCCATAGACCATCGTTATCGTCCTCCATTACCTTTCCTAAAATGATAAAAACAAAAACACTCAGAACTAATCTGCGGTAACGTCCATCATTTATATAGCTAGCTGGTGTAATCAAGGTCTACAAATTGAATAATGCTACAATTTGATGCATTATTAAAAATAGAGATTAATATGTCCATTTAATGGTTCTGTGTTTTGTCCAATATTATAAATATTCATTTATTATGATGGCAAAAAGTTCGTTAAGAGATAGTAACTCACAATGAGTACCATGCCGACATATGTGTCATATAAAAAACTAAATATAATTATTGTGATATTAACAATGCTTCTATTGTTAATTTGTTATTACTATTTATTCAATTTATACTGTAATATTGTTAAATTATATATGTGTTCAATCTATTTAAAGAGTAAAGACTTTTTAGTTCGTTTACTTACTTATAAGCGTAGACCCACTGACCCATTTAAGAATGTTTATAATCTTATTGTAAAATAGACATTAAAATAAACTTTCATTCCATGATTTTTTTTGAAAAAAGACTTATTTCAGTCTCAAATTTTGTAAAATAACCCAATTCTATTCCATTGGTCAATCAAATTTGAGAAATTACAAACACCAATTTCACATTCACACTGTAAAACATTTATTCCTTTTTATAATTAAAAAAAATAAAAAATCAACAAAACAATAGGTATTTTTCCAAAATAAACAGAACTTTGTTTTTTTTTTTTTTTTTTTCATTATGTGAATGAAATTTTCCAGTGATTTTAAGCTTACTCGGTCATTGAGACTCTAATGCTATTAATATTGGAAAAGGCATGTGAATAGCTTTGGGTAGTCTTTAATACTGGGACGTTTTCATTTCTAAACTAATTCACTTTTTGGAAATGAGATTCTTAAAAATACTTTTTAAAAAAATATAAAACATGTCAAAAGTTATTGTTATTTTGTTATGAATAATTTGATTTATGGTCATATTATAGAAAAGTTTGGCTATGAAAAAAATTATGATTAAAGTTATATTTTGTCAAATATTCTCATATCATTTTATTGAAAACTTTATTTATACTAAACAAATTCCATCACGTTAAAGATAACAACCATTTCCACGTAAAGATTTTGTTTTTCTTCTGTTGTTTATTTTCAAGTGCACAGTGTATGCATAAAAACTTACCAGATAATTAGATAAAAGGACATTATTAAATGGCTAGACATAATGTAAGGTGGAATGGATGGTCACGGACGAGAGTTGGAATAATTTCGTACACCATAATTTATTATCGCATTTACTACGGTTTGAAAACAAAATAAAAATAGCAAACACGTATAAAAAAATATCTAATTTAATTGATGGAATAGAATGTGTGAACATGCTAAACTCTTATAATACCTTATTAAAAAGCACGTGCTAACAAGGAAAAAAAAACATAAAAAGTTTAACTCCTTTTTACGGTGTCACCGACTCTCACAATTCATGCATCCCTCATTTCTTTTATAAATAAAATGTTGTATTCTTGTTTATTTTTTATCGATAAAAATAATAAAATTATGTGAAGAGTTTTTCTTAAATTTTATTTAATTAGTGAAAATTGTTAAAATAAATTAAAATATTTTTAAAATGGGGTGATAAAAAAAAAAGTTGAATACTATACTACTGAGATTTCCCGAATTCCCGCTGAGAATATGAGATTGCAGATCTCCAAGTGGGCCGTCTTCTCTCTATGGCCCTGGGGACGTGTCTTTCAGTTCCTTCCTGCAAATAAATAACAGAATTAAAACCTTTTTCTATATATTATTAAAAAAATATTTTGCTTCTTTTCAATTGTTCAGAAATGATAAGATTAAAAGCTTAAATATAGTTTTTATCTCTTATTTTACTTCATCGTTAATTCCAGTCTCTCTATTTTAATAATATAAATAGTTTTAATCTTTCTGTTTTAAAAATTCGTACTTTTTTTAAAAATCCAATTGAATACTAGTCACTAGTCATAATATATTTTCCAGAAATAACTTAATTAATTAAAATTATATATATATATATATATATATATATATATATATATATATATATATATTTTGAAATAGGAACCCTAAAATTATGATTTTGGCAAAATAGAGGATCAAATATGTAAAGAGATACTTCTTGACTTTCTTAATTTTGATTAATTTTTTTTTTTATAAAATCAAGATTATCATCACTAATTCATTATTATTAAAATCACATTGAAAAATAGAAAAAATATTGGGGATATAAATAAATAATGATTAATATTACATTAAAAAATTAAAATAATATTTATTTTGAAACTCATTTTTTCTCTTATTCAAGACATATTATATGACAGAGGAGTACTCTGTCAAAGGATGAAGGACGATTGTCACTAATTATAAGAATGATCACATTTTGTTTTTCGTGGAAAAAATGAGTTTTTAACCTTATACTTTGATCGGTTAAGGTTCCTATATTATTTTTATATTAATAAATCCAGTCTTCAAATTTTAAAAAGTATGTGGATTTAGTTTTTATTTTTTAAGAATTCATTGTGCTTTTTTTTAAGTTAGAAGAGATTAAATTTACATAATTTTTTAATTTTGAAAATCAAATTTATCAATGTGAAAGTAGGTGAATCTTAACCATGTTTGATGAAAAATACAAAGATTTGAGAACACTCTTTTATGTCCTCACAAATATCTCAAAGTTAATTCTCTATGGAGAAAATATATGAAATAGTTTGTTTAAATTTATTTAATAAAATAAATACTTATTTATTTATTTTTACTGAACTATTTCAACCTAAAATAATTGTTTTAATTTTAAGCAAAGGGACCTATGTTAAATGTGGACACTTGGTACAAGTGATAGTTTGTAATAGTTGACTTAAAAGAAGTGGTGTTACTAGTTAGTATAAAGGAATCAAGGCAAGCATGAAGAAGTTGGTTTGTTTGGGTGAATCGTGTAGTTGAGCATTTCCCATGAATAAATGAAGATGGCTGGTGGGTTACACTAGCAATTGCAGCCGCACGTTTTGATTTTTCCTTTATAACAAGTTGTAGCTATAAATGCTATCACCTAGCTAATATAGTCACACTTTGAATTGAGAAAAAAATAAAGCAATGGAGGTGCAGCATGAGAATGGTGAGACGCAGAAGCTGCATATTGTGAGTATAATGAGCGTGCCACCCCTGAAGGTGACTGAACCACGACGAGTTCACAAGGTTTTGGTTAGTGAGGAAGAGAACACAAGGGCAATTCATGGTTGCTACAAAGTAGTTCTGTACTATGAGAATTTGAAGGATGAGGAGGAGCACGATAATTGGTGTTTGGCTGGTTGGATTGTGGAGTCACTAGCAAGGGTCTTGTTGGATCATCCTCTACTCGCTGGTCGCCTCCAAAGAACTTGCAGTGAAGAACAAGAACAAGACACTACTACTACAGGCTTTGAAATTGTGTCTAATGACTCTGGCATTCGACTCTTGCAGGCATGCTACCCAATCACTTTGTCACACTTTCTTCATTTGTTCAATCAAAAACAACAACCTCCTCATCATCAACTTGTCTTCTGGAAGGAAATTGATGCCCAGTATCCTCAGTTCTCTCCCCTTTTTTATGTTCAGGCAAATCAATCTTACTTTGTACTTTTTATTTCTTAATTAGGGCATGTTTGGTTAAACTTTTTGCGTGTGTTTTATAGGTGACAAACTTTGAATGTGGAGGATACTCGATTGGCATTAGTTGCAGTCTTCTATTAGCAGAGGTATTTTTGGTGGAGAACTTCCTAGGGAAATGGGCTGAAATACACAACAACAATAATAATAAACATGTGCAGACACCAATATTTCACCAGCCTCGTCTGAAAAATCTGGACTCTCTCCCACCTGATATAATTAGCCGTACTCAAAGCCAAAACGGGGGTGTTGAAAGCGTGGTGTTCAAAATCAAAATGACTGCGGAGGATGCAAAGTTGATCAGCAAAGAACTGTGGAGGGAATTGGCCATGCTATGCGTTGAGGAAGCAGGAGGCTCAGATAATTTTTGTTTGGTAGTGAAAGAGTCTTCGGATGTGACAAAGGTAGAAAGTTGCTCAATGAATAGTAAGAGGGTGAAGTTGAATTATGAGATGAGTCGAAGCACGTGGGAAGAGTTTGGAGAGTATGACGTAGCATTCAATCAGGGAAACAAACCTGTTCAAGTTTCTTGCTGGGTTGACTCTGTCACCTCCGTGCCTCATGGATATGCTATGCCACTCTCACTCAATCTCAATGTATCATCTGCTGCTGTCATTCTACTTCTATACCCACAACAACGTCTATGACCTTCTACCAGAGATTCAAGGATTGATCAATAAAGTTTTAATATTTATGCAGTTTTTTTTTGTTTTTTGTTTTTTGTGGTGATCATATTATATCATGCAGCGGTGTACACAACTCGTGAATTAAATGGATTTGGTTGCAAATTAATTGGCCCAACTGTTTATCCATATACTAATATTATTTTAAATTCATTTTTCAAGTTTTGAAAAAAAACAAAAAATAAACATGTTTCACTCATCAGTTTGTACACTATATCTGATATTGACGCATTTAATCCAAATTTTACTACGGTCTGTTTATATTAATCTATGAATGAATTGAGGTCTAATCCACAAGTCAAGTTACTGTTAATGTTAATCGAGACAGTTTCTCGTATACCAATCCGTTAGTAATAGTAGGTTTGTACAGTTGGGTGGGTAGTTTTGGTATTTCAATAATTCCACGTCATTCTCCGCTTTCACAATGGCCACGTCACACAAGCAACCCTATGCTACTGCATCGGAATCGGAGGGAAAGAAGAAAAAGGGGTTTGGGCCGGAGGGGATTGGGGAAATGGAAAGTGGTAGGATTAGTAGTGAGAAAAATGCGATTCGAATTGAGAATCCATTTACTTTGAAGGTAGGTCAAGTGTTTACAGGTTTTGGTATCGGCTGCGGAGTTGGCATCGGCGTTGGCCGCCCCTTAAATTTGGGTAATCAACCTCATGTTATATATTATTTTCTGAAAAATTCATTCTTTCAATGTTTTTAACCACTGCTTACCATTTAGGTGCAATACCTATGTTGAATCAAGTAATGAGTGCCACCAGGGGTGCCACCGATGCATTTTCTGGTGTTAGCACCCATGTCAATACTTCTGTAAGACTACAACAACAACAACAACATTCATCATTCTCCTTTTTATTATTTATTTTAAAAAAGAAAATGCTGTTACTAACTTACTACCACTTAATGAAATATTCGTTTGTTGTATTTTATACAGCTGAGGAAGTTTGGAGCTAAGAATATTGAAGTAGGTGTTGGATGTGGAGTTGGTTTTGGCCATGGTTTTGGAGTTGGTATGCCATATCTCTTCACTATACTTTTCAATTCTTTGCCAACTGTTTCACCTTTTTGTGATTTTGATGTTATAACATTTCAGTTATGTGTAGCTCTCCGCCAGATAGATATAATGTTGCATTATATGAATTCCCTTGTTTGAGTCATAATGTTCTATTGGTTTGGTCTTTGTCTTCGTAACTGTCATTTTGAACCATTGGAATTGTCAATGTCATTAATTATTACGTCTTCCAAACAAATTTAGAACATTTTTTCCGACCAGTTCCCAAAATGACTCATGTATGGAACTGGAATTTTGGGGTTTCAACATTTTATATGCTCAGAAAATCTAACAAATGCATCTACAAGACAGCTTTCCAATGTTCGCCTCATGAATTTGATTTTTAAACTATATAAGGAACTGCTCAGCTGTGATGATATATTATGCAATGCACCAGAGAAAGACTTATATTAAACAAATTAAGATGTAATATTATACTTTACCATGCATCAAACACTAAAGAAAAAGAAAGTGGAAGCAGTAGATGTTCTCTAGAAATTGCCACAACATTCCTAAATCTCAGGACACTGTAGACTCAAATGCTGATTATGCTTGAAAATTAGTTGTCATCTATATAACCTTGGCCATATTCTCTGTCTCACTTGATGTGGGTTGCTTCTATTTGATTATTTCAGTTGACAAACGTTCTCCATGTTTTTACACACTTGTTTCGGTTGATAGCTACATTTTTATGTTTTTATTATGTCAGGTCTTGCTGTCAAACCAGGGGTTTTGAATCAAATTCAATCTTGTCTTGTAGTATGTGGAATTTTCTCTTATCACAAAACTATTGTTTTCTATTTTTCCTTTTTATGTTTCTCATGGCTAAAATTTTGAATTTTCTAGGATGTAATGACCAAGACGATGACAAAGTTTGGACTTAGTCCCAGTGTATCCTTTAGTCAAGGTGCATTTCCACCATCCTTGCAAAACTCTGTGAGCACAGTCAATACAAACGAAAGTTCTGCTGGAAGCATGATGCAGTTGGCAACTAAATCAGCCGATCAAGCATCTCAAGATCTGGCAGGGTCTCGACCTATGCAAATCGGTTCAGATTTTGAAAATACTCCATTAAGAGGCACTGCAGTTGACTCTGCATTTGGCAGCCGAACCGAGAAGGTTATTAGCAACTTTCTGCAAAATCCACTATTGAAGGTTGAAGGAGGTGGACTTGATGAAACAGTATGCGCTCATTTTCATAAATGACAATTAGATGCTGTGATTTTTCTTCTATTCATTCCTCATTGCTTTGTTTTTTAATGATTTTTTAGTTAAATATATATTTTTTATAAATAACTTCTAACCTAGATTTTTCACTTACATGTTACACATTCATACAAGTGGACGAAATGAAAGAGTTTGCATTCTGTGTTTGTACAGAGTGTTGAAAGAAGAAATGTAGACTATAGGAGGCATTTTCCTCTTGGAATAATTATATCCCTGTAATGTGTTTCCTTTTTTTCCTCATGTCGGAACTCAGAATACAATACTAGGCAAGTTCAAGACATAGTATGGACTACAGAGATGGGGTGGGTAGGCTAAAATTGAGGTGAAGCAGCCTTGGTGAATTCTAGTAGTCTCCAAGCTACTTGAAACTTGAGTTATTGTCTTGGGTGGAATATGATTCTTGAATGTGTTTCCAAAAGTGTTTGGTTTCCAAAAATATTGAGAAATATTTTGTGAAATTCCTATGAAATTAATGACTATCCATAGCGGGATGGTGGCAATATAGGTAAGGTTATTGCAGTGGTGGCAATGCTGGTGTGATGTTGCTGCTGGGTTGTGGTAATGAGGGTGAAGGAATATAACTAAAAGTGATGTGGGTTGGGTAATGATGTCTATTTTCACATGCCATGGCCTGGTATTAGAGAAAAACCCTTCTCTTCCTATGTAATTGTTAACAGGGGAATGTTACATCATTCACTAGAATATATTTTTAGACCATATCAACCATGATATCTTGGTATCTTGAAAATCACATATTCACATATGAAACACCTGCATCAATACACACCCCTCATCCTCTCAGAAAATCAGTGTACATTATTAGACTTGAGAAACAGACGTTCTACTAGACAAAATTAGCATGGTTTTCCCAATCAATATGCATGTTCATGAATCATTTCTCTATATTATTCCTCCTTTCCTGCTTTTGTGATTTTTTCCGTGGTTAATCAAATGTTATATGGAATTCTGATTCTAAGATACATTGTAGATTGGACGTTTGCAGTCAGAAAGGACAATGCTGCAGATGGTAATTTTTATGTACAGTTAGTTAGATTCTCAATCTTATACCTAGGACTATACTTTTTGTTTCAATGGTTCAGTAACTTCAATTATTATTTTAACTTTTGACCAAACAAACTTATTATTATAACCCTTTTTTTTGGATATAGGTTTTGAAACACCAGCAAATGATTGAAGAACTTGTGGAGGAAAATGAGAGGCTTCGCCGGATACTAATGGAGGACCTGAAAATACCATCTAGCAAACTTGAATCAAGTTCTTCAGGTAGAAATAGAAATAGAAATAGAAATAGTCAGCCATGTAGTGATTGTTTTGAGTGCCGAAGAAAACAAAGAAAAAAGTAGGTTAGTAATAATAATAGTATGTTCCTAGTTATCGGGGTTCACCTGCATTTTTCTGGGTTTTGTTCCTTCCAGTGGCATCCTCTGCTAGTTTTTGAGTTTAATGAGTTAGTTATCCAATGGAACGGACGAAATTAAATTATTATTATTATTTTTATTTAAATATTTTATGATAAAATGGTTTTTTTTTTTTTTACGTACTCAGATTGGCAAAATGTAAGAGATATTTCGGATGGAATAGACTAAATTGTATTTTAAATAATCGAAGTTAGAGTCATTTTATTTTATTTAACTTTATTTTATCTTTTTTCTTTTAATATGAACATGGCGTTTATAAAATAAATATTCCTTTTAAGAGTACAAAGGCAATAATTAACAAAATAAATTAAAAAGAAGGTTGTTGTAGGTTCAAAAATCAAAACACAACTAAAATTTTTAAAACGAATTTAATAGCAAAATAACCATTTTACGTAAATGTCTTCAACGATGAACGAAAAATAATCAATTCACGTAAAATCATTGCACGTGACGATGAAACAAGCAAAAGCTCCATGAGAGTGAAAGGCTTATTTTTTATGGTTGAGAAACTATGACTACCATGTTTTAAAAATTAAATCGGGTGATCAAATACATATTTATGATAAGGTCTTTATTAATATATATATATATATATATATATATATATTAAAATTTCATATTAAAAAAATTAAAAAATGACAACCCATGTTAACGTAATTTTCATAAATTTATAAATTTATTATTGAAATTTATTCATGTACATTTAAAATTTATTTGGTTGATTTCTATAATAATATTAATAATATTAATAGTACTTTTTATTAAAAGAAATATCTCCATTTTTCGATAATTTACTAGAATATTTATATTAATATATTAAATTTTATTATATAGTATATACTATAAAATTTATTTTTATTATGATTATACACAAAGTGTTTATTGGTTTATATGAAAAATATTTATTTATTTTTAAAGTTTTAAATTTTACAAATTTGTTTTCAATTGGTTGAATCGATTGATTTTAACGAATCATATTGGGTTGATGACATGATCGGTTTGATATATAAATCGATCTAAGTCGACTATCGGATTAGGGTTCGACTTGTCTGATTTTTTTAATACTATTATGTACAATAATTAATTGGATCCATTTCTAAATTTGTACTATTAAAATAAAATAAATATATAATTGTTAAAATTAACGTGACATCATTCTTAAAATGAATTATTTTCGGGTAGAAACCAGATTAAAATTAATTAATGGATCAAGTTTTAATTTAATAAGAAGATGTAGGGAAATTTAGAGAAAGATAAAAGTGATACTTGGCTTTTGAAGAGAAAGAAAAGGAACAAGTAGGGGAAATGGAGAATGGCACACTTGGTAGCAAAGAAATGAATGTATTTGGAAGTGAGAATCCGTTTACTTTGAAAGTGAGTCAAGTAAGTAATTTTGGAATCAGCCCTTTAAATTTAGCTACTGTCTCTTTGTCTTTGGCATGCACTGAACCAGACAGATGAGATGGACTGGAGACGCTTCTTCAACCCCAAAACTCCCCCTCAAACTAGTACTCAAAAATCTCCCAGTGAGATAGATATAGTAATTCGATCAGAAGTTTTTATTTTTTTTTTCCAATGCATATTTATATGTATTCATTCTGTGTAGGTGCAATACCGATGTTGGACCAAGTAATGACCGCCACCAAGGGTGCAACCGATGCATTTTCTGGTGTTAGCAACCAACTCAATACTTCGGTAACCACAATATTCATCATCTTCCTATTTGAACAAGTATGCTATCATTACAATGTTGTTGCTCTTTTTTTATATAGTTTAAGATGTTGGGAAATTCGAGTGTTCAAGGCATCGTTGGATATGGAATTGGTCTTCGTCATGGTATTGGAATTGGTATGCCATATCTATTCATATTTCTCAATTATATATGTTTCACCTTTTTCTCACATTCAGTTGACAAAGACTATCTATGTATGTAATTTTTTCATTTTGTCACTATGGCAGGCCTATCTATGAGGTCAGGGGTGACTCAACTTCAATCTCGTCTAGTAGTATGTGGAATTTCTCTCATCTCAAAACTATTTGTCTTGTATTTTCTCGTGATAAAAACTTGAATTTGCTAGGAGCCAATGTCAAAGATGGCTGGACTTATTCCTGGTTTACCCTTTGGTCGTGGTGCATTGCCAATGCCAAGCAAAATCCCTAGCGACCAAATATCTGCTGAAAGCATGATGCAATTGGCAACCAAATCAGCTGCCAGCCAAATATCTCAAGGCCTAGTAGGGTCTCAACCTACAAACGTTGATTTGGCTTTCAACAATAAAGCATTGAAGAAAGATGGAGTAGGACTTGATGAAGCAGTATGCATTCATTTTCATATACGCCTTTCCTTTCATTCTTTTTATGAGTTTTTCCTCTGTTAATTAAATATCATATGAAAATCTGATTCCAAGATACATTGTAGGCTGGACTCATGCAGCCAGAGAATAAACTACTCCAAACGGTAATTTTTCATTTTGTCTAATTACTGTTGATTTTGTAGCCAACGACATCTCATATCTGATAAATAAAATTGATTGATGATATATTCTTATCCTTGGTAAATTATCAGTAATATTATTGTGGATTTAGGTTATGAAACAGCGACAAATCATTGATGAACTTGTGGAGGAAAATGAGAAGCTTTGCCAGATACTACAAGTTAAGGACCTGAAAATACCGTCTAGCAACCTTCAACCAAGTTCTTCAGGTACAATTACAAAGAGCTTGTATGTACTGATTATTTCAAGTGCCCAAGAAAACAAAAAAAAAAAAGGAGTAATATTGTAATACTTGGTCTGATAATGCATTTGTTTACTCTGTAGATTTAAATATTCAAACATTCCCTTCATCGGAAGAGCAGAAAAAGATTATCAGTGTTTCTAGATCTTCTGTCGATGCTGACGGTATGTGCTTTATTCTAACTAGTATTGTAAAGATAAATAACTTCATTTTACTTTTAACTGTTTAAAGTTAATCTTAAGGACTGGCGTTAATAAAATTAAAATCCTTACTTTTAACTTAAAGCATTCTCAAGTTGGATTAATGTTTACTTCTTTAAAGTTATAATAAATTGATTTTTGTGTTTGTTTGCAGATATATTGAAAACTTCCAAAGCAGAAAATGACGGTAAAAACTTAATAGTGTTAAAAAAAGAAAAAAAGTACAGTACTTTCTATTTTTGGTTGTTTAAATCAATAACTTAAGGGCCAATGTATTTGCAGGGACATTGTCAATTTCAAAAGGAGAAAATGACGGTAAATGAAAAAAAATACTTTCTATTTATAATTGTTTGAGATTAATATGCGAAGGACCAGTGTTATTATGTTCATACGGCTTTCTTAAAATATAAGTTTATTATTTGTATTTGCAGGTACCTTGCCAATTTCAAAAGGAAAAAATGACGGTAAAAAAGAGTAGAGCTAAAAGAAAAATCCCAACACCATGACGTGGAATTTTTATGCCTAAGTATTACGTTAACAATTTGTTTTTAACAGTGCGACAGCTACGTTTTCTTTTGAATCTGTGAATAGGGAATATTCCATAAAAAAATTGTAGTTAAATCGATTTGTTTAGGAGTACTGATCAAGGATCCCTTTGTGACTGAGTAACAAATAAAGATAAAAGGGATTCTCGAGAAGTTTTATAATTTGAATGTATTGCGATGGAATCTAGTGCTTTATGTTCAGTGGTACAAAATTCTCCAAGTGTATAAATGAATGAATAAATTCTATAACTTTTGGCATACAAGAATAATACCTATTGTATAATTAGCAAAATTTCAATTTCAAATGGCTAGTTTATGAGTTTTGCGTTGGGATTTTATTCTGTCTAAACTCTAAAGTGAATCATGAGGCTCTCCAGTTCCTTGCCTTTACAGAGAATTGTATTCAATAAATTCAGTCCACACGTTCAGCTTGTAATTCAATCCACTCACTCACTCACTCTCTGGTTTGGTTTGTAATATGTTCTAAATTCTAATGCCACTTCCCATGTGGATACACAAACATCGTCCATGTCTCAAATGGAGAAGAATTATACCCTTTTTTTTCTGGGTTTGCTATCCAATAATATAAAGACATTTTTTTTTTTGTAGTTAAGAAATATGTAATGTTTTTAATAAATTTTCAAGTATATAAAAAAAGTATCGAACCTTTTCTATTCTTATGCATTTTATTTAGTATTTTTGTCGAATTGTCTTTCTGTTGAATCAACCTTGTAATGTGTTGGTATTGAGTTGTGTTCCTTAGTTGACATAGTTAGGACAGAAGAGATCATGTGCACATCACTTTCTACACAGGTGTTGATTTTCGGAAGAAAAGACTCACCATTATCATCTTTATATTCTTCCACCACAACTTGTTGGGTTCCTCTTTAAACCCTTTCTTCTACACTCATAAAATCCCAAAGTGCCACCTCCACCTATTCCTTCTTCAAAAGTAAAGTAACCTTCAACGATTAACATGTTCTTCTCTTAACAGCTAGTTGTGCCAACTAACCTTCTCTCTCCCATTCCTTTTCTCCACCATCGAATTAATTAAAAGTATCATGCGCATAGTTATTAGATGAATCCATTCTATTTCTACGTATACAGTTGTCCTACTACACACTTTTTAAAAGCTATATTTTTTACCTATTAATATAATTAGATTAAAGAGGTTTTTAAATCACAATGTCTTCTCTATTTTAAAAATTATACTTTTCCCCTCTATTTTTAGGGGGTTGGGGCATAATCTCCTCTTCCCGATTAATTACTCTTTGTTGGGTTAGAAAAAGCACTCCCATTTGAAAGGTGAGGAAAAACTACCAATTTCAACAATGAGTTATAATAAATTTGACATATTACCTATTAATAAGAAAATTCTATGATCAAACCCAAGTTATAGTTAATGTTCAAAATTAATATAATTTCATTTATTAAAATCTAAAAATTGATAATGTGATGTTCAAAATTAGTTGCTAATGACTTTAAAAGTTGAAGAGAAAACAAAAACGTTCTTAGAAAGTTCATTTGTAGTTATTTACTACTGCTAACATACTCAATTTTTAAGAGACTGACATACTCATTTATATTACACTGGTCCGTTAAGAAATGGCAATATAATTTTGATAATAAGAGAAAGAATAATGTAATTTAAGTTATCTCCTTATTTTTTATGCAATTACAATTTACAATATAGTTGATTAATTATTAGAATTACAATGCTATGAATGTATATTAGAAATCCTAAAATTGAACGCCACCATGGAATACAATAGAAATAACGAAATCTGTGTTATTGAGTGAGCTACCAAATGGTACAGTGTGATAAGATGAATACAAATGAAGTACTGAAGAAGAAGAAGAAGAAGAAGAAGAATTGTCCACAAAATATGAAAACAGAGTAAAATAGCAAAGTAAGGGAGAGACAAAAACTACAGAACAAATAATACATATATATCTCAGTGATGAGTTTAAGCAAGAAGCAGTGTAGCAGCCGCAAGAAATGATGCTGCTAGCATAAAGAAAGTGGTTGGGGTTCCATGAAGAAACGCATTGCTGTGGCTAGAGGGCACCGTATTGTCGTCTGACTCAGACACCGCCGATGAGGGAGAGGGGCTTGGGCTTGGGCTTGGGCTTTCAGTTGGAGGAGTTGTTGTTGGTGGCATGATTTGGGGTGCAGGGGAAGGAGCTTGTGCTGTGGATATTACCACCAGAGACAACAACATTAAAATGACAATGCCACGTGTGATTGCCATGGTCGCAGACCAATGCTGTGTGAACTGATGAGTATACAGAGCAATGGAGTATATTATATAGAAGCAGTAAAGATAAGAAACTTTTTAATCATAGTCAATGGAATTCGAATAACTTCATTTCAAATGTGCAATGGACTCGGCCCATTATCTTGTCAAAACATGATCAGGCAAGGCCCAACCCAAAAAATGGAAAAAGAAACGTTTGAGTTCACACGTGTAGAACTAGAACGGATAGAAACAGATAAGGGGGTTCTCGTTATCATTACCATCTTCCCAGTGTTCCCATTCCCATGTCCCCTACCCACTGAAGTCGAACCCCTATTTTCCCTCTACTTAATGGCTTCTCAAGTTCTTCTTCAGGTTTAACTCTTATGTCTTCATTAAATCTCAAAACCCAAACATTCTTTATTTATTTATTTATCTACTGATTCGGAAATTGCGTTGCAGCAGGCCCTGTTTGCCCCCAAGCTAAGTTTTCCTTCTTCTCGCAACAACGTAGCTTTAATTTCTAGGGTTCCTTCCACCCCAATTTCATGGCGTTGCAGTCCTCTCATTGCTAAGCCTAGTTTCGTTGTGAGAGCCGACTCCAACCTCGAAGCCACCGAGGATGTTCCTTCGGAAGTTGAAGCAGATTCTGAAGCTCCAAAATCACCCAGAAAACCCCGAGTGAAGCTCGGAGACGTTATGGGGGTAATTAGAGAAAGCATTGAGTGTTTTCAGTTTCCAAAGTCAAAGATGAATCAAGTGTGATGTTATTGATGCAGATATTGAATCAGAGGGCAATTGAGGCATCCGAGAAGCAAAGGCCAATCCCAGACATTAGGACTGGGGATATTGTCGAAATCAAATTGGTACGTATTTTCTTAATTAGAGCTTATTTTGTTTGACAAGTGAGATGAATTTTATATCTTTGTCCTTTTTACAGGAGGTTCCTGAGAACAAGCGTAGGTTGTCTATTTATAAAGGAATTGTCATCTCAAGACAAAATGCTGGTATTCACACTACTATTCGAATCCGAAGAATCATTGCCGGCACAGGGGTTGAGATAGTCTTCCCCATGTAAGTTATCTATCAAGACTACTACTGTCAATTGTTCTCACTAGGGAATATAATCATGTTCATGTTCAAACTGAAGTCCCTTTGGATGTGAAAATGGAAACAGTTGTTGTGTTTGCATTTTCAAGGATTTAGATTACTTCACCAATTCCTGCATGCATTATGTTGTTGATGCCTCCTGATGGTGCTTTAAAATCTGCAACTGGGCACCTTTTGAAAGTACAAATTGTTAGGACATCGCATTCACCAATATAGCTGAACTGAAGGTAGCCTTGAAAAGGCTTCAGTTCATCTCAAATGAGTATTAGAAATTGGATTTTTTTAGGGTTATAACTTGTAAGAAGATGATGAATCCCATTTTGTATGGGAATTGGAAAACGATATCAGCCTGAACCTTGAAGTGTAACAAAACAATAGTCTCCTCCTCCCTCACAAGTATGTTGGAGATATTCATGCCTGTTTCCATATGCGACCTACATTCCTGTTGGTTGCTGTCGCTGATGAACGAACATATGCAATGCTTCTATGCATAATGTTTGTCTTCAGTCTATGAAATTATCATTTTGAAGATCTGAATTTATTTATTCAAGCCAATTACCCAGCGGTTCACTTTATTAAGTTATCAATCTTAACCATATTTTTCTTGTAAACTATATGATGCTTCATATTTACTGGTACAGTTACTCACCAAACATCAAAGAAATCAAAGTGGTAAACCACCGTAAGGTGAGGAGGGCAAGATTGTACTATCTGAGAGACAAGCTTCCGAGATTCTCCACTTTCAAGTGATACTCGCTCGGATACCCACCCCACTTTTCTGATCCAAGCAGGGTAAGTGCTGCGGGGGGGCTTTAATTTTTTTATTTCAATTTGTTCTGTTGTACAATATATCATTTTTCTTCCCTCAGTGTATCTCTTTCCCTTAAATCGAAACAAGTGTACTGAACCTTTGATAGTATTGAGAAATTTGAAGTGTTCCTTCTGCATCACTATAGAAATGAGGAAAAGTTCATTTTAGTTTATTAAAATGGAGGAGTATACTAAATAAAGGTTTAAAATCTAGGATCATATGATTTAATAATCACGTTCTCAGTTTCTCTAGTTTTATTTATTACTATATGTCTAAATCTGGACGAAGTATGCTTGCATGGGCATGCTGCCTATATGACAAGTTTTATGTTTGAAGAACCTACGTCATCCATCCATCCATCATCGTGGACCTGATTAGTGAGTGATCACTTGTTTTGTTTGAAGGTCGAAGAAGATGCTCTCTTTGAAAATATACAGTAGTTAATTTGATTTTGATCCAAGTGATAAATTCAATAAGCTTTTTGAATCCCGATTTATAAACAAGTTATTTTCATAATCGTAAATATAAGTTTGCTCTGGTTTGCAAATACGTTGTTAGTGTTTGAAGGTTCTTCTTGCTTAAAGAAGAAAGAATATATCTAAATTAGAATGTTAGATAAATAGCTAAGGGGATCTTGATAGAGATCTTAAGCTCAATATTTTTAAATTTTTAAGATTTCCTACTAGGTCTTTCACAAGATCCTTCATCTTCCACTAACTAATCAATTTTTTTAATAATATAAAATACAAAATAATTAATCAAATTTTTTTAATATAAAATAAAAATTAATTAATTAATTTTTTTAATAATATAAAATAAAAAATAATTAACTATTTTTTTAATAATATAAAATATAAATAAATAAATATTCATTTTATTTTAAGGGACGTAATCTCTATAATAACAAATACAACAGATTAAAAAAAAAAATAACAGAAATTTTGTATTAATTATCAATTTTATTTCAATATTAATGTTTTTATTTTTTATTTATGTATTAATTATCAATTTAATCTTTAGTCATAAATAAATATTTATATTGTTTTTGTTTTATTTTTTAATATTAATTATTTCATAATTAAACATTATATTATTAAATAATTAATTTCATTTTAAAATAAAATTTTAGAGCATTAGTGGATTTATAACTAGACTTACAAAAATATCATAAAATCTTCATATAAGATCTATCATTAAAGCAAAAAATGTAAGAGGTCTTGATGTTACCCAATATGTTTTATTTTTGCAAAATTTTACCTAATCATTAATCTCTTAAAGATAATATATTTAAGGTTTAAATAAGTTTTGGGTCTTATAAAATACATCTTTTTACTTTAGGTGTTTATAAATTTTTTACTATGTTTTAGATATTTATAATATATATATATATATATATATATATATATTTGTTTTTTTGTTGAAAGTGATATGTGGTTATTATTCATGTCTTACCAATTATAATTGTAGTTGTTATATGTTATTACTTATGTCTTCATAAAAAAAAATAGTTGTAATTAATAAATTGATATTTTAAATTTAAAAATTTGGTAATTTTAATTAATTGATGAGTTTTTAAAATAAAAAAAATATCATTTTTTAATTAATATTGAAAAATCTTTATTTATTGTTGGTGAAAAAATGAGTACTAAGTAAATAAAATTAAAATTAATTCTCCTAAAAGAAATAGAAATTAAGTATTTTTTATAACTCTTTTTTTTAATTTGTTGTTGTTTATAAAAGTATCTTTGGAGTTTAGGACATAAGATAAGATTAATGTAATCTTCATAACTTTGGAAAATTTTATAATTATGAAGAGTGAGTGAAGTAAATGGATCCTAAGATGGAGAAAACGATATTGTTAATGTAATTCTTAAAAATTGTGTTTGAAAGAAAGAAGCTTTCATCGGAGTAAGAATAAAGTATTAAAGGTTTGGTGCTATACTATTACTTTTGGTATGGTGTGGTTTTATACAAACAAAACAATAACTTGCAATATGAAAATCAATTAAGTTCAATTTAATGAAAATTTAAAACTAACATATAATAAAAAGAAATGGTACAATAATTAATAAATAATTTATATATGTATAAATGAGTACATGTTTGCTTAGTATAATAGTTAAAAAAAAAAAAAAAAAAAAAGAAACAAGATATACAATTATGCATTGAATAACCTTTGTTTTTTTTATAATAAGTGTAGGATGTAGTTATTTTGACATAGAGAGAGAAGTTCAGAGACATGAGAGAGATAATTTTATCTAAATTAAAATTTTAACTTTATCCTACACTTATTAAGATCTTAACAGAAATCTTTCACTAATTATTTAAATCTTAGAGCATCTTTATTGGAGGATCTTAAGAGAAATCTTTCACTAATTAACCAATTTTTTTAATAATATAAAATATAAAATAACTAACCAAAATTATATTATTAAATAATTAATTTAATTTTAAAATTATCATAAGATCTTCTTAAAATCTACTACTAAAATATAAAAAAAAACATGAGAGAACTTGATGTTGATCACACCTTAAGATCTCTTCAAGATCCTTCCCAATAAAGATGCTTTTACTGGATGAAAATAATTTAGGGAAAGTTACAATAGTTACAATTATTTGTGGGTGAAGATAATTTAGGAGTAGAGATAATCTAGGGAACATTGATTGGTTAACCATGTATGTTAATATTTATTTGAATAAATAATATTAATGAAATATATTTAGAATTTGTTAATATTATCTAAAAAAATAATTAATACTTTTATAAATAAAAAAATTATGACAACAACTCTTACTATTGTTAAGATTAAGTAGTACATTTTGCAGCGATAATAAATGTTATTATCATTAATTAGTATTTTTTTCAATGACAATAAACATGTTAGTAATATAAAAAAAATATTTTTTTGTAAAAATAATTTTTTGCTAGGATAAATATATTTATTTTAATAACAATAAAATTGTGTTGTAAAATATTTATTTTTATTAACAATTTAATTATCATTGTAAATAGTAAAAAAATTTATTGGGATTCAATAAAAATAAAATTAAAATTAAAAAGTTATAACTGTATTGTAATAAATTATGAAAAGCAGAATAATAGAATAAAATAAAATAAAAAGTATTTAAAAAAGACACGTGCAGAGAGTAGAGCTCTCTGGAGGAGGCGAAGGCCGTGGCTAAAAAAATGCATAGCAGTATTTGGTAGCCATCGGTGGGCCATGATCCTCGTTTGGCCACATATATAATATATTTCCTCCTTTCATCTCCCACATTCCCATTCTCATTCCCCATCTCACAACTCGTCATGACCTCCTCTCCACGCATCTCCGTTAGTCCCGACGAACTCCGCTTCCATTGTACGTTACGTAACCTTTCTCTCCTTCATTCTCCATTTCTCTTACATTGCACTGTTTACTTATTCTCCTCATATTCACAGTTGAGTTGGACAAACAAACATTTTGCGATCTTAAGGTCCTCAATAACTCCGAGAACCATGTTGCTTTCAAGGTACTCTCTTTCATCATTTCAACTTCCACGTACATTCCTGAATTCTAATTAATTTCGTCTTGTTGGATATATAGGTCAAAACCACTTCGCCAAAGAAATACTTCGTGCGACCTAACACCGGTGTTGTACATCCCTGGGACTCGTGTATTATCAGAGGTGCATGCTGCTTGTTTACTACTACTATTTCTAAGGCTAGTTCTTTTTATTAAGAACATATCTGCATTTTTCTAAATGGAAAACTATTACTAAATTAATATACAATAGTGGTTCCTATTCATTACTTATTTGTTAAATTTCTACACCTACTTCAAACCAATCGTATGTATGGTATTAGAATTTGTCATATATTCTCCAATTTTTATATTGTACAGTCACCCTCCAAGCCCAACGGGAATACCCTCCAGACATGCAATGTAAAGACAAGTTTCTCTTACAGAGTACAATAGTGGATCCAAATACTGATGTTGATGATCTCCCAGCAGATATTGTAAGAGAGTCAACACCGTCCTCTCTATACAGGATCAATTATATAATTCGAAAATAAAAAAAATTGATTACCAATACTGCTAATTTTCCTTCCAGTTTAATAAGGAGAGTGGTAATTCAGTAGAGGAGATGAAATTAAGAGTTACATATATCTCTGCTACCTCACCTGAAGGAAGCTCTGAAGATGATGCATCGAAGAACTCACAAAAACTCGATACCTCTTCTGTGAGTCTCTTCTCTACCCTTCGTGGAAATCAGTTTGAAGTTCCATTTATATTCTTTATTTTGTCATATATTGTATCTTATGTGTCAAGCTGGAATCCCCACATATTTGAAATGTAAAAGCTTGAGAAACCTGATTAAGGGGATTTCTGTGGGTGGCTTCACTTGATGTCATAATTCTTGGGTTTTGTGACAGCATTAATTCCATCTTGTTGATACACCAACTACTCGTGTGGGCAGTACTTTCTGCATTGGGAGGAAACAAACGTCCGTAGGAGTATATTTGAGAAAGCTAGAAGCCTAGAAAACATATTGAGAGTTATAAGTAAAGACAAAATAATAAAAATTGAAACTTGCTGCTATATGACCCTTCTGATTGAAAATGTAAACATGGGCTGCATCAATTTTCTCCTGTTTATAAAGATCTGGTATCTGGTTTCCTCTGTTCCATTTTTACTTTCTATAATTTTATAGATTTGTCTCCTCAGCTTTTAAATGGCATAAAACATCTAGCAGATTGTGCACTCTACAAACTCACCCATGACAGAGTGTGGAAGAAAAAATATGCTCAGGTCTCAAGTTAGTTTGGTGGAGATTATCTTGTATTTGTGACACCAATTTATTTTTTAGATTAAGAAAGAAAGTTATATTGGTGCTGACAAAAAAAAGAAAGAAAGTTGTATTGGCGCTTTTAATTGCGTTCATATTCATATGCATACTGACTACTGAGTCTATCAGCAAAATGAATGGGTAGTTGCTTGAGTTCTATCTTCTCTATTTGAGTGATCATCTCTGAAACAGTACCCATTATAGCACGTCATTTCATTTGCTCATTGTCAACCATTTGCTACATTGTAGCGTTTAGATTAGCCCTTCATGCTTAAATAGTTAAATTTAAATTCCTTTTCTTTGAAGAGTCAGGCTTTACATAATCTGAAAGAAGAAAGAGATGTCGCTGCCAGACAAACGAGACAGCTGCAACAGGAACTGGTACATATTGTTCTTTTATCATAAGATTTTGGTTAAGATGAAAATATCACTAATCCAGCTGCTCTGTTGAATGTGTAGGACATGCTGAAAAGACGAAGAAACCGAAGTGATTCTGGGTTTTCCTTCATCTTTGCCATTTCTGTGGGTCTCCTTGGAGTTTTACTTGGCTTTCTTTTTAAAGTTTTATTCTCTTCACCATCTACAGAATGAATGGAGACTATTCGAAACATTTGCATGCGGACTCTCCGTATTGTTGTTCACTGTATACGTGTAAAGTTTAATATAATATTCCACTTAATGTGATTTTTTCCAATATGCCTATTAGGCTTACAGCACTATTGTCTTTCTTATAGCTAGCAGGCATGAATGCACATTCACCAGCATATAAGATACGAAACTGTTTGGTAGTAATTTACAATTTACAATTATTCATTTAAAATACGTACACCCCTAACCCTAAATCTGATATAAGAAATTAAATATAATTCCCTGGTAATTGACCTACATGGCTTGTTTAGCCCATTAACAATTAACAACAAACAAGGAAATTAGAAAGCTTGACGTTCAGTTCTGAAGATGTTGATTCATTGTTGCTGAAATCCAATTCTGTGTGTGTTTTTCACTCTAATAATATTATTCAATGAGGAACTCATCTGTCTAAATATAATTTCAACTTCGGCCTGAGAAATCAGAAATGGGCTAACCGTGAAAGTTTGATGTTAAAGTGAACTCGTTTAGTATGTTATTCCTGATTCTTGATTTTATTTTAATTTTTTCTAAGACACTTCATTTGGATGTCTAACTAGTCCAAGTAAGGTAAACAACAAATATCACTTGCAAACATTTCAAGCAAGGTAGGGGTTTAAGAATACATGTGAATATAATGAATACGACTTTAAGAATATTATTAAAGACAAATTATTTTACTAAATATTTGAAACTTAATGATAACATGAAAATAGTATAGCATACTTAATATTAATTGAACAAATTTAAGTGTTGATTAAAATAGTTAATGGCATTAAAAATCTCAGTTCATTGGATAAATAGTTAAAAGAGTAAAAACTTAAACATATTTATTGTAATGAACTAAATTAACTGTTTTTTAATATTGATGAATTAGGTAATTAAATCTTATAAATAAAATTGAACATTATGAGATGTGTATCACAAAATAAAATGTGTAATTCGATGTTTACTTATTAATATATATAAAATATATATATTTATTATTTTTATTTTTGTAAAAAAAAATTAACTATTTTTTTTTTAATTATCGGTGAATTAGTCAATTGAATTTTATTGCAAGGACAATATGATTGATTGCTGATGTGTCTACCTATGATTGGTTGCAGTACGTGGACGAAAGTCATTGCCATATATGGTACGGCATGCATAGAAGATTTAAATGAAAAGTAAATAATCTTAACTTAAAAAGTGGAAGGAACCTTCTGCGAAATTAGCTTTCGTCCCTTGAACTTGAAGTATAAATTGGGGGTGTTGAAATTGAAAGTCATACCTGTGATCTGTTATTAATCAAAATCGATGGACGCCTTCAACTCCTTCTTCGATTCAAGAAACCGATGGAATTACGATACTCTCAAGAACTTCCGTCAGATTTCTCCGGTCGTGCAGAATCACCTCAAGCAGGTTCGCTCCTAATTTCTAGGGTTTTATTCTTTCATCAATTAGCAAAGAACTTCTCAAGGTTTTGCCATATCGTGTGTCTCCTGTTTCGCTTATCTCAATTCCTGTGATCTTAGGGTTTGAGGATATATAGAATCTTTAATTTGGTACTGTGATTGATTGCAGGTTTATTTTACTCTGTGTTTCGCCGTGGTTGCTGCGGCTGTTGGCGCTTACCTTCATGTCCTCTTGAACATTGGGGGTTTTCTTACTACAGTGGCATGCGTGGGAACCAGTGTTTGGTTACTCTCCACACCTCCTTCTGAAGAGGCATGTGTCTTTTTTTTTGCCTTCTGTTGGGTCCTTGGTTTGTGATTGTTATTCATCTGTGTTTTCTTGTGATGTGTGCAGAGGAAAAGAGTGACTCTGTTGATGGCCGCGTCACTGTTTCAGGGTGCCTCTATTGGACCCTTGATTGATTTGGCTATTCGAATCGATCCAAGGTATGTGTTGTGTTGTGGTCAATGGATTCATACGATGCATTCAATGCGCCCGTGACCCTTGATTGAATTGGAATTTAATTATTAAGGTTTTCTTTGGATAAACTTTTCAATAAGATGAGAAAATGAAAATCAGTCTATTAGAGAAGTTAAATTAGAAAGGTTCTATTAAAGTTGAAGTGTATAAGTTGATTTTAACTTGTAGAGTTGTGGGAAAAACTTAATCCATTTTACCACTTAGTCCTTTTCTCCCATTAAGTACTATTTGGTAAATTTATCCACACAGAGCCTAATCGCTTTATTTCTAGTTAATGTGCTTCGTGACAATTGGTTAGTGCATTTTGTGAATGTTTTTATGTTTTGGATAACTATGTGACACTATTCTTTTGTTGGTCCAGCCTTATCTTTAGTGCATTTGTGGCAACATCCTTGGCCTTCGCAAGTTTCTCAGGAGCAGCTTTGGTGGCAAGGCGTAGGGAGTATCTGTACCTTGGTGGCTTGGTTTCTTCTGGATTGTCCATCCTTCTCTGGTTGCACTTCGCTTCTTCCATCTTTGGAGGTTCAACAGCTCTCTTCAAATTTGAGGTAAGTGGCTGTGTCATTATTCCCTAGCTTGGGGCAGTTTGAAGTGCAAAAAGATTTCTTACATGGGTTTTGTTTCAATGCTGTTGCAGTTGTACTTTGGGCTTTTGGTGTTTGTAGGCTACATTGTAGTTGACACTCAAGAAATAGTTGAGAGGGCACACTTGGGCGATCTGGACTATGTAAAGCATGCCTTGACCTTGTTTACTGATTTGGTTGCAGTTTTTGTCCGAATTCTTGTTATTATGGTGAGTTTGATTGTTAAGCAACCTTTTATAGATTCTCTTCTACCTTGCAAATTTGTATTGACTGGATTTTTTACTGTTATTTTTCAGTTGAAGAATTCGGCTGAGAGGAATGAGAAGAAAAAGAAGAGGAGAGATTGATTTTCTCACTAATCTGCTCGGTTAATACTTCACCTCGCTTGGCTTGGTCTGTAATACACTAATACATAAAATAGCTGTCTATACAGTGTTTTCCACTTGTTAAGCTTTCTCGCTCCTACTGTGCAGTTACTCGTTTGTTTGCTTTTATACCAGTAGTACATGTTGACAGGCTTTTGAGCTCTCTCTAATAAGATAAATTCTTACATTACATTTGTTTTAAAGATGAAAAGGGAAAGGAGGGAGTGGGGGAGAGTAGTAAATGATGAAGGTCCCTAATAAATTCCTGCTCCATCCATGACTATGTGAAAAGATTTCTTGGGGAGGAAATGGAATTCAGCAATACACTTTTTTTCACACGTTAACAGGTAAATTTTATACAAGACTCGCCAAATCATGAGTTTCATTATATATTTAGCATATACATATAATAAGTAATAACTAGTTTTTTTTTACCCGTGAAACAGAGATGATATACCCTGAGAAAGAAGAGAAAAGGATAGTGTAGAGTGTAATAAAGTTTTACACGGATCTGATCATTAAGAAAGAAGAAAATAAATATAGTGTAGATTGTAATAAAATTTACACTATCCAATCATCATATTATAACTCTCAATTCTAACAAGTCAATTAACTGAATTTATTACATTTCACATTCATATTCAATTAAAAAAAGAACAATATTTAATTTTAATGTTTTTCAGGTAAATTGATTATATTATATTCTTCAATAAATACATAAGTATATTTGATAATAAAACATTATTAAGCATTAATTTAATAAAATGACCCATTTGGTACAAAAGAAAAACCATTAAAACGAAAACACAAATCCTATGCCCACAAATTGAGTATATTTATGTTTATTGAAGACATAATAAGATTGTGTATATATACACCTAATAGGAACTAACTAAATTGTATTTATAGCTTTGCCACACTTTTATTTAATTTATTAAATCTGTACTTTCTAAAATAAGTTATGTATTAATATACTTATATCTGAACATGTATAATAAATTTATTAATTTTTATAATATTTCTCTTAAAAATTATATCAACCATAACTTTAGTTGGTTGACAACATAAATTTCTTTTATACTTTTTTGTGCACAATCATTAAACTCCAGGGTTATTTGCAATGTGCAATTAATAGAAAAATTAATTATATCGATAACATTATTCTTCTCACAATTATTATTTTATAAAATCAAGTATTTGAAAAAATTATGAAACACCTTGTATTTAAAAACTATCGATACTATATTTAGATATCCAAATTAAAACGTCCGGAACATTCCACAGAGGACAACGAATAATCTCGCGGTGGCTAAAGTTAAATTTTATGTCATTTGTTGTTTAGTAGAAATACAGGCTTCTAATTATATTATCCCAAAAGCATTTGAGGCAAGATCATAGCCACGCCACGGAACTAGACAAAATCCAAAAAATATCATAACTTGTGATCATGTGGTGGACATCATATCATTTTAATTTTGAAAAAATATGATGTATTGATTGTGTAACGTATTTATATTAAATACGTTTTAATTTTAATTTTATAAAATGATTTTAAAAATTATATAATTATGATTAGACGATAAGTGTATTATCTTTAAATTTTGTATTTTATGCTCCACGAAATATAAGCCCATGGTGTGTATGGCGTTTTTGACTTTTTCGTATTGTCATTGTCTAAATCATTCATTAATGTGAGAGGCAGGATAATTGGTCAAGTTTTTTTTTTTTTTTTTTGGTGAAAAAAAAATATTTTAACAACAAAATAATAGAATATAATAATCCTACTTATAGATTATTAACCTTAATGGTCGAATACAACAAAATATATACTTATTTTTTAGTGTGGGCGCAATACATATGCATATGTAAATGTGGGGAAAATATAATTGCAATGAAGGGCATCGAAACGGTTATTATATACTTTTAAGCTATGGTGCTATAAATCTATTGTAACATTTTTCCTCCTTGTTTAGGAATTGTAGGACTGAAGAAATTCATTTTGTATATGCTAGGTACTGCTGATACCAACTATATATATATATATATATATATATGATATCTTTTTGCTGATAAGAAAAAAAAAATTACAACAAAACACGTATAAATTAAATACAAACATATGCATATTGAAGATAAATATTGTTAACTTCTTCTCTAATTCGAACCTTATATCAAAATCATTTGAAACTTCAACTATTCGTTCTGACAAATTACTTCAATTCAAGTTCTAGACATCAAGGAATCCAATTCGCCCATCAAATACAACTTGCAATACACAACAAGTTGATAATAATACAAACAGAGGAAAGGATTGCCAAACTCTGAACTTTTCCCCTTTTAATTTATTCCGAAGGTAGGCGTGTAACATCAATAATCAATTACATTGTGTAAAATTATAATGTTTCAGTCTTAGGTCATTCGACTCATCCCGTAAAGTCACCACGTTGTCCATTGGAAAAAAATAATCAAGTCACCAATTTAGATTTGAACTCAATAAACTGTAAATATAAGTTGCTTATTTATTTGTCTATACCAATATTTAACTTCAGACGAAAGAATATTTCATGATCTTTCAAGTTGAAAGTCGAAAAGTTTTCCATTCTTTTAAAAGGAAAAGTGTCATCTCAACTTACAATCCTTGGTGCCCATTTCCATGCTTTGGTCAGTTGCAAATCCTGATCAGAACCCACCTTCCCCTTTTTGCTTCTTTGCACAGTCGAATCCATAATATTAATAAATACCCATATAGTATATGTTACTAATATTAAATATTAATACTCTTTTGTATGAAATGCCTCTATCAATCTTCCCATACTTCAACTTAATTTATAGGGTGGTTACATTTAACTTGTCGTTTCTAATTGGGGAGTATTCCAATTCCCAAACTTGGATGACATTATTGGATAAAACACTTTAAATTTTATTAACCTTTAATTACCTAATATGTTTTCGTTACATGGGATGGGTTGGAGGGTGAAAGATGCCAAACTAACTTTGAAGAAAGAACATGAAAAAGAGAAATTGGAATACAAACATAAAAAGGTGTTCAGAAAATTAAACAAATAGTTTATGCATGCGCACTTAAAAAATGATATCGTGAGCAAGAGTTGAAGAAAAGATATGAAGCTGATACCTAAAGTATTTAGGAAAATATACCAAATAGATAATTGACGTGTGAGTGGGAAATAATTGACAAAGAATATCACGAGTTTATTTCTAAGATAAAAAAAAACCTAGTGGTGAACCAATATTTGTGTTAATTATAATATTAACGGTTGTATAGTGGCATTTGAGGATTTATGGGTTATGTCTTTATAGATAAGAAAATGAAAAATTGCCTAAAAAATCTATTCGTTTTTAGTAAAATTATTGTTAAATAAATACGTCCAACTAAAAGTAAGAAACAAAGTCCACTTTAAAATCAGTTTTCAAAACAAATTCCTAAAATTCATTTATAATCGTTTATTCAAAGTTCAAACACGTACTCGAAAAATATAAATTGCCATAGTGAACCATGACAGTGAAATTTCCAATTCCAGGTGTCAATTGGCTCGCCTGCCCAACCAATCAATACATACCACATTTCATTGCATTGTTTTTTTTTAATGTAATAATACATTTCATCGTATTCTTGGATTATTATTTATTTTAGTGAGATGAATGATGATGTTCTTTTTGGTCCATTATTTTTCTATATTATATTATTATAGTTAAACTTTAAAGGGTTCGTGTTTGCACCTCTTTGATTTTGACTTTCCAACCTAAAGTCCTGTACTTCATGACGTGCGAGTCACGAGCCCACTTAGGCTTAGCCCACAGGTACAAAAGAACCCTCCTAACCAAAACTTTATATTTTACTTTATATATTATTTTAAAGCCATTAGTTATGAATTAAAATGATTCAAAGTATTATTAATATATCCTTATCAATGATTTAAAAATATTTTCAATTTTTCTATATTTTAATTTTAGTTCCCTATAAATATATGTATTAGATTGAATTGGGTTTATTTGTTAATATTAAAATAATAAAATAGTTGTAAGAAAATAGCTTGCTTGATAAAATATAAAAATTATCAAAATACAAACATATCGTCATAATCATACCGATAAGTTTTCGGTCTCCTTAAAAAATATCTAAGATTTAAACATTATATATGAAAAAAACATAATTGAAATAAGAAATCCCAATAAAAATAATAATAAGTGCACATTGACAAAGATATAATATCACAGTCATCAAAATATTGCTTTTTTTCTTACAGAAAAATAATTGTCGTACTATGTAACATTGACACGAATTCTATCTATAAGCTATTATTATGAATTAATTGAAAAACACAGTGCACAACAACTAAACAATCTGAAATTCAGAAAGATTATATCCAACAAAATAATAATTAACAAATCATATAATAAGTGAAGACAAAAATAAGCTAAAAACATTTAAATTAAAAAATCTTTACCCGTTGAGCTGGTTGAATGTTGATTGATTAGGTTTCTTTTCTTTTCTTCTCCCACATCCATTTCCGTAAAGCATGACGCCTTTTTTTTTTCTTCATAATATATTTATTCCACTTAATAAAACGACACACGACTTTATACATCTCAGCACATGAAATCCATTCTACACCTTACCATTTTTGCTGTACACGTGGTGAATTGTTAACTCATAGCTGCCCGGTCCCACCACGATTCTGTCAGTACATATAAAAACTAAACTAAACACATTTAATACTTTGTTTTTATAAACGGATATATTTACACTTATAAAACTAAAATCAAATATTTCAATTAAAGGATCATCCAAACTCCTTATGTTACTGGGTGTTTAAATACGTATTCGCGTAATTACATATATTTCTATTTCATGACGAGTATTACGATATCATTTTATAGGAAAAAATATATTTCTACAAAATTATTAAATTTTGTTTTTCTTAACTCGATTACAACTTCTATTACGGAATTTCAATTATTATCTCAAATTTTAAAAACTATTATTAAAATATTAAAATCTAATCGAACATATTTTTAATAATCTTGAAACTTTAATGTAATGTTTCGAAAAATATAACTTTTTAAAATACAATAGTATACCTAAAAAACACTCCATATTGGAGTTTAACAGGATTGGGAACACAACATGAATCTGTAAAAAAAAAACACACACACAACATGAACGTATCGATCTTAACATAAGAAGACCCACACACAATAATTACCCTAGATGCTAGAAGTAAATTGGAAATGTAAAAGTAGCAAACTACAATAATGGGTTGGACAAGCAGTTATGAGTTTTAATAGGACCCACCTAGCTTATGAACCCCACTGTTATGTTTCTACATTTATATTCTATTTTTTTTATTAAATAAAATAAATCCTCATAGATATAAAATATCATTTCGCTTTTATTTTTTATGTTCTATTTTTTTCTCTCAAAAAATAAAATAAAATTCTAAACTTCGTTTAGCGTCAGTGATGAATGGATGACGTGTTAACCTAACCATTGTGAAAAAAATGATGGCACACATGACTTAATTTGTTTATTATCTCTAATCTTTAATTTGTTGGTGCAGTTCATTTATGGATTAGAGTTGCTTGGATCTAGGAATACATTAATATACGATTTTGAAAATCATTTTGTGCATAATTACATATTTTCATTATTTTTGCACCTGTTTTACATGTGCGTCAACTTTAAATTTAAAAATATAAAGACTATACTGATTTACATTTTTTTTAAAAGTAATAATAATTAAATATTTCCATAGAGACACTGGAAAATATTAAACTATTCCTCTAATATTGTAGTTGTTTTAAATTTTCCAATTTAATGATTTAGCATGCATGCAATTTAAAGGTTTATTTGTGTTGTATAAAAAAGGAAGGGGTCTGACCAGTTGGTGATTTACAATTACAAATTCCTAAAAGACATACTATATATATATATATAATTACAAATTCCTAAAGGACCAATAAGTGAATGAAATGCGTTTTAGCATTCGCAGGGAAAAAAGGTTTTTTAATAATGCTATGTATGCAATGACTTTGAGCCATTCAATTTGTCATCCGTTGGTTTTGTTTTTTTTTGGCCGTTTGATTTGATTACAGAAGAGGTGCGACTTTGTATGGCAATAGGTTTTTGAGCTTAAAAAACAAAAGCTTAGTGATTTTTTATTTTTCAGAAAAAGCGTAATGCCCCCATGATCATATTCTTCGTTAATCTTCAAAGCTGACCTTGTAGGTTGAATCAAATTTCTTACCCAACGTTAGTACGAAATAAGGAAAATTACAAGGCACCAATTAGTCAAATCCACGAGATACCCACTATGAATCATGGACACACTGTTTTTCATATTATCTTCCTAGTTTTTAATTTTATGATCAGAAGAAAATATTTAAAAATAAAATAAAATTGGAGAATGATATAAAATATAAAAGGTTAAGAGCATCGGTTTACTCTCATGACCTTTACGAAATGTTCACAATTCACACACGAAGACAGTACAAAAATACTTGTCTAAACACTATTGGTTCAGTTTTAAAAATAAAGAATTTACGGAGATCAAAGGTAGGGATTATAGCAATGTCAGTGTGTTATTCAAATCAAACTACAATATAAGAAAATAATACTCACTCCATTCTTTTTCTGTTTAAAGAAATCAAGAAATATAATAAATTTTATTGATTTTAATAAAATAATTGAATTTTTTCTTAATTTACTTTTTTTTTTCTTATTTCCTAACAAATACACGTATATATTAATTAAAAATGATGAGATAAGTAAAAATATACTCGATAAAATAATAATTAATGTGATATAAACTTTGCAAATGAGAGGTAATAAAAGCAAAATTTGTCCAAAAATCCCGAGTATTAAAAAGAAACGGAAATAGTATTTGTTGTTTTCTTTTTATTTTTTTATAAATTTAAATTATTCATTCACTTAATAGCTTAAAATGATTTAAGCTCTGATTTTAATATTTATAAAAAAAAAGGCTTATGCATTATCATGATCACCTTCATTTATAATAAAATAATTCATTTTTATAATATTATTTAAAAAATTTATTACAATAATAAATTATAATTAAATATAAAATGACCGTACATCGATTATGTTGAGATTTTATTCTATTTTATATTACTATGTCACAGGGTTTTGCTTTGAGTGATAACCTGCTGAGATTCATGTGGCTATCTCACAATCACATGTCCTCTTAATCACCGTTGGATTGAGATTTGAAACTAAATTACTTAAAACTCAATGCTTGTATGGTGATAATTGGATTGGTGACCGTAAATAGTGACTAGGCGAGTTTATTCCTTTCTTTTTTAAACAAAATACCACATTAAATACGTTACTCAACATCATGTCATCACACACGGGACAATATACAATTACGAATTAGTGTACTCACATCTCATAAAAAAGTAAAAACTACTAATACTAGTACTTCATAGCAGCAGGAACAAAAAATGGGAAAGGCCAGATACATCTCCTTGTTTCTTTCTCCTTTTTTTTTTTTTTCTTTCCCCTTCATGATATAATAACCAGTTATTATAAAACAACAGCCATTTGAAACACAAAAAATGAAAAAAAATGGATAGCGAAGATGGGAATACTTTTAGATTTTTTATTATTATTTGTTGAGAACTTAAATTTTGATGATTAGCAAAGAAGAAAAGTCCATAGTCAATAGGATATGTGCAATAATATTCCCCTACCCCTATGTTTCCTTTATAATAAGATGAGCTCATAGTTTTAAAATTTTAATTTTAATTAATTTAACAAAAAGCAAAATTGAAATCTTTCAAATAACATAAAAAAAAAAAAGCCGAAACATTTACTTCTTATACAATACAAGAGGTCACATACACAGGCCCTCTCTCCCTCTCTCTCTCTCTCTCTCACTCACTCTCTTTCTCTCTCAACAGTTTCTACCTTCTTTTCTTTTCCTCTTTTCACAACCATTTCTGAGAATCCTTCAATGGTCTTTTCTCTTCCATTGGATTGTACAGATTCCCACCTACAATACACACATCAATCCCTTCACTTCTAGTTGCTGTGGGGTTGTTTATGTGATTTTTATTTTTAAGGACTGTAAAAGACAACTTTTCTGGGTTTATTGGTTTCTGCTTTTTTTTCTTTTTTCCTGCAAACTATCATTCTGGGTTTGCTCATAAAACAAAGCCTTGTAATTGTTGTATTTTTCAGAGAAAACAAAATCCATTTTTCTTTATTTTTTTGTGAAAAAAATATTTTTTTCTCTCACTTTTCTGCAAATTTTCTTCATATCCCTTTTTGTAAATTTGCGGAAAAGATTGAGACATGGGCAAGCAAGGGCCTTGCTATCACTGTGGAGTTACAAGTGAGTTGTTTTCTCCAATATATAATTTTCTTTTAAGTTTTGACTTTTTTTTTTTATACAAAGAGTGAAACTATTTGTAAATTAAGATGTGTTGAAGGGAGAGTTACTGACCAATATAAATTATGAAAAATCATATGTTCTCTGTGTGATATTCTGGATGTATACGAATTTAAAAATACAACTAGTGACTAGTGTTGTTGCCCAGAGCATTTGCGATTGAAAGTTGTGAAAAATCGTGTTGATTTCGCAATTAAATGTGTTTTTGCACTCTTTCATTGGTTTTTGTTTCATTGTCCATGTTCCAAATCTGAGGCAATATAACTGGTGCAAAATGAAGCTTAGAGTTCATTGATTTTGCTCCTTGCATTAATAGGAACAACACCTGCTGCTGTTAAGGTCTTTATCAAAGAGTCAACTCAGAGTTCATGTCTAACTATTTCGACGGAAATGAAATAAGGGAATTATGCATTTGTAAAATGCCAAAACTTAATTCATTACTGTCTTTTGAAAGGGTTTTACAAAGTTGTTTTCGTTTCCTCTTCAAAGCCATTTCTCACTGTGCTAGAGAATATTGGACAAGCACTGCATTCATCCCTCAGACATGTCTTGCTACTCCCTTGCTTTCTGGCTGATGAATAATCAGTACTTGTGCCTCTTCATTATTGTCTTTTCAATTCTTCTCAATTCATAACTATTTTTTTTTTCAAAATACTTGCAGTCAGTTATCACCTTAACAGAACTAGTCCTGCAACTTAAGATTTTCACTGCTTTGCTTACAATTCCAAAGCACTTTCCAAAATGTTGAAGTCATTGCAACTGGTTTTCTGTTAAACACTCTAGCACAGTCTTTTGCATAAAGTACAATGGTTCAGTCCTTAACTTTTGATATCTCGAGTGAGACTTTGCAGTTACTGTCAACCATTTCAGTTAAACTGCAATTGTTGTCTGCACTATGAGGTTACATTACATGTGTTCTTAGTTTGAGTCTCACCACTATCTGCTTGAGGTTTCTAAATCAATATTGTTTTTCTTGCGTAAGAGTATTGATATGTATCAGTCTTAACTCTTAAATATTTAAAACCAGCTAGATAATAAAAGTAAAATACTCGGCATTTCTAAAGGAATTGATAGTTCCTTATTTGATTGAATACTGACAAATGATGCTATCCCAACCTTGAGCTTTTGTTGAGTTCAGCTTTATAGTATATGTAAGATACTAGCTACTGTAAAATATTTTATTCCAAGAGGTTTAAGCTATTTCCTAGTATCAGTTTTTTTTTTTATCATCATGAATTGGATTATCAGGAAAATATGAGTACATGGTTGTTAGTAGCCTACCCAATCTGAGTTACATCTCTATTCTTGATTACCATGGCTCTAAATGTTTGTAGGTTTCTGACAATTGAGCATTGCAACAGGCACACCGCTCTGGCGAAATGGACCACCTGAGAAGCCAGTACTATGCAATGCATGTGGGTCTCGATGGAGGACAAAGGGAACTCTAGCAAATTATACCCCTTTACATGCTCGAGCAGAAACTGATGATTATGATGATCAAAGGGTTTCCAGGGTAAAGAGCATATCGATAAATAAGAAGAAAGAAGTGGCATTGCTCAAACGAAAACAGAATCATGATAATGTAGTATCTGGAGGGTTTGCACCTGATTATAACCAGGGATACCAAAAGGTCGTAGATGAAGATATAAGCAACCGATCGAGTTCAGGATCAGCTATCTCTAACTCAGAGAGCTGTGCACAATTTGGTGGCATGGATGCTAGTGATCTGACAGGTTGGATTAAGATCTTCATAACTGATTACAGCAGCATTATGCTTCATCTGTCTAGTTCATTATTAATTTGACTTAGATCTAGAATCTCTACTTTTGTGTTATTATGCAAAAACATATAGTCTCCTGCATATAAAACAGGCAACTTTGTCTTTGTCTTTTATGGAACATGTAATTCTAATACAGATAGTTTGGTTAATTAAGGTCCTGCTCAGTCAGTGGTCTGGGATGCCATGGTGCCTTCAAAAAAGAGGACATGTGTTGGTCGTCCAAAGCCTTCTTCTGTTGAGAAGCTAACAAAAGATCTATGTACTATTCTTCATCAACAACAGTCTTATTTTTCAGCGTCTTCTGAAGAAGATCTTCTTTTTGAAAGTGATACACCTATGGTCTCTGTTGAGATAGGACATGGAAGTGTTCTCATTAGGCATCCTAGCTATATAGCTCGTGAAGAAGAGTCAGAGGCTAGCTCTCTTTCAGTTGATAATAAACAATGCCCAATGAGTGAGGCATATTCTTATTCCGGTGCCATTCTAATGCATAATGATTCCAGTCGCTTGAAGTTGTCATCTCTGGAAGTTGAAAAGATCAGGAACTATACTGGCCAAGGAATGCAGCAGGAACAACTTAAAAGGCATGCTTTTGTACACTAGTTTATGTCATCATTTGTAGTCAACTATGAAATGTGACAAAAAATCCATTTTATTGTTACCCTTAAAAACACATTTTGTTTGTTTCTGCCAAAACAAAGTCTTTTTTGTTCTTGTATGAGCATTATGGATTTTCCTTGTGCATGTATATTATTGAAGAAATATTTGAGATGAATGTGCATAAATTGTTTTGAAGAAGAGGCAATACTCTGTTGATATTAATGTTTCTGTTTTTTTAAATTTCAGTGACAAGTCTCAACTTGAAAGAGTAGAAATCCTTGGCAATCATGAATCGCCATTGTGCTCAATAGATTTAAATGTGAGTTACAAAGCCCTACCATTGTTTTTTGGCCTAAATTGACAAAATTGTTCTTATCCATGCCAGTAATAACCAATTGGACATCGTTTTACATCAATGTTGATCTTCAATGTTTTGACACTATTTTTATAATATTTTCTTGAATCATTTTTTAGATTCTTCACTCATAATTTACTCTTGAAGCTATCAGGAATCAGGATAGCACTTTGATTATATTTTTTTAACAACAGTCAATAATTTTGTAAACAATTACTTTTTAGTTTAGTATTCTTACCTTGTTCTGTATAAATATATATTAATTATCAATAATATATTATTGCTTAAGGCTTTAGGGCCTCAAATATGTCTTATTGTTGAGTGCTTAACATAATTGGTATTATGTTTGGTTAGGATGTTGTAAACTATGAAGAGTTTTTGAGAATGTTGACAAATGAAGAGCAACAGCAATTACTGAAGTTACTTCCTGTGGTTGATACTGCTAAACTTCCTGATAGGTTAGAATTCTATTTTTTCATTTTGTAGTTTGTCATGTTTTTGTTGTAATCAGTAAAAGAATTTTCAAATTCCTATGTTATAGTTCTTATTTAGAGTTTCAAAACTGTTTGTTGTGGGGGTATAGTGCAAGTCTAAATACATCATTAGCTATAGTTGATGTGTGCCAATAATTTAATTTCCATCAGAATTTCTTACAATAATGTAGTAAATGATTGATTTTTTTTGTTTCAATGTCATGGGCATTGCTTGAATATAATGTAGTGATGCTCTGAGACTTGCATTAGATATATAATATGATTTTTAAGGGAATAGAAGGTGTTGAGATCTGAGACTCAGACATCAATATTGACAACTTGTGTTGTATGTGCAGCAGCCTTAAAGTCATGTTCAATAGCTCTCAATTCAAGGAGAACTTAACTTATTTTCAGCAGCTTCTTGCGGAAGGAGTCTTCGATATCTCTTTGTTGGGGGCAAAACCTGAAGACTGCAAGACTTTGAAAAGACTTGCATTATCCAATCTGTCAAAGTCAAAATGGGTAGAACACTATAACTTTCTCAAGGTTTGTACTAGTTTATTATGTTAACATTAGAGATCGTGTTGATAAATAAAATGAGTGTATTGATACTCATAAGCTTTTACATCTTTCTATGGATGCAGAGATGTAAGAACAAAGGTGGAAAGTGTAATACTATGGGATCTACTGGTACAGCATCAACTAATGTTGCAAACATCAAGAGAATGCGCGACAGCAGAAATCAAAACTTTTCAGGTTTGTTGAAAATCTGACATCGAAGACAAACATATCATATGCCAAGACCTGCCAATTATTCTCTCTAGTGTGACAATAATGATGTAATTGTTGTGCATACCTTGTACATACCATGGATTTTTGATTGAGGGAAATGGAGTGGTTAATTTGGATCCTCTAGCATAGTTCATTTTTTTTAATATAAATTAACAGTAATTAGTGGTGATTGAACAAACTGTTAGTTATGATTTCTGTTTATGATTCAACTGAAGAATAATTCTTATCTTAATACTCATCTTTCAAATTCAGAATTGAAGACGATAATGAGGAGCCCCAAAAGAATGATCATTGACTGTGAGGGCAAAGAAGCGGTAGAAGATGGTGCTTGCTATAGTCCAAAAAACCTATTTGCTTTGCCTCCCGATGCTGGTTCTCTTTTCCTGGATTCTTTAAACTTTGTTGAGAGTAGTGATCAGGATCTGCTGCTAGAGGTGCCATCTAACACTTCTTTTCCACAGGCAGAGCTCTTGCACCCAACTTTAAGCCTTGGTGCTCAAGGCAGCACTAGTACCCGCTCAATCTACTCAAATCTTGTTCACCATTAAGTAAACTTTACTAGGTTATTTGGATGGTTAGTTATGGTGCATATTTTACATCTTAAACATATGATGGTTGTGCTTTTGGTTACTTGCAACCTTCTTTAGCTTGGATTGCCAACGATGGAAGTTGGATGGTTTTTTTTTTGTATAGGTTGGTAACAGATTGTAACATATAGCATGAAATGAGGAGAGGGATAATGATCTCCAAGAGTTTTTGTTTTGTGAATAATTTTAACAGTTTTTTTTTAATCCCCAACAACAAATAAAATGAGAGGACAACATTATGGGACGTGTGTGTAGGATCTGGACAATCATACGATCTAAAGTTAAGTTTGAAAGTGGATGACACCCCATACCCCGACATTCTAAAGGTGCATTTGATTTGATGCATTCCTCTGTCGAATGCTTAATTGTCATGGACAGAGCAAACTAGTGTACTGTGAAATGAATCATGGGTCCATAGAAGTATTTGGTTGTCAAAGAGGTGCACAGCATGTGCAGTGTTACATTTACATTAATATATGATATGATTAGTAGTTATAGTGATTTGTGAGTTTGAAATAATATAAATAGTTTTAATAATTCTTTGATTAAATTTATTTAAAAGCTATATAGTAACTTGTATAACATAAAATGCAAGCCAATAGAAAAACTGCATAAATTTAATTGTTAATTATGAATAAAATAAATTAAATTTTAAACTATTTTATGGTGTGTGTCCATAACCATTAAATTCTTATCACAATCATTCTTATTAAAATTACGATTCACACGGACAATTTTGATATTACTTTGTAATTTTCAATGACTAATTTGTTTAATTAAAATTTTAAATTAATCAAATTTAGTTTTATTGAAATTGTCTTCAATTTTATTTACCATTCAAAATCCTTAAAAGTTGAACTAAATTATTATTATTATTTTCTACTTAAATACACTGTGGATAAAGACTTAGAATTTGATTATTACATAATACGTTTTAAAGGAGAAACTGAGTTACATGAATTTATTTAATTATAAAAATTAATTAAATATACTATCCATGCGTTACATGAGTTTATTTAATTATAAAAAAATAATTTGATCACATAAAAATATATGTAAAAATACTTTTTTATTAAATTATAATTTATTATAAACAGTATTTTTAAGATATCATATGTATTTTTCTATATTAAAATTAACTAGGCTAATTTTCAATTTCTTCACGAGGCTGTGATTAATATATATCAAACATTATAGTTCATTGAAATAATTTATAAATATTTCTTTATATATAGAGGGTAAGAGAGGTCAAATTTAAATAATAATAAAAAAAGTATACATGACATTTTGATGATTGAAATTTTATCATAGAAGGATCTGAGAGGATCCACTCACGTTTTATAGCATATAGTCATGATAATGTGGTGAGTAATCTTCACATTCACATGATTTGTGTCATTTCGTCCTGGCAAATCATTAAATTAAATGACGTTAATCAATGAAAAGGGCACAGTTTAATAGTGTTTGATGAACATTTAGGGTGTTTTTTGTTGTTGAAAATGGAGGAGGGTTAGTTTGATAAAAAAATATAATTCAGCAGCTCCTAGACTCTCTTCCTTCCCATTCCACAATCCTTCTTATCTCTCTCTCTCTCTCTCTTGCCTGGGGTTCTCATTGAAGGATTCGTGTGTATCGTTTTTGATACTTTTATTTTGCTAATCCTTCTCCCTCCATGTCTTCAATTTTACAATTTGCCCCATCATCGTGTTTCAGGTCAATTGGGAACGAACGCTTTCGGATATTCGTCTCACTCCTCCGCTACCGCTAGGTTTCCATCTATCTCATTTCATGCTCTTTACTGCTTCTCCTTTTCCATTTTTATGCCTCGATTGTTTATTCTTCTTCTTTTTTAACTAGTGTTCAATGTTGAATTAATGATCTCCAACTGCATAATTACGCTCTTTCTTTTTTATGTTTAGGTTATGTTATGTGCTTGCGTGCGTGTATTTGACTTGACATGCACATGACCTTAGGAGAGGGTTGTTTGATAAATTATTAGGGTTGCTCATGCTCATGCTCTTTTTTGCTCAACTCAGACATGGCTTTAGATTCTCAATTCAAGGAATTCTGCAACGCATTAGCAATATAAGATTATGAAATTTGAAACCCTTCAAAATTATAATTCGTTTTGCACTCTCAAACTCTTGTCTCGTTCCACCCATGTTGTTGCTCTTCAGAGTTTAATTTTTACTGTTATTTTTACAATGAGAGTTATGGTCGACTTGTTAATCTGTATGGATATATTTTGCTGCTTTCTTTTTGTAATTTGAACACTTCTCTTTGATAGGGCATGTGATTTTTGGCATCTCTTGTTGGGAGTGGGAGTTTGAAGAGTGTGCTGAATGCAGAGTAATCTAGAGGAATGGCAACACCAGTCAGTAATGGTCATTCTGAAGAAGGAAGATATGAGAAGTCATTGATGGAAAATGGGGAACACACTTTTCTCGCTAGGCCCATGTTTAAGCAGCGGAAAGTTTCTGCCGTTCGTGATTTCCCAGATGGATGTGGACCATCTGCTTTGAGGATTGATCCAGGGTTAAACATAAATATTGCGGGTTGTGGTTCTGCTAATGGTACAATTATTGTGGATAAGAATGGTGAACATTTAGTGGGTGATACTGTCAAAACTTCCAATTGTGAAAATGATGGCCGACATTCTGAAGTAAAAGATTCGCTTCTTACTGAAACTCTTGGCCAAACAACTGACAGTTGTTTGAATGAGGATAACCCCGTAGTCTCATCTCCTCAAGTGAATGGGTCTTCTTCAGAACATGAACCTGCAAAAATTACTACTGGACAAACAATTGACTGTGGTTTTAATAAGGAAAACCCTGTAGTCTTGTCTCATAAAGTGGATGGACCTACTGCAGAAGTTGAAGCTGAAGAAGTGACTGTTGATCAAACAACTGACCGTGTTTTGAACAAGGAAAACCGTGAGGTCTCATCTCGTCAAGTGGATGGGCCTAATGCAGAAGATGAGCCTGCAAAAGTGACATTAGCGGACATGGAAATTTTGAATACAGAGTCTGCAAGAACTGCAAACACTGTAAAATGTGACTCCTTTTGTATGTTGAAATCATCTCAAGCAGGTGAGATGGATATGTCAGGTGGTTCAAAGCCCTTATTGTCCAATGTCAATATATCCGGTTCTAGTGCTTGCATGGTGGAGCCTGTAACTAGAAGGTATCTTCCTCGAAGAAAAGTTTCAGCCCTCAGAGACTTCCCAGCTTTATGTGGACGCAATGCTTCACATCTCAGTAAGGACAAGGATGTAGAGGGGATCTCTTCCTTAAATAACAAGAAAATGTGTCAACAGAACCTGGCTGTTGATGACAACAATCCATTGAAAGAAGTCGGAGCTGTGGCCCTGGATGACAGTCCATTGAAAGAAGTAGCAGCCACTGATGTAAAAGAGATCAAAAGTAACATCCAAGATGAATATGGTTGCAAGAGACAGCTTGTGAACATTGTCCAAACTGATTCTGAAAGTAATGCTGCAAAGAGAGTGAAGAAGCCGGTGGAAGTCAATAGAGAAAAGCACGTTTCACTTCCTGAAGAAAGTAGTCATCATATTAAAATAAATTCCAAGGCAGTGGTAAAAGAGGTAAATAGGGATGAGACAAAGTGTTTGGATCTATCTCATTCTAAGCATAAGTTGAAAGGAATTTCTAATGGATTGCAGGTCTCACCAGACAGGAAAGTAGTACAAGGTTTGATGGCTAAATCAGAATGTCCTTGGAGGTCTGACAAAGGTTCCTCGAAATTTAAGTTGGGAGATGCTAAAAATGAAGGCAAGAAGATGAAAGTAAATTTTGCATCGCCTGACAGGTCTAAAACAGCTATCATGAGTAAAGGTGCAGGGAATTATTCTGGGCAGAAGCCTTTGAAAAAGAAAAAAGGAAATGTTACTTCTGAAGGTGAATTAGTAATTTGGGAAAAGAAGGATAGTCTTGACCCTAATGAAAATAATGATGACCTTCAAATTGTTCTGCAATCACATGAATTTGATGTAAATGTTACTCCCTCCTCTTCTCATTCTAATTCCATTGGCGATGAGGATGACTCAAATGTGACCCGAAAAAAAGTGAGGAAAACATTACGGTTGTTTCAAGTTGTTTGTAGAAAGCTTTTACAGGAACTAGAATCAAAAAAATCAAATGAGCGAACTAGTGGTAAGAGGGTTGATTTACTTGCTGCAAAGATCCTTAAGGAGAATGGGAATTATGTTAACTCAGGCAAGCAGATACTGGGCGCTGTCCCTGGGGTTGAAGTTGGTGATGAATTTCAATATAGGGTGGAGCTTAATATAGTTGGCCTTCATCGTCAGATTCAGGGTGGCATAGATTATGTGAGGCACAATGGTAAGATCCTTGCAACCAGTATTGTTGCGTCAGGGGGCTATTCCGATGAGTTGGATAATTCGGATGTCTTGATATATACAGGGCAGGGTGGGAATGTGATGAACACTAAAGATCCTGAAGATCAGAAGCTTGAGCGGGGCAATCTTGCTTTGAAGAACAGTAGTGAGGAAAAGGATCATCCTGTTAGGGTGATTCGTGGCTCTGAATCAATGGACGGAAAGTGCAAGATATATGTTTATGATGGACTGTATGAAGTTGAATCATGTTGGCAGATTGTGGGACCACATGGGAAGCTGGTTTATAGGTTTCGCCTGCGAAGAAAACCTGGTCAACCAGAGCTTGCTTTGAAGGAGGTGAAGAAATCTAAGAAGTTCAAAACAAGAGAAGGTGTATGTGTTGATGATATTTCTTATGGAAAAGAAAGGATTCCCATATGTGCTGTGAACACCATAGATGATGAAAACCCCCCTCCGTTTAATTACATAACTAGCATGATATACCCCAATTGCCATTTCCTTCCCGCAGAAGGATGTGATTGTACTAATGGATGCTCAGATTTGGAGAAATGTTCATGTGTAGTGAAAAATGGGGGAGAGATTCCATTCAATCACAATGAGGCTATTGTACAGGCAAAGCCTTTGGTGTATGAGTGTGGACCTTCTTGTAAATGTCCTTCAACATGCCATAATAGAGTCAGCCAACTTGGCATAAAGTTTCAACTTGAAATATTTAAAACCGATGCAAGGGGATGGGGTGTGAGATCCCTGAATTCAATCCCTTCAGGAAGTTTTATTTGTGAATATATAGGGGAGCTTCTTGAAGACAAGGAAGCTGAACAAAGAACCGGTAATGATGAGTATCTTTTTGATATTGGAAATAACTATAGCAACAGTACTCTTTGGGATGGACTTTCGAATCTCATGCCCGATGCACACACAGCTTCTTGTGAAGTTGTGACGGATGGTGGTTTCACCATTGACGCTGCTCAGTTTGGTAATGTGGGGAGATTCATTAACCATAGTTGCTCCCCAAATATTATTGCTCAGAATGTCCTTTATGATCACCATGACACCAGGATGCCTCACATAATGTTCTTTGCTGCTGATAACATTCCTCCCTTGCAAGAGCTGACTTATGATTACAACTATGAAATCGATCAAGTCCGTGATTCTGATGGCAATATAAAAAAGAAGTATTGCTATTGTGGTTCTGTGGATTGTACTGGCAGGATGTATTGAGGACTAACAAGGTTTAGTTTAATGAAATACTAGTGTTTTTTCAGTCTTAATGCAAACTTCATTAATATCCAAAAAAAAATCCAACTTGATTTTGAGCCACTATGATTGTTGTTGTCCATACCTCTCTCTACATAGACTCAGTTTGAATAAACTCAATAACTTATAGGAGAAATAAATGGAATGGAGAAACCATTCTGGCAATTGATTTGAATTTTGAACCAAAACAGGTGTTAATAAAGTTAGAGTAGTTTTTATTTTCTTTTCCTAACGTTCCCCACTAGTGTCCTTGTCAGAGTTGTTGAGTGTAAACCAATTATGGCTTTGCTTGGTTTATTGGAGGCATTAGATATTAGAACTGATAGAAGTACAGTACTTTGCCAGTGCCATATATGCATGACTATCAATTTAATTTTAACAATAACAAAGTTGAAGGAATTCTTATGACATTAACAGAACATCAGTTTTATTTATTCATATTCTGTGATACGGAAAGTATAGAATACCCCCAGTTTTAGTCCCCAATACAAAGAGCATTAGATCCACTCACGACAAAGGAAAATTCTTAGAATAATACATACATACCATAAACAATAAAACATTAGTAATCTAGTCCTGAAATGAGAAGATACTTATTAATTTTAACCAAGCTGAATTTCCGAGTCATAAACAGCTCCAGCCTCCCAATTACTAGCGATAACATTCTTGGATTGCACCCAATACTGCTCTGCATTACCATTCAATTGGAACCTCAACTTGATGTCACCTCTTGGTGGGTTCTCAGCGTCAAACACAGTCCCAAATGCCCTGCGCATTTGCCTCCACTCTTGGCAATCTTCCTACTCCATCCATTAACATTTCAAAGTCTCAAGTTAAGTAATTGAATATAAACAAACAACACTCAATGTATAAGTTGAGTTTCATGATTTAGGGTTTAATTGATAATTGATTATTTATTTAGAAATTATACCTGCCACAACTGAACAGCAGTTACGTCATAAGTTCCACCAACATAGAGAATGATAATGGCTAAGTAGTGAGGATTTCTACTGTGTTCATGGACCTTAACCAAGAGATTATAGCCACCGTATCTACAGGGGACCCTTCTGTATTCTACATCCACTACACCGTATTTGAATAACTCTGCAGATGCATCTTCGTTTCTGCCCAATCTTGAGTATCCACGTGGACTCATTATAAAGTCTGTTCTGTCTCCCTCACCATAATCTGTCACCACCACGTATGCTCCATTCTCATCGCAGAATTGTGCTATTTTGCACCTAACCTGCTCATTCACCATCATTTTTATTTATTTATTTCACAAATAAACCAACTACTACTAGTGGAGGTTATATATTAATTATGTTTCAATGATGAAATCTACTTCCATTGAGGATTTTACTAATTATCATATGCATGATTTGAAGGATCCAGATAATCAATCTTAAACTATTTTCTTTATGTTTCTTTTGATTAGAGGCCTTAATGGTATGGAATATAGAAGTCAATAAACTAAATATTTTTATATTAAAAGGGCATGTTTTGAGGTACTAATATTTATTTTTTTATATGCAAAAGGCTACAATAGTGTACTTTTTTCTCAATCAGTCCATGAAATTGAAGTGATTTATTAAGTACAGTAACCTGATAGCATGCTCCACAGCCAGATCCATTCTTCCATAGCCAAGAGACGCCTGCAACACTGCCATCGTTTATCGTTTTTCCATATTCGCCAAAGCCACAAGCTCCCCCTATAACATTATCATAACGTGCACGTTTTATTACATTGTCAACTAATAAATAATCATGATAAGTATAATTTTTAAGGTAGTATAGTAAAAATTAACAAACTTATCAGATGATGCGATTGTAAATGAATATGATAACTAGGATACAATGAGCTTATGCTAGTTTTGTCCATTATATATGCACAGAAAATATAAAAATGTGCATATATATGAACAAGTGCACACGTACGTGGATTTCCATAACAATCTGGGCTACCATAATAGGTTGCTCTGGAGCAAGTAAAAGAGTCCTGAGAGGTACACAGGGCAGGTAAGAGCAGTGTGACACAGAGAAGGCTAAGTTGGTGCTTCAAGTTAAGTTCCATTTTAAAATGCTAGAAACTAAAGCATAAAGTGAAGCAGGAAAATAACTAAGAACAAGAGAAAGCTTTATGGAATACAAAGCAAACCTGTAGAGTCATATTTATAGTACAGGTCTGAGGTCTAAGTGGTGTCTATGGAATATGCAAAGAGGATTGGAATAATGATGTGTACATGTAGACCCTATTGTTGACCCCTCAAGGGCCAGGGTCATCATTTATTAGAACCATTTTCTTATTACAATGGAAAAATGCCTAACTTTGTTCTATTGTAACTGTGTTTTTTCATGATCCATGCACTTGCAGCTTAAATCCAAGGCTCGGAACCCTGATAGAAAATTTAACCAAACAAAATATTCTAAAGAAGATATTGGTAGATACTTTAAATATTCAAAGGATAAACAAGGAAGAGGAATATGCAAAATATATAAAAAAATCTTAATCTCAAACGATAAGTGATGTTCCCCTCGATTATAAACAGAACAGACAAAAAGATTGGAAGAACAAGTTTATTAATGGTTAATAGTCATGGTTTTGTAGTTATCATGTTGAGCATGTCATTCAATTACAATACTATTTAAGTGAGCTAAAATGAAACACTGCATTATTCCCACACTAGAATAAAATTATTTGCTGCTTTTGTATGTTCTTTAACTAATTGTCAAAAGTATGCTAAACAAATAATTACTCAACCCAACAGCATTTATGTTAGTAGTCTTCATCTTCGTTTCTAACCAAAGCTAATGTTGATTAATTATCAACATAAATATTGAATTTTAACATTATAGAATAAATAAATAAATAAATAGATGAAGGAAGTAATAATGTGATACTGATAAACAATGGATTAGATTATTGTTTCACATCAAGTCGTGACTTAAATATCTAGCTGCCACGTTTGGTTGTAACGCACCCAATGTGTCAGTCCACTGAGAAGTTATTCGTAATTTAGTATGAGCACAAGTTGTAAGTTGTAACTGGATTCAACTTTGGACGCGTTAAGGGCAAATCAAATCATCTTCTTAAAGATACACATACAGTTCTCTTATCAATATTTTTCATATGAAGTAACTGTGCATCATATATAATCCTTATTATTATTATTATTTATCTATCTCTCTCAAAATTTAAAAAAAAAATAAAAAAAATATATATATATATATATATATATATATATATATATATATATATATATATATATAAATAATAGCCAAACTTATGTCACTTGGATTGTTTCTTCATTTTCATATGATGCCTAATTAGCATAGTTGCACACATGTTAAAGTTCTCTTAAATATTCTTTGTACTTAATATGTTTCTCTCTTATTCTTTACATCTCTTATTTCTTATTGTAATAGAAAAGTTATAACCACAATCAATATTTATCGTTACACTTTTAATAAAAAAAATTAACACATTCCGAATAATCACATGTTGTATGCTTTAAATCATCATTCTTTATAGACACTTGAATTACAATAAGAAATTGTAATCCTCATTTAAAATTGTAAGTGATATAACTTCATTATCTTATTATGTTTATATAATTTAATTTGTATTTATCCAATTCCACTTTTTATAAAAAAAATTCTACTCATAATTTGAAGATTTTTTTTGTTGTAATTCTCTTTGTACGTCACGCAACAAGATTTTTCCTCATGTAGAATCACAAACTAGAGGATTTTAGGGTTTCATTGATTAAATCCTAAATTCAAAATATAAATATTTAGAGTTTCAAAACATAAATGAAACCCTAAATTCAAAACATAAATATTTTGGGTTTCATTGATTAAATTCTATATTTCATCCTAAATTGAAACTTTAAATATTTTGGGTTTCATCAATAATACCTCGAATAGGGTTTTGTAAATGCAACATTAAATCGAAACCAAAAATATTTAGGATTTTATTATTGGAACCCTAAATATAAACCCAAAATAATTAAAGATTCATTAATGACAACCTAAATTGAAACCTTAAATAATTATGGTTTCATAGATAAAATTCTAAATTTAAACCTTAAATATTTAGGGAGTCATAATAAACTCATAATTGAAACCATTAATAATTCATGTTTTATAAATGAAACACTAAATCAAAATCTTAATTATTTAGGATTTCTTGACTGAAGCCCTAAAATTCACCCAAAATTGAAACCTGGAAAATTAAGGTTTCGAAAACAAAATCTTAAATATTTAAGGTTTCATAAACGAAACCCTAAATTCAAAACATAAATATTTATGGTTTCATTGATTAAATCCTAAATTTCAATCTAAATTGAAACCTAAAATATTTAGAGTTTCATAAATAAAACATTAAATAAAATCTTAAATATTTAGGGTTTCATTATTGAACCATAAATTGAAACGTAAAATATTTAAGGTGTATTAAAGAAACCTCCAATATATTTAGAGTTTTGATAAATGAAACTCTAAATTGCAACCATAATATTTAGGGTTTCATATATCAAACCTCAATTATTTAGGTTTCATTAGTCACAACCTAAATTGAAACCCCAAATAATTAAAGTTTCATTAATGGAAGCCTATATTGAAATCTTAAATAATTAGGTTTTCATAAATAAAATCTTAAATATTTAGGGATTCATAAATAAAACTAATAAATGAAACCATTAATAATTTGTGTTTCATAAATGAAATACTAAATTGAAACTTTAAATTTAGGGTTTCATTAAAGAAAACTTAAAATTCACCATAAATTGAAACCCTAAAAATTTAGGATTTTGTAACCAAAATCCTAAATATTTAGGGTTTCATTGATTAAATCCTAAAGTTCAACCTAAATTGAAACCCTAAATATTTTGGGTTTCATAAACAGTATCCTAAATATTTAAGATTTCATAAATGAAATAATAAATTAAAACTTTAAATATTTAGGGTATCATTAATGAAACATTAGTTATTTATGGTTTCATTATTGGAACCATAAATTGAACCCAAAATATTTAGGGTTTCATAAAGAAATCCCTAAATATTTAGGATTTTGATAAATGAAACTCTAAATTACAACCATAAATATTTAGGGTTTCATAAATAAAACCTCAATTATTCAGGGTTTAATTAATGACAACTTAAATTGAAAACCCTAATAATTAAAGTTTCATTAATGACAACCAAAATTGAAACCATAAATAATTAGGGTTTCATAAATAAAATCCCAGATTTAAAACCTAAATATTTAGGGATTCAAACATAAAACCCATAGTTAAAACTATAAATAATTTGTGTTTCATAAGCGAAATATTAAATCGAAACCCTAAATTTAGAGTTTCATTAAAGAAACCCTAAAACTCACTTTAAATTAAAATCTTGAATATTTAAGGTTAATAAACAAAATCCTAAATATTTAGGATTTCATAAATGAAACTTTAAATTCAAAACATAAATATTTAGGATTTTATTAATTAAATCGTGAATTTAAACTTTAAATATTTAGGGTTTCATTATTGGAACCATAAATTGAAACCCCAGATATTTAAGGTTTCATAATGAAATGCCTAAATATTTAAGGTTTTGATAAATGAAACTCTAAATTGTAACCATAAATATTTAGAGTTTCATAAAAGAAACCTCAATTATTTAGGGTTTCATTAATGACAGCTTAAATTGAAAACCCAAATAATTACAGTTTCATTTATGACAACCAAAATTAAAACCCTAATTATTTAAAGTTTCGTAAATGAAAATCTAAATTTAAACCCTAAATATTAAGGATTTATAAATAAAACCCACAATTAAAACCATTAATAATTTGTGTTTCATAAATGAAATACTAAACTGAAACCTTACTTTTTTAGGTTTCTTTAATGAAACCATTAATTTAGGGTTTCATTAACTCACTTTAAATTGAAACTTTGAATAGTTAAGATTTTGTAAACAAAATCCTAAATATTTAGGATTTTATAAATCAAACTCTAAATTCAAGTAATAAATATTTAGGGTTTCATTGATTAAATCCTAAATTTCAATCTAAATTGAAAGCATAAATATTTATGATTTCATATACGAAACCTCAAACATTTAGGGTTTCATTATTGACAGCCTAAATTAAAACCGAAAATAATTAAATTTTCATTAATGACAAACTAAAATGAAACCCTAAATAACTAGGGTTTCATACATAAAATCCTAAATATTTAGAATTCATAAAGCAAACCAATAATTGAAATCATTAATAATTTGTGTTTCATAAATGAAATAATAAATCAAAATCGTACTTATTTAAGGTTTTTTTTAATGAAACCATAAATTTAGGGTTTCTTTAAATAAATCCTAAAACTATCCCAAAATTGAAACCTTGAATATTTAAAGTTTTGTAAACAAAATCCTAAATATTTAGGGTTTCATAAATATAATACTAAATTCAGAACATAAACATTTAGGGTTTCGTTAATTCAAATATAAATTTAACCTAAATTGAAACCTTAAATATTTAGGGTTTCATAAATTACACATTAAATATCTTGGGTTTAGGGTTTCATTAATGAAATCCTAATTATTTAAGGTTTCATTATTGGAACAATTGAAACCCAAAATATTTCGAATTTCATAAATAAACCCATAAATATTTAGGATTTGGATAAATGAAACTCTAAATTAAAACCACAAATATTTAGTGTTTCATAAAAGAAACCTCAATTATTTAGGATTTCATTAATGATAATCTAATTTGAAACCCTAAATAAATAAAATTTAATTAATAACATCCTAAATTGAAACCATATATTTAAACCATAAATATTTATGGATTAAAAAATAAAATTCATAATTAAAACCATTAATAATTTGTGTTTCATAAATGTAACATTAAATCAAAACCATAATTATTTCGGGTTTTTGTAATGAAACCCTAAATTTAGGTTTCATTAAAGTAATCATAAAACTCATTCTTAATTGAAACCTTGAGTATTTAGGTTTGGTAAATAAAATCCTAAATATTTAGCATTTCATAAATTCGAAACATAAATATTTAAAGTTTTATTGATTAAATCCTAAATTGAAACCCTAAATATTTAGGGTTTCAAAAATAATAATCTACATATTTAGAGTTTGATAAATGTATCATTAAATTGAAACCCTAACTATTTAGGGTTTCATTAAAGGAACACTAAATATTTAGGTTTTCATTAAATGAACCGTAAATTAAAATCCTAAATATTTAAGGTTTTATCAATGAAACCCTAATTATTTAGGGTTTATGGTAGGAACGGTAAATTGAAAAGAAAAATATTTAGGGTTTCATAAAGAAATAATTAAATATTTAAGATTTTAATAAATGAAACTCCAAATCGAAACAATAAATATTTTGAGTTTCATAAATGAAATCTCAATTATTTAGGATTTCATAAATGACAACCAAAATTGTAACCTTAAATAATTAAAGTTTCATTTATTAGAGCTTAAATGAAAATCCTAAATAATTAATATTTGGTAAATAAAAACCTTAACATATACCCTAATTATTTAGAGTTTCTTTAATCAAACCCTAATTATTTTAGGTTTCATTAATGAAACCCTAAAACTCATCCTAAATTGAAACCCTGAATATTTAAGGTATCGTAAATAACACCCTAAATTAAAAACATAAATATTTAGGATTTCATTGATTAAATTATAAAGTTAATCTTAAATTGAAACCTTAAATATCTAGGATTTCATTAAAAAAACACTAATTGTTTAGGGTTTCATTGTAAGAATCAGAAATTGAAACCTTGAAATTTTAAGGTTTTGATAAATGAAACCTAAATTGAAACCACAAATATTTAAGGTTACAATAATTAAACCCTAAATTTTATCCCAAATTAAAACCCTAAATATTTATTAAACCCTAAATATTAGGGTTTCATAAATATTTAGGGTTTCTATAATGAAACATTAAATCGAAACCCTAAATATTTAGAGTTTCATTAATGAAACCCTAATAGTTTGGGGTTTCATAGTAAAAAGGTAAATTAAAACGTAAAATATTTAGGGTTTCATAAAGAAACGATTAAATATTTAAGATTTTGATAAATGAAACTCCAAATTAAAACAATAAATATTTTGAGTTTTATAAATGAAATATCAATTATTTATGATTTTATTAATGACAACCAAAATTGTAAGCCTTAATAATTAAAGTTTCATTTATCATAGCCTAAATGAAAATCTTAAATAATTAAGATTTGATAAATAAAACCCTTAACTTATACCTTAATTATTTAGGATTTCTTTAATCAAACCCTAATTAATTTGGGTTTCAATTATTTAGGGTTTCATTAATGATAGCTTAAATTGTAACCACTAAATAATTAAAGTTTCATTAATGAGATCCTAAATTGGAACCCTAAATAACTAAGATTTTTTAAATAAAATCTTAACCTATACTGTAATTATTTTGGGTTTATTTAATCAAACCCAAATTATTTTGGGTGTCATTAATGAAACCCTAAAACTCATCCTTAATTGAAACCTTCCATATTTAAGGTTTCGTAATTAAAATCTTAAATATTTAGGATTTTATAAATGAAATCCTAAATTAAAAACATAAATATTTAGGGTTTCATTGATTAAGTTCTAAAGTTAATCTTAAATTGAAATCCTAAAAATTTAGTGTTTTAAAAAGTAAACATTAACTACTTAAGATTTCATAAATGAAACATTAAATTGAAACTTTAGGATTTCATAAATGTAATTTTAAATCAAAACCCTAAATATTTAAAGTATTTATTTTGGGTGTCATTAATGAAACCCTAAAACTCATCCTTAATTGAAACCTTCCATATTTAAGGTTTCGTAATTAAAATCTTAAATATTTAGGATTTTATAAATGAAATCCTAAATTAAAAACATAAATATTTAGGGTTTCATTGATTAAGTTCTAAAGTTAATCTTAAATTGAAACCCTAAATATTTAGTGTTTTAAAAAGTAAACATTAACTACTTAAGATTTCATAAATGAAACATTAAATTGAAACCTTAGGATTTCATAAATGTAATTTTAAATCAAAACCCTAAATATTTAAAGTATCATTAATGGAACCCTAAATGGAAACCCAAAATATTTAAGATTTCATAAAGAAACTCCTAAATATTTTATGTTTTGATAAATGAATCCATGAATATTTAAGGTTACATTAATTAAACCCTGAATTTTATCTTAAATTGAAACCCTAAATATTTAGGGTTTCATAAATGAAATATTAAATCAATACCGTAAATATTAAGGGTTTCATTAATGAAACTAATGAAACGTTTAAGGTTTCATTATAGGAACTATAAATTAAAATGCAAAATATTTAGGATTTCATCAAAAAATAATTAAATATTTAAGGTTTTAATAAATGAAACTCCAAATTGAATCATAACTATTTAAGGTGATTATTTAGGATTTCATTGATGACAACCTAAATTTTAGCCCTAAATAATTAAAGTTTCATTAATGAGAGCCTAAATTGAAACACTAAGTAATTAATATTTCATAAATAAAACCCTTAACATATACCTTAATTATTCAGGGTTTATTTAATAAAACCCTAATTATTTTGAATTTCATTAATGAAGCCTTAAAACTTATCATAAATCGAAATCTTAAATATTTAAAATTTCATAAATAAAATACTAAATATTAAGGGTTTCATAAATGAAACCCTAAATTGAAAACATAAATATTTAGGGTTTCATTGATTAAATTTTAAAGTTAATCTTAAATTGAAACCATAAATATTTAGGATTTTTAAAAGGTAGCATTAACTATTTAATGTTTCATAAATGAAACATTAAATCAAAATCTTGAATATTTAAGGTTTTAAAACCCTAAATATTTAGGGTTTCATTAATGAAAACACAAAATATTTAAGGTTTCATGATTCATAAAGAAACCCCTAAATATTTCAAGTTTTGATAAATAAAATGCTAAATTGAAACCATGAATATTTACGATTACAATAATTAAACCCTAAATTTATCCTAATTTTAAATCATAAATAAATTAAATATTAAATAAAAATCCTAAATATTTATGGTTTTATTAATGAAACTCTACTTATTGAAGGTTTCATTAATAGAACCGTAAATTGAAATCTTAAATATTTTTTATTTAAAAAATAAATCATTAAACATTTAGAATTTTAATAAATGAAACCCTAAATTTAAACCAAAAATATTTAGGATTTTATTTAATATTTCATTTATGAAACCCAAATATTTAGGGTTTCAATTTATTATGAAATTTATGATTTAATCAATAAAAACCTTGATATTTATGTTTTTAATTTAGGGTTTTATTTATAAAACTCTGAATATTTAGGATTTAATTTATGAAATCTTAAATATTCACAGTTTTAATTTAGGGTGAGTTGTTGGATTTTCTTTATGAAACCCTATATATGTGGGGTTTCAATTTACGTTTCTATTAATGAAACCTTAAATAATTTGGATTTCATTAATGAAACCCTAAATATTTAGAATTTAGTTTTAATGTTAGATTTGTGAAACATTAAATATTTAAGCTTTCAATTTAATGTTTTATTTATGAATTCCTAAATATTTAGGGTTTTTTTTTATGAAACCCTAAAATATTTTAGGTGTTATTTATGAAACTCTAAATATTTAGGGTTTTATTTTTTAATCTCTAAATATTTAAGGTTTCAATTTTGGATTAAATTTAGAATTTAATCAATGAAACCATAAATATTTATATGTTCAATAAAGTATTTCATTTATGAAACCTTTAATTATTAGGATCTTATTTACGAAACCCTAAATATTCAAGATTTCAATTTAGTGTGAGTTTTAAAGTTTCATTAATGAAATCCTAAATAATTAGAAATTCATTAAATAAACTCCAAATAATTAGGGTTTCAATTAATGGTTTTATTTATGAAATCCTAAATATTTAGGATTTTATTTATAAAACCCCAATTATTTAGGGTTTCAATTTGTGCTATCATTAATAAAACCCTAAATAATTGAGGTTTGTCATATGAAACCCAAACTATTTATGGTTGCAATTATAGTTTCAATTTTCAAAACCTTACATATTCTGGGGTTTCAGTATCAAATCTTAAATATTTTGGATTACATTTATTAAACCATAAATGAAACCATAAATTTTTAAGGTTACTTTAATTAAATACTAAAATCCATACGAAATTAAAACGTTAAATATTTAGGGTTTCATAAATAAAATGAATCCCTAAATTTTTAGGGTTTAATAAATAAAACCTTAAATACATAGGGTTTCATAAATGAAACATTAAATTGAAACCTTCAATATTTAGGATTTCATCAATGAAATCGTAATTATTAAGGGTTTCATTAATAAAACCCAAAATGGTAACCCTAAATATTTGTAATTTTATAAATAAATCCCCACATAATTAAGATGTTGATAAATGAAGCTGCAAATTGAAACCATAAATATTTAGGATTTCATTGATAAATTCCTAGATTTCACCATAAATTTAAACACTAAATATTTAGGATTTTATTTATTAAATCATAAATATTTATGATTTTGTTAATGAAACCCTAAATATTTATTTATGGTGTCATTAATAAAACTTTAAATTTTACGTTAAATATTAAAAATCTTATAAATAAAATCCTAAATATTTAAGGTTTTACATATGAAACCCTAAATTGAAACCTTTAATATTTATGGTTTCGTAAATGAAACCATAAATTAAAAACATAAATTTTTAGGATTTCATTAATGAAACCCTAAATATATCCTAAATTGAAACCATAAATCTTTAAGGATTCACAAACAAAACGCAAAATATTTAGTGTTTCATAAACAAAACATTAAATCGAAATCCTAATTATTTAGGGTTTAATTACTAAAAACCTAAAATATTTAAAGTTTTGTAAATAAAATCTTAAATATTTGTGATTTCATTAATGAAACCCTAAATTTTAAATTCAAACATTAAGCTTTTAGGGTTTCAGTAATGAAACCATAATTATTTAAGGTTTCATTAATGAAACCCTAAATTTTATCCAAAATTAAAACCTTAACAATTAAAGATTTCATAAATGAAACTATAAATCGAAACCGTAAATATTTATAGTTTCATTAATAAAATCTTATTTATTTAGGGTTTCAAAAATGAAACCTAAACTATATAAGGTTTCATAAATAAAACGCAAAATATTTAGAGTTTCATTAATGAAACCCTAAATTTCACTATAAATATTTAGGTTTTCATAAATGAAACCATAAATCGAAACTCTAATTATTTAGTGTTTCATAAATGAAAAAAACAATAATAATTTCTTGAAAATTTTGACATATTTGAAAAAACTAGAGTAATAATTTTAAATTTTGAAAAACATAAAAAAATTCAAAATATGAAAAAAAGTGTAATATATCAAAAATTTGAAAAACTTAAAATAGGATAAAAACAAGAGTATGAAAAATAAAAACTAATTTCTGGAAAATTAAAAAAAATGAAATTTTTTAATAATATGAACATACAAGAGTAATGCATTGAAAGTTTTAAAAGAAATTGATTTTTTTAATATATGAAAAAACAACAGGAATGTCTTAAAATTTTAAAAAATGAATTTAAAAAATATTAAAAACAAGTATTGTCTTCAGAATTTTGAGAAAAAATGATTTTTTTTAAAATTGTGTAAAAAAAATAAGAAAGATGTCTTAAAAATATAAAAAAGAAGATGAGAATTTCAAAGATACGAAAAACAAGAATAATGTGTTGAAATTTTAGAAAAAATATGAAAAGAAGAAGTAATATATTTAAAATTTGAATTTTTTTTTTAAAAAAACATGAGTAATAACTTGAAAATTTTAAAAATATATTAGAAAACAATAAGAATATGAATTTGAAAAACAATTACTTACCATATCATATCATGTTTGTGTATTATGTTGTTACAATTAATATTAATGCTTAATTATACTTTTGGTATTTTCATAAATCCGTAATTTTGGTTTTTCTACTTTTTAATTCAGAAATTTGACCTTTTTACTTTTAAAATTTTGCAATTTTTTTTCAATCGTTAAATTGAAACGGTTAACCATCAATTATAACGTTGACTTGTTTTTACTTTAAAAAATAAATAAATTATTAATTAATTTTAAATAAAAAAAATTATAAACTTAATTAAATTTAATTGCCTATATTTTTTTTACTAATAAACAAAATAATTAAAACAATTTTAAATTAAGAAATTAATTTTTTGATTAGTAAAAATAATAGATATTTTTTTTTAAAAGTAAAAAAAAAAAGTCAACGTTATATTTAACGGTCACCCGTTTCAATTTAACAATTGAATCAAAATTATTTGATTTAGAAAGTAGATGATCAAATGTCAAAATTTAAAATTAAAATACTAAAATCGCGAATTTTGAAAAACAAAGGATTAAAAGTGCAATTAAACCTAGTATTAAGTATTCATAAAAATGTAAATTATATGTAATAATTATGATTAAATATCATTTATAAAAAAAATAATAAATACTATTTTTAATTTAGCCAAAACTATAATGTTGACAATTTGTATTGGGTGGCTAATTAGATTGAAAACGTATTTAGTTAGTATTTATATATTATTAATTTATAATTAACTGAGACCAAATGTAAAATTTGACCATTTATTAAAGACCAAACATATAAGCATACAAAATATTATGATTTTAAAAATTATACCAATTTTATATTTTATATTTTAATTTTTTTTGAGAAAAAATAATATGTAATATCATTGTAAGTTTAATTTACTAATCAAACTTTATTAAATTAAATTTTTGAGATTTTTTTTTTTAAGATTCTATTAGAATTCTTTTGGCCATGTTTTGAATCTCTTAATCTTAAATTTGATTCATTTTGTTTTTTGTTTCATTAAATTTAAACTTGTATTTTTTAGTCAATTTTTTAAAATAATGTTTTTAGTTTTCTTGGCTAATCGTTGTCGATTTGGATGTACAATTTATAGTGATTTTTTTATTAGATGAAAAACAATAATAAATATTTTTCTAAGTTAAGAGACTAGAAAAAAAATTGGGCACAAAATACAAAAAAATAAAATGACCTAAATTGTAAGGAGCAAAAATATATTCAAGCTAATTCTTAATTCTTAAATTTTAAAACAAATATTTCACATCAATTTTATTTAATAATTTAATGTGATATTTATTTATTTTAATTTTTCTAAAACATATCATATATATTTATGTAAAAACCGCGTTGATTAAAATATAGTTATATGCAACAACTGAGAGATGGATGTGTTGTGGTATAGGCCATATGGCAAGTGTAAGTCACCCATTGAAAAGGAGGCATGGCATCCAAACACAAACACTAGTAATATAAATTGGAGTAGGTACTTCTGAATCCAACCCGTCCATTTGGTACCTTCTTTCTTTGTCCACGAAGCTGGACAACAATCAACATTGATAAGGAAACTGTTGATGCATACACCACGATGATAACTTTAAATCAACGAGTCGTTAGGTCGAATATGATACTATTTCAATTCCCCTCAAACAAGGTTTTCATGGCTTGTAAAGGTAAAAATGTGATCGGGACAGACATAAAATAACATGGAAGCAAAATAAAAATTTAAGATCAATGAATCAAATAACAAAATAAACAAAATAAAAAAAATATACGCATACAGCATCTAGCAAGGTTGTCCGCACCACTCTTCAGTCTTCCCATCCAATAACTTAATTAATTCTAGCCAACTGTACATGTATGTGATCGAAGAACACTTCTATAATGTTTTCTTTGTTTCCATTTTGTTATGCTTTGAGTGTTCATATAGCATTTTTATATGGTACAAGTCCATTCAGAAATCAGTGCAAAGATACAATATATAGAGAATGAATGCAAAGCTATCAAGAAATTCTATAAAGAACTCTTAAATACAATACATGAGCCATTGAAGCAAAAGAGATAGGGGCATCACTCTAGCTACTAGTGCAAAAGAGACATCCTTTGTGCAAGCTTCATAATTACAATGTCTCCCTTCCTCGCACCGACTCCACCACGTGTTCGGAAACAAAGGTGTCATCTGTCCACCAATTCAGTTACACACTTACATACATGCACTAATTGATCTTAATGGTTCAAATCCTTCTACTTCTACGTGTCCCTTCTCCACGATTCCTTTCTTTTCCATTTTTTTAGAGGGTGTGGTGGGATGAATAATTGCATGGATCGTATAGCCATGAAAAGAACAAGCCTAGTCTAGCCTACTATAGTGGAATAGAATATAATAGAAACTAGAGAGATTGTGGAAGTCCATGTCAAATACAACATTACTGTTATATCAACATTAAAAAAGTGTTATATTTAGATTTTTTTAATATTGAATGTTAAAATATATTTTTCTTTATTAAAACTAGTCTTAGATCATCCATAGTAGAGATTTTTAAGATGAATTCTTAAGTTTAAGAACTATCCTTCTAAAAACCCTTACTAGAACTATCTTTCTAAAAACCCTTACTAGAAAATTTCTCAAGTTGTTTATGGTAGAATTAAAAATCTACAAATATAAAATTAAAAAGTAAATTAAGAATTGATTTCTTATAAGTTAAGTAGCATTGTGAGAAAAAAAAAAAAAAAAGTAACTTAAGAATCAAAATGCGTACCACCACTAAAATGCTCTTACAAGCTTAGTGAGAGCATGACGTGCCCAAAAAGTTAAATAACTTGGGATTCTTTATCTGTTAGAAACTTGGATCTCATATTTTTTTTCTACCTTCTTTTAGTTTTAAAATAGAGGGTGAGAAGAGGAAAAAATATGAGCCAATAGTTAGGCCCTACTGGAACTGGTGGTTTGGGCTTGCTCGTTGGGCCCTGTAGCCTTCAGCTTTTCCTATACTATGGACTAAAAGAGAGTGTCAATAAAACGCAATTGTTAAATATACCTTCATTTCTTTCCTCTTTGTTTTTTTCTTTCTACCCTGCCTCTCTCCCAACCTCTTCATTCAACTTTTCCCCCATTGCTGCTATGCTAGAAAGAAAATTGAATATATCTCCCCTATTTGTATTTGATACTCCCAATCATGCCATATGAATTATGATATGCGTGCGGTTCCAGGATCTAGCTACCCACATGAACTTTGATCACGATGTAACGGTCAAGAAAGTCAATACAAATGACAATTTGACAGCATAATTCTTTCACCTTATTTGTGGGGTGAATGAGTTTCTCAAAAGAAAGGGAATTGATAATTGATTTAGTTTAGTATATTTAACAATTGCCCATACAAATGCCTAAGTTTCAAAAACAAGATTTATTCATTTTTTAAGTATCATACGATTCTAGATTTAGTAAGATTTAAGTGTTACGTGAATAATACGTTTCTAGAATTGCTATAGTAATTTTTTGACGTGAATAATTAAAAAAAATTACTAAATCTAGAATTACTATAAGATTTAATTGTTACGCGACTAATACGATTCTAGGTTTTTTCCTCTACTTTTCAAAATACACTTCTTGAGTTTCATAATTATATTCTAATTCCAATTTTAAATAAAAACAACTTCTTTTGTTTTTCACAACAATGAAAACAGCTTCTCAAAAAAATCAATTTTTTTTATTATAATAACTTGTGTAATGAATAATTTTCTTAATATACGAAACGGTAGGAATATATAACATAAAAAGCCAAGCAGACATTAAAAATTTTCAACTGCATCCATTAATAAGTCCTCAACAAACATAAAAACATTTCAACTGCATGCATAACATGATGATGGGAATTAAAATCTTTTGTACCATCGCTCTCCCAACAATCAAATTCTGATATATCAATAAATATCACGCTTGCAAATGAGTTTCGGCGTTCGATTTAGGTCGATTTGGTGGTGAAGCGTCTCAGTACGAAGTTTTTAGTTCTAATTTTAGTATTGCTATTGTACATGAAAAAAAAAACTAATGAAATAATTTTATTTCTATATTTTGTTGTTCAATCTCATAAAAGACTGACTGAACTGTAGCATAGTATTTGTAGCACATTTTTTAAAAAAATCAAGCAACTTCTAAGGATCATCGATGCCTAATATTATTAATACTAACATCCCAATCACAGGATTTGAAAAGCACACACAAAACTTTATCATAGTATGATTGAATATTGATCTTAGAAGGTGAATTTGTTCATAATGTGAGGATTGCTTCATTTATATACTCTATGTTTACCATATATCGGGTTGATGAATTTTTTTCATAATTGACGTGTATCCAATGTATCATGACACGTAGGATTTACTGACATTTACATGTGCCCATTTCTGAGGCTGAGACCATACTGTATATAGTAACCAATAACCATCTGTTAAATGCATTGCATATAGTGACTTCAAATTTGTGCAAGCTAGCTACAGCCATGGCCTCGTTTTCTCCTCTGATTAATTTCTCAACCGCTGCAGCTTCACCTTCACCGTATTCCAAAACCGGTTTGATCCGCAACCCCTTCATCACTCTCAGACCCAACAAAGCTTTGCAGCTTCTCCTCTCCCCCTTGAAGGTTTCATCTGACAATAATGTTGCAACCTCTGCTTCAGCCTTTGTGGATTCAAAATGGCTTGGAGGGACTTGGGACTTAATACAGTTTCAGATAAATGGAAACACTGATTGGGATGCTGTTATTGATGCTGGTCAGATTCTGAATTACTACTTTTCCTACACTTTGCATAATAATAATGTGCTCCTTCTAGTTAATTGCCACTACCTATTTCATTTCACTTTTTTGAAAATTGAAATTTCAAAACATATTTATATAAGAATTCCTTTAAATTTATCTGACAGTCGTTTCTGTGTTTTCATTTACTGTTTTTGTTTTTGTTTGTGGGAGGGAGAAACACATGATAAGTTAATTTAAGGATTAGTTCCATGTTTTGTTACATTTTTTAATACACACTCCCTCATCTATGTTTTTTTTTTTTTGGTCCCAGAGGTTAAGAGAAGAAAATGGCTTGAGGACAATCCGCAATCATCTACTAATGATAACCCTGTAGTTTTTAACACCGCCATTATTCCTTGGTGGGCATGGATAAAAAGGTTCCATCTTCCTGAAGCTGAACTACTTAATGGTTAGCACTTTGTTCCACTCACTATTCTGTTTTCTTTCTATTGTAAAAATGCAATATCTGTTTTCTTTTTGAGTATCATGCAGGTCGTGCTGCAATGATAGCTTATGTGGTTGATAGCTTGACTGGAGTTGGTGTAGTTGACCAAATGAGCAATTTCTTCTGCAAAACTCTTCTGTTCACAGCAGTGGCTGGAATACTTCTGTTCCGAAAGAACGAGGACATTGAAAATCTTAAGAAGCTTTGGGAAGAGATTACATTTTATGACAAGCAATGGCAAGCGACTTGGCAGGATGAAAACTCAAGTACTCCTAAAACAGATTAGAGGATTTTCTGTTTTACAGTAACATAGAATTATCCAGTAATTTCAGTATGTGTGCAATGAAAAGGACTTTCTGGAAAGAAGTACTCGCCGAACCTAACTATATATGATATATAATTTGATTCACAAACTATTAGTTCAATCCAGCCTTATATATGTTGATTTATAAGTATTTATTTACTTATATAATTAGAGTTAAAAATATTGGTTTTGCATAATTTATCCGATTAAGTTGATTAATACTTTATACTTGATTGAATATACTATATGTTGCCTTCTTTCATCAATATCCGGTGAAGCTATAAATAAGTGAGATCATGTCATAATCCAATAGCAGAAAATTAGGGTTCTTAGACTAAAACTAAACTGATAAAATAATTGCTGGAATATTCTATGTGAAGAGACAAAAGACATAAACAAACAGACTGAAAAAAACAACTATAAGACTCAACAGAAATATAAAAATTATACAGTATAAATCAAAAACTTAAACGTACATGAAGAAGAGAGGAACAAAATTGCTCTGATATATTTGAAGTTTATAACTCAGTTTTGCACATTTAAAACTGTTACAGCAACTTAAATAGAAATTCTATCTAGTCTCTCATTGATTAAAGGAAACAGCAACAAATAATCATAACTAAGCTACTGAAGCATGTCATCATTAAACTGTAACTATTGAGTGTATTTTTTGAACAAATAAACTCTTGACCAAAACAATAACAATCCAAACTAAAAAGGCATTATAACATTAAAGATAAGATAAAATCTCAAATCCAAACGAAAACAAAGGACAAAGATGAGGCTATTGGGCAACAACAAAATCCTAAGGAAGCGGCGATGCGATGCGTTGTGTTTAGTTTTCTTAAGCTTCCCAACCCCTGAGAAGAGTAGCTCGAGCAACACGGTTTACTCCCAGACTGAAGGCTCCCATTCGCAAGTCGCAGTTATGAATTTGACACATTGCCTTTATGTTACGGAAGGCTTTAGTCATGTACTTTTTCAGCTCACGGTTCACTTTCTCTTCATCCCACATAAATCCCTGAATATTCTGCAATCATCACACAATTTTTTAATTAAATTAGAACTAGCATATCTCTAATTAACCTTGGCTTTCATTCTTTTGTTGATCCCATTGGCATGCATTACCTGAACCCACTCAAAGTAGCTTACAGTCACTCCACCCGCATTAGCATATATATCGGGTAATATGATGACTCCTTTCTTAGACAATATCTACATTTCAACAAACAAATAACTTCCATTATATCAAATTCAATTCACTATATCTCATCTCATGCTAAACAACAGTGCAGTAACCTTAATTACCTCATCAGCATCTGGGTCAGTGGGGTGATTTGCAGCTTCTATTATAAATTTTGCCTTCACATCAGCAGCATTTTCCCTTCAACATGTTAACAAATCTTAGATAGTATTCATGCTGATGAACATAGATAGATAGGTGACTTAGATAAAATAAAAAGGCATACTTGTTGAGAACTCCTCCCAAGGCACATGGAATGAGAACATCACATTCATGAACAAGCAATTCATCTGAATCCATGACATCTGCTCCTGGAAATTGCTTCAAATCTCCATTGAGTTCCTTGTGTTCCAGCAGTTCGGGGATATCGATTCCATTTGGGTTTCTAATAGCACCACTGATGTCACTCACAGCTACCACCTTACCCCCTCTCTCATAAATTGATTTAGCAGCCCAAGTCCCCACGTTTCCAAATCCCTACACATCAAAATGGGATCAAATATCAATATCTATTCTATGTCATGGTGATGATGGTAAGTAAAGGAATAATACCTGGATGACAAATGTCATTTCAGAAATTGACTTCCCATATTCAGCAAATAAAGCCTCTGTTGCAAAAATCACTCCTAATCCTGTGGCAGCCTCTCTTCCCAATGAACCTCCAAGATCCTGCACCACACAAAATTTGAAAATTAAAACCAATTTCTACAAATAAATTATCATTCTGTATACAAGAGCAAAGGATATATGATAATGCAAAATTAATACTTACTATAGGCTTCCCAGTCACAACTGCTGGTGAATGTCCATGAAACTTTGAATACTCATCAAGAATCCAAGCCATTGTCTGTGAAAATGATATATAGAATAATAAATGAAACAGCTGGATTTGGTTAATTTACATAAGAAATAAGAAATAGACACAAAGCACAAATTAAGTAAATCAGCAGAACTAACCTGTGCATTAGTTCCCATGTCAGGGGCAGGAACATCTCTCTGAATACCAATGAGATCATGAATCTTTTGGGTGAAAACACGAGTGAGACGTTCTAACTCGCTGAGGCTGAGGTCCCTCGGGTTGCAGCCAATGCCACCCTTTGCTCCTCCATAAGGAATGTCTGCTACGGCTGTCTTCCATGTCATTAGCTGAGCTAGAGCATTCACTTCATCAGGGTCAACCTGACACCAACAACACCACACCACACTGTTCAAAACAATGATACTCAAAACAAAGTTAAAATATGCGTTGTTATACGTTTATAATTGTATATACATTCAGTTTTAATATAACAAAGTAGGGATACGTTTGCAAATGTTTTTTATATACACAAAGAAGATACAGGGATCGAACTTGTGACTTGTGAGTCCTAACTCCTAACCACGTACTAAAAGAAAACGGTTATCAGTCAATAATCCAAAAACCATATTAGTACTTATCCTCTTATTTATTAATAAATAAAACATTCAATATTTATTAAATAAACAAAGCATTAATCTTACAAATATTCTCCCTGCTAAACTAAATAAATAAGAAATAATTAAATATATTTCATATTTACAAAATATTAATTATATTTAATTTTTTTAATAATTACTTTATATAGAGAATTCATAAAAATAAAAATATTAGTCCTTATCTTTTAAATTAATGTATCCTTTTAAAGAAAATTATTAAATATCCAAATTATTATCATAAAATGATTTTCGGACAATTATATCCTTCTTAAAAGAGTTATAAAAAATGAGGATTACAAATCAACGATAACATCATCAATTAACACAAATATTTAATTAAAAATCAAATGAAAAAAAAAGGATCAAATATTATTTGAAAAATAAAAAATAAAAAATATCAATAGTGGAAAGACTAAAATCATATTCTATTCCAGCCAACAATGGTAATGAATGAGAGTTCATGCACTCAGTAATATTGAGAAAAGAAGAGATCGAGAAAGAACTGACCTCGGGGTGATAACGAATCCCCCCTTTCATAGGTCCACGAGCATTGTCATGTTGAATCCTGAAACCAACATACGAAACTAGCGTTCCATCATCTTTCGGGATCGTGCATTCAACCTGCATGCAAATTGAATCGTTGAGTGAAATGAATTAACAATAACAATGAATGAGATCTAGAATCTAGATAGATACGTACTTTGATTTCCCTGAAGGGAATAAGAAGGCTATTCTCAAGCTTAGCATCCATACCAAGAATGCGAGCTGCACGTCGGAAGTTACGGTTGGTGGCTGCGAGAGCGTTCATGGCTCCGATCGAAAAGATGAGTGAATGTGAATGTGAATGTGAAACAAACTCTGAAAACAACAGAGTTATATGCTATATATGCGGAATCAATAGAGGATAGACTCGATCTTATCGTAATTAATTAATGAATTATTAATTGTAATTGTGGGTGTGGGTGTGTCTTTCTATGTGGCCAGGTTCCGGGTTCATGCATGCTCAAATGTATGGCCCGACCAGATTTCTCTCTCTCTCACTCTATATTAATCATTAATGTACTGTAATTAATTAACACTCTTTCTGTTTTCTTGTTTTGTAGGAAAATATGGATAGATAGATAACAACTATATCTATATGACAAGGATCCAGCAAACTAGTTCTCTCCGCTGACCAGATAAACTAACACCACGGATCATGCTAAATTATCGCCCTTTGACTATCAAATTCACATTCATTACTCAAATTAATTCATTTTTTCAACTAATTAATATTATCTATGATAGATTGATACCATACCATAAAAGCTATTATAATTTATAACATTTACTACAACGGTTAGGTTGCTTAAGAAGTGAGTGTTTATCTTATTTATTTATATGCGTCTTGTAAGTTTTTAAATAAATTTAAACACTTTATACTACTATTTAATTACTATAATAGTAAAATTGTTAAATAAAATGTTTATCTAATTTTAACTCTTTATCATTTGCTTGAATGAAAGAAAAAGTTAAATAATGTTACTTAAAAATAAATAACCCTCATTTTGTAAGTAGCCAGAATAAATAATCAATACCAAGAAAAATAATAATTATATTATATTTCCATTATTATGATCAGTGTATTAAAATCCAGTCCGATCCAACGTCCATCCAGTTGGCAATGAATAACCAAATCACTAAACCATTAGATTCATTTATAATATTTACAGAAACGTTTACATGTATATCTAATTTATTTATTATTATATATTTTATTTTTATAATCTCTCCAAAGAAATTTAATAATTTGATTAAAAAAATCAAAGTATGAGAAAGACCATGATTTATAAAATAAAAAAGAAAAATATATATATATATATAAAAATATAATTAATAATAAAATATCTTAAAAAATAAAAATAAAAATCATTTAAATAACTTTTAAAATATTAAAGAGTAACAAAATAATTTTTTACAAGTTTACAATTTGTATATAATAAATATATATTTTTTAATATAGACTGGGTCATGCGGATCAACTAATAACCTACTGGTTCAATCATTAATCTATTGATCCGTGTCTTATTGATCCAATGTCTTGACTAGTTCGATTTTTAAAACTATAATTATGATATACTCTTCCTACTATATTTTTTCTTGTTCATTGTGATAAGTAGGATTGGTATGGTTTTCCAACGATGGAAAGGTTTTCTAATTTAGGGATTAGTTTTATTTTTATTATATTTAAATATGTTTTTAGTACTTCAAATATATGAGCATTTTTTTTTTTAATCTCTAAATGAAAAGTTACTTTTTTTAATCCTTCAAAATCGAAAAATTATTTTTTTAGTCATTTCTCTAATAAGTATCAAATAAGGAATATAAGATTTACAATTTGTGACGACTTTTTAGTTGCCACGATTTGATTTGTGTCACTTTTGTATATTTGTGCGGTTAAAAATTATCATAAATTATAAAACTCTTATTCCTTGTTTGACATTTATTAGGGAAATAACTAAAAAAAGAATTTTTTGATTTTGAAAGACTAAAAAAATAACTTTTTATTTGGAGGACTAAAAAAATATGACTTATATTTGAATGACTAGAAACATATCTAAGCCTTTTTAATATAACTCAAATTCCTTGAAATTAGATTAACTTGTAGCACAATTTTGAGGGTGTGTGGATATCTTTGTTGTGTTGTTTCTTTGTTTTCAAGTGTAGAAATACCCTAACATGAATGACACGGTGGTTGTAGTGAGGAGGGAGGAGGAAAAGGCAAGGGAACTTGGACTGTAAATTCTTAGAGTTTTGTTTATAGAATCATAAATTCTTAGGGTTTCATTTATGAAATCCCAAATCATAAAATTTCATTCATGAAATCCCAAATTCTTATTTAGAGATTCATTTATGAAATGAAACCCTAAATTATTTAAGATTTTATATATAAAACTTTAAATCTTAAACCATGAAATGAAAGCCTAAATCTTAAACAATGAAATAAAACCCTAAAGTTTCATAGTTTAGGATTTATGATTTCATATCATAGTTTAGGATATAAGGTTTCATAAATGAAATCCCAAATAAGAATTTGGGGTTTCATAAATTAAACCCTAAGGATTTAGGGTTTCGTTTATGAAACCCTAAATCCTAAGGGTTTCATTCATGAAACCTCAAATCCTTATTTAGAGTTTTATTTATGAAATCTTAAACCATAAACCCTAAATCTTTAAAGTTTTATCTGTGAAACCCTAAATTATAAACCATGAAATAAAATCTTAAATCCTAAATAATGAAACCTAAAATCATAAATTATGAAATTAAATCCTAAATCTTAAACCATGAAATGAAACCTAAAATCCTTAACCATAAAATGAAACCTTAAATCCTAAAGCATTGAATACTAATCCTAAATGAAACCATAAATTATAAATCATGGAATGAATCCCTAGATCTCAAGCCATGAAACCTTAAATCATATACCATGAAATCTTAAACTATTAAATGAAACCCTAAATCATAAAACATGGAATAAAACCTTAAATCCTAAATCATGAAATCATAAATCAAACAACATTAAACCCTAAAATCTTAAAGCATAAACCTTAAACCTTAAACCCTACACAATAAATCATAAAACATTGAACTCTAAACTCTTTAATTTTAAATCATGAAATCCTAAATCCTAAAACTATAAACTATAAAATCTTAAATCATAAACCCTAGATACCAACCCTTAACCATGAAAAAAAAACTCTAAATCATAAACCCTAAAAGCTTAAAATAATGAATCTGAAACATTAAACTATAGAATTTTAAATATTGAAACATTAAAACTTAAATCATGAAACCCTAAAGCATGAACACTAAACCATGGAATCTTAAATATTGGACCTTAAACCTTAAATCATGAAACCAAAACACGAACATTAAAACTTGAACCTTAAACCTCACACCTTAAATCTTGAACTCCAAAGTCTTGATTCCTAAATCTTAAAACTTTAAATCATGGACTATAAATATATTATAAATCTAAAATCATAACATATAAACATTAAACTATAAATGATGAAATCTTAAATTATAAAGCTTAAAATCGTGAATTATACAATATAAACTCCTAAATCCCAACTTATAAACCTTGAAACCTAAACCTTATAACATTAAAATCTTAGTCTTAAATATTAAACTATAAACCTTAAATAATGAACCGTGCACCATAAACCTAAACCCATAACTTTAAATTCTAGATCTTAACATTGAACCACAGACCTTAAACATAAACACTAAAACCCTAAAACTCTAAAACAATAAATCATAGACCTTAAACATTAAACTATGAAATCTTAAATCTTAAACATTAAATTTTCAAAACCTTAAATTGTAAACACTAAATCCTAGGACTATGGATAAAATCTTAAAATTTTAATGATTTTGGCATTTATAATTTTCTTCTAGTCTCTTCTCAGTACTCTAATAATTTAATTAAATATAATATTTTATTTATATGAACTTAAAAATAAAACAATAATCATTAAATTTAAACAGAAAAAAATATATACACATTACTAAAAAAAAAATATTCTATAAAACTTAATGATGGATTACACTAGTATATAAAATCAAAATTTTAAGAATTAATGATTTAATTATGTTGATTAATTAAATCAGAATATATACTCATTTTAATTATTTAAATTACTATATTAGGATAATTAAGTAAATATATAAATGCAACCTTTATATGTGATAAAACCTTTTTTCATAATATATAATATATAATATATAATAAATAGATAATAAATAAGAATAACTAAAGAAAATAGATTAAATTAAAAAAATATAAATAGATAAATGGGAGATAGAAGAGTACAAAACTCAATATAAACATACACAACATCCCACTGCCACCACACTAGCCTACAATAATAATATTCTAGAGTTGAATAAATTGATAGCCTCACAACAAAGTTGGGTATTTAGCATCTAGAAAATCTCTAAGAGTCCGAGCAGCTTTAAGGCCACCCATTAATTCCGCTAGCTTCTCAACAGGAAGAAGTGCAAGTTCTGCCATGCTCTTACACCCATCCATTATGGCCCTGTAGTTTGAGTCTGTAACACCTGGAAGTCTTCTTAGAAACTCCACAGCCGATGTATTGTAATTTTCAGCCCTGTGACACCAATCAAACCAACCTAATTTATATTATTGTGAAGAAAAAATGAATTCAAGTTTAAACTATGAAAAAGCAACAAACATACCTCACATCATTTTCCACAATTCCTTCTTCTGAGGGGACACCCACTCTGATTGCTTTTGTTTCATCTGGCTCGTCTTGATTTGCCTTCAGTGAAGCAAATATTTCGGCAGTAGCATGCAAACTTCGAGACCAGATTATTCTTAGCCGGGTGAAGTGTAGAGCAAGCAAAGACAACTTTGATATGATGCTATATGGTGTCACATCATCACCAATATCACTTGCAGACTGCAAAAGATATCCATGAAAGGTTTAATCATTCACAGTTTCACAAAACAAAAAGCAACTCTATTAGTACTACTTTTTATCAGCACAGCCAAATCCTCCGATAAAATGTGAAGCCCAGGAATCGATACTAATTTGGACCAAAATATTAATGGCAAGCTTTCTTATAAATGGGCCGCAGGAAGAGGAAGAGGAGTAGAAGAAGTAGAAGTAGTAACTGTAGAAGAAGAAAAGAGATAGAACGAAAAGAAGAGATATAGTATTGTGGTCAACAAACCTGGAACGAAAAGCTCTTGTCCTGTGAAAACTCGATCAAGAGTACAGGTATTCTGTAATATCGTACCATTGTCTCCACCTGGTGGTATAGACGACCTGATGTGAAGCTCATAAAGAGATCTTGAATACTTTTTCTTTCCACACAAATTGATGGTGATAGAACATAGTCACCAACTTCTAGGGTCACTGGAATGATGGTCATTCCCTTTTGATGAAGAACATTTGGAAGGCTGCTCATGAATTCCCGCACATCCACGATAACCTGAAATTTTGAAATTCCCTCACAAATAATGATTCAAAGAATAAAGATCATACATCATTCATATGAAAATATCACAAACCTGCATTTCTTTATTAGCCTCCTTTCTCCCACCTGCTTTTCTGGTTACTGAGTTTTGAGGAGTATTTAAATCTGACTCTAAAGTAGAATTCAATCCTAAAGAATGCCCACTCTGATTAACAGCAAGGTAAATGAACAAGAATAAGAACAAAATACAGAAAACGTAATCAATAAAACAAGTGGTTGACTCTATACTGAAGGAATTATGTCAAAAACAATAGCAACCAACAATAAAAAGAGAAACAAGAGGGAAAGGAGACACCGGTCAAACAAACCTGGTCAACTGGAATCATCATCATAGATTTTTGCCTAATCAAAGATTCAAATGCTCCATTCTCTTTACGTATACTTGCCTCAAACTTCTGAACCTCAGTTGAATCTTCGTAGAAAAGAAAATATACTTTCAACCTTTTTGAAGGATTCTCAGCTTTGTAGACTTCAATTTCCCTAACAAAGGCCATGTCTGGATGGTAAACAATGACTATAGAGGGCTTTAATATATCCAGTATAGGCTGATCACTTTCTAGGGCATAAAAATGCACTGGTGGTAGTGGCTTCATGTTTCTAGCTGCAGCATCAGGATTAGTATGCCTTCGGAGAACTATGTTTTCCACAGATGTCTCACCCTGCATGGTTTCACATAATCTACCAGCACTGACAAGATTAGTCTCATCTTCATTGACTTTATTTTTTGAATCAGACATCCCAATTTTATCACTTGTTGATTCCTCTTTATCATTGTTCTGAACTCCAGAGCCATCAAGAACAACTGGGCCATTTCTAATCCCCATTTTTCTCTTTCTTTTAGCACGACCCTGTCCACCAAAAGAAGGCAGAGGGGTATCCTCACCAACATAATCATTTTCAGCAAGATTTCGTAGTTTTGATGCTGCTGCCAACAGCGCATCATGCTCTTGCTTACTAATGCTGGTGGTTTCTGCACTCTGAACAGGTGTTATGGGAGTAACTCCATCAAGAATCCCAAAACCTTTGGGTTTGGGATCCTTAGGCTTCTTTTTCTTATTCACTATGTCACGCAGCTGAACTTTGTTTAGTAAGTACTTCTTCCATTCTTCATGCATGACCTTCACAAATAATAAACAACAGTCAGGATACAAAAGTCAGCTTGTTCAAATCTTGTTGACTATCAACCAACAAAAAATATAAAAAGAAATCTAGACCAGCAAACCTCCATCATAATTACAAAAATAAAGCTTCAAGCTACATACAACATATGCATATCAGGCATATGGAAAAATCAATAAGAAATCACATTGAAGATAAATATAGTAAGCATGGTTGCTTCAGAGGTTCTAGCCCATCACTACAAATTAGAGAGTTAAAAAAAGCAGCACAAGGTTGAATATTTAGCATCATAGGCAAAAAAAAGTGATTTTGTTTCCCAACCTATGTCTAAAATCTTTTAAGTAACCTAGTCATCCAACTATTTCCATCAACAATGTCAATTTCATATTTCTTTGTGTCATTCTTTTCAAAATTACGGAACAAATTTTTGCAAAGGAAATCATCTACTTCAGAAAGGATTCAGCATAGTCTGGCTAAGTTTGGAAGTGTGCAATATTTTATTACTACTATAGTAGACCATATAAATTTTATTACTACCACCGTACCACCAATTAAATCAAGTGAAGAACAAAGTAGAAATGGTGACATTCAGATTACACTTTATAAGAGGACATATCATAGGACAAGTGGGGAGACAGAAACCTTTTTTGGACCGTTGGTGATGCATTCTTCAAGTTGTAAGCACGACCTTTCATCTTTACATGCCACTAATACAATGCCATTGTCAGTGTCTTCACCTTCAGCCAATACTTCTTCACTCAATATACCTTGCTTTTGTCTTCCCTCTTCTACTTCCTCAAGAACCTCCTATAATGATATAATCAAATCGAGCTTCAGCCCAAAATATCCAACATTCATCAAAATCATTTTTTTTTCAAACTCTCTTCAGGCCATCCTATTTTGAAACAACAAATAGATTTAAAATGTATGAATTGGAACTCACTGACTCACACGTAAGACCTTCCACTTTGGGGCTTCCTCTAAGACTTCCTCCAAAATTAAGCCAGCATTTGAACTAGACGATGATGTACCATCAATTGCTACACAAGCATAAATAAAATAAAAATTAAGCTGACAAAAATGTCATCCCTATGCTTGGCACATCTTGTTTCCAATAAATGTTAGAAACACACTTTTTTTTTTGTGAATTAGCATACACTCTTTAAAGTTTAAACACTATTTTGAACAGACTTTTTACTATTGGCTAAATTGGAAACCACAATTTTTTGTGGGTCCAACTGATTATTTAATGACTCTCCCTTGATGTTGTAGTTTCCAATAAATTTCAATCAAAAGTAAAGTGTGTGTTAGAGAAAGTGTGTTGCTACTTGCTAGTACTTCTCATTTACTCTTCCTCTATTTTTTTAATGTTAATTTTCTATAGAATTAATCAACATAACAGATCAAGATCTATGCAAGAATAAAACACACCATACAAAACATAGTAATAATCTCTTACCTTCTTCAATGTCTTTGTCACCCTTAGTTTTTCTCTTTTTGTTTTTGACACCCTTAATCAAATCATTAAATTTCACACCATCCGCTCTCACAAGATGAAAAACACGCTTCTTAGCATAGTCAAATATCTTATAGCTTGCCTCAGCAAATATCCAAACCGATCGAAAACTCTCTGACACTCTCAGTGTATCCAAATATTTCAAGTAAGTTACTGCATCATACCTATCAAAGGGAAACCACACAATCAGTCCCTATTATAAGCACTACATTATTCAGATAAATAATTTAAACCCAAATCCAACAAACTAGCAAGGCTACTCATGCTACAAAAATCATTAAAGATATTACAATTTGCAATTAAAATGCCACACATATATACCAAGGCATTTTATCCTCACAACTCACTATTTGAAAACCAAACATAATATGAAAAACGCTTAAATATGTTTTTGGTCCAATTTGCATTTTTTTCCCAATTTTGGTCCTGTAAGTTTTTTTTGTTTATTTTTAGTCCATGTAATTTTGTGTTTTTCCAATTTTAGTCCATGTTAGTTATTTTGTTCATTTTTAGTCCATGTAAGTTTGCACCTTTTTAGTTTTAGTCCCTTTAATTTATTTATTTTTCATTTTAGTTCCGGTAAGTTTGTGTTGAAAGGGACTAAAATTGAAAAAACCAACTTTACAGAGCCTAAAACAAAATATATTTAAAATTAAAAGGAACAAACTTACAAGGACTAGAAATGAACAAAAAAAAGTATAGAAACCAAAAATATATTTAAACCTATGAAAAATTATAAACATACACCTACTTTCTCTTACATCTCCTTTTCACCATATTTTCTTCCTTTTTTTCTCATCACATCTATCACTCTATTTTATTCTTTCCTTTTTCTTTTTATTTCTCTCTTCCTTTCACATTTATGCAACCCCAAAATGAGGTGTAGATACTCATAAGAGTAAATAGGCAATGCATTGTCATGGAGTTACAATTTATCATGTATGATAAGTTTATTGACTTTTAAAGTAACTAGTTTAAAAGTCTTAGTCATATCATCGATCATTTCTAATTGGTTCATAGCATAAACATAGACCTGACTTATGCATAGAAATTAAACTCTTATCACAATATGATAATTTATTGATTCCCCAAACATGAATAATAATGCGTGCAATAAAAGACCTGACTAGATAATCCAACAGCTTCCTCAATGTCTTAAGGTCTGACACGAGCTGTTTAGTCTTCTTCCCCAAAGTGTGCCAAATTGGATCCAACTGTCTCCTCACAATCTCATCGAACGACTTGAACAACCCATTCTCCACCGTCAAATCCTCCACGTCAACCTTGTTGGTCTTCCTCATCTCCTTTAAACACGCATCCATGACTTCAACAATGGCCTTCTGAATCCCCACCATGTACCTGCTCATCGGCACCCTTATATCCACCACCTCCGGCGGGTTCCTCTCCAGCTCCTGCGACACGTACACCTGAAACCGCGGCCACAGGTGCAGCTTCCGCACGTGCAGGCTCTTCATCGTCCGCTCCGCCTTCGCGAACCCCGACACCATCGCGTGCGGCTTGTCGGAGAACGCGCGGACATACGCGTCGCGGTTCAGCGACCGGAAAATCCGAACGATGAAGGCCTCGGTGGAAGTCTCGGAGAGCGAGTGCGCGTTGAGGATTATTATGCCGGCGATTTTGGAGGTCGGTAACTTGCTGGTTAGGAGGTCGACGATTAGGATCCGCGGCGTGATGAAGAAGGCGTTGCCGGAGGTGTAGAGCGCGTGGCGGTGGTGCGCTTGGAGGTCGGCGGTGATTTCGGCGGGAATTTGGTTGAATTGGGGGTTTAGGGTTTTGAGGTGGAAGGTGATTTTGGATTTGAGGGTAGTGGAGGATGGAGAGAGGAGAAGGAGCGTGCCCTGAGATGAGGAGTGTAGAATGAGAAGAGAAGCGATGAGTTTAGAGAGAGAGAGGCCGGAGGAGAGAACAACGACACCGCCATTGGAATCTTCTAGAAGCTCTGTGATTATGTGCTCGTGGAATTGAACCATCGAAATGCGCCAAACCAGAACCAGGAAAGTGTTTGCGCGCGGTGAAATTTCAACTCTCAACTGTCTCTACTCTATACTCTCGAGAATCAACTACCTAACCAAGCCTGTTGGTTTATTTGGGCTGGCCAACACGTTCAGCTATTGGGTTGGCCCGATTTCTATTTCAGGCCCATATTGCATCGTTATATTTCTTACGAGATGGAGGTTGCGCCTCTTGTCACGTCGGAGGATAGGGCAGATGTTTAGTGAAAGGAAATGTAATTTGATTTGATTTTAGGATTAAAAAGGCAAAAGAATGAATTAATCATGTGATAAAAAGTATAATTAAGTATTGACCGAAAATGATGAAAAGTTAAATAAAAGGTGTGCAGTGCTTTCTTTGAAGGAGTTAATCATGTAGCTGGAGCTGGACCCTTAACTATGAAAAAGTGTATATAATATATTGATTCATTGAATCAAATTCCTTCTATAATTTATCTTAATTGAAACAAACATTAAATATCTTATCAATCTATCATAATATAACTCAACATCATATATTAAAATTTATTATAAAAATTTGATTGAGATTGACATAAAATATCTTGTCAATCTATCATGATATAACTCATCATCACATATTAAAAGTTATTGTAAAAATAAAATTATCCAATTTAGTTTTACTTAACTTAATATAATGTTTATATATTAAGAATACACAATTTTTTATATTTTTAAATTTTAAAAAGTCGTACAAAAGATATTTAGCCAGATTAACCAACATGTTGACACACTAAAAAACACGTGAAAAACAATGAAATGAAAGTAGTACTTTTTAAAATAACACGTTGTGTGGAATTTTGAAAACAAAAGAAAGCCGACAACGACATCGACCAAAATAATGATCTACGGTCGACGCAAGTTGACATGTCGCCTGCTGCAGCTGTCCTTGAAAAGTTAAAACGCACAAATAAACCTAAAACCTAAAACCACAGCCAACCATGTATTCCTCGTGCTTTAATTCCGAACCGCGCCTTCATAATTTATTTAATAGTTATTATAAAAGGAAGATAAGGTTCATTATCATCAATTCATTCATCACAGCTTTTGTGCTTTCTCTTTCTCTTTCTCTTCAGTAGTCAATCAAAAAAGAAGAACAAGATGAATCCATGGAACCTGAGAGCTTCCAAGTTATCACTCTCTCAACAACTTGCTTATCCTCCTCATCTCTTTGTAGAAGAGATTCCTAACATGGGAAATTCCAGGTACCATTCTTTCATTGTTCTTAATTAGCACCATGGCTGCAGCTTGCTTTTAAGTTTTAATTAACTAACATAGATCATCGAATCTTACTAATTTGTCATTAATTCTTTGTGCAGTGGTGTGAGCAAGGAAAGTAGAGGTTCACAGATGACAATATTTTATGGTGGCCAAGTTCTTGTCTTTGATGATATTCAAGCTGACAAAGCCAAAGACATCATGTGTTTTGCCGGCAAAGGAATAATGTCTCAAAACAAAGCTTGCACATTCCCTTCTGCTGCTCCCAGCTGTAGACCATTTCCTTTTCTTATGAATATCATCCCTACAACGGTTCAAGACCACCACCCTCAAGCACCAACCAAACCTGTTATATGTGGTATGTTTTTTGGATCTCTAATGTTTCAGAAAGATGGGACCTTTTTGTGTCGGTTTATGCATTTCTGAACCATCGCTTTGTGTTCTGTTTTGTTCAGATCTACCATTGGCTAGGAAAGCTTCACTTCACCGGTTCTTGGAGAAAAGAAAGGATAGGTAAGTTGGCTGAGTCATTAAAATTAATTAATACATCAACAAATTCTTCAAAATTGGTTTTAGACCCTACATTCTGAAAACAATGATTTTGGTCTTTCTATTTTCGAAAGTGTGGTGGATTTGGTATCTGCTTATGTCAAAATGAAGTACAGGGTCAAGTACAAAATCTACCACATTTTCAAAAAGGAAGGATTGAAACCAAATTTTGAATGAATATTGAGGGACTTAAAATACATTTTACCATCTTTTCTTTTTCTTTTTTTTCTAAATATGTTGTTTTGGATCTATTGATTTATATATTGTTAATGTTTCTGCAGAATTGCTGCTAGAGCACCATATCACACAAGCAATCACATGGCAGCCCTTAATAAGTCAGTTGAATCCATGCCATGGCTCACCTTGGCACCTAAATCACCCCAGCAAGACGAGTCAGATTCTGATAGCAGCTCCAGCTTTGTGTTATTTTAACTACTTTTCTTGGACAAAGTGAAGAAGATTATAGTGTCCTATGAGAGAGAGTTGGAGACTTCACTTAACTGAAAAAAGACTTCGTCTTTGTTATTCGAAAAACGGAGTCAACATTTTACCGGGCTTCTCTATAGCCCCATGCTGAGTTTTTTTGGGGACTGATCTATGATCAATGATATTGTTGCTCATGGCTTACTATTATCATAATTAAGAGTGTAATGTTGAACAAAGAAGTAATGTAAATGTAGTTTGGTTAGCATAGTTTTAGTAAAATATTGAAATCAATTCTTCTCAAATTCTCATTATCTCGTGTATTATATGTAAAATTTATGGTTAGTATTATATTTTTATAAGCATAGCCAGTTTGTTATAGTTCTATTGGTTTCTTACTAGTATGTGAGCCTCGTAATCAAATTCCATTTTTTCCGGCAAATTTAGTTTTTCCTATCAGGCTCTTGTTCATGCCATTCAGCAGAAAATGAGGTAGATTGAGCTGTAATAAGAATAACAATTCAACATATTGAAATGTGAAATAATGTGTATATAATTTATTAAGTATTTAGTATTGTTATAAAAATGTCCTCAAATATGATAATTGTTCTGTTCGTGAGAATTCTTCCAACGACATAAAAGCTTTGCATTCCTTCTCTTATAACCCCTTCTCAAAATAAAATTCACTACTTGAAATTACAACAGACAATAATCCAAAAATAGGTAATAATAATAAAGTAAAGAAAAAGTTTACTCAAAAAGAAAGAGAAAAAAAAGAGAGAAAAGTTACAGGTTGTTTCAAATTTCATCTATGTGGCTTTTCTTGATTCTTCGGAGCAACAAGGGAACAGGTTTTTCCAAAACGGTGACGTTAACATTGTTCCACACATCAGGTATTGTGGGAAGTGTAGTGATTTTCTCAGCAATATGCATGTCTTCTGGAAGAACAGAACCAAAGACAGTGTATTCATGTTTCCACTCAGAATGGTCAGCTAGACTAATGAAGAATTCAGGGCCAGAACCAATCCAAGCAACTGAACCCCTTCTAAGGGTTGGACACTCTTCCACTGGAAGTTTATTGAATGGTGTGCCTTGTGCTTCCAGTGTCCCTTGAATTAATGCATAAGGGGGACCAACACCAGCCTGCAAAATGAGGACCATTTATTATTATTATTATTATTACTACAGTACAATCCAACAACACTATAAAGTATAAAGTAAGTATAAGCATTATTGCTTGCACAGGATACTCTACTCTGAATATGGAAATAAATTCTTTTTTTCCCTTGGGAATAATATGTGAACGACCTCAGCTTGACGTACAATAATCTTTTCTAACCTCATATTTTTGTTTGTCAAAAACAAAGTCTTTCAATAAAAATAAAAAATGAAAGGCTTACATATACTTTTGTTCAAATGAAAAGTATGCTACATGAAACAGCAAATATATTCAAGAAAATGTTCTGTCAAATGAATGAGTATAATACAGAATTGCACAAAAAGTAACTGATGCATGAGAATGGGATAATGCAGAAATTTGTAATACAATTTGCACAGACAATTGCATGTGATACAGATGTAAATGTGTGTGTGTGTGTGTGTGTTCAATCATACATCAGATGGGAAAATAAATCTTACATTTTCTATATGGTTTCCTTCTGAATCCCATGATTGACCTCGACTCTCTGCACGGTAAAATTGGCAGCCAGCACAATGGTGCAAAGCTAACAGTTCTAGAATGTAGGCAACAGAGTGTGGGGCACAGTCAGGTAAAAGCTGCAACAATAAAGAATCCTCCAGAGTTAAACATAGTCCTTACTCATGACTATGCAATTTCAAAATACAGAAGGGGATTCTTAGTGTAAGCAGAAACAAAACTCAATCAAGATACATTAGGTATTAACAGAAAATAAGATGCAGTAAGCAGAGCAGACATCAAAGCTTGACAGAAGTCACAGAATGTCAGAAACCATGAGCATCTCATTTCATACTATGCATAATTATTTAAATATATCAGAAAAGAAAGGCATATTTCTTATATTACTAGGAAAACTCCATCTTCTCTATGATCTATTAAAATTGTCAAGTTCTTCATATCCAGTAATGGTTCAACCAATCTGATCATATTTGTTAGAACGTAGAAAGTATGAGTCAAAGGCATGGAAAAGCCACACCAAAGTATTACCATAACCAACAAAAATACAACGTTGAACAAGACTGAAGAATTTATTATTTATCTGATCATTCTGATGTATCTCCATAGTGCATATTTCTCTTGAATGTTCTGTATTCAAGTAATGGTTTCATATTCAACGTTGAACAATAAGAGATTTGGTGGTTCCATAGGACAAGGAGGTCAAACAAATATAGATTATAGAAACTCAAACACAGACATAAGTTGCAACCTAACCATGCACTGGTCTATTGGCAAGAATTCTATTTGCCTCTAGAACTCTTTTTTAATTGAAATGTACCCATGTGCTTCGATAAATAATATACAAATACCTAACTTTTCTCAAACAACATGTCATTGGTGTAACTGCAACATCAAAGCATTGATATTTTAGAGGTCCTGAGAACTTGAGCACTTACTTTAATATGAAGAGTTCCATATCCAGTTTCCAGTCCAATAATACCCTGAAATAGATTAATTAGAATGACTAGATAAATAAGATGGCCCTTCACAAGTTGATAAAATTCCAAATAGGTAAAACATCATAAAGAGGTGGGAGAGACCAAGAGATATAACTATCAATGGCAAGAGAAGACACAATTTTACAGCATTGGTAATTGTCAAAGCACACTAACATAGATAACAATAGCTTATGTGAACCACATGATACCCTACCCGAGTTGAACACACATCCCCATTCCTAGTGTCCAATGTATTACAACTATCGATGCCCATCTTCTGAATCTGTTTGCCTGTGTCAACCTACCCTCACTACTTCAATTAGATCCATATTGTACACCTCACAGCGCAGAATCAACTAAATTGTTGAAGTAGAAAAGAAACAAAACTTACTACAGTTTAACAAAAAAGCATGTATTTTGGAGATAACTGGCATCAGAACCCATTTAAGACAACATTTGACAATCTTGTTTCAGGTGCAAGATGCATTTCTAAGCCATTGGAACAAGAACATTAAATCATGCTACTAATTCCATGTAAACACTTATCCAACACGATGTCCATCGAATTTGCGGCATAATTGACAAGCAACATTTTAATAAATAAAAATGATCGATCAGAAAAAAACAAACTTCTCTCTTACCTCTCCTTGCCCAAAGATTAGACCAGAAGTCCAACCAACCACTTCCGTTGGAGGTGCTCCTTCTTGCCGTTCAGGTGCTAAGCTGTCCTTCTGTTTCTTCAACCAACACTGAACCAACGAAAATGCATGCTATTATGCTATGTCTTCCAAGTTCCAGATCAAAAGAATAATATCCTTTAATGAAAGCTATCCACTTTAACTTAGGTCACTGGTTAAGAATCAAAAATGGAAAATTTCCATTGGAAAATGTAATAGTGTACTTCTCTGTGGTTTTCAATACAACTCAAATAATACACACTTTTTTATTTATTCATGGACACTAGTCAGCAGCATCCTTTTCAATTCTCTTTTTTTTTTTTTATTATGAGTGCTTATGCCGAAGTTTGTCAAGACTAGAGAGCCTAAAGTTCGAGGTCAACTCTAAATAGCAAGAATGAATCCAAAAAGATCACAACCCAAATGGGAGATCTTCAAACATAAGCAACGTCAATATCAGCAAAGTGAAAAGTAACAAACTTTACTAACCTCACCGAACTTGGATCCACAAGACTTACGATCCCCACAAAAGACCCAAGTATCACAGAGGCAAGGGCCATCTTTCCCAGAACACATGGATTTGCAGGCGTTGCAGCATCCTTCAGAAGTGTTGAATTTAAACTCGGAACCCCACTTCACTGCAGCACCCCAAAGCTCCAAATTCTCAATCCCCCTACAGCACCCTCCTCCATTCTCCGCCGCCACACCATCTTCAACCAACCTCTCAAACTCAGAAACTCTGCTTCTGCTGTTACTGTTAGTAAGCACCGCAGAGAGGAACGCGTAGACCAAAGCACACGACGCGAAACACACCAAGGGAAGGATCAAACGGTGTGAGAGAATGGAGTTTGGTTCATTGTTCCTCCGACCCATTGGATAAGGCTGAGTTAGGAAGATGCAAAAACCGTTGACCTCAGAATAAAAGTGGGACAGAACAGAGCAAATGAAATGGGAAAGAGAGTGATCATGTCATGACGGTTCAGACAGAAGTATAGAGTGGGAGAAAGAGTGAAACAGAGTTGGGTTCAGACTTTTAGATCGAACGCATTTTGTTCTTTTTTTGGTCCAAGTTGAGTTGAGTCTTTGACTTGTTACAAGAACGTGATGTTTTGTTTTTTTTGGTTCGATTTCGAATCGATGCTGTGCTACCAATTAAGAAATCCAGAAAGTGGTGGAATAATTGAGGTCCATTATTAGCCAAAAAGATTAATTAAACTAAAGAATTGGTTGCGATGCAGAAATTAAATTGTAATAATGAAATATGTTTTCAGCCGAATAATATAACTCAATTAATAATGCCTTCTATTTTTACATTGAGTGTATTATATAATGTCACATGAACATGATGAACATCTGTTAAAGTTAAATAAGAGTTATTTTCTGAAATTGAAAGTCAAACATGGTTATTTTAATCAAGACTTTTATGTGTTTTCTATCCAATCTTTAGTTAACAAGAAACCAAAATAATCCTTAATATAATGGCTTAATATGTTTGATAAATAATTATTTTGACTTTTTCTTAAGCTCTCAATAAACTTTTGATCAAAAGTCTTTTTGGTCTTAAAATAAATTAATTCCAACATGCCAAATACACAGGATGATAAGTGTCAACCGTGGAGTAATTATATAAATAAATTATGAATTATTATATCTTAGATGAAGCTCATTATTAGATAAGCCATTATAAAATATATTTTTATAAACAATAATCGGAAACTTTATTAAATCGACACTTAAACATAATTGATAGACTTTGAAATTGGATGAAGTGTAGTGTCTGATTCAACTCTAAAAGGTAACACACGAAGAATGCAATGCATAGTAGCTCTCTCTCTCTACCCAAACCCAAGCACAAAATTATTCAAGGGCAAGATATTTGGCATAGTGGTCATTAATATCAAGTTCCTCATTAGCCTCATCACCATGTACAGCAACAGCATCCGAAGATCCTGCGCCAGCTGGCTCACCACCAGTGTGGATTTTTGTCCTTGCTTCTTCTATGATCCGCATTATTTCTTCCACACTTTGCCTTCCTTGCTCCTTTTCTGTTTCCTCGTAACCCTTTCTTTCAGCCTCAATTATCTCCCTTGCCAAGTTCTTCCTAAACCAAAGGTGCTGTTTTATCTCCGAGATGCTGATCCTCTTTAACAACGATGACAAATACTAATTAATTCAGTTTTTTTTTTTTAAATAACAAGGTGAAGTATGAATTTAGCTAAGGCCATTACACATTTACACCATTAACATTTTTAGTTTAATTTGCATATCTCTCGACAGTACTTATATAAATGCTACTTACCTTGGCTGGATTGGAAACAAAAATACGAGAGATAAGATGCCTGCACTCCTTAGAGACACGCACGTAGTCCGGTATGGCGTATTGGACACTCATAATTCTCTGCCAACGAGAGAATCAGGGTTTAAACTTGCTGCTATTTATGGATCAAAGGTATTATTAATCATAAAGGATCTATCTCTTTTAAGTCAAGTAAGAGTTCACCCCAATACTCTTTCTGAAATTTTTAGGATCTTCTGGATCTTCAAATGGGTATGCTCCAACTAACATGACATAAAGTGTCACCCCACACGACCAAACATCTGCAATCTACACAATTTCCAAATTGTAAACAAATTGAGCATTTGTTGACAATGTGATGAATTATTATTTACTTGTGTGATTATTAAGCACAATTCACAATACCTTTCCATCATATTCCTTTCGTGACAAAACTTCTGGAGCAATGTACGCAGGAGTTCCAACTGTTGATTTGGGTTGAGAGTGCAGCAAAGCAGACTGCAATTGAATATTGAATTAAACTAATCTATGAAAATCAGCACAAACAAATACATGAAAGGAATACTTTCATTTTGGTGAGAAGTTATTAACCTTGGAGAAACCAAAGTCACAAATTTTAAGTCTGGGAGCTGGATTTCCGTCCAGTAGAGTGTTTTCCAATTTCAGATCTCTATGACATATTTGCTGCAGCAGGTAGCATACGATGACATTACTAAGGGATTTAAATGAACAACAACAAAAAATAAATCTGAATGCATATGTACCATGGAATGACAATAGCTGACTCCAGATATTAGTTGCTGGAAGAAAAATCTTGCCTGCAATATAGGCAAATAATCAAAACAAACGCTTGATGATTTATATATGTAGAGAGATTTTACACACACACATACACACAACCTCATCTTCACTCAATCGACCAGCATTGCATATCCTCTCGAAGAGTTCACCCCCAGCAGCATACTCCAGAACAATAGCTAAATGTGTAGGGGTCAGAAATACCTGCAGAAAATATCTGACTTCCAGAATATGTATAACTTCAGAAAGCTCTGAATAGAACACATCATGTTTAATCTTAGTCCACACAGAAGAACAGGCACACTCATAACAACATTGAAATGCAGGAAAACCAAATGGAGTTTTTTTTCCTCCAATCTTTCTGAAGGAAGGAACAGATCAACAGAACTATTTGACCAATGGACTTTGCTTGCAAGAATTCCTGAAGAAAATAATGCTAGAAGCAGAATGGTTTGCAACCTAGCTCTTTGCACATTGTTAGAAAAAACCATCCGTGAGTTTTTACAAGACAACTTAAGTTTGCGGAATGGTTGATTCTTGACATAGCATGCATTAGAGCCTGTGACCAACCGAACAAAAGTGTTCACCTAACAAATTCCTGTTGGATAGTTTATTCTCAATCTCAACACATAATATGAAAACAGAAACACGATGCATTTTATCATGACCTCATTTCTTGTAGTAATAATGTCCCGACCAAGACTGTGGGCTACAGACTCTATAGCTTTTGACATATTAATGTCATTCATTTCTTTATTAGTCAATAACATCTAATGAACTGCGCAATTTTTTCGGGGTCTAAAACAATTTTCAAGCAGTGTGTTTGAGAGTTCTTAAGAGCCAAAAAACAAAAGCATACAACTATCAAGAAATTTCAACATGCCTAATTCCATATGTTGAAAAAATCCCACTGAAGGAACAGTTTAAGTACAGAAACAAACTCTTACCTCTTTGAACCTGATAATATTTGGATGCCTTAGAGATCGATGGTTTACTATCTCTCTTTGGACATTCGCATCAATCTGATACCACAAACATAACTCGCTCAGAAAAACGAAACATGAGAAGGAATTTGCAAGAAATTGTTAGAAAACAAAAAGTGGTGTTTCTCTACTTCATTGTGGATAACAAAGAGGATCATGTGACAACCTCAAAAAAAAAAAAAGATAGAGAGAATCAATTGACTATGCTTAATAAATTCCCAACACTAGTGTCGTATCTGGTAATGTTAACTAATTAAGCTAGATAAATAACAATCGAAAAAAAAACTTTAGATTAATTTTTATTATCACAAAAAATGAAATCCATCATCCATCAACTTTAGGTGATCACAACAGAAATTAGTTATCAGCAAAGCAAAGGATCAAGGTAATAGTTGTATCTGGAAATCGAGGTGAATAGTGTTTCATAACAAATGACAGGCAAATCAAATTCAGAATGCAAATCTGGAGAAGTCAAATTCAGTTTTCAAATTTCAGATATCTCAAGTATTTCATAAATTTCATGAACACTGAACCTTTTTTCCCCTTTCTATGTATTTGATAGCAACAAGTTCTCCTGTCTTCTTGTCTTTGGCCAACCTTGCCACTCCGAAGTTCCCCGAACCAAGTTCCTTCAAAGTCTCGTACCCTTCGTCCATGTCCACTCTCACCAAAGCAAGCCTAAAATCACAGACCAAAATAAGGAAACGGATATGGTTTTGTTTTGGTTTTTTATACACATTATCACCTTAAAAGTCCAATGAGGCCAAATATAATAAACAGTTACGCAAGGAAAAAAAAAAAAAGAGTTGAAAAGAAATAAAATAAAATAAAAATAAAAACAAGAGACAAGAGGGAAGGAAGGAAGCATGTGCAGTTGTCATCAATCAATGAGAAAACGGAAACCAACCAGTTAAAACTCCATTAACTGAACTCACCCTCCCTCTACCTTAATCCAAGCAAATAAGCTTTCTTGAAACGTAAAAGCATTTCATAATTCATTATTGTTGTGCTATAAATTCTTAGTCCGGACGGAGTACCAAGTACGCTGAGAAGGTTTGATCACAACTGTGTGCAAGAAAAAGACATTATTCAAAAAAGAAAAGGTAAAGTTTACTACTTCTAAAGAAATTAGTCGCTACTGGCTAGCTAACTGACGATTTGGACATCCTTGTTCACACCAAAGATAATGAGTGGCATTTATATTTGATTGTTACATAAAATGGAGTCACGAGTAGATAGAGCTTTATTACATACTACCAAAATTTGTTAATGATTGATAATTGATACTGGTAAATGATAATAATTAGTTAAATTACATACACCAAGCCAACCAATGTCTTGAGAAATAAAAGTAAACAACTTTTAGGATATTTTAATTATAATAAAGACAAAACACATAGAGAGAATCAGAAATACCAATAAGTAATTTTTAATTAAAAAAATTAAATAACTAAAAACATTTAATATTTTTAAAGACGTTTTAAAAATATGATATATCGGATCGGACGTGCCAACGGATGCAAGAAAAAAGGGTAACTTGCAAGTGTTGTGAATTGTGCTGATTGATGGATGCGCGTAACATTTTGATTTTCTCTTTTCTCCTCCCATCCTTGGTTTTGTTTGAAAAAAATTAAAATAGATGGAGAAAAAAATAAAATGTTTTATGCGTGCGTCGGCTGGAACGGAATGTATGATGATAACGTCGCTTTCGCTTCAGACTTTGGAGAATAAGGTACGCGCAGCACTGGGTCCTACTTTATTAAGCTTTCTTATTGTTGTTTACCTTTGATCAAATTAATTTTTATCTTTTTTCAACAAAAATATAAATTCATAATTGATATCGAATTAAACAAATATTTTTATTATATTTAAATAATTAAAACTAATTTTATTCAATTTGAAAGTATTATAAACCCTTAATAAATAAATAAATAAGAAACTTATTTTTCTAGATTTAGAATTAATAAAATAAAATAAAAATGAACAACTATTTCTTAGTGAAAAAAATAGAATAGCTTTTATATATATATATATATATATATATATATATATATATAATAATAGTTATTATTTACCAATGCCAAATTTATAAATAACAATGATTTGTGATTTAAAATTGCAAAGAATTTGTAATTTAAGAAGTGAGACTAACGTATTCATATCAACCTAAATTACAATATAAAAAAAATCATAAAACATATTATATTTTGAAATAAATAAAAAAAGTGAACTCAAATTAAATTTATTATTTTTTGGTTCAAGAATAATTAAAATTATTGAGTGAAATATTCTTATGAATTTGTTTTAGTATAAGAGATTGGTCGATCGTTTTACTTATCTTAGACTTGATCTCCGTTGGGCATGGCCAACCTTACGTAGGCATGCACAATATTAGCACCCACACCCCCCTATATATATTTACACCCCCACTCTTGCATTTCATTCTCCCTCTCTCTACACACTTTTTTCTCCTTTTCTTTTTGCATCTCTTCCCACCTTAATGGCCATATATTTGGATAATCAAAAATCAAATGTCAATTTCGTAGGACAAATTCTCAAACCGGTATTGAATTTGATTTTGTTTTATTTTAGGTTGTCATGTTATTGTTAAGGTTTGACGAGTGCGTGCATGGTATTTACTGGACAAGGAGGGGAAAATAATTTGAATGTCTTGAAAATTTACAGATTAATTAATTTCTTGTTTTTATTATTTTACTAGATTCAATCGAAATATATTTGCCGACTTTTTATTTATGCATTAATCAACGATATGATGGTTGCTATGAAATTCTCAATCTATGCAAATCGTTGATCGGGAATCCATGGAATTGTGATTTTGATAGATTTTGGTTTTTATGGGTTTATTATAATGATTTTACATAAGTCTTGTGATGATACTATTGTTTTATCGGTTTATTATGTTAGTTGCGTCAAGGTTTATTTTTTAATTTATTTATTGTTCATATTTTTCTCATCATCCATATTGTTTTAAAAAGCCAGATTTATTTTCTATCTCTTTTCCCAGGATTTTTTTTTTTTTGAACCAAAAGCGTCGTTTCGTGATCACATATTATTATGATATTCAATTCATGTTAATTTTCCCTTTATAATACTGTTTATTTATTTACTTCAACATTGGTTAATTTTTAGTTTATATAAGTAATTAATTAACATGTGCTGGCTAATTATTTATTCTTGGGGTGTTCATGGTGTTTTAAGATGTTTTAGAATATATTTTGAAGCTCGAGCACGTCTTTTCTGGTACGTGCTGCGTTGCTTTCATTTTCACCAGAAATGGGCTGTTTTCACTCCAAAGTAAGAGAATTTCCGTCAGAAGACCCCTTTGCTCTTGCATCAGAGACAGCCTGTAAGTTCTTTTTATAAGAAAAAAAATTTGAATCATTCTTGCACAATTATAAGATTCTAATTTGTCTCGAGTCATAACTATTTTAATGATTTTTAAGTTTTACTACATGTGATGCATTTTTCGTCCAATTGTTTGATTTACCTTTCTCGTACACTCAAAATAGTTTTGTAGTTTAAACTTATTTATCAATTTTTGGTTGTTTCCAGTCAGCGTTAGTGATGTTGAAGCATTACATGAGCTTTTTAAGAGCATCAGCCGTTCTGTCATTGATGATGGACTAATAAACAAGGTAACAAATAATTCAGAAATTCCTTCTTTCTTCAACACTAATTAAGTTTATTACTACTATTAATTAATTACCAGCTTTAGTTATTTCTTACCTCCCATTTGTTCCCTAATACGAGTCTAATTGCGGTAACTAATAATAAGCATTTTTTTGCAGGAGGAATTTCAATTGGCAATTCTCAATAATAAGAAAAAGGAAAATCTCTTTACAAGCCGGGTATTATACAACATACTTTTGCTTTTTTTCAAATAGCCATGCCATTATAGTTGAGATTGCATGCAAGCTTGTATATGGGTTCTTCTATATATAATTTAAGCCTGGTAATTTAATTGTTAACCATATATTTAAAGGACATGATTATCTAATATTAATAAAAATATTTTTTATTGATTGGAAATTAATTAACATACAAAAAAATACATGTAGATCTTTGATTTATTTGATGTCAAGAAGAAAGGAGTGATTGACTTTGGTGACTTCGTTAGAGCACTCAATGTCTTCCACCCATCAGCACCTATAAAAGTCAAAATAGATTGTAAGTTGAACACATAATTTATCACGCTCTTTTGGGTTATCCTTAAATTCATATTGTAATCGACTAATATTGATATGAAAATTAATGTTGGGTTTTTTTTTTACAGTTTCATTTAGGCTCTACGACTTAGATAATACAGGATTTATAGAGCGTCATGAGGTAAAGCGTTAATTGCTTATTTATGTATTTTCAATTTGTATAAATGAAGTGTTTTATTTAAATGCAACCTAATGAAAATTCAATCTATGTAAATACAGGCTATCTAAGTGTTGTTGTTACACAAATATTTGTCGTGACATTCATTCTCAGATATGTGTATTGTTATCCTTGATCATTAACTCATTAGCTTGTGAATACATTTGGTGATATTTTTTACAGGTCAAGCAAATGATAAATGCACTTCTCTGTGAAGCTGAAATTAAGTTGTCAGATGAAATGATAGAATCAATCATTAGCAAGGTGATTTGTGTTTTTATTTTGGTGAATTTTATGTTTGTTAAAATCATTCTAGTATACTTTAACTTTAACCTCTTACAATTACATAAAAAATAAAAAGTCCTAAGCTTGATATTTTGTTTTTATGAGTAGACTTTCTTGGATGCTGACCCTAATCAAGATGGGAAAATAGACAAGTCTGAGTGGCAAGACTTTGTTTGTGAAAACCCTTCACTATTAAAAGTCATGACACTACCCTACCTAAGGTATGTGTAATTTTTTGCTAAACTTTTAATCACTCTTGATTGAGATGTTCTAATCATTATATACTTTCATACATTGTGATATTAATGCAGGGACGTAACAACTGCTTTTCCAAGTTTCGTGTTTCACTCAAAGGTGGAGGACGAAATTGCTGAATAAATGAAGATACAACAAATTAAAAGATATGAAATAGAATAATTAGCTTACACAAAAATATGAAGGAAAACAAAAATATTCTTAGTATATTGCAAATCATATTCTCATGTAAAGGTTTTCGACGAAAATGAGTTATCAGTTAAATCGATAAATAATTTATATCATTAATATGCTTTAAAAAATATATATTCTTATTAAAAGTTTATTCAGCTTTTTCATTTTAAGGTGTGGTTTTTGTAAAATGATACTGAATCATGATTAATTTGTATGAGTTGTCTTGATAAGGTTGCACCAGAGAGAAAAGGAGCTGGAAAGTGGGGGGAAAGAGGGGACTAGGAGAGGGAAAATGAGTTTTATTTTTTTATTTTTAAGAGATAAATGTTATATTACTAATAAATGAATTAAAGCAAAAGAGAACATTGAGTTCTGTAAGTGCATTAACAAATTCCTATATATTGATTATTTATCTCTAGCTTTATGTGATGCCTATTGGTTAAAGTTTAGTTAACTATGTTTTTACATAGGTAATTGAGAAATTATAATGGTTTGAGATATACAATTACTTTCAAATGGAGCAACATTTTCCTAATCTACTGAATGACTTTAGTGGAGCATTAAATTTTGAACAAGACACATCCAAGATATTGTTCTTCATTCACAATAAATTGAGAATTTTCAAAATTTCCTTATTTAGAAGTGTTTTTGTGCACACAATTTTTGTTCCACTTTTTCTCTACATGTTTTCAAGCTTCCTATCTCAAATTTGTTTGAAGAGTTCTGTTCCTCAACGAATTCAATCCATAATTGCGAAATAATTGAGCTAAAATTCGATGGAGTCTGAGAGAATTTTGAGCTTTAATTTACAAGTTGTTTCGATCCTAGTTTCAACCACATCCATTCTTAGTCTGCAACGCATGCAAATACATGGAGCCATCTTCAATAATCAATTATTTTAGTTACAATTAATTTTTCTAAATTTCATGCATAAAGATGTTTATTCTAATTAATCTAAATTTAATTTATAATTTTAAGTACTGTACTTTCACATTTCGAACACAATATAAACATGAAAATATCCTATTAAATAAATAAAAGTAATAGAATTTAAAACTTTTGTTCTCTAAGATATGAATTTTAATGAAAAAAAGAAGTTAAAGAAACGTTATCAATCAAACTTTTATTCGGATAATACAAATTACATTTTAAAAAATAAGGACTAAAAACATAACTATGTCTAATCCATGATTATAATAGTCATGAACCACTTACCTTTAACATAAGATTTACTTGTTTATAAAAAAAAATAAAAACGGTAAGATTCATCTAATATCCATGATAATATCTAATGAGGAATTTACTATTGTTGAAGGTATTTTTTAACGACAAAACATTTCATTTTTTTCTTTATTTAGTCTTTGTTGTCGTTGTTCTTCATTATGTCACTGTGCTTCTCAAAGGTTTTGACATTCAAATAATTTTTACAATATTTACATTTCATCCCAATTTTCAATTGAAATGAAATCTTGGTGAAGTGTCGACAACTACTGCCACGTCACTCCATACCATCCTCGCAGACATTGTTATTGTGAGTGTTAATTGCTCACTTTCAAGGCTCCAGCTTACGTCTTTCACAGTATAACACAATCACGTTAATCGTTGTTGGATTCATATATCGTCGTTGAATTTGAACTATTTTCTCACTAAAATATCACGAATCGTTAATGTTTTAGTGTTGTTCTTATTCGTTTTAAGAAATTGTGAATTCAAAATCTGTGTTATATAATTGATTGATTTTTGAAATTTGAATACTGATCATTTGTTCGGTGGAGAGGAAAGAAGATAGAGAAAGAACGACTAACTGAAAAGATGAAAAAATGACGCCACGTAAAAAAAAATAATTACTAGTGATATTGTTTCATAAGGGATCCACCATATCTAGTTAAGAAATATAAGACGGCTACCATTTAGATTAACAGTTAAGTTGTTGGTCATTAAACTCTAATTTAAAAGCTGTAAATAATGGTTCATAAGTGATCCACCCTATCTAGTTAAGCCTACGTAGGGTACTGGGTACCCATTGTTGTTTTATTGGGCCAAAAGAGAAATGGGCTGGACCAGTGAATTATGGCCCAATAAAGGGGGAGAGAGAAAAGAAACTAGAAATGAAGAATGCTTGATGAGCATTGCATTCCACTGAAACGCGAAAAGCGTGTCGAATGGATTTCACGGAGAAGGATCTATTCGGCGAAGATTCCGACAACGACAACGGGTCCCACTCCTCCGGTTCCTCTTCCTCTACCTCCGCCGCTTCCTCTTCCTCATCGTCGTCCGGTTCCTCTTCCGCTTCTTCCTCCAAAGCCAGCGACGGCGCCGCCGACTCCTCCTCCGCCAGCGGCAGCGCCAGCAGCGGCGCCGAAGACGACGACGAAAATGGCGACGTTGTAGATAGCACCAAGGTCCGTGCCCATCACCATCACGACTACGAAGACAAAGATCTGTTTGGCTCCGATAATGAAGATTACTGTAAAACCCTTGCTAAAAGTCCTTACCCCATTCCTGGTAAATTCTCCTCTCTCTTTTGTTTTTTTCCCCTTTTTTGAATTTTGAACTATGTGTTGAACAATTGTTATGCTACTGTTTCGTGATTATCATTCCTCTGGCAGGATAGGACGTTTTTACGGTTTATAAATGAAATAGTGTGTTTGTCAGTGTTGTTCCTCACGTGTCAACTATCCTGTTTTAGGATAGGATAGGAAGGTTAATTACTATGCTTCTTAACTAAAAAATATAGCATGTGTTACTTGGGAAGGAATGTATTACAGTGAAAGTTGGGATAGTGTCCATAGTAGAAAAAAATGATATAATCTTGCCTTAGGTGGCTCTAGCATGTGTGGAGTAAACCAGTGGAATCGTGGAGAGTGAATCAGATGGAGTGCAATCTTAAGACTAGAGGTTAAGGGAGACCAAGAAAAACTATAAGCAAAAACATTAAGAAGGATTTAGTGGTTAATGTTTGTACATGGATATGATTCACAATAAAATATTATGGCATCCCATGATCTTTGCAGTCAACCCTGCTTAATGGAATAAGGCTTGGTTGTTGTTTGTTTGTTTGTTCTCTAGAGCTTAAATGGTACTTAACTGTGCTAAGGTATTTTAGGATTTTTTCTGTGATGGGGCTTCAGTTTTGTTTCAGCAGTTGAAAAATGTTGATGAATTAAAAAAAAATGTTATTGTTGATTTTATTTCTTAATTCGTTTTATGGCAAGATGTGATTTTCTCTGGCAGTATTGCCTGCCACCCGCAATGTGAATAATCAGGGTAGGGGGGGCTTTGGCCGTGGTCGTTGGCAAAATGATAGAGGAGCTGGCCTTCTTCCTCGTCCTGGACCTTATCCTCAGAGGCAGAATTTTGGGTACGGAAATAGGTTTCAGAATGGCCGCCATGATGAGCGATTTGTCTCTGAGTTGAAGCTTTCAAAAAGTGAAGAAACTCTATCGAGAAAGTGCATTGCTTTTCAGGAGGTAGGGAATTCCATTTTCCTATATTTAACTGCTGCTGAATCAAGCAATTTAGTGGTCAATTTGCTTTAAGAATTTGCAAAATTGTTATGAAGATGGACTTTTTATATCTCAATTTTAAACTTTCCTCATTATGTTGAAATTGGCAAGGAAAGGAAAAGGATTAAAGGAATTATCAGGTTTGTTTTGTAAAAGCAAATGATTCTGTTCGATTTAAATATTGAAGCTACTGTGCTTTTCCTGTCTTGTTTTCTTGTTTGGTGTATGTTGTTAAATTTCCATTTTGGATGCATATGATTATGTTCTGATTATCACTTATTGATTATTCTGATAGCCTTGTGAAGTTGCCTGCTATAGTCGTGCAGAAGGCGGAGAAGTATACTTTGATGATCGTAGCTTGGTAAGCTGTTTGAGATCCTCAATTATTTGATTTATTTTTGTGTGGTTCTCTTTGCAATGGGTTGTTGTGATATTATGCTCATTTAAGCACTTTCTTTTTCCTCTTTATACAGAGGCTTTTTAAGCGCCATATCACTGAGGATGTTGGAGCTGATTTGAATGAAGGTTATGATACATACATTCCCAAAAAGGGTATGTGATTTGTCTATAATCTAATCTTCTGGTTTGTGGATTTAGTTAGATTTTAAAATGCTGCCTGGACAATTTGTGCATGAGAATTGAGAAGCAATGTTCAATTGTACACCACTATTTATGTTAGTAATATTTTTCTTCTGTTGTTAATTTGTAAAGCAGACTTAGGCTCAGAGGGCTTTGGCGATCTTCTTGCTTGCATTAGAGACAAAAGTATCCCTCTTCAAAACATTCATTTTGTGGTATGATGTATATCATGATCTATATTTTCAAAATATTTAATATGTTGCTGAATTAATTTCTGATGGTCATACATCAATCTTGTTTCATTTTTGCAGACATTCCGTAACAATCTTAACAAGGTAATTATTCAGTTTGAATTGTTTGCTCTTGGTCAGAGTCTTGTCTGATTTTTGTTTTTCAGAATTTTCTAAGCTAAGTGGTGATAACCTTGTGAGTTGTGTGTCATTAAATTTAATTGCAAGTGATGAGTATATGAGTATTAACCAAGTATTCCTATCTTAGCAGATATTGGCAACAGCTTATATCCGTCACGAGCCTTGGGAAATGGGAGTGCACAAGAGGAATGGTGTTGTTTATCTTGATGTGCATAAATTACCAGAAAGACCTCAAAGTGATTTAGATCGCAGGAGGTAGCATTACATTCCTTTTTTATTTATGATGTCTGGATATGTAAATCTTTAATATAATCAATGGAGCTGCAATCAAGGCAGATGATCTTGGTATGTTCATCTGTGTGTGAGAAAATGTAATCAATAAAACAAAAAATGGTAGATGTTAGGGAAAATGGAAAAACATCTTGCTCAGGGGAAGTGTGTGACTGTGGTATCAAGCTGATTAAAATGGTTTGCATTCACTTCACTCTATTTTTGCCCCTCATCATGGTTGGAAATAATGCCTTATATTGAAACAAAGTTGAAAAATTCAAGTTAATTGACATGGGAAGACATTGGCAATGTAGAAAACTAAATGCACTCAAAGGAATATTTAATTTTGAAAGTGAAAGGATAAAAATGAAAAATGACTGTTTAATTTGTAAAAATATGATGTTTTGCTTTCTACTTAACTAGTATACAAAATAGGAGATTCTTTTCCAGTTCCCACATTTTGCTTTCATTATTTAAATTTTTTTATTGGATAAGCCTTAAAATTAATGTGTTTGGCAATTAGATGTTATGTAGGATATTGTTTTGAGAGCCTTGCCACTGAAGATCCTAGAAGAGCAGATGGAGAGGGGATACATCATGTTGATGCCAATGTTGAATTCTGTACTGTGATAAAGACAAAATTAGGAGCTCACCGCATCTTAATGGGTGCTGAGATGGATTGTTGTGATTCAACTAATGAGGGAAAGAGATTTTATGTGGAGTTAAAGACAAGTTGTGAGGTTGATATATTTCCAGCTGTCTGGTGTTATACTTAAATCTCAGCTCTTATTTTTCTTTTCTAATAGCGCATATATGTTGGCTTGACAATATGCAACTGCCATTTCTTATGATGCAGTTAAATTATCACACTGAGGAAAGATTCGAGAGGGAGAAACTGTTGAAGTTTTGGGTACATTTCCTATCTTTTGTCATCAATCTTTTTTACTTTTATCTTTATGTGCTCGTCTTCACTTGTATGATAAATTCAACAAGCCTCTGTTTCTGCTTGCAGATTCAGTCATTCCTTGCAGGTGTTCCATATATTGTCATAGGATTTAGGTAATTGTTGTTTGTGTTTCATATCCTTACAGTATTATGCAATCTATGATTTTCCTTAACATTTTGCTGAAAAGTTACTCAGTTCAACTAGATTTGGAAAGATTGATTTCAGTTTATTGAAACATAATCCTCTTCTTTCATTTGTCATGTTTGGCAAATGAAAAACCATACTGCTAGTGGTTTCTACCCTGTGTGTATGTTAATATAACTTAACTGTGATACAGGGATGATGCAGGTCGTCTTGTTCGGACAGAAAGACTTAGAGTCAAAGATATAACACAGAGAGTGAAAATGAAGAACTACTGGCAGGTACATTTTAACTGCGGTGAGGTGCATGGTGGCTAATCTTTGTTTTGATCGGCTATTGCATTAGTTAATTAAAATTATAATTATAGTTAACTCCCCTGTTGGTGTGGGTCTCAGAGGATGTCCGAGTTTTGTTTCCTTATCCAATATCAGTGATTATGGGCTTAATATGTATGTTACATATACATGCAATCAATCATGCATAGCTACTTAAGGATCATTTAATAGTTAATACCTTCTTGAGAGGATAACATAAAAAAAAACATATTTATACTCTGAAAATGCTGTATGTGGCCTTTTCCCCTCTCATAATCAACAAAATTTGTTGGCAGGGAGGAGTCTGCTTGGCATTTGCTGATGAGGTATTATGCTGGCTGTATGGAACAGTCAAAGAAGGTGAGTATCTAATAAAAATACAGTTCATTATATAGTGTGACCAAATGCTTTTATTGTGTTAATGTGTAATTTTTGGGTTTCAGGTGAAGATTATATTTTGCAGTTTGCTCCACCTTTCAACCGTTTGGAGCTTCTGCAAGGCCAGTCATGCCCAGATGTAATTACTAGTCATCTGGAGCTGTTGTGAAAAATTGGAGACCTTAACAGTTACTATTATTTAAACATACGAAGTAAGGGGAATCAACTCTGGATTTTTCCCCTCCGCTTTGATCAGTTCACGAATTTTTAGTATAGGGGTACCCTCTGAGAATTGCATTCTCGCCGCATCTTTATAGAAATATTATGGCCTTTGCTTAGTTGGAATATAGTTCTTTATTTTACTGTTTTCAGCTTTATGCCTCCATTTTCTAAAGTTCAGAATTCATTAACTTGGTCGAAACATAAATTAATTTCTAAGAATTAGATATTGGAGAACACTAAATAAACACGAAAACAAATTTATGTTGACAACATTTTATAGAAGTTGTTATTTGGAAATTGGAATGACTCCCAAGTTTTTTCCTATGAGTGATACGGAAAACATTTGTTTTAGATTTGAATACTGAACCCAAGCTTGTCAATTCGTTGCCAGCCTTTTACAATTAAATGATATTTGGAACAACATTTCTCGGTATCAATTATGATCGAAGTTGCAATAAACGATTCTCGTCGGTTTTGCATGTAACAAATTTTTATTCAAGACTCGGGTTTTGATGAGAAACAAGATTATTTCTTTCTTTTTTTTTATAGGAAAAAAATATTATTTGTTCATTACATAAATTTTCGTTGAAGACAGTTTTGTAAATCATTTAACAAGGCATCTTCAATCGAGCTGTTGACATAAACTAACCTATAGTTTTATGTATAGACAGCTCATTTATTGGAAACTCCTGTGTTTGATTCCTACATATTCCAAGGAAAAAAATAAGACAGCTCTTCAGAAAATAAAAATAAAAATAAAATATCGATAACAAAATACAGTATTTGAGATGTCGAACATGGAAATCAGCTTTTACTTCTTCTTTTTTAAGTAATTAGAAGTATTTTATTGGATGTATTTGGTTCCTCTTTAAAACAAGGGTTTGAATTTACGTTTTGTAGAATGAAAAAAAATGATTGAAAGGATAAAATTTATTAAAAGTAATCAATTATATTTTTTTTGACAGAAATTAAATACGATAGCTATTTTGTACTAATAATATAATTATTTTAAAAAAAATCTATTTTTTTAGTTTGTTTTTTTTTTTTTACATACTACAATAGTATAAAGAAAGAAGCAGTAAAACAGCTCATTTTATACTGGCTAACAATAATGATTTTAAATTTCTAAAAACGAAAAACAAAAAAAAAAAACACTTATTCTAGAGAAACTAGAAATATATTTAAAATAATTTTTATTTTTTCTCTCGATTTCAATTAATAATAAATGTAAAAATATAGTATTAATTATTAAAGAGTGTGTTGGTAATTTCTTTAATGTTGTCTTTTTGCAAAGAAAATAAAGTATATTAAAGTGATAAAAACGAAATAACTTAAAGAATGAAAAATATCTTCCCCGTAAGAAAAGCACTAAATGTAGAAAAAGAAAAAGAAAATATTTGCGAGGAATAGAAACGAACCGAAACGGGGAATCATTGTTTGCGTCTGTAAATTGTAAATTGCATCCCTGAAGCTGAACCTCAAAACCCTAGCTGCCCGCGCCTGTCTGAAACGGCATCATTTGAGGAGTATCATCGTTATGATCAGGTGAGAATCCAAAGGAATCAAAATCGAATCATCGAGAAGGAGGAAGAGGAGCAAAACACCACCGGCGATAGTTATGTACAGAGAGCGAGGAGGCGTCGGATCCAAATCGGAGGTAACTTCCGCTGATCGGAAGCGAATCAACGACGTCCTCGACAAACAGCTTGAACGATCCTCACCGTCCACATCCAGAGCCGCCGCCACCATCAACGGCAAGGACCGCTCCTCCTCTTCCCTCTTAGCCGCCGCCAAGGACTCCCGCTCCGCCTCCGTCACCGCCCCTATCTCCAAAAATTCCAACGCCTCCGACGGTTCGCTATTTCTCTTCTTTTACGATCTGATCGCTTTTCAATGCCAATCTCGCTAACCGAATCCATCCTAATCCTTTGACAAATTAGCTGTATCCTTATATGTAGTTAGGGTTATGTTAATTCGTGCTATCAACAACCCGTGACTTCTGTTTTTTTGTTATTTATTGCAAAAAAAAATAGTGTAGAGATGCTGAATTAGGTCCCGATAGGGTTTTTGAAACGTGAAAGGGGTAAAACGTGGTGAATTGATTTGGACAAAAAGTTTATAGAGGTATAGTGTGATATAGAGTGAGTATTGAGCTGACTTTGTTTTACATGCGTTATTAGATGCAGAGGAATCTGAAACAGATAGCGAGGAGTCTGATGTTAGTGGTTCCGATGGAGATGACACGTCTTGGATCTCATGGTTCTGCAATTTGAGGGGAAATGAGTTCTTCTGCGAGGTTGATGACGATTACATCCAGGATGACTTCAACCTGTGCGGATTAAGCAGTCAAGTGCCTTACTATGATTATGCTCTGGATTTGATTTTGGATGTTGAATCCTCCCACGGTAAGCATATGGTTATGCTTTTCATATTTTTTGAGTCCAAAATACGTAGCTATGTCAGATTCTATGTGTTGTTTGTGGTACCTTGCAATGCATGCTAACTATGATTCAAATTGTGCACTTGCATGTATGCAGTGTGGATTATGTAGTTGATCATTCTGTACTTCGGCTCTGATTGGATAAACTTCTCAGTACGTGTTTATAATTACACAAGGAGAAAATAAAAAGGTAAAATGAATTAAGTTAAAATTAACTTATGCATAAGTTAATTTATAGAAGCTCTCTTATTTAGCTTCTTCAAAAGCTGGATTTAATTTATGCATAAGCTAATTTTAAGTCATGGGAGAGGCTTAATTCATTTTGCCTTCTTATTTTTCTCTCCTTAAAGTGCTTATTGAGAAATTTATCCAAACAGGACCGAATGTTTGAAGTCTAAATTGGAATCATGGGATTGTGTAGGTGACATGTTTACTGAGGAACAGAATGAGTTAATTGAATCAGCAGCCGAGATGCTTTATGGTCTGATTCATGCCCGGTACATATTGACAAGCAAAGGAATGGCTGCAATGGTAAGATTTTTCTGTCACTAATTGCTATCATTTTATTATTCTTTCATCAAGGTTTGTAATGTTGATGATGCTGGAATTTTCACAGCTGGACAAGTACAAGAACTATGATTTTGGCAGATGCCCACGAGTTTACTGCTCTGGACAACCTTGTATACCAGTTGGTCAGTCAGACATCCCTAGGTCTAGTACTGTGAAAATATACTGCCCTAGGTGCGAAGACATTTACTATCCTCGGTCCAAGTATCAAGGCAGTATCCTTAATATACGTTTATATGTTATGTCTCATTTGCATTGTGGATTAAATTTGTTTTGCTTGTGGATCATATAAACTACATTCTAAACAATGTCAAATGCCTATAACAAGGCTGGGAATTCTTGTTACTTATTCTAAAAAGATTTCTCTCAATTGAATGCATTGCCAATATACACAATACTAAGCTGGTCTATACTCTAATGGAATTGAGAGTATATGTTTTAGTTATGAATGATTTAATTATGGGGTTCATTATAGATCTCTTGACAAGTGACAATAGATATCTGGAAAGTGATTTGTGAATTTCTGAAAACTTTGCTTTGTTTGCTTGTGTTAAATATATATTCTGCAATTTTACTTCCAGTTCTTTGGTGGCTGTATTTCTCATGCTTAGGGACACCTTTGGGCTTGTTCAAGTTTAGAATTTAGAAACATGTGTTATCAAGATCATGAAAACCTTTTGGTGGATAATAAAACCTGCAGAACAATGAACACTTTATAATTTAAATGCAGGCAAAGATTATTATTGTGTTATTATTTGTTTTGTTTCCATTCTATTTTATTAATCATTAAATCCTTTCATGTATGTGAATTTTGCAATATATAATTGTGGCTTATGTTTATGGTGGCACACTACCCTGTACTTCCAAATTTCCTTAATTCTGTTTTAGACATTGATGGAGCTTATTTTGGAACTACATTTCCTCACCTGTTCCTGATGACTTATGGACAACTAAAGCCACAGAAACCATCACAGAGCTATGTCCCGAGAGTTTTTGGCTTTAAACTTCACAAGCCCTGAAGCTGAAATTTTAAGCACCCATGAAAGTAAGAATTTGCCTTTCTTCATTAAAATCTTTCTTAGTAGTCTTTGTGTAATGCCGTGCCGATCATAAGCTTTAAGTCAGTAAAATCTAGAACTTCTATTTTTGTTTTAGGAGCATGTTGTAAAGAGAATTGCAGACGTGTCATGCAAGTGCTTAGATTCAATTTCAGCTTGGAATTCAGTGAGCTTCAAGTTCAATGAGCAAGTGCTTAGATACTTCAATGCACTCTAAGTGCTTATTGCAAATTGTATTCTTGCGGTTAGTTTTACTTAAAAGTTGTTTTATGTTTGTCTCAGATTACAGATACTCTACTATTTTTATATTATTTTATTCCATTTGCTCCCCTCCCACATTTACATAGCGTTTGAATTTGTGGATTGGACCTCAATGGGTTCACACATTTCAGTCTGATATTTAATTCCATTGCTATAATGTTAAGCCGGTCCGTCCAAACATCGATAATGATTATATAGAACATGAATAAAATATATCCCTCAAACACGAGACTCTGATTTGTGAATCTTTTCACTGTGCGCCTTATTGTGTGCATGATGCATAAGTACTCTCTAGATGTGTAAGAATAGTGATATTTTCTTGTCATCTTATGTATATTGGGGAAAATATAAGACTGCATTTTTAGTTGGACCAAACGGACCTTGCTCGAACAACACATTCTAACTTTCTTTTATTATTTTACTGATTCTCTACAAAACCAGGTTTTATTCTTTTATTACCTACTTTCCCCACCTACTCGGGTCACGGGGTTTCATACTAGCCAGCAGCTTCAAGTCAAACATACGCTCCCTGTTTTGACTACTAACCCCTTTTATTTATTTACTTCAACTAAAAAATATTATGTTTTGTTTATAATTTTATGTTTTATTTATAATTTTTTACCTTTGAAAATTAATAATAATTCTAGTTTTAAATTTTAACGTACCACATTAATTAAGATGAAATGTCTTGATTCAAATAGTTCATTTTTATAATTTCAAAACTTTTGCCTCTTTAATTTAATTATATTAATAATACAATACTAAATACCTATTTTTAAAGTTTAATTACTTGCAAAATGTACGGAAACTTGAGAGTAATCCTACCAATTTATTACGGAAACTTGCAAAATGATTAAATGAAAAACATGAATAGATTCTTCCTTGTACATAGGGAGGGAACAAAAGAAAACGATGAAGCCCACTGTTTTATCTTTAAAATTAATTTCTGCTATTTTAATACAAAATTTGCAATTGAAATTAATTTAAAACAATTTTAATTCCATTTTACCAAATTAAAAACATATCAAAGTTATTTTTTTCAAAATCAATATTACCAATTTTAAAACAATCATGAACATAAAAACAGAGCATTTTCAAGGCATTATTAAACTAAAGCGGTACTACTATGAAATTCTCCGCCAAGAAAAGAAAGCAGTTGTTCACATAAGTGACATAACATTGTATTGAAAGTTGAAACAATAGAGCTTCCTAAACAAAAACGAATAATTTGTCAAAAGTTAATATACTCAAAATCTTACATCAATCAAAAAGCTTAACTCTCAGTTTGTTCCCTCAACCTCCGGATGGTGCTGCGCACAGTGACAGCACTCGCGGTACTGTCAAAATAGTGAAGAACAAAGTCAGCTAGTTTATATCCAAGGGACCAAAAAGAATCAAAGTTTATGAGTAGAAAGGACATTACTTCAAAGTGTAGGCACCACCAGCTTTTACTTTACCACAATCCTTGCATCCCCATATTCCCACAGCCTTCCTCTTCACAGCATACTGCAACAAAAAAATGTTCACCATTAGGATTCAGATCTTCAGAAAATAAAAATAAAAATTTAAGTTTGCTATGCTGTTGACTTAGGTGAAAATCAGAAGTGACAGAGTATGGAGGATGATGTACCTTTCCACAAAATTCACAAAAGAATTTGCTATGCTGACTAACTTCCATCTTCTTAATCTGCTTCCGCAGACTAGCACCATATCGGGTACCTAACATAAGAAAACACTATGAAATGCCTTCTTGTAAATTTAATTCAACAAAACTAGTGTCTTCTCAATATGCATATTCAATGACCCATGCTTAAATCCAAATTTCTTGCAGTTATGGTGAGTGAAATGAGATCAAACAAGATGAAATAGAATAGAAAATAAAATTACCATTATATTGTTTGCATATTTTTATAATAGAACCACACACAAAAGAGAGAGGGGAGGAAATTGGTTCCTACTTCATAGTGTTGTTCAGAAACCCATTGAGAAGTAAGAAACCACATTTAGAGTGTGGATAATTATTATCTTCTTAAAATCACACCCAAAACCAAACACAATCCCATATTTCCAAATTGAAAGAAAAGAAAACAAGGATATCGAATGGAATAAAATGCATTACATTTAATTTAAAGAATTGAAGTAATGGAACTTAATATCCTTCTACTCCATTAATCCAAACATAGGGTAATGAATAGCAAAAAAATCTACACATAGAGAAGTGGCTAAAAAGCAAGAGCGGACAGAAACCTTAATTTTGCCCAAAATCTGAATCCCACTACAATTCTATCATCACCTATGCAAAAATGCATTTGGAATAGCAAGCACAGCATTTCAAAAACTCTGCCCAGTAAACACTCAAATCTTTTAACAAATTGCATAATCAATAACAACTCCTTCATGGTAGTACCAAACCGCAGTATATTTATATATACATACACTGCACCTAGTACTAACAAACCAAGTTAATTGCAGCATATTCATAGTAAATCAAGCATACACCGCACCATTATTATCGCGTGACGAGATTAACTCTAAGCTGAAGCGATATTTCAATTGAAATATTATAATTTAGAACATAATGATTAGAAAACATTGTACCATATTTTCCGACAATACCCGCCTTCTTCGTTCTCTTAGTCTGCATCCAATGAAGGTCAATAAAAGCAGAAAAAAGTTAAACGTACATTTATTTATGCGATATTATAAAATAAAAAAAAACAAAAAACTGATACAGAATTCAGGTTATGATCACATGAAAATAAAACTAACACGAACGAATTAGATGTGACTTGCGAGGGTGAGGGTGGAAGCGTGAGAGAGAAGGTGCTATGATCTAAGAAAACATACCATGGTTTCTGGATCGAAGGTGCTGCCGCTCTGCGTGCGTCCCTGTGCTGTTAATTAGACAATAAGAGACTCACACAAACCCTAATAATCTATCCCCTTTTTTGTTTCTTGGGACTCAACTATTTAATTAATTTTAAATATTGGGTCAAATAACTATCAAATCCGTTGTAGTCTAGTTGGTCAGGATACTCGGCTCTCACCCGAGAGACCCGGGTTCAAGTCCCGGCAACGGAATTTTTTTTTTCTTTTTTGCTTAAAAATTGAATAACGACAAAAGAATCACCTTAAAAAATGTTAGGCACAAATCCCTGCTGCTGAGGTTAAAGTGAAAGTCTTTGTCATTTAATTTTAATAAATTACATTTATGCAATCGAGTATATACTTTTGTAAAGAAAAGAATAAAAGATAATCAACCCCTAGTTGCTAGTCTAAATGATAAAAAAGAAAAGGACTTTCTAAAGTTGAATATCGGGTTTGATTTTTTTTTAATGTAAACAAAGTATTAAAAGATTTCTATTTATTTCATTTTACTTGGATTGATTAAATTTTATACCTTAAAAGACTTATCACGAAACTTCTTCTGCAAAGTTGGCAAACCATGCGCTTGGAAAGAGACGAGACTTTAAAGTTTAAACCATACCATTAATTAATTTATGTTTAAGTTTGCCAATATTTTAAACAGTGTCAACTTTGAAGTCAAAACCAATTTTTACCCCAGTGAAGTCCTAAAGACAAGCAAATCTTCATGATTTATCGAAAAGGAATGAAAGGTACATACTTCAACCCATATATTATTTTTGTTTTCTTACATATTATTATCATGAAAATGAACATTGTGGCGCCACCACGCCAAGCCCCCATCCTACCAACTTTTTTTTTTCTTTTCATTCAAGCAGTCACGTATAACACAATTGCCTTGCGCCTAGTTGGTCAAAATGATACATATTCTTAAGTTAGATCCCATGATAAATTACACATTTGATTTTATGTTAATTAATTTTTTTTCTATTTAACTTATATGATAATAAATTCTATAGAACATTCATATTAGCAATTTAGTAGCAATCTTGTGACATTGACATAATATTATTAGTTTATTTTTTGAATAAACTTACGAGTCAGTAATTTTTTCATAAAACTAGGTTGCGTTAGATTCTTCCAATTCATCATCAATCCTTCTCATGTTCTAGTCTGAACATGATCGATGCTTACATACATATCAATCGCATGATCATACAGAAGATGGAAGAATATTGCACATCTTTAAATAATATTTTTATTGCATGTCCGTGATTTTCATTCTAATCGGATTATTTCAACAGGATAATTGACCGACATCGTTTCATCGCTTTTGAGAGGCAATGTCACACGTTGAAGGGTAACGACTAACATGTTTGAAACTGCAACACGGTGATTAAAAAAACAAACGAAATTTTTATTTGACGATCAAAGTAAAGCAACACTGGAGCTATCTTCATTTTTTTTCATAAAAATGAAAAAAAAAAACAAAAAAACTATGATTTTTGGTTTTTTACTGCAAAACCAACTAAACCTCGCGCGTGGTTGGCTGGTTATTGTAGACGCCAAAATATCTTCCAAGTTTGAAAGTCTTTTTAGTCATTCAATTCAACGCTTAGCTTATTTTATTACTATTGTTATTAAAGTAACGTGGAAGGTGGACCCTCTTCATCTTCAAAGCTCTCACTTCCGTCTTTATCATTTTAATTACTTCTTAGAAATTTTTTTAAACACACTAACTAAAGTAAAGACTAATCTATTATTTTCCTTTTGGTAGAAGTTATCGTTGCTCTTCACTTAAAACTTTTTGCTTCAAGTAGTTTGCTTAATCAAAATTCGAGTTAATTCAAGATTATTAATTAAACTAAAATAATCCTGTCTCATCTATTCCCAGTAAACTAATCTCTCATGATTTTAGAATCTATTTAAAGATTAATTTATCCTAAATATATTTTTATTATATATACAAATTTTGAGAACTAAATTCTCCATCTTTATATTTAAGAGCCTCAACCATAATAAAAGTTTAAGTTTTTAGCCGTTAATACTCTGTTTCTCTGTATCTACTATCTACACGCGGGTTCCCACTTCCCACGCGTTTTTTTTTCTTTCTTTCTTCTCATCATTCAATTTCCTCACTTCACGTAACACACCCTCATTAAAATTCGGGATTTCCATTTCTTTCAGCGTATCATTCATCATCTCATTTTGTTCATTTATTTCCAATATCTCAGCTCAACCCTTGTGGACTCTGCTCTGCTGAGGAAATTCGATAACTTGATGATTAGAAAATGAATTGTTTTTTCTTCAAAAACAAAACAAAATCGGACTCAGAATTACCAAAGCGAAGGAAGAAGAAGAAAAATCAGGTGGGTAATGGAGCAACCAGGTCCCCCAGCTCGGTACCATCGCCAAAGAGCATAAAAGAATTGTACAAAGAGAAAGAGCACAATTTCAGAATCTTCACTTTGCTAGAGCTGGTAGATGCAACTAATGGTTTCAATAGAATGCTCAAGATTGGAGAAGGAGGTTTTGGGAAAGTATATAGGGGAACAATTAAACATGAAGGTGATCCTATTGTGGTCGCAATAAAAAAACTTAACACTCGTGGCTTACAGGTATGTATATACAGACACCCTGCTTCACTAGCTTCTTTTTTTTTTCTTTTTCTCTGTTAGTATTACGCATAACACAAAGATTGCTATTTCTATTTCTGTTACAATTACAAAAGTTGGTTCATTCTCTGTCCACAATAATATGTAGATCTGATTCTTTCACGTTCCATTCTTTTTGTTTAGATTAGAATAGTTAAAACTTAAAAAGCTTTTTTCATTGGTCTAAGTGGCTATGGCCGGTTTGGATATAACTTTCAATAAGTACTTGTAATGAAAAAAAGGATAATTTTTTTTTCTTGAGTTATAATTAGCTTATACAGAAATTAAATTCAGCTTCTGGAAAAGCTAAATGAAAAGGCTTCTATCAATTATGTATAAGCTAATTATTATAACGCATGAAAAAGGATTATTTCATGGTTGTTAGGAACTGTATGGTACCTTCCAATGGACGGCGAATTTGCATTGTCAGAGTCAATTATGTTATGATGTGTCTGATTCTGAATGCCAACACTTGTACTTTACATGCTTTCTCATGTTTGTCTTTTTTTTTTTTCCTCACTTGTAAAGGGGCATAAAGAATGGCTTGCAGAAGTTCAATTTCTCAGCGTTGTAAACCACCCGAATTTGGTTAAGCTTCTGGGATACTGCTCTGTAGATAGTGAAAAGGGGATCCAACGGTTGTTGGTGTATGAGTTCATGTCTAACAGGAGTCTGGAAGATCATCTTTTTAGTCTTTCTTTACCTCATTTGCCTTGGAAAACAAGATTGCAAATCATGCTCGGTGCTGCTCAGGGATTACATTATCTACACAATGGATTGGAGGTTAAGGTACCTTGTAGTTGCCAAATGTTTCACATTTATACTTTAAGGCAGTAGCATTAGTACTTAAATCAACAAATTGATGGATGTTTATAAAACATTCTGTTTGTGTCATAGTAGAACTAAAGAAACATACAAACTAAAGTCTAGGATCATGTTCCTGTTTTGGTTTATAATCTTGTCATGTTCTGATTGGAAGGTGATCTACCGAGATTTCAAATCTTCAAATGTGTTATTGGACAAGAAATTCCATCCCAAGCTTTCAGATTTCGGTCTTGCTAGGGAAGGTCCAACGGGTGATCAGACTCATGTATCTACTGCGGTAAGTTCAACTCTTATGATTTTCAATTATATGACTTTACATATATGCAATTATTAGTCACCATTGCAAATGCTAGGTTTGGTGATTAAGCAGCATTGTTTTGATTATCTATTATTCTAACAATGTGTTGTACTTATCACTTATCAGGTAGTGGGGACACAGGGATATGCTGCCCCAGAGTATGTTGAAACAGGTCATCTAAAAATGGAGAGTGACATATGGAGTTTCGGTGTGGTACTTTATGAGATACTCACGGGAAGACGTTCATTGAATAGAAACCGTCCAATAGGGGAACAAAAGCTTATAGAGTGGGTTAAAAATTACCCTGCTAACAGTAGAAGTACCAGATTCAGCACCATCATTGACCCTCATCTCAAGAACCAATATTCTCTTGCTGCAGCTCGCAAAGTAGCCAAGTTGGCCGATACATGCTTGAAGAAGAATCCTCAAGATAGACCATCCATGGCTCAGATAGTGGAAACCTTGAACCAAGCATTGCAGGATTCAGAATGATTTTTCTAATTACTTTGAACTTTGATTCGATACATCACCACTCTGTGTCTTCCTTCACTCTGGTTTTGTTTGGGGAAACTTTTCTATTAGTACTTAAACGAAGATAGATGATGATAAGAATAAAATAGATTGAGTGCTTGCAGCTGACTGAAATCTTCAGAGTTGGGTAGTTTAAGTTTAATCCTTTCAACATTGTACATTTTAAATTTATTTATTATCTCTTAAAACGAGTTGATATAGAAGTAGAGCAAAACTAATGTATATTGTTTTATAGGTATTTTATGAGTTGATTTTTAATTAAAATTAGAGTTTCATATTAATAATTTATATTTGTACAAATTAACAAAATGAATATCTAATTTTAATAAAAGAGTAATTCTCAAAATATTCATGAAGAACGGATTGAAAAAAAATTCCAGGATTAAAGTAGAGTGACAATAAATGGTGTTTGACTAAATTATGTTAAAGTACTATCTGTTTGAAGTTTGAACGCATTAGTTGTGGAGATAAATGGAATTAAGGTTAGAATTTCATGTAAATGGAATTGGTGGGTGGTAGTAGATCTCAATGAATATGAATTTGATGTTAGAGTTAATTGTTTCCTCCTAGTTAGTGATGGCTGAAGAGTCGCAAGCCCACACATAGATTCAATCAAATCTATCTTTTACTTCCAGTCAAATTCACACTCTAGTTGCGTAACCCTTGTTATACGTTCAGTCAATGACTTGACCAGCTATGGTCAAAAGAAGACTTTGGACTTAGATGGTCAATAATGCATGCTTACTGTCATTTACTTGGAAAGAAAAAATGCACCACGAGGCCACAAAGTTTATAGATAATTATTGTGGAATCCGGACATTTCATTTTGGGAACAATACGTGTTAATAATGCTGTTTATAGACACGCCTAATCAAAAGTTCAAAAATTATCAAAATCAAAATACTTGTAATGTAAGATATATTTTATTTTTTTTCATTTTCCTCATTGAAGAGTTTGAACATATTTAAAGATTCTTGCGGGAATTAACCGCACAGCACTTATTGGATTTTTAACATGAAATAAAATAATATTTTCCTAATAATCTCAGGGTTATGGCCTAGAATAGTATGCCATTTTCCTTGCGTATACTCATCATAATTCTATCTCCTTCCCTCTTCTATATATAAAAACTATGATGCTTTTAATTAAACTACACAGTATACACCTGAAACTGATGCTATATAATTTATTTATTCACACAAGAGCAACCTCTTGAGCTTGCTCTTTCTGCTTATTCGGAATTCCTGTGATGTGTCCAACGTAAAGATGAGTCCCAGAAGAATCAGATTGTGGAAGCCTTTGTCTCCTACCACCTTCAGACATGCTTTTCACAAACTCCACAAAGTGCCTCCAATTTTCTCCCTCAAACAACCTCTTATTCATTCTCAGATAAGTGAATGCAGCCAATCCAGAACCAGAACCAGAGTTACTTGTTGACAAAACTTGTGAAAATGCACCTTCATCATATCTCTCAAGTGCATTCTCCCCAGCAAGTTCTGCTCCTGCTGTTCTGGCTGCCATCTTCACTTGATGAACCAACCCCTCTGGGGAACAATGTTCGTGTTGCTCTCTATCCCTCATTTCCATGCAGGTGAAATTCAACACAACTCCATGTTTTGCCAGCATTTCTGCTATTGGTAGGTATCCATCGCGAAACCGTGTGTTGTAATAGCCTGCAGTAAGCTCAGCCGCATGTGACCTTGCCTTGTAGTGCCAGTGGATTCCAGCTACTTTGGCAGATAGTTTCACCCCACATGAGTTGAATATGCCTTTGGCTGATACAAGGATTCTCTCACCGTGTTCAACAAGTTTGGTGGAGTACCAGTTAAGGAAGAATTTTCCATATTCTGTGTTCCATGTTCCCTCCCTTTTGAAAAATCCAGTGTCCTCAGGAAAACGGTTGTACTGCCCTGAGTCATGTGGTCCACTTTTTCCCCACTCTTTCTTCCCAATGCTCTCAGTTGATGCTTCCAAGGAAGCTCTCATATACTGTATGACAAACAAACAAGTCCTTTTTAGTAACACACAAATTATTATAGGAGAAAATTCACTTCTAGATATTTTGAAATTGTTATCACAAAGCTAGAGATTTAGGGGTCCAATTAATTGTTATGCAACATTTTGTTTGAAAAATAGAGCAACATTTATGACTTCAATTTTGTTTTTTTCTTCCATACCTTGTCATAGCACTGGAATTCTCCAATTCCAGGAAACCTCCATGTTCCATTGCTTTCTGGATAAGATGGATATCTCAGCTCTCCACAAGGACCCATCCCCACTTGAATTTCCTGCAAACGAATTTGATCTTAATTAGGACTTTATATCAGACAACACATGCATCAATTTCTATGTGTGGTTCCATGATTTGACACTATGTGTTGGTGTGGTACTTACAATGATAACACTGCCCAAATAGTTTCTGAATCTGTCACGGAAGCTCCTCATGTAATCAGAGTAAACTTGAAGGGGTGTCCTTCCTCTCAGAACAGGCATTGAATCACAGCCCAATGAGATGTACTCAGGATTCCTCCTCCCTGATCTGTCTGTGTAAACCAGGTCAGGGTTCTTGCTCATTTCTTCCAACACCCATGGAGGCAGAGGAATGCTAAAAGAACCAATTAAAAACAAAATTAATCCCCATTTTTTTTTTTTTTTGCCTTTCATGACTACAACAAGCAATATGCTGTATCCAAATTTTATTATGAAGTTTATTAATAAATTTCTTTTTAGGATATACATTTTTTACTTCAAATCAATTCTAATTAAAATCAATCTAAGGGCAAGATTATGTTTTTTTTCTTTCTCAACATCAAAATTAAACATTTAAATACCTGCAGGAGTCTCCAACATTTCCACCACATTGATGGAAAGACATGACAACCTGAAGTTTCAAGCCATGCCTTTGTACCATGTGCACAAGTTCAGCATAGGCTTCCCAGTTATACTTTAAGGGTCCCTCTTTTTCCACCAAACCCCACCAAGCATCTACCATCACTCCTTCCACTCCTGCACTCTTCAGGGCCATCAAACTAGCATTCATTGCTCTCGGCTTATTCAAAGTCCCCCCCATTGTTACTGTGTCCAATGGCAGCATCACGAACACGGGTACTCTCGTTGAATCACTGTGACTATGTGCAAGAGATGGCGCGTGAAGCTTCTCCCTTTTCTCGTTTGACGTCATTACTTCGGAGTTGAAGTTGTTGTTGTCGCGTGTGACATGTGCTTGTTGCATGGAACTCTTTGCTCTGAGACGGAAAGATGGGTTGGTTTTTGCAAAGTAAAACACTTTGGTTGGAACCTCGTCCTTGGCTTTTGGGAGTTTGGTTTCTTTCTTGTTGACGAGGGAAACTGAAGATCGAAGTGTTAGAGCCATTTTTCTGTGTCTGTGTTTGATACGGAGGGAGAAAATATAGGAATTGTTGAAGTGCTAAAATGGTTTATTTATGAATGAAAAAGGCAAAGCCTCTTTAGGGAATCGAAATTGACAAACTTGGGTAGGTCCCATATCGAAAAGTGGAAAGTGGAAAAAAACTCAACACTACTTGCCTACTTGGCTGCGTATGACTCGTGCCTACGTGGTTCCACCTCTTCCATTCTTATCTAACCAAAATCACGTTGAGGAAGAAGTTAAACGTGCATCTATTTTGAATTTGGACTTTGGAGTAGATCTGTGTGATAAAAATAATGAGTTAAAGGAAAAATTAATAGCGTTTGTTTGCTTACAGGTTTAAATCGCACTTAAAGTGTAGTATTTGGTAAGATTTTTGGAGACCTTTGTTATGATAAAAAAAAAGAGGCGAAAATATGATGAAAGATAAATTAAATATTTATTAATATTTTATACTTTAGTCAACTATAATTACTCACCTAAATTATAATTTAATTATCATAAATAAATGAGAAAAGATGTATAAATTATAATATTCATTTTTAAGAAAAAAAATATTATTTCTCGACCTCAAATATAAATCAATATTACTACTTTATCTTATTTAACTTCAAAATATCAAATAATTTGAGATTTTTTTTTTTAATTTGGATTGATCTAATTTAATGAAGTTGATTAATAAGCGTGAAATCAGTTTTTATTTATAAACAAACACTTTAAACTTTAATTTTGTCTTAGTTAATTCTTAAATTTTATCTCGTTTGCAAATAAAAATCATAATCTTTAATTTAGTTCCAGTTTTTCCTTAAACTTTATCATTTTTGCATATAAACACCTTAAAACAAATATGCCAGAAAATTTAATTTGTTTATTCTCTTATCTCTAAAATTATTGACAAATTAATGTTTATCGAATAGTATATCCCCCTTATTTTGTTATGAAAATCTGTTCTTCAAAATTATTTTATAATATAAATTTTAAAAATACAACTAAACATATCCTTATTCTCTTTTATTTTTCTCCCCATTTTTTCTTATAAATTTCTTTCTGTACTTTTTTTTTTTTCAGATCACTAGACTAATGTGGAGGTTGAACAGCATGGTGATCGGTTGAGATATTGTTTACTAATTGAAAACAAAAAGATCCAACTTTTAATGGAATGTGATCAAGTTGAAACACAAAATAATAATATGCCTCAATGATTGATAGTTTCCATGTTTGAGTTTTATAAGATCAAATGAATAATAGAAATGTGAAGCTGATTTTTTTTCTGAAATTGCTCATTTATAGACAGGTGAAAGGTTTCCTATGTATGTTGCAAACAGTAAAAAAATGCTTGAGCATCTAAATTTTCTAATATGGAAACTTGTTAATTAATGATAATTGATAGGTGGTTTTGTATTGCCGTACAATAGGGATGACAATATGGACCCAGACCCTACGGGCACCCGCAAAAATATCCATACGCGGGTAGGGTAATAACCCGCATATTTGGGGATGGGGATGGGGCGAGTATTTACCCGCAAAATCTCACGGGGATGAGTGCGGGTACGGTACTGTAGTACCCACCCCGCCTCACCCTGCACCTTATGTATATACATATTAATTAATATATTATAATTTTATTATTTAAATTATTTAATTATCTATTTATTATTTTAATTATTCTTTTTATATGTTAATTTTGATATTCTATTATGATTTAATTTTTATTTGTATTAGTAGTTTAAAGCAATATAGAAATTATGGAAATAAACATTTGCAAAATATAAGGAAATTAATTCGGATGATGAAGTTAAAATATTATATCTATTTATGTTTTATTTTTAATATATCATTATAAACTAATTAGTTTTAAAAATATATTAGTTTTTCCCGTTTAATTAGAGTTTTTGTTTAGATTTATATTGAATGATTATTTTTGTAATGTTATTTATTTATATAAATCAATATTTATTTGATTTTAATATTATATAAGGGTGTATTGGATTAGGATTTTAAAAGACTTTTTTGGTATAAAAAAGTCTTGAAGATTTTGTAGGAAACTAACAAATGTTAAAAAAAAAATTTAAGAAGACTTTTGTGATTAAGATTTTATAATTTGGATTTAGAATATAGGATTTGAAAAGATTTCACATATTTATAATATAAGATTTGAAAAGATTTTATGGATTTCTAGAAAAAAAAAATTTTAACTATTAAACACAAGCCAACAAGAATGTGCTTGAAAATATTATTGAAGAGAGACTAATTATAAGTTATCATAAGCTGAAGCATCTCACCTATTAATAATGTACATGAATTCAAAATCAAAGTTACAAATAATTAATGCATTTTGAGATATATTTTTCACAAATTTTCATAAATAACAGTGAAAAATAATAACAAAATATTAATAAAAAATATAAAATGTTTCATTTAACTTATAAAATCAATAATGTCATTAAAATATAAATCAAATAATTCAACAAAAATACATGATGATCAAAACATGAATCATTTGTCTAACTTGAAGAATATCTAAAGTTGTCTATGTTTTATAGCATCCCAAACATTACTCTTTGTTTCCTATGTTAAATTGTATATTTTTTCAAAATTGACTACAATAGTTTAAAAAAGTTTTTTAAAACTTTAACTTGATTGTTTGTTCCAAGTTAAAACTTTCTCTAGATTCAGATCAATTTCTCTTATGAAAATTTTCATTTCATTAAGAATTTATGAACTTAAAATGAATGAGACAATGGACTACATTGTAGGCTTGTAAATTGATTCATAGTGATTTTGAGGTATGAACACATCACTATTAGAATTATATGAAAAATCTCACCTTGAAACAAAAAAATGTGTGGGTAACAGATTATGTCACTGTCTCCAAAACAAAGAGAATGAAATAAATAAAAAAGTCTATGATGCGAAAGAAAAGTCTCTTATAGGTGAATGTGATTGTTTGTTGTGTTTGGTATTTATATGATCAACTAAAAAGTCTATAAAATCTTTATAATTTTGAATAATAGGTTTTTTTTTTGTGTTATTCAAAATCTTAATCGAATACCACAAGATTTCGTTGCCCTCTGAAAAAAATCTTGATAATCTTGATTGAATACCATCAGATTATTTTTTATCATTTAACAATCCAGATTGAATACTCAAGACATTTTTACAAAAAAAAAAAAAAAAAAGTCATTCAAATCTTAAACAATCCTAATCCAATACATCCCCTAAGTTTTTTTTTTTTTTATAATTTATAATTTTATATATATGAAAAGTGCCCGGGTGTGGGTATGGGTACATAGGTACCCAGGGTATGGGGATGGGGATTGAAATTGTTACCCGCACGGATATGGGACCAGAGACGGATACTTTTTTCAAACACGGGTATGAGGACGGGTACTATAGTACCCTACCCATACCCTACCCATTGCCATCCCTACCGTACAAAGATAAACTCTGCAAAATGAGCAATCGATCTAGTTATATATTGATTTATGAGTTTTGCCTTGTCCTGCAAATTCGTGGATGAAAATATCTCATAATTTGAATACTATTCTCTTGGTTCTGATTTTATTTGCCCAAGATAAGAAAGGCTCCGGGCAAGTCTTCGCTTTCATTCCTCTTGAACCGTTATTTCTGCCACTTTCTGAGAAACTCAATTCTAAAAAGAAGAACACTACTGTTCAACTTTTCACACTGCGTTTCTATTTTCTAAGTTAACAAGATAACAATTATGTTGATGTTTGGATTGATTGGGCAGATATTGAATGATATACCTTGAGGACGACTTATTAATAGAAAATTATTTTAATACAAAACATTAAATAAGAAAATTAAATATCTTAATTGAGAATCTAAAAAGTATTATAGTATTTTAAGTTAAATTAATTGATATGTTCTTGTATTTTCATTGTTTTTTATTGATATAATATAATTAATTCTAAAATTTTATAGTTAATTAATGTCATTATTAAATATGTATTACTAATATGATTTTTTTTTACGTAACAGCTTTTTTTTTTCTACTCGTTTCTATTAAAAAATATTGAACTACAACTTGTTAGAGTAATTAATCAATCTATATAATTGAAAAAGAACATGGTGTAAAATTAGTTATCGTATAAAAAAGTTGTTGTGCAATTTTCTGCAATCAAACATATTATTGACCTCTGTGTGAATATATATAGAAGTTTTCTTCCATTTGTTCAAGTATGACTCCAACATATTTGTCATATGGGTGAACAACATTTGTCATGTTATATTGATTTAAAAAATTCAATACAAAGAATCGAGGTTTTGTTTATATGTCCGTGTTCCATATTCCTCTTTCCCATTATTAATTTCTATGCTTACTAAGATTTATTGTTTTTTGTGAGACGAGTGGGAGTGTCAAGTGTGACTGTGTGGGAAATAAAAAGATAAGGTTTCATTTCCTCCACCACAAAATTATAGTGGTAGGCCTATGAATTACATGGACACAACTCTTCCATGTATATCCCCTTCCTAGGATAGGGTACGTACAAAACATGAAAATAGTTGAAGGATTCTTATTCATCTATTTCTGCATGAACTAGTAGACCGATAATTTAATTTCTCTATCAGACTTTTGGGTCTTTCCTCAATGCTGATGCATTCATTTATTAATATTACCAATTCAACTAATCTCATTCAAATCTAACTGATCATGTGATTGCACCATGCAATCCCCTCTTCAATATCACGTGAATTTAGTTTGATCGAATCACACCTTAATTTTGTATATTATGTTGTCAATGCAAAATGATTTTTTTAAAATAAAAATTGAAAGGCATTTAAAACTTTATATTTTATCTTCTAAAATATTAAAGTTAATAATTAAAATGTTTAAAATTAGTTGCAGGTTGCACCGATCATGAAGTGGTTGAAAAAAAGTTATTGAAAAACACATTCATATATAATTATTTACTAAATTAAAGGTCCATTTCCCGGAGTGTATATATCTTTCTTTCTATTAAAAATCTAATTTCATTGTCACCATGAATTAGGACAAAGCAAGAGAAATATCTCATTTGAAGTTTTGCACATTGCTTATAAACTTCTACTTTCGTGGAACACGATCAAGCTGTAGTTAAGTAAGTACAAGCTAAAAGCCTAAAAGTGTTAAGGTCCCCCACTTCCATCAATTTTGTAACTTTTTCTTTTATTAGTTTTCTCTCCCTTTTCTTGTGGTTCTCCCCTGACTAGCTATGTCTGTGTGTTCACACAGACAATTAATTCAAGCCCAAGCAAAACTACTACCAACAAGGGTTCGGGTCTCTCCAGTAAATAATTAGAAGTTCGAATCTTGACTTTAATTTATGTATGAAAAGCACCTAATTGGAAGAAAACAAGTGTTTCTCTTAATTTTAAATTTTAAACTCTAATACTTTATGGGGACGCTGATGATAATAAGGTTTCTGCATTCCTAACTTCCAGTGTATGATAATTAAATTAGCATGGATTGGAATCGTGTAAAATCAAATTAATAAGAATACTACGTTTCAAAAATATCTGGAGTCTGCATAGATATTTTCATAGAACAAGCGACGAGGTTGCCCATTTGGAACCGTTGAAGTTTACGATGTATGGTGCTGTATCTCTCGTTGTCACGTGCCTGTCTCCAACTCCAAGTTTTCGCAACCCAACAAATTAAATCGCACTGATATATAATTGTATTTTTATTCTTCTATTATCAATAAGGTGTCATTTTACTCTTGTTTTTGGTGAATTGTCATTTTACTTTACCAATTGTTTTTATTTTTTAATTTAGTTTTTGTATCTCTTTAATGATTATAATTACGTTCTTTCTTGCATTAATTTTCTTTTACATATAATTTTTAAATCTTCGTTCTTATCTGCATAATTGAAAGTTTGAAAATATTAAAACTAATTTGATAAGTTTAGAGGTACAAAAATAAGATTAAAAAGTGATATATGATTAGAAAGTAACATTTTTTATTTGTTAATTTTTCTCATATGTCATTTTTGAAGTAGAGGATAAAGACGTGATATATGGATGATTTGGTGTGCATAATTGTTAAGATAATATAAAATGATTTAAAAGTTAAATTATTAAAATGAATATATACAAATAATTCAACAGCTAACTGTTTATGGACCAAGCCTTTTTTGTCCATGCTTATGGGACAAAGCTAAACGTAACTAACAAAGCAACACGGGCCAGGTTACGTCAATAGGGTCAACTTGCTTTGGGCTGGGCCTTGCTTTTCTAGAGTGTATAAAATATAATTCAGTGTAATCCAATGCATGTTAAGAAAAGAAAGTTCATTGAATTTCAATAATTTGACAAATGCCACAAGTCCACCTCAATCAACCAATTTTCAATAATATTTATTTTTCGTTCACTGGAATGTCTGAGCTTTTATTAAATTACATATCAAATTGTTTATAGAAGAAAACTACTACGAAGTATGTATTTTGTTTTCAACCAACTTTGGCCGATATCCAACTTCTTTAATTTGTTTGTTTGCTTGCTTTTAGATGGGTGAAAATGACAAATTTGATGAAGGCATATGAAACTTCAAGGAGCAAAATCAAATGAGTTTAAAAGGGCACAAATTCAAAAAGTTAAGAAAATCTCATTATATTCCGGTCCCATAAACCCTTAAGTCACTGAACAGTCACAACCAAACTTGTATGGGAAAGAGAGTGGCTAGCTTCATTATTTAATAGTAGTATTATTTATCATTACAATGATTTATTAAATAATTAAATGCTCAAAAGATACTCCCTCTTCCTCAGTTACACTTATAAGCGACTAAAAAAAAAACCATGCACACATATTAACAAAACATTTAAATGTATTAAATTTTATATTTTCAAAATTATTTTTCTTAAATTATTCTTATTATCTTTTTCAAAAAATCATTCACTTCTGTGAGCCTTCTCGTTACTCTACAAATAAATGATATTTTTAAGAAAATATCAATTATTTTAAAAAGTCAAATTTTACTTATAAAAATAAATAAAAAAATATTATTTTTGTTACTTATAAATAGAAACATAAAAAATATAATGCTTCATGAACACCGACATAGTTGGATTCATGAGAGTGGGATCAAGTCATAGGCCAGTGTAAGATTTGGAAACTCCTAATTCATAATTAACACATTATCTACCTGTTCCAAAAAGGATTCAATTCAAGTCGCAAATTATATAGTACTAAACAAGAAATGTTAAGCACAGCTTAAGCTTTCATAAGTGCTCTTTTTTATTCTTTTCTACACCCAAGTCCAAAACGACGACAATGGCAACAGGCTTTTTCTCAGTTGTAGTCTTGAATATGTAGTGATCAATTGATCACACGTTCACTCATTTTTCAGCATATATATATATGATGGAACTTTACCAAACGGCATTTGTTTATATTGTGCTCACGTTCCATAGTGGATTGTGTGGATGTGGATTTGATGTAAGATCGATCCTGCTTTATCTATTAGATAGCTTATACTGTGATTTTCGGTTTAAAGGATAGATAATACAAAAAGCTCAATTATTTTGTGCTGTAGTTTAATTTTCTATAAAGAAAATATAAAGGATAAATGATTTTGTCTAATATAAAGATTAGTCCACGAATAGTATATGTACAATGATTTTGTTTTTGTTACTACAATAAATATATACAGTTTGTTATTGACACCCATGACCATGAGAATCCAAGTAGCATGTTAACCACATAATTTAAAATTATAATAAATATTTATAAAATAAGTGATTATCATATAAGTGATTATGTCATAAGTATAAATAAAATTTATCTATTTAAATAAGTAAAAAATAATTTATTTTAAATAAAAAAAGTCCAGATAAATATATTAAAAATATAAATAATTATTTATTTTATTAAAATAAATAATTATTTGACTAAATAAATTTAAACAAATATTTTAAATGTGCTTGCTTAACATTGATTGTCACGTATTGTGTAGTGACTAAAAAAGACAACATACATGTGCATAAAAACTGGGCAAAAGTTAGGCCCCAAACAAACAAAGTGTGGCGGAAAAGGCAACTTGAATCCAATTAATTAGGAGCTTATCAGTGGGTCGGGTGCTGCTTTAGTCCATGATCTAGGTGGACCCTAAATTTTGTTTTACCCTATTTGCTAATTTTGTTTACAGTTCTCGAGTAATCAATCTTCTTCTACTTAACACACATGATCTCAATCACATTTCTTTAAGCCTGTGAGTAAGTAAATTGTATTTTCCCTCTGTTTTAATTGCAAGACTTGTTCGCTAACGTAGTTGAAAAAGTTTCAGAGTATAACTAGATTTGAAATGGGGTACGTATCAAAATAGTGAAGTATCGGTGGTTGCATTCGTCTGAAAATAAGTATATATAAGAGAACTCTGATTTTTATAATAATTATTCTTAAAAAATATTTAAGATAATGCTGATTAATAATATATGGAAAGACTCCTTATCAAACAAATCACGCCAATGATTTTAGTAAAACTACTTGAAATTGGAACCAAGTAAAGTTCAGTATACATGTAAGACATAAGCAGTTGCAATTGATCAAAAGAAAAAAAAGAAAATTGGAACAATAACCCTTTTCTTTAATCCTTATCCATCGAACACCACAAGAAACCTAAAAGTGAGAAGGGATGGCTTTAATTTCATAGAAAATTTCTTTAAGAGTTTTTAGATGCAGCTTCCTAAAACAAGAAAATCAATTCTTGAGAGAAAAGAAAAGGACACCAATATTTTTCATGTTACGTTGGAGCCCGGAAGGAAGTTGGAGGTACCCATCAGTAACCAAACGAGTTAAGTTATTGTTTGTTTGCGAAATAGATTTATTTTTCATAACAACAAAAGGAGTAAAAATCATGCGAGAAAAGCCTCTTTCTTCGGTGGCTTGGTGCATTGTGAACTTCCATGTGTGATTCACGACGCGTCAACGCTATTAATAAAATACTGTAATATTTTTACTTCACCTTTGTATATTTTAAAGTCATTTTCACAACACATTTTCAATAATATTTTATATTTTTTTATTGTATCGTTTGTCTTTTTTTTTCTTTTTATAATAAACTTGTTATGAGAATATAAAATAAGAAGAAAATTTTATTTATATTATATACAGCTAAGATTACATTTTTTTTTTCTAATTATGAGTTAAATACAGAGGGGGGAAAGAACAATATAACAAATCATTAATATGATAAAGAGATAAACAATAAACAAATAAGTATACATAGAAAAGTATTGCATAAAAAAGACACAGTACTAAGTAAAAATAATGTTAATTTTGAATGAAAAATGGGAGGAGCGTGAAACGGAAGGTGAGAAGAAATCTAGAAAATGTAACGTTTTCACGGATCTTGAGATTTTATTAAAGCAATTTTTAAATTAAGATTGTTTTGGTTACAGAAGCAAGATTGCAAATTCATTTTGGTGTTTGTCCCATCCGATGTAATGTAAGAATCAAAATCCAGTGTTATCTGTTCAGACTTCGGAGAGAAAAATTAAAATTCAGTTGGATGACTTAGCTAGCTTGACACTGATAATATATTCGTGTGTCTGAAGCCAGTTTAAAACTTATAAACGAAAGTTAACGTGTTGTAATCCATCAAAATGATCAAATGTAGAAGTAAAAAAAAAATGATGGGTTGATGTTAACATGAATTTACGTTGAGGTCACAGTTAAACATACTTTTCTTATTATAGCTAAATGTGTTCCTTTTCCTTGTTGTTTTAATAATTTTACTTAAATATCATTTCCACCTGTTTAAATAAAAAATAGTCTTCTGTTCTTCTTTTCCTTTCAACTTTTTCCTCGTGGTTACCCCTTCATTCCCTGCCTATTCTCTAACGACATTTTTAATTTGATTTGCGTCATCTTTTATGGTTTGATTAATCATTTTCTCTAATCATAGTCTTCTTCTATGAATAGGTGTATTGAAAAATGTACCCTCCTTAATTAATTGCTCCTGTGACCTCATGGTTGAGCTTTGCATGCATGAATGTGATGAGGGTATGCTGCTATTCTTGACGAAGCAATTGGATTTGGGGGGTAAATAACGACGGTTTGAAAGGTTTTTATAATTTGTTTTTAAAAGTATTTTTTAAAATAATGTTTTAGAAGGAAAAAATTTGTTTAATATTTAAAAATTACTTCATATAAATCATGTGCACACAAATAAATTTAAAAAATATGAAATTTGTATGAGAAAAATAAAAATAAAAATATAAAATTTGTGTGGAAAAAATATAAATATCTTATATTTTTTAAATAAAATATGTGAAATTTTAAGACCAAAGAAAAAAATAAAATATCTAAAAAAATTATTTTAATTTTTTAGTTTTAAAAATAAAAATATTATTTAAAAACTGATTAATCAAACAATTATTTTAGTTTTATGGTTTTTTAAAATTAAAAACTGTTTTAAAAACAGAAAACAAAGTAGAAGGTCTTGTTTTCCCTCCTGCATGAACAACCACAAGTCCACATACCACACTGTGCTTGGGTTATACTAGTAGATTATTTTTTGAGCCATTAAATATTAGTAATTCACTTTGAGGATCAAAATTGTAGTATTTTTTAAATTAGAGAGATAAAAATAGGACAAAAAAAAATTGTTGATGGACTAAAATCAAATTTGAAAAGTTTTAAAGGAACTAGAAACAGTTTTTTTTTTTTTTAAATTAATTTTAAAAGAATATGAAACGTTGGGCTAGGCTGGAATTGTTATATAACTTGTCTGCAAGGCACAAAAGTTTAATTTTCTAAAACTCTAATTAATAAAAAGTGGAGTAGTAACTTCCAAGTTTGGTCAAATTAGTGGAGAGAAATTAGTCTTCAACACTCATAAATTCATGTTTAGGTACCTGAAAAAATAACATAATTGAATTAAAGAAACGAAAACTCAACGTTTGGCAATTGGCACAGATAAGAATGAAAGTTAAATAAATTAATTTGGAAAGATCGAGACAATTGTATTTGTAACTTAATTCACTCCATGCGGAAGAAGCTAAATCTGGGGGATGTAGCCTTGAAATGACAAGATATATTTGTTTGGTACTAGAACTTTAGCAGCTTCCCTTGTCTGCATCCAAAGTGAGGATAATGCCAATTAACACCACAGTCATTAATTCCAAAGAATGCATCATGCATGCCAACCCATTACCCATGGCATGGTCTTTTTGATTGATTCCTTCCCTAGCTAGCACCACCTCTCTACTGGTCCCCAAATATATAATATAATATAAGAGAGAATAATTTGTCTAACTATTATTATTTCGATCGTCACCGATTAGGGTTTTTTTTTTTTTTGCTTCTAAGTGAGGACACGATTGAAATCTTTATAATTCAAAGAAAAAAGGGTAGTGGGTCGTGCCTTGGGCTCATCACTTGTGGTTGGAGTGAAAAGGTAGGTTTAGCTTTGGTTGCTTGCTAGCTACAACCAAACCCCATCACAATTCACGACATGGAACTCTCTAGTCTCTAGTAGTAGTGTCTTTTGGTTGGCTTGGCATCATAGTCGTGGTGGTAAAATGATAATGCTAATAATCCTAATTTCCTTTTGGCATCACAATTCACAAGCTCGATCTCTAGCAGTACAAGTCGCTTTCTCTTGTACGTGTTCACCCCTGAATTATATTCCCACACTTTCTCTGTGACATAGTAATAAGTTGCTCTTTGTTTGTTCACCAAGAAACATTGAAAAGTGGAGAAAACCAATATTGCTCCTCGTTCCCGATATCATGCGTATCTGTTTTGCATTTATATATGCCTATCATATACATAGTGTTAAACAAAAACAAAAGCTTTAGTAGCTATATTAACAGAATCATACTCTATTTATTAATTTAATTTGTACAGTAATTAGCAAAGTTTGACAATACATTATGTTTGTATAACAACTGTAGAAAAATAATAAGACTAATCCAAATGCACGTTAATTTAGTTTTGAGTCGTGGGAAAATGAATGTAAATTAACATTGACTTATGAGAGATTTGGAAATGGAGAAAAACCCAGTGAGTGCCTAGTACCTCCTTCCCCATTGCACTCATAATTAAGTCCTACTTCAATTGCCTTCTTCCTCTACCTATATCCTTATCACTCCGCACGCCGATCAACATAAAACTTCTTGTGACTGCCATTATCATCATCACCAGTAACGGAAGGTACTGTACTATTAGTAGCACACTTGCACATTGGCTCATTAATTATAGCATCACCGACGACGTTGGTTCCCCATTCTACACTGACAATTTCATAAATGCTATTTCGCTACCTATTTCAGATCTTTTTTCAACATACTGTATGTATCTTTTCAAGGTGGACCAGTGAAGAGTCCTCATTCGTTTTAATCCATTCAGTAAAATTGAATCGTGGACTAGTAGTATCGATTTTCTAAACCCTAAGCTCTTAGTGGGATTGATAATGTAGAGTATGAGTATGACACACATGAATTGGGAAGTTACATTTATCACTCCCTCTCATGTAACTTCACACTTGTTTTTTTTATATGAATGTGTTAATAAGTCAAGAGAAATTCTTAAGCCTCATACTCAAAATATACTAGTAGTTAATAGCAATGAGAAGGACTGAAGGAGAGTCAAGGGGGAGCTAGCCGACCTTCTTGGTGGGACCAAAAGAAAGACAAAATGCGTGATGGCAATCCAAGAAGAACTCTCTTTCACTTTCACATTTTCTCTCTCGGTCTCGGCTTCCTTTTCACCCCTTTTTTTGGTGGCTTTTCTCTTTCTTTTCTTTATCTCACTCTCCTTCATTAATTAAAGTTTTGAAATCCTTCATCATTTTTTTTTTTGCCAAGTTCACCCAATACTGGCCCCGGTCTTTCTTCTTTGCGGATTCACTCACTAACCTTAAATTACATCACAACTAATTTCCACGGCTACCAAACAATCCATCCACATTAGAAAATTTATCGAAATGCTCTAGTATAAGAAGGAAAAAAAATCAATATTCATAATCCCAAAATTTTAACCACTAGTCATGTGATCAAACAACCATCAATATTCAATTATCACTTACTATAAATTTTCCTTTAAATGTATATACTCCAGAAAAAAAAAAAAAACGGTGATTAGCATGCAAGTGTAATAGTTGGATGGGACTATGCAAAATAAATTTCTTTTATAAATAAAGTAAATGATACCGGATTTTCTTTTATCAACTATTAATTAATAATATTTAATGTATTGAAAAAGTTCGAAAACTTTTTTCCTCAAACGGAAGATTTTAAACTTTTTAATAATTAAATATTCTATTTTATTGAATATTTTATTAGTACAAAATTTAATTACAGTACTTTACGTTTTTGTAGTAGTCCCTTCATTCTTTTTTCATGGACGGATTTGTAGAAAAAATATTTATTTGTTGTTTGTAAAGTTTAAAATTAAAATAATTACTTTTTTTTTATCAATTATATTTTCAACTGTCTTATAATATTTAATTAATTAATTAATTTACACTTGCATTTTTTTGTTTTATTTATATTTTCCATATTTCTTCCGTTGCTATCAAATCAAAACATAAAAAACACTATAAATATGATAATATTTTTTTTATCAACAAATATTAATTATTAATTTATTAATTTTTATTAACAAAAAATTCAACTCATAATTTTGTATTTGTCCCTTCACTACTATAAGACCAACAAAATGTGATATAAATAATTAGAAACAATATTTTCACATGAACTGTCTTACTTATTTGAAGAAGTTCTGAAACCTCTCGATTATCCAAGAGGAAAAATAGCAAAAAAAAGGAAGAGGAGTTATTAGGCATTAGGTGTCTAAAAACACTAAAATATTGATAGAAAAACAAGGCGGTGAAGAAAGCAAAGATGACGCGAGACGCATGGGCCATGTAGAAACAATTCCCGCGGCAGAAACCTGCACACCCCAACAACTATTACAACCATAACAACAATACATCACCCATTTACCAACGCCTCCTTCACACACTCATAATTTCTCTCTCTATTATTACTATTATTATTAATTTTATGTGATTAATGATTAAGTATTGTTTATACTAACTGTTTACGAGGATTGTTTGAAAATTAAATAATACTATTGGCACTACTTATATGTATTTTGTGACGAGGTAAGGGTATTTAAATAACGTTGGCATTAGGAAAGCAATAATAACAACAGAGGTGTGGTGTGAAGAAAAGCCAAGTCGACGCGAAGAAGGGAAGCAAAGGAAAGGGCAGAATAAGGTGTCTTGGATTGATTCGCTTCAAACGCATCTATCTCTTAAGGCAGGCAAAGTTGGTGAAAACAAAGATGGTGGTGCTGCTTCCTCAACAGATTTTCTCTTATTTTTGTTTTGTTTTGGTCCACCCTCCTCGTATTGAAGACTCCGCCTTATAGGGGCATCTTTATTTCTCTTTCATTCTTCTTGTGTGTTTCTGCCCCTCACCCTTGTATTGCTCATTCCTCATTCCTTTAATTCCCCCACACCACACCCTTCTCTCTTCAAACTCAAACTCAAACTCATCATCTCACTAATTCTAAATGGCCGTTCAAGCTCAATATCCCTCCAATCTACTCTTCCTAAACAGGTTTGCATTTTCTTATTCATTTCAATTTCTCATTCCATCCATCCATCCATCCATCCATCCTGATTAATGCAATGCATTTCCAACAACAGCAAAACTGGGCAAGAAGCACATGATTATTCATTGCAATCTCCACCGCCAGGGCAACTCCTTGACCAATCCTATATGCTATTCAACAACGCAGGTATGTTTCATTTATTTCTTGTGTACCCAACAATTCAATTAATCGAAAATCCCCCCAATTTCAATTTTGATGAAACAAACAACAGGTACTAATTCTCGAAAGAGAGGAAGAGAAACAACAGCAGGTACCGGGATTGCGCCAAACGTGATGAATCCATTCTCTTTACAATCCCAATCCTGTGCTCCACAGCCACAGCTCATAGACCTCACTCAACTTCATAATCATCCAAATGCAGTAGTCTCAACTGGGTTACGCTTATCCTTCGGTGACCAACAACAACAATTACAACATCATCAACAACAACACGAACATGGGTGTCAAAGGCAATCCTCTCCTTTTGTATCTCTATTATCCGAAGGCTTGTCCCCTCAAATCAAACAACAGCGTGACGAAATTGACCAATTCCTTTATGCCCAGGTAACCTCTCTTAAATCTCTTTACTTAATAACTTATATCATTAACTATCGGAACCAAATGTTTGAATAATCTTTGCGGGTGGAAATGGAATGATCAGGGGGAGCAATTGCGGCGGGCATTAGCGGAGAAGAGACAGAGACATTATCGGGCGCTGCTAAGGGCCGCGGAGGAATCAGTGTTGAGGAGGCTGAGGGAGAAGGAAGCGGAGGTGGAGAAGGAGACGCGCCGTAACGCGGAGTTGGAGGCACGTGCGGCGAAGCTTAGTTATGAGGCGCAGCTTTGGCAGGCCAGGGCGAAGGCGCAGGAAGTCACGGCGGCGGCGTTGCAGGCGCAGCTGCAGCAGGCTATGATTATGATGAGCGCCGAGGACGGAGGAGGAGGAGGAGGGCTATCGTGCGCCGGGGGCGAAGCGGAGGATGCTGAGTCAGCGTATGTTGACCCGGAGCGAGTGGGTCCCAAATGTAGAGGCTGTGCAAAACGGGTGGCTTCGGTGGTCGTTTTGCCATGTCGCCACCTATGCATCTGCGCCGAATGCGACACTCATTTTCGGGCATGCCCTGTTTGCCTCACCGTTAAAAATTCAACCGTTCAAGTCTATCTATCTTAGTGCCATTGCCCATTTCACATGCGTGCAAAAATAGACTCGAATCAATATATCTTTAAACAATCAAATTATAAAAAGTAAAATAAAATACTTTCTCTCTCTGGTCTCTATCTTTTAATGAATGGAAGGAAGAACCTTTTTTGTTGTACATGATGGTGAGAAAACTGAGAAGGTTGGGTAATTTGGCAATTTGGCCGTGAGACTCGATGTTTCTGTTTTTTTTAGTTTTCAATCCTCCTTATACTGTTTCTTAGTGATGTGTACATGGATGGATGGCCACCTGGGTAGTGGACTCTTTTTTTTTGGGATATTTCTCTCTTTTAGAAATTCAATTGAATTGATATTTAATTATATTCTTTCTTGGATAAATACTCTGACTGTGATGCCTTTCCAAATTCGGGTGTCATCAATGTGTTGTTGTCTCCATTTAGATGTCAGAATCTTGCATAATTTCGAAAAGTCTAATTAATTTGCCATCCATACCAATATGATGCTAATTGCACATTCATTTTAAATAGCTTTTCATTGCTCTGGCGAATGCTTAATTTACAGTTGCTGACAAAGGTGTGGTTTTGCAAAACATTATTTTTTTAATTTTAAAATTATAGTACCACATTCAGGTTCCAAGCAATATTACAAGGGGTTAGATAAGTTGGATAGTACTAGTAGGAGGAGATGGTTTCGGTTGTGGGAACGAATTGATTTTTGAACGGACTAAAATGGCTGTCTACATTTCATGGACTCCACTGTCGGGTGCAAATAGTGCAGTGCACATCAAATATCTTTTTGTCACTTTAATTATATGGATTTTGAATTTTTTATCTTTCATTTTATTTTATGTACAACTTCTTTATAAAGATAGACGGTCAAAATTGTGTTTTTGAAAGTTTATTTAAAACTGTTAACATGTAATTGTAAATTGTCAACAGATATACTTTTTTGGTGCTAATAACATATATACTTTAAATGACCGAAATAGGATACTATTTAGTTTATTAATAGAATACAAAATTTGTATCAATAATAAATTAAATTTACTTTTCTTTTTTTTCATATTTCTCTTACCTTTAGGTCAAAGTTAACACTGTTTGAATAAGTAAAATTTAATTACCTGCATTTTCAAAGTTAAATCATTTTAGTTTTCTTTTTCTTTTTCAAAATGCATATTGTTTTACAAATAGTTTATGATTTGGCTCTTGGATTTACTTTAAAGAGAAAATAAGTAATTAAAAAAAAAAAACACAAGCAGAACTATGTCCCACATTTTACATTACAAAATTATTTTACAATATTATCTTTAAAATATAAAAAAAAATTCATTTAATATAAGTCAATTAATTTTTATAAAATTATTTTAAAATTATAAATTTTAATTGATCAACTGACTGGGTAAAACTGATACTAACAGTGAACTGAAGCAACATTAAACTCAAAATATTATTCACAAAAAAAAAATGTTTTACTGAAGTTTAACGGTTATTCCTCTAAAAAAAGTTCAACGGTCATAAAGTTAAAGACCAGTGTTTACTTGTCGTCTAGTGTAGGGAACCGGGGTAATTATCAAGATATTAACTTCAGCAGAAAAGCCCAAAACACGTTTTAAAGGCCCATGTGGGTTTGAAGAGCATTGGCCCCATCCCAATTCTTGAATTCTTGCTCTCCTGTGCTTTTCTTTTCAAATCTCTTTTAAGAATGCAGTAGATAGTCGTACATACATAGATAAAACACGCAATTTGATCTCAGAAAAATCTATTTAATTTTAAATATCTTTAATTGCCAACTAATGCATATTTATAAATTTATATAGTAAGTACCTAATGACTAATTACCTGCCTTTCCCTTTTTCTTGCTTCTACCGAAAACCAACCTTTCAATTAAAGCAAGTTATGCATAACATAGGCACACGAACTAGTAAGACATTACTAACAGAGGCATTTCCATGAAAATTGTCCTTCATCTTTCATGCCTCGATTCTCTTTATTAACATAGATGACCTAAAATCACTATTATCCGAGTAATGTATTTAGCGAATCCATGTAGTCCAAAGTCAATAGGAAGAAAACAAAAACAACCCCTCTGTTTCAACTTCCAAGATAAGAAAAAAATGGTACAAATAAAAACGACATCTTGAAAATCAAACTAACACCATTTGTGATCAGTGTGAAAGGAAAACGAAAGAATCAAAGAAAAAATAATTATTATCTGGCCAAACAAGAGAACTGGACAAGCCTCAGCATCTCATTTGATGTGAAGTCTAGTTAATTAATTAATCAGATAAAGACACTGATTATAGATTTAATGGGAGATTTATTTTTTATTGAAAATTAAGTTGAGAATGTATTAAAAATTATAGTTATAAAGGTACATTAATGAAAGCTTTATATTTTGAATTTCTTAGCCCTTAAGCTGCTGATTAGTATTTGTCTAGCTAACTAATTATCAAAGACATGGAACTCAAATTGAATGCGAATTTCTTAGCCAAATTCAGAGAAGCACAGGGGTCGCTATTATTAGAAGACTCTAAATGCAATACGTGGTCAAAAAGAGATTGGGTCTTAGGTCTATCTGGAGTATTTTAATTTGCTATTAGTATATGATATGATTCCTACTAACTGATAAATACCGAGTCAGCGGTTATGGCACTGACTCGTATGGATATCGTGTACACAGGCGCCATTATCAGGTTATATCACCACATGTGATCACGCTCCACGTTGCTTCCCCCAAATTAATACTATTTCAACATTCTTAATTATTGTTATCGGACTAATATTATACTATATTTTTATTAGTATTAGTATTTATAAAAAAAAGTTAAATAAAAAACAAATATATTCATTTTTTTATTTAATAAATGATAAAATGTTGAAAGAAAATTTAAAATTATTGTCCGTAATTTTTAGTGAAATTTATTTATGTATTTATTGTTGTTGTTTTTATCATTATTTCTATGAAAACAATCATCAGTTCTATGTTCATGTGATTTCCACCTCCATGAGAAGAAACAAAACCAATTTAATTCATTACATCAAGATAGTTTAGTTTCGGTGAGAGCACGTAACATGAAAAGAATTGTTAGTTGTGTTGTGGGTATGAGGTTTACAGATCAAACAAGTTTGCGTTGTCATGAATATATGAATAGATGGATGCAATGTCAGATTCCTTCCATTTCATTCAAGGAGGATCATGATTTGCTTTTTGTAAAATTTAATTCGTGATCGATATTGATGATTGATTGTATTCAAATTAATCTTAACCAGCTAAACTTTATTAAAGCCTTGTCAGATTTTTCCTGTGACTTGATGAATGCGAGTGAATAAATAAATGGGCACACTTGTATGCTTATCCGGAAGGTGGGGTATGGATAGTATTAATAAAATAAAATAAGTAAACTATAATCATTAATTAATGACTTTTCACGGGGTGCACTAGTTAATTAAAGAAAGTAAACCATTATATATTGATATTCACATATGCCATGATCTCAATAATAATTGGGCGTGGCTCTCTTCTATGGAGGGATTTTGTTGGTTTTTCTCTTTTGCGTAGTTGGTTTTTTAGGGTTGTGTAACCCTTGGTGTAAATTCAAAGAAGATAATTAGGTTAATATAAGATTTTTAAAAATTATTTAAGTAGATAAATTTATTGAAAAGTATTTAAAAATAATTAATTTCTAACCAATGGAAGAGGAGAATTTGGAGTCGTTGGCAAAGCTTCCTAAGCAAAAACTTTGAGAGATATAAGATGGTGTTGCTGGTGTTGAAGTTGAACCAATGTGGCAGACACGTAGAAATTTCGTTCCAGGCAACAACCACATGAAATGCAGTTTCCAATTACATCACTCACTCGCACTTGCAGTTCCCTCTAACCTAATTCACTAAACAAAACCAAGGCCTTCAAACTTTTTCGACAACTTGCAACACCGACATGTTAAGCCCACTTCGTGTTTTGTCTAATCAGTCACCACCCATGGTCCCATGGTTACTCTGTGCTTCACACTAATTTTGGTAAAGATCACAAGCATTTGTCACAATTGCATCTACACTCACGAATGCAGGTAAAGAAGGTTACAAATATCCAATGTATACAGCTGCAAATTTAAAATTAACAGAAACTTTGGCAAGACTCACCACGTTATTCAATACTCATCACCAAAGAAAATTAACTGAACGCAGTAAATAAAAGCTCATAATAATACTCAATCATCAATTATGTTTCTTAATCCAATCTTTAGATAACTTAACTCTCAATGAAAGCACCAATTAAAGTACAAGAAGAGAGTCTAACCCAAAAAATAAATTCATTTAAAGTTTATTCCGAGACTCACATCTATCACTCTCTTCATTTGGGGGGTGGGGTTGTGTAATTTTTAGGAGTCATTAGCTAATTAATGTTCTTGCTACCAAAAGAGTCCTTATCGTCATAATATCAATTTTCTACTACTGTTATCGAGTAGCAATTGGTAGTAATGAGTATGATTTTCATGTTTTGTTCCTTCAAAAAGACCTGTGCAATAGTAAGCATTTATGAGCGAAGGAGGGAGTGAAGTTAATTTAGCAAGTCAAATATCAGGATCAGGGTGTGGTGTGGGTGCTCTGGTTTCAGACGGAAACACAAGAGGATAGGCGTTAAGAGAAGACAGTGACAGAGTCTTGAATGGCATGTTGACATTTATAGCATGTTTAGGTCTGTAGGTAACAGATTCTGGTGCCCTTTCTTGTCAATTGCTCTTAAATAAATAATACACCATGCACGGCAACACAACCAAGTAGTATTGAACACTCTCATTGAGGGTTGAAATTCAGTGACAACAAAATCGCACTAATTGCAATACTTGAAATATGCAGCTGAAAATCTGGATGAGAAAAGGGCCCCCCAATTGATATGAATATGTCAAAGTCAGTGGCGGTGGGTAAACAAGATTTGTAAAATCACAATGATGCACACATATGATAGTACTTACCACAGTTGGAACTGAGAGTTGAGTTGTAAAGCATAATAAAGATTGTTAGAATAAAAATGATGGGTGACACGATTGATAAGGTGAAGTGTACAAGTTAAAAGAAATATCAAAAGTGAGCTGTAAATAGCAATTGCCATTGTACAGTAAAGATTTTGTTTGCATCCTTGTTAGCTGTATTTAAATAATATCTTCTTTCTTTTATGAGCATTTGCCGACCAATTTGTATTGTAAAGAAGACAATTTTGAAATGTTAACAAAGCAGGAGAAATTTCATGATCCGTATCTTCTAGTATTATGTAACATAACACAACACCTATGCAGAGACACTGAAATTCACGAGTCAGAGAATCAGTGGTCCAAGACGGAATAGGAACTGCAGATGTGCAGTTATGATTTATGAATCTCTCCCTTAAAATTTAGTAAAGATAAATCTACTATTTAATAAAAGAACCATATTGATGCAGTTCTTTTAATAATTGTTGATCACCCTTCATGATCCAGATTGATAAAGATGACACTTGCTCCCTCTCTAGTCCACGGTTACAGCACATATACAAAGGAGTATATTACTCATATAACATCTTTTCATGATATCTTTTTGCAACATTATATTTTATATAATTTTTTGAAACTATGTACTGTATCTTCTAAATTTGTCTCTGAACCCGAAAAATTATTTTAGTAATTTATGAACACTATATGTCTATGGTCTTAACTAACCGATACCATACTCTAAAAAAAAACTAATTGTTACCTAACATATATTCAAATTTTCATTCACAGAATAATTAATAGTATTTGACTACACTAATAAGTACTCATAAGGACCATAATAGTCTCAAATTACTTAATATTTTTCCGTTTCATTCTTAAGTAAGGGATAAAAATGGAAAGAGTTAAATTTTGTGATACTAAGTTCTTTAAAGATTGAAAGGCACAAAATACCACGAGGCACCCCAAAAAGAAAAAGGTTTCAATAATGTGTTTTTGTTATTAGGGCATTTCTGTAAGAAAAAACATATGGATTTTAACTTAGACAAAAATGGGATGGGAATAACAAAGTCCTTTTTTTTTAGGTAATATAACAAAGTCCACTGGATTACCCTAAAATGACAATTTCTTGAACTAGTTAATTTCACGGGTCAGGCTTTCAAGTTGGACTTCTTTGAGAACATGGACCATGAATGAGGCCTATAACCATGCAATAATTTTTTTTGCTTCCTGCATTTCCTTTTTTCCTTCTTGCACCTTCCAAAAGATCCAAACAGATCAAACTTTCCTCCCTTCAACCACCCAACACCACCGCACCAAACCTCTGGTGCAGGGAAGGAGACACACCATAAAAAAAGATGAAGCAAAAGTGTAAAAGTGCTCCATTTCAAAATAACGAATCCAGAATATACCATGCAAAAGAAATGTTTTAAGGATATTGATTAATTAACATTTACTAAATTTATTAAATGCTTCGATCATTTAAAAATATTAAATATTTGTTATATTTTCTATATAATAAATACTTATTTTCATAAACAATCTATATTTTCACTTATTTGATCATTCTTAGCAACTTTTCCTATAAGAATTAGTTTGGCCACATCCATCATTATGTTTTACACCTTAGGAACAACTTCGTGCCCCTGGCTTGCTTTCCTCTCCATTTAGAAATGGTTTCGGGACCTAATTAACTGCATAGAATAGAATAATAGAAGTTCAAGCTGTGATTTGATTGTTGTTACTTGTGACATGTGAGGCTGTCAGCCATATGCGATTCTTCTCGTCATGATTTACAATAAACTAAATACAAAGGTAAAGTGTACAGGAACAGCAAAAAGGAAGACAAGAGACGGAAAGCCTATACCTATATATATCCTGTTTAGTGTTTAGTGTTTAGCTTTAATTGCTTTCCCTTTACCCGTTAATGAACTTTTCACACTACTACAAATTTTAATAAATAATTGCTGTAACTCAAATAGGTGTCGCTCTTTGATAATGTAAGAATCTAACCAAATATTTTAATGTATGAAACCTTTCTTAAATTTAACCCCTCGAGTTATGTTTTACTACTGTTTTATATATATTCATCTGCCTTTACTTCTACGACTATCAAGGAGGGATCCCCATCTTTAGAATTCGTCCATATAAATCATAGATTTTATCCTCCTTTTTTTTTTTTTTTTCATATTTTGTTTTGTCTAGATCCGTGATGTAAACACCTCGACTTTACATAAATTCCCAAATATGAAATATCACTATGAAAAATTGTTCCAACACATGTTGCACCAATAATTGAGTACCGAGAAGAAACTGCGTGCAATGTATAACTGTATTGTATGCTCTCCTAGTATATTCACTAGCCCAAGTGGATGGACTAAATACAACATCTTTATAAAGTAGCTTTATAATCTCCTTATTGAGTTCGTCTATATTCATTTTTATATTTTAAACATTTTTAATATTCAATAAATATTATTTATTAAATCAACTTATGTACTTATTTTAATCCATTAGACGAATTTGCTTCGCGAAGTCGACGGACAATGTTGTCGAGGATTTTAGATAAGTACAATGCAAGCAAAATGTGGTGCGTCTCTATTAAATTAAATAGGAATTATGAAGGTATTAAATAAAGATATTTTAGTCTAAATACAACAATTCTTAGTTTTATTAAATATTTTTAATTCATGTGTAATGTAATAACCTAAACATCAAAAGAAATGGAACCGAGTGCTACTGCTGTACTATTAAACTATTCAATATGAATTATGAAAAATAATGGGAACAAACAACCGTGCAAATATTCATATTATTTTTAAAGAAGTCTATTATAATTTATCCTCCTCGGTAATTGTCCTGTAATTTTCATTGTTTAGAATTTATATTCGACGTCTTTAATCAATAAAAGTAGTATTTTACTTTTGCAATTTTTTTTATATTAATCATAGTTAAATAATAACGTAATAACGTTACATTTATCTATATTGTTATCTACATTCTAATATAGTAATTTTTAAAATAATTATTATAAAAAATAATAAATTTATTATATATAATATTTATAATTAAATAATCGTATAAAATACCTTTAATATTGTTATATAGTGTAATTTATTTTTCAATGAATTAACCATACCTTTATTTTTAGTGGACATTAATATTTGTTCGTGACAAAAATAGATAAAAACTGAAATAAAAATGCTAACCTAACAGAATATCAATTTAATTTTGTGTCCTATTCTTTTTTCCTTTCTTTTGATTTAAAGTCAAACATAAGGCAATAGAAAAGTGATAGTTCAGGAAAGCAAACGCAAGAGAAAAAGATGCAGGATCCAACGGTGACATGAGCGAGTCAACTAGTCAATGGGGGATGGGCCAAAATATTCCGCGCAGTAGAGGATTACCACCAGCCTCCCTGTTTGGCTGTTTCTGATTTGGCAAAAAAGGAATCAGAGATCAGAGGAGCGGGAATGAGGGAGCAAGAAAGGAAAAGAAAGATTGCATCTGTCCGTTGGAACCTAAGCCACGTGTCATACACGTGTTGAGACGTTAGAGTGGGTGGCTGAACCGTGTCGAAGGCTCAAAGGGGATCACTCAACACTAGTCTTTAGGAAAAGCAGGTCTGTTTATGAGCATATAATAATAATGGAAAACAAATCCCGAAAAGGGCATCGAAAGAGGCCACGCCATCATATGATTATGGTGTCAGTGAAGGTGGGGCCCAAGTGCTTCGAGGTTAGCGCAAAACGGGCCCGTTTCGGTTTGTGGAAGAAAACGACGAAAGAATCTGGGAAAAAGTTAAGGCAATGGTGACGTTGGGGGAACTGAACTGCAGTGAGAAGCAATGTTCAGGGAAAAAGCGGAACCGTGGGTTTTGGTTTTGGGAGCGGGAAAGGAGTAGTAGAGAATTGGGGACTCAAGGCGCGCGTGTCCAACTCCAACCATAAATTTGCACCAATTTTTTTTATTTTTTTTTATTTTAGTGGATACTAATTTGAGATTCACACACAACACAAACGTCTATATTAACCTAAAAAAACAAGAAGAAAAAAGTACATGTCTATGTCTAATGTCTAAGCATTGACATTGTCGAAGAAAGTTCAACTTGAACATCGCTGCCGCTGAGTAACCTGTACAGTTGTTAGAAGTGACGTCTATTGATATTTTAAGAAATTTTATATTAACTATGTAAGATACGATCAATAGATAAGCTAACTTCCTACTATAAGTTAAAAAAGAGAGTTAGAAGTAAAACTATATTAGGTGAGATGTCTTTGATACAATTAGGGTACGGTTAGTTTAAAACCAAAAATGTTACCAGTAAGTTACAAATTTAAGGAAGATTAAAAGCTAGTAATTTAGTTAATTGTATTAAAATATTTGATAAAATTAAATGTTGAACTAATTAATGAATATTAAATAATTATCCCTCGTAATAATTTATAATCTTAACAATTAAAATAGCTTATTATTCATTTTATTTTGTTTCATTAAATTAAATGATCTATATAACTAAATTCTGACTATTATTTTTGATAAACAAACTATTCATTAACTGTGTAGCACTTTATTTACAAAATAAAATAAATTTTTGAAGTTGAATTTAATTTAAATTGGACTTTAATAAAGAAATTTAGCTCAGTTTATTGAATAATGCTATGTAGTAACATGTTTAATAATGAAATATGGGCTTTTTTTAATTTTTGTTTTTCTAGTCAAGGCATTCAAACTACCACGGCAAATGAATTTTGTTCCCGTCAACCGTGCTACACGCTATTTAAATATGTTAGGTTTGGTTTTTGAAAAACACCTATTAAGGCTATCATTAAAATGAAAAAATGAAAAAGAAGTCCCATGTTTAAAGTAAAATAGCGGAAATTATTGATTGGTCATTTTTCTTAAGGCCAGAAGGTTCCTCCCGGGCGCCGGTTAATGTGAAGCGTTGAATGGTGTGAAAAGTCGGAAGAAGTCATCATGAATTGAATGTGTTTCTCTGTAAGTTAGAGAAAAAACAAGTTAACTTTAGGCATGGGCCAAGGATCACCCCTCTCCCCATCTGCAACTTAATTGTACGCGCAATAATAATTTAATTCGCTTTTATGAAAATTAGCATAACTGTATTATTTTTCTTTTGGGTTGATATAATTAGCAATGGTATAACTTACACAAAGAAAAATATAAATTACTAATAAATGGTTAGTTTAAATAATACTTAGTACATTCTCTCAAAAAAAAAAAATACTACTTTAGTATTTTAATAAGGTATGAATCTATTATTCAACCTTTTTCTAGTTATAAATAGATATATCAAAGTATTGTTTTAAAAACATTCATTTTTGCTAGTATTTTTTATTTTAATAACTTTTATTCATAAAAAATGTAGAAAAATATTAAAAATTTACAATAATTAATGCACTTGCTTAGCCAGCTAAGTTAAACAAAGATAGACTTTTGCTAGTATACGAGACGATTAAGGTACGTCGTACAGTATTACTTTGGAAAATTTATTAAAAAGGTTAATTAAAATTATTTGTTGAGACAGAAGGAGGTAGTGAGAGTAATTCAGAAGAGCAGCTTATTAATTGGGTTAAGCATTGAATTGAATGTGAGAGGCAGTTGGCCAGCGGCCCCATTAATTAGCCCCTGAAAAAAAACAGAGTTAAGAAAAGAAAAGAGTGTGTGAGTGACCGTTACTCTTACGCGCAGTGCGCGAGTTTGGTTTGGGCCCCGAGACTTTCCTTACACCCCCAGCACAAGAGAGAGACATGTGCGGTTCGGTCCAAAACGGGCCCCACCACATCCCAGAAATGCAACTGCAAACATCTCATTTCATACCCTTACATTCCCTTCAAACCACAAAAATGCCACAGCATCATCAACTTCTAATTCTAGTTCCCCATGGCATTCCTGTAATTTTAGGTATACTTCAAATGTTTTTTATTTTCTTTTTAGATGCAGATATTTGAGCCAATGGATTCACCGGGACGGGTTCGTATTCGTGAGGATTGGTAGTAAGTTGTAACTTGCCGCTGTTTGTTTATTATTATAGGCCTCTCTCGTTTCCGCATTCAACGAAAAAAACAAAAAACCTTCACCTACCACTTTATAAAACCCGTCCCTTCTCTTCCCCTTTCACCCATTCATTCATTATTAATAATAACAATAATAATTACTCTTCTCTTCTCTATTGTGTTCCCTCCCTCCCAAAAGACAATTCAACGGTGATATTCATGGCCGGTTCTATCAAGAGACATTGTTTCTCTGAAGAGGACGATGGTTTTGCTTCTTCCATGGAGCCTGGGTATTCTGGGCACAATCACTTCAACCATGGTTTCGTGTCTAGGACGTTGGGTTATGGCAGTTTCTACAGCCGAGGTGTTAGGAGCAATTCGACTTTTTCGCCGAGATCTGGGAGGTTTTATGATGCCAGATTTGAAGATCACCAACCCCACTTTCTTGAAGCTTGTTTTCATTGCAAGAAGCCGATTGGGGATAATAGAGACATCTTCATGTACAGGTTAGATGCCCAATTTCCATCTTCTTAAACCTCTTCCATTCCGTCCTTCATCCACTCCCTTTTATAAATAAAAATACAAATGTTTCAACATTTACCAATCTTAGATTTTGTTTTTTAAATCAAAACCTTTCTTCCCCTTTCGAACATGTGATTGAGTATTATGATTTCTTTCATTGTAGTAAATTGAAAGTCTCAGTACATAATAAAGATTGGTGTTTAGGGACTATGTTAATTTCTCTTGCATTGGGAATATTAAAATTCAATATTGATATACCCAAGGGTTCATTTTCACGATCCGCTTAAAAAGAACTTCTTTTGAGTTTTATTAATTGTTAATTGTGTTTAATTAATTTTTTGAATTGTACTCTCATTTGAATTTGAATGTGAATTTTGTTAGATCTGTATGTATCTGAGTCTGATGAGCGTATCAATTGTATTGCAGAGGGGACACACCTTTTTGTAGCGAAGAGTGCAGACTGGAGCAGATAGAGAGAGACGAAGCCAAGGAGAAGAATAATAACCTTTCTTCTTCGATGAAGGCTTTGAGAAAAAAGGAACAGAGAAATTCTGTCTCCCCAAACAAGACCCAGGATTACTCATTTCGTGCAGGAACGATTGCTGCCGCTTAGTTGAAACTTGTATGGTACTTAAGAGAAAGAAGAAGAAGAAAAAAACAGTTTAACGGCCACAACAGCCTTCTCAAAAAAGAAAGGAAAAGAAGGACAAAAAAAAAAAAAAAACACGGAGAAAAAAGAAAATGAACAAAAGAAAGTAGAAGCGAAGTTCCAAGTTTACTTTCTTTTCCTCGGAGAAGGGTCAAGAGAGAAGAGATCCCCCTGAAAAAAGGATTTTTGTTCATGAAGCTGTATATGGTAATACGTGTAGAGAAGTTCGTTGCGTGTGGGATCCTCTCTACCAATTGGCTCATTTTTTCGGGTTTATTTTTTTTTTTTTTTATAAAATAGAATATATCAACGTCTTAGTTACTAGTACTATTTTATATGATGATGTGGTGTCTAATGTCTAATAGTTTCTAAGTTTTAATGAAGAAACTGAATACGAATTAGTTGATATTTCTTTACCTAATTTCATTTGTTTATATTTTTATTTTAGCCTTTTATGTGGCATTTTTAAATATGAATCCAAGAAGGAGAAGAAGGTACATGAATGACTTTTATATGCCCTGCGTGTGACCTGCCGGACGAGAAACACTATGCCACTAAGACCATATTTAGTGGTAGTTTTTAAGCTAACTTGTTAGTTTAAAAATTGCTCTTCTAACAACTTTCATTATAAAGTCTTTTAAATTTTTCAGCTTGGAGACGAGACCTCTTCATTTAAAAAAAAAAAAAAATATATATATATTTTAATGATTAATTAACTTATTTGAGACCTCTTCATTTAAAATAAAAATAAATAAATAAATATATATATATATATATATATTTTATTTTTTTTAATGATTAATTAACTTATTTGAGACCGCAACAACCATCAGAAGTTTGAATGCAGGGTTTTTGTTGTTTAAGTGACACTGTGAACCCATAAAAAAAAAAACTTAAAAAATTATTTTGAATTCTACCACTAAAATGATCCTCTAAGAAACTCAGTACAGTTGAAATGTGAATAATAGATATTATAGAGACAAAATACACAAAATTAAGAAGAAAAAAACCTTCAATCATTGTTTCCTTTTTTTAATTAACTAATATTACTAATGTTCTTCATTCAATAAATTAAAAAACTTGCTGTAATCATGACGAATCTGTTAGTCAAGGCGGATTTCAAAAAAGGAAATGAGAGGATTATTAAACTTATTATTAACAAAAGCATTTGTCAATAAACACATTCACAATCATACTATTTTATTTTAGATACACTTTCTAACATAGTATTCTTTTTGAACATAACACTTTGTGAAAGTGTCATAATAATAATTTATTAGAAAGGGTGTTGTTAAGGCGTCTTTAGCGGTAGTTTTTGGAGGTGTTTTCTTAGTTCAAGATATGATTTCTTAGTGAAGAGTTTCTTAACCAGGATTTTAAATTAAGAAGAGTAATTTAAGTGTTTTAGTAATAAAAATGTTTCCTTAAAAAAAGGTATACAAATGCAAAAATGTGAATTTCTTATAATTTTCTACCATTTGAATAAAATTATGGATGGATATCTTAGAAATCATATGACTTTTGTGGGGAGCACAATTTTTTTTTTTTAATATTCTTTAAGACACTCAAAATGAGTTTCATAATATTTTTCATTTGGAGATGCCCTTTGCACTTTCATAATAATATACTATCCCCGTTCTTATTTATAAGACCTAAGTTTGAAAATGTGTTTGTTCCTTTTCATAGTACCCAATGTGTAGTATTACTTATTACTTTTAGAATAAGAATACTCTTAGTTAAATTACATGATGAGAAAAAATGTTTTCACATACAATTTAAAGATAAATGAGCATTAATGATAAAGATAGTTTAAGAAAAAATTATAATTATAAGATAAATTTATTGTTATCAATTAAAATAATATTTTTTTAATCTTAATGATACTAAATAATTGAATCTTATATATCGAAACAGACATGGTATGTAAATTAGCTGATTGTTTAAGTATTTTTCAAGAAAGTGTTTTAAAAAAATACCTTTTCATTAAAGCACTTATTTAGTAGTCAATTTATTTAAAATACACTTAAAAAAAGATTTATTCACAAAATCACCTTTTTTAAAATAGTATGTAAATAGCAAATTTCGTAATAGGTTTAATGACGCCTAGCCAATGGACAAAAAAGGGACAAAATAAATATTTTAAATATTCTATAGACTAAATTAAAACTTTTAGATTTGAAAACTAAAATAAATTATTAATTATAATTTAGGAATTAAATTGCATTTTTTTTTTGATGAATAAAGAAATTTAAAAAATGGCACTAAGGTTTACAAAAGAGAGTGCCTGAGGCATTAGCAACTAAGTAATTCGAAGCTGAAACTGGACAAGAGTTTAATAAAATAAACGAGGAGGAGGATTTGGCTATTGACTTAGCAAGAATATATGCCACATTACTTCCTTGTCTAAGCGTATGCTTGAAGCTAATATTCAAAGGTAGTTGTATGTAATCACGAATGGCCGAAACCACACTTGCATGAGGATAAACAACGTCGAGCCCCTAAATGATGAATTTCAGAGAAGTGGTGGAATCCGTCTCACAAATAACATTAGAGAAACCTTTTGTGTGGGCAAGTTTAATGCCATGAAAAATAGCACACAGGCTCAGCGGTGATGTTTGAAGTAAAACCACAATTGCCCATATAACCCGTGATCCAATTGCCTACAAAATTTCATAGAACGCCACCAAAACCTGACAAGCCAGGATTACCAAAGGAACTACCGTCCGTATTGATCTTGATGTAGTTTTGCGGAGGAGGTTTCCATTAACCAATATCCTATATGTTGAGGATGAGTTGGTCGAACTGGTCGAGTTTGTCCATTTGACTAGATGTAAAAGAGAACTTATTTGGTTATGCATATACCAGTCTGACCAAACTATATCGTTAAAAACCACCTCATTCCTCGCACACCAAATCATCTAGCAAGTGATGTCGAATAAAAGCTGAAAATTTTCTTGAATGTTACTTCTGAGCCAGTATGCAGCATCATCAATGAAGAAATCAAGACCATACTACAACCGGATGTATTGCCACACCTTACATGCATAGGGACAATCGCAAAGGATGTGAATCCATGTTTCATTGGCATCTCCACACCTGCAACAAGAAGAATCAGTAGTAATATGCCGCATGAAGCGGAAAGAGTTAGTATATAGGTGAGCCAAATAAAGTGTTTAATATTCTCAAGTAGCTTGGACTTTCACACCCACGACCAGAACTCAATACAGGTAAGATGAAAAACAGGCTCTCGGCTCAACCACGCATAGGCGAACTTGGTATCATACCTTCTCGAGCTAGATGCACTCCATCTAATAATATCCGGCATAGAAGGATTAAGAAACAAGTACGGAAGGGTGTTCTGAATGTCTTGGGCAAGGTTGTAGTAAGGACGTTAAAGTGCCAATAGCCATCAAAATAGACATCCTTAACGCGTAATTGCATGTCGACCTCATCTACCATGCCATACAATGGTCCTTCCTCTAACCAAGGATCAAACCAAAAGGAGCAATCCCCGTCTCCAATCTTAAACGTGAAACCTTGTTTGAGATGAGATAAGGCTTTCATGATAGAGGATCAAACATACGAGCTGTTTGTGGAATTCTTAAGGTGAAGAATATTCTTTCGACCAATATATTTCACATATAGTAAGCGAACCCATAACTTATCCTTGCCGTGCAAAAGATCCCACACATGCTTGCCAAGTAGGGAAATGTTAGCTTGGCGACATCGACGAATGCCCAAACCTCCTTTGACACGAGTTTTAGAGATCGTAGACCAATCTACCCAATGATTGTGATTCCCTCCCCAGATGAAGCACCTTAACCTAGAGTCAATTTTATTGCAAATTCCCTCCGGGATCCATAGGTTTTGCATAGAGTAGGAGGGGATAGCAGATATAACTGACATAGCCAAAGTTACTCTGCCAGTACGGCTAAGGAGTTGACCCTTCCAACCTGCAATGCGGCTATTGACACGGTTTGTGAGGGAGGCAAAATCCATCTTAGTGGTCCTACCTACCAAGAGAGGGAACCCCAAGTATCTGCCTAGATTATGAGTGTGTTGGAACTCTAATATAGTGGCAAATTGCTGGATTTTGCTATTAGAGACGAAGAACTTAGATTTCTGACTATTGATTTTCAAGCTAGAAGCAAGACAAAATAGACGGATAACATTCTGGACCAACTGCACTTGATTTGCTGACGCCTTAGTGAACAACAAGCAATCATCGACAAAAAATAAATGTGATATCTTAGGACCACCTCTAGAGACCGTAACTAATTAAATTGCATATTTAACCTAATATACAATGATAATAACTTTTAATTTTCACTATCCATGATATGCAATTTGGGCTGCTGTAAGAAAAAAAAAAAAAACTAACCTGGGCTGTCAGCATGGTAGATCAGGCCACGAAGTCATTTAATTGCATACTTGAATGGCAAGTGTGTCACACCGAACGGCAACCGCATTCAGACATTGACAAATGTGTAGATTAATAAAATGAAAAATGCATTTTTCTTTGACACCAATGAAAAATGACTTGAACATACTCTTTTTAATATACATTTTATTATTAATTAAAATTTGTTAAAAATTAATAAAAAATTAGGAGAAAAACTTATACAGTAGTACTGTATTAAATAAGAAATCTTTTTTAATCAATAATAATAATAAAAAATGTTATGGTGGGAATATGTTGATAACATTTCTTTAATAAAATCGTTAATTTTTCACGATTTCCGCTGCGGTCTGTCTACAATACTCAATACCACGCTTCTATTCTACTACATTAAACAGCTAACAGCCACGTTGGTGCACACGTGATCAGGCTAGAGCGTTGTCGACTCTCATGGTTGAATAATAATAATCGTATAATATTTTACTTTACATTACAGGCTCAATATATGCAATCTATGAAATGAAATTGTTGGAGTATCTTTCAGAGCCAGGATAGTAGTAGCATTTTTATTTTTATACATATATATTTTTGGGGTCCTAAGCGCAAACAACGTGACCTTCAAGTTCCGAATCACTCATTCCGTGAGCCGTTTTTGCATCCTCTTTTTTCTTCTTATCGCCGTCGTCGTTTTCGTCTTTGGTAACCGCTGCGATCGTCGTCTTCCTGCGGGGTATATGATCACTCCGCAACAACAAGATGCTGGAGGATCAGGTGGCGTACCTCTTGCAGAGGTACCTTGGCAACTATGTGAGAGGGCTCAACAAAGAAGCTCTCAAAATCAGTGTCTGGAAAGGTTCTCTAAATCATAACTCCTACTCTTCTATCTATTCCTTTTTCTTCTAATCACTCTCTGCTGCTTTCTGAAATGTTGAACTGTTTCTTATTTTTCACTTGATTGCTGAGTCGAAATCAGAGTGAGGCTACGACTTTGTGTCTCAACTGTAGTGCTTGATATTGATTTTATTTCCAGCGTTTATATTTGTCGGATTGAAATTCAAGTGTTCAATCTGTTGACTCTGCCAGAGCAAGCAACGGTAATCCGTAGCGATTGCGCGCGAGTGATTCGACTAGCTAACTGTGTTTTACGAACTGTTGTTTTTCGATGATTGTGAAATTTCTGCATTGTTCCAATCTATGTAGTTATTAATTTCGGGCGTTTATATTTGTAGAATTGAATTTCTAAGTGTTCAATCTGCTGAGTTTGTTAGAGGAACCGTAGCAAGTGTACGAGTGATTCAAGTAGCAAATTGTGTTTGAAACTGTGAGTTTTTGGTGATTGTGAAATTTTTGCCTAGTTCCAATCAATGTTGTTTTAAATGAGAGGGGAAAGGTATTAGATAATGATTCTGCTATCAACAGTTAGCATTTGGCTATATTGGATGTTTTTTTACATTTTTCTTTTACTTCCTCTTTCTCAAAATGTGATGGAGAATTCCTTGCATAATTTGTTCTGGCTGTTCTGAATTTTGATTTAGTGGTGTGTTATTCCGAGGCCAATGCGCATTTGTTGGCGAGGTCCATCTGTGAATACAGATATGTATCTTAGTTACTCATCATTATTGAAAGATTTGGGGTAGGCTTCATGGTTTCGGAGGGGAAGGAAAAAGAGGACAATTTTCTTATTTTTAAATGAAGAGAATTCTATCATATTTACAAAAATAAACAAAATATCAGGACATCCAATTGATGCTAATTTATCATTTTAATCCTTTCATTAAAAAAACAAAAACAAATTAGTGGATATTTATTTGAAATAAAAAATTGTCTTCTCTTCCCTTTCCCTCCAAAATTCAACTCTCAAACATATCCTTACCGAAATTATGGGTGTACATTTGTGTGCTTTTGCTTTTTATCTATCTCAAATTAACTTTTCATAATATATCTCTGATCTTTTTCTTGCCTGAAACCGAAAAATGAAACAGGTGATGTAGAGCTGAAGAATATGCAGCTGAAGCCTGAGGCTCTAAATGCTTTAAAACTTCCTGTGAAGGTTAAGGCAGGTTTTCTTGGATCAGTGAAACTTCAGGTTGGTGGGGGATTAATGGCTGTTTCTCAGAAATTTAAAAATATAATATGTTGAGTGTGGTTATATATATATTTGTTTGATATTGCTGCATTTAAGTACATATGTATGCATGCATGCATGCATGCATTGGGTGATAGGAAATGATTTTGATAATTCAATCTTCCATGGATAGCCAAGATTGACAATCTAATCTTCTTGATTCTTGACCATTCATGTAAGATTGAATGACCAAGATTGGCTCCTCTTTCTTTCTACTACAAACCTCTTTGCCCAAGGATGAACATAAAGAAAAACTGGAGAATGGGTGGAAAGAAATAGCAGGAAAAGAGCAAGAGCTTAGATGAAGAAACTGGAAGTTTGAGCCTTGATAATGATTGATGAAGAAATGAAAAGTTGAGATAGCTTTAATTTACACAATCAACTTAAAAGTATTATATTTCAATTATTTTTGCTGTGTAATTTGTATTTTGCCAGCTTTATTCTCCCATTTTTGTGATTAACTTGTGGTAAACCAACTATTTTATTTCTCATTTTTTTAATTTATATTATCTTTTATTTTCTGGTTTCTGTCTTTCATAGTTGATTTTTCATTTTGAGGATAATGACATTTTAAAAGAGTGAGGAGCTGTGGGGGTTATTTCAGCAGCATGGCCATGGCATAAACATAATGATTTTTCCTATTGTTCTTCTTTGTTTTATTATTTTATGAGCATATCATAATTGCCAATGCTGTAAGAGAGAGTCACATATTCCTTTCTGCACGAGTGATGGTCACATTTGATGTTTGTATTTCTTTTAAGGTTCCATGGAGTAGGCTTGGCCAAGATGCAGTCTTAGTATATTTGGATCGCATTTTCTTACTAGCTGAACCTGCGACTCAAGTTGAGGGATGTAGTGAGGATGCTGTCCAAGAGGCTAAGAAGAATCTAATAAAGGTACAAACTCAGAAGTAAGTTAGAAAAAAGTGCAATTCAATTTGGCTTGAAGACGTTTTATTTGATGAAGCATACTTTTACTTCCTTTTGGCAACAGGAGATGGAATTGAAACTGTGGGAGAAATCACAACAGCTAAAGTCAGAAATGGTATGAGCTTGGCTTTTAGTAATTTTTTGTTAAATGAATAGTGGATTTTGATTTTCACTTGGGATTGTGTCCAGCACCATCCATCCATCTAAGGTTCTGCTGACCTGCTCAATTTCTGGACATGTCTGAAATGGTAACTCCTTAATATTTAATGGCAGAGTACCGAAAAGGAATGAAATTCTTAGAATTTAGGCTTAGGGCCTAATAAACTACACAAAACTGGCTTGTGAGATGAGGACTGCCAAGGCTTTATAAGCTCTATTTAAGCCAAATCTCTAGTTGATTTGGGGCTAAACACCACACTTGAGGCTACAATTAAAGCAGCTGCCAAAGAGGCTGTAACTAGGGCAGGCTAGGGGTGACTGCAATTAAGACGACTTTCCAACACTTCGCCTCATGCCCAGGGTTACTGGCTTGGAGTGTGATTATGCAAGTGGCCTAACAATGGATCTTAAGATAAACTCTGATATCATCATGGTATTTGGGCTCAGGGCCTAGTTTATAAGCTCTATGTTTAACAAGGCAGTCCTCAAAGAGGCTGCAGCTAAGGCATGTCAGGGCCTCAGGTGACTGCAATTAAGGTGGCTTTCCATAAAAAAATGTTAAAGAGAAAGTATGAGAATTTTCCAAAAAATGATTTTTTTATTAGGAAAATGTGAAAAGTTTACATTTTGCATTTGATCAGTATATTTATACTCAGTAATCAGTTTTATAATCTGCTCTAGCCCTCTAATATAGGGTACAGCTGTCCTAACCCATAACTAACTCAACTTAGTTGTCATGATGACAGGTCAGCAGCTGATAAGGCTGCAGCTGAGTTCACACATCACAGTCACACCCAAAACATGCACAGTGCATGCTGTACACACACTGAATATAATACATATACTGATAAGTTTCATCAAAGGACTGCCAAACTGCATCACTGCTACAAAACTTTTGCATCCTTTTTGTCAAAGACTTTAAATTTTAAATGTTAACAATCACAAAATGTTCCAAAGTTGAAGGACAAATCCTAGCTTCACCCTAAAGCCCAAACAAGATATTTCACATGAAAGTTGCCAACCAATTTGCTATAACTAAATGCTGATGGTATTTTTGAAGTTATCATTTCAAAGTTGCATTTCATTTCCTATCAGTGAATTGGGCAATATGTGTAAAGTTTATTCATGGATTTTGGAATAAAGCCATTTAATATATAATTTTCTTGTACTATGCATTGGATACATAAGTTTAGAGTGATGCTTTCCAAAATTCCTCTTTGGATCCTTATGCAAACATATGCATGCATGTTTCTGTATGATTAAGAATACCTTATATTAACTCATGCATCTTTTTCTTTAATCTTAAGAATAAGTCATGGTTGGGATCCCTCATCAGTACCATCATTGGAAATTTGAAGCTTTCAATTTCTAATATTCACATCAGATATGAGGATGGTGAGAGGTAAAGGAGAATTTTGGAATGTTTTGTGAATGTAAATTTTATCTCACTCAACTTTCGATATCCTTCTTTAGCCTGATATTCTGTCTTGTAGCAATCCAGGGCACCCATTTGCAGCTGGAGTTATGTTGGACAAACTCTCGGCTGTGACAGTTGATGATTCTGGGAAAGAGACTTTTATTACTGGAGGCGCACTAGATTGCATTCAAAAGGTTCTGATGTGACTTAATGTGAATTGATATTGGTTGTAACGATGAAATCTTTTTGTACCAATTCAAATCCTTATTAGTTTGATAAAGCTTTAAAGTATATCTTGCATTGGAACAAAGGAAGGTTATCTTAAACTTAAATTTTGTATCTTGGAAGTTTCGCTTGCTTGAGAGTCAGGAGCTTATTTTGTCTATCATTTTCCACAACTCTTTTATTTTCTTGTTTTGTTTTCTTTCAATGAATATTTTTACTTACCAATAAAACATAATTGCTAGGAACAATAGTTAAAGTCCATAATTGCTGAATGAAAATAATGATACTGCATTGTCTGTAATGATAATGTCTTTTTTCCTCATTCATTTGCAGTCTGTTGAACTTGATCGACTTGCAGTTTATTTAGATTCAGATATTATACCATGGCATGTTAACAAAACATGGGAAGATTTGTTTCCTTCAGAGTGGTTTCAGGTATGTATGGTGGATACTGGAGTGGATAAGGAGGACTAGATTTCTTTCTGTTATCTGTTAAACACACTACAACAACAACAATAGCCCTTTTCCACTAGAGATATTTTGCCTCTCTGACGACTGACAATTATTCACTTGGCTCCTTTGGAGATGGCATGCAATTTTCTTTTGTTTTCATCATGATTTTATTACTTTACCTCTTTTTCTTTTAGTTTCTCTAAGTAATTTTCTTTTTAAAAAATTAGATATTTAAATTTGGCACTAAAGATGGGAAGCCAGCTGATAATTTGTTAAGAAAGCACTCGTACATTCTGCAACCAGTGACTGGGAAAGCAAAGTACTCCAAGCTGCTACCAACTGAAGTTGCTGATAGCAAACAACCTTTACAGAAGGCTATGGTGAATTTGGATGATGTTACAATTAGCATATCTAAGGTTCATTTGACACTTCTTTATCAGTATTTTTTTTCCGGAGCTTGTGATTATTTTTAGGGATAATTTTTGTATTTTTTCTTTGTAGAATGGATATGGGGATATCATGAAATTAGCAGACAACTTTGCTGCATTTAATCAACGTCTAAAGTATGCTCATTATCGTCCACTGGTGCCAGTAAAAGCTGATTCCAGTTCTTGGTGGAAGTATGCTTACAGAGCTGTATCTGACCAGATAAAGAAGGCAAGGTATTTGAACACGTTACAATTCTGTTCAGTCTTTGGCCAAGCTAAATTCTGTAAATACTATTACTGTAGATAGGGAGTGTAACTTGCATAAGTAACCCCAATTTAACAGCCTAATTTACAATTAAATAAGACTAGTGACTAGTGTTTGACTCAATTATCTTGGAAACATGTTAACAAGTTATAATTGATGATACCTATGTACCTGTTCCTCAAATCTGCCATAATAGAGTATCCATGCTTCATCTGCACATATGCTTTTTCATCAAATTATTTGTATGATTATCTTTCTTTAAAATTGAAACTCTCAACCGGTAGGCTTTGTATTTAGGTTAGGTAGTGTAGTTAAAGGAGTTAAAAAGCATGCCTTAAATGCCAAGATGGGATGAATGATGATGGATAGTACAAGCCTCTTACATGTTATTGTTCTGCCTCTTCTGTGAGTTATGCTCATGATATATCTCAAAAGAGCTTTTACTTCACAATGGAGATGCTCCAGGTAAGTTCCTTGAAGAGCAGGGAATTAGCAAAGCTCAGCCCATGAGAAGCCTAGATATTAATGAACAACAGTGGCAACCCAGGGATCAATGGCTGCTGGAAGCAAAATGAGTTGCATAAAACTGAGGATTATGTAGAAAAACAGAGTATAATGGTGTCTCTGATATATCATTATTGAGGAAGAACAGTACAATAAAGAGGTGCTTTCCACACCGAGGATTGACCTGTCAAATCCTATACAATCAGAATTTGGAATCAGTCACTAAAATAAGGAATTAAAAATTAAAAATTAAAAATATTTAGATTGACTAAGATGATAAACATTATAATCCTAAATAAGGAAATATATTTTTTACTAAAGGCTGAGACCACCCAAACCTCAAGGGAAGGACCAAGGGGATCCCAAAGTGACATCCCCTAGGCTCCCTATCATATGATAAGGGCAGCTATAATTCAATTAATAGAAAACATAAAATACAAAGAAAAGATGGGGGGAGTGAACCTTAAAATTTTGATTTGTCACAATCTATCACAAATTCAACATCTGTTTAACTGTTGGAAAAAGTTGCCTAAATTGTGGTTATCCCTAACCTGCCTTAATTGCACCCTTTCAAAGTTGGTTGTCAATGTCTTGGAAAAGGGCTATGCATGAAGGGGCTGACCAGAAAGGTTGAGTGAAGCATTGTAGTGTGCAGCCAACTGTAGAGGGTTGAGATCTCACATTGAATAGAGTTGAGATCTAAGTAGTGCTTATAAAGCTCGGACAATCCTCACCATACAAGCCGGTTTTGTGGGGTTTATTTATGCCTTAAGTCCAAATTCTAAGATTAACAACAGTTGAAAGGAGGCAAAACTTCACTCACCGATCCACATCATACCTTGTTTTCTTAATTTTTGCAGTTACTATTCATTCTTTCTATATATGTTTGGTGGTTTCATGTTACGTTAGGGCTAGCCTTGGCACAGTGGTAAGGTTGCTGTCTTGTGACATGGAGGTCAAGGGATCAAATTGTAGAAACAGCCTCCCCACTTGCAAGGGTCCTCATGCAATGGATCACTCTTTATGTTGCACCGCAGTCAAAGCATAATGCTCTCTTATTTCTCTTCAGTGTTTTTTCCCTACCAAATCTCTTATCTCTCATTTAGGAAAGTTCAGTGCCACAACAACTTTTTATATATATTTTATCCCTCTTTTTTAGTTTCTCTTTTATGTTTATTGAGTGCAATAACATGCAATGTTTTCTGTTTGTTACATACAGAGTCTACAAACACTCTTCTTTTTCATGTACAGAACAGAGTAACATGAACTCTGTTCTTGTGCATTTGACTGTCACATATTTCTTAATAGCCTCAACTCTGTTTAAACAACTCTACAGAGAATATGAGTAAATAACATCATTGTTGCTTGGTTTATTTGCCTTCATCTCTAAACTTAATCAAAAGAAGTCTAATAAAGCTCACTAACAAAACTCCAACAATAGAAGATACTTTAAAGGGTAGTTTCTCAAGGGATGTTAGAAGATGCTGCTCTTAAACATTCACTTAGCTTTCTTTCATTTATTTCTTAACCTTAATCTTCATTCTGCCTTTATAACTAGAAGTTTGGAGGGTGTTTGGTTTGCTATGTTCTCATCAAACCAACACCCTTTTATGCTTGCAGTTTCACTTTTCAGAATGTTGTACAGACGTGTAAAAAAAATATTAGAGCTTTGTGGGATCTATGGTGATAGCTGATCTTTATTTATCATGTTTTAATATTTATAATTAATTGACTATGGATATTGTGCTTCTGTCAGTGGAAAAATGTCATGGGAGCAAGTCTTAAGATATGCAAGTTTGCGGAAGAGATATATTTCTCTGTATGCTTCACTACTTAAATCTGACCCCACTCAAGTGACAATTAGTGGCAACAAAGAGATTGAAGATCTAGATCGTGAACTTGATATTGAACTTATTCTACAATGGAGGTACTTTGTTGGTTTTTGATAAGTTAATATTTAATATTGATATTGAATTAATCATATGAAAAAACAAGGGTATGTAAGGTAGTCTCTATTTGGCGGTGTTGGCAGAATGTTGGCTCACAAGTTGCTGGAAAAATCGGCAGAGTCAAACCATAACATGAGGAAACAGAAAGCACAGAAATCTTGGTGGTCATTTGGATGGTGAAGAGTCTTGTCCTAAAATATTTTCATGTATTGGTAACTAATAAATTATTTTAGTTTTGACTGTGTTGCTCACATATGATATTGTTCTATGCTCCAGGACCAGTCAATCTTCGAAAGAGGAAAGTGAGGAATTTAATTTCAGTGAAGAGGACTGGAACCAGTTAAATAAAATAATAGGATATAAGGAGGGTGATGATGGGCAATTGGCTGTAGATAGCAAGGCGGATGTTATTCATACTTTCCTGGAAGTTCACATGAATCATAATGCTTCAAAGCTTATTGGGGAAACCAAAGAGTCCGTTGCTGAATTATCATGTGAAGACCTCAGTTGCTCAATAAAGCTTTATCCAGAAACAAAGGTCTTTGACATTAAGTTGGGCTCATATAAGTTATCATCACCAAAAGGTCTCCTTGCAGAGGTTGGACTGTACTCCTATCATTGATGTTAATTTTCTGCATTTTGATTTTTATGCTTGCATAAAACAATTTGTGATATCTTGAATATTTGTTCCACATCCTTTCAGAGTGCGACTTCCTATGACTCATTAGTTGGTGTCTTCCATTTTAAACCTTTTGATGACAAGGTGGACTGGAGGATGGTTGCCAAAGCTTCTCCATGTTACATGACTGTATGCTGTTTTTTCATTTTTTCCCCTTTCTCCACTTGACTTTTTTTATTTGTTTGGTTTGCATGTTTACTGATTTGTCTTTGGATTTGGACAGTACATGAAGGACAGCATTGATCAAATTGTGAAATTCTTTGAAAGTAATACTGCTGTAAGTCAGACCATAGCACTAGAAACTGCAGCTGCTGTGCAGGTATTGTTTGACTTCACCTCTTGCTATTTGGGATTCTTGGGAACATGTTAATTGTCAAAGACTCAAAGCTGGAATTGTATATTAACTATGACTATGATACCAGGACTCAGTAGTCAGTATATTAATTAAGAAGGTTAAGAGGCGAGCCTTTGTTAAAAGACATTGAGTGTTCTTCTCCAATCAAATGAACCAGAACTTCAAAATGCCAAAAACTTTGTAATGAATGCCACAAAACTTTTGCCTCCTTTTTTGCCAAAGTCTTGAAACTTAACCTCAAGAAACTATTTGAAAGTAGAACATAACTAAACCTCACCGGAACCCCAAATAGTTTTTTCATAAGAAAGGTATTGCCTTGTTCTACAAGAATAAGGGCTCTATAGATTCTGAACTTGAAGAGCACACCATGAAATTGATGTGGTGCACCGATTACTCAAATGATCTTTTGTTGACTAATCAATTTTACCGGCTATAGCAAGTTATTACCCATTAGCATTTTAAAAAAAATAGTAAAAGATACACTTAATTAGGTCCTTAATTAAAATAAGTTAAAACCCTGAATCTTAATCTTCTTCATCGTCAAACACACACCCCAGATTTTAATTTTTTCTAGAAAGGTTTATTTTCAAATAATTTTTAATCAAAATGTACCCTTTTCTCTACACAGACACGACTTTTCCACGAATCTTCTCCTTATTCAGCATCAAAACATGCAACCTGCACCATCCTTGTTCAGCAGCTGCCCAACACAAACTAACACCATTTTATTTTTAGGGTTAGGCTTACACATTTTGTTAATCTGTAAATCCGTAGGGTTCACAGACATGATAAAGTTAATGTGCAAAAGAATTAATAGGTGAAAAATGATAATACAGGTTACAACTTATAAGTAATGAATCCTAACTGTTTAATATTTAATCAATAAATCTAATGGTTATAATTCACTTGTCCACCATAAACCACCAAGGACACTTCCCCACATTAGTCACCGTCCATGAAATCAGGAGATAGAGTAAGGTGATGATTTGTGTTAGATCAGTTGTTTTTATTGTATGAAGTATTGGTGTCCAGACAATTGATATACCATTAGAGGGACCCTTGGATTTACTATTTGGTTAATAAAAAGAATATCTGGTGATTGGGGGAGTGAGGTAGGAATTGGAATGAGGGTTTACAAGGAAATAAATAGATAAATCTGAAGTCCAAGCTCTCTTATCTCGAATGCTAGTAGGCTGAGATGAACATAGGAAGCTTACTAGCTTCCCTATATTTCAAGTCTCTATGTTAGCTCTTATTGTACTGTTATCTTTTCATTTATCTTTTTCTCCTGCATTTTTTTCCTATTTTTTGTTATATTTCTCTTTCTTTTCTTAATATATTTTCTTATGCTAAAAACATGGAATCTATTTTTGACTCGCTAGAAAGTTCTTCTGTTTAATCTCATGTAAAAGGATGTTTTCATTAGCTTGTATCATTGTTCATAGATGACAATTGATGAAGTGAAGCGCACTGCACAGCAGCAAATGAACAGAGCATTAAAGGATCATGCCAGGTTATTTTCTCTATTGTCTTTCTCTATTATTTGTGTGTGAGCCATTTGTAAGAAACTGTCCTATTCTGGATTTCTTCTTGAGAAGCTCCTTCCTAATTCTAGTTGTTGCTTTTCTGTTAGGTTTTCATTAGATTTGGATATTGCAGCTCCCAAGATTACTATTCCTACTGATTTTTGTCCGGACAATACCCATGCTACAAAGCTTTTACTGGACCTAGGGAACTTGATGATTCGTACACAGGTGAATACTCTGGATAATTTTTGTAATATCTTTATTTTGAACTTGTTTAACCTTCTATTAAAAAAACTTGTTTAATCTGTTAAAAACTGTTAAATATGTATTCAGGACAACCATCAACAGGAATCAGCTGAGGATGATATGTACCTGCGATTTGACTTGGTCTTAAGTGATGTATCTGCATTTTTGTTTGATGGTGACTATCACTGGAGCCAAGTTTCTCTGAATAAGTCAGCCCATTCTACCAACAGTGGTTTCTTTCCAATTATTGACAAGTGTGGTGTCATCTTACAGCTTCAACAGGTAAAATTCTTTACATGTTGGAATTTCTCCTTTTCAAGATAAGAAGCATTCCAACTTTTTTTTGCCAATATGATCAGATTCATTTAGAGACTCCATATTATCCTTCAACACGCCTTGCTTTGAGGCTTCCGTCATTGGCCTTTCATTTTTCACCTGCTCGGTATCATCGGCTGATGCATGTAATAAAGATCTTTGAGGAGGAGGATGGTGACAGCTCTGAGCTTCTTCGTCCTTGGAATCAGGCTGACCTCGAGGGGTGGTTGTCTCTTCTAACTTGGAAGGTAGTGGTCTCTTTCAGACCGTCTAGGTTAGCTATTGTTTATATTGTTGTCCATGTAGCGCCATCATAATCCGATATATTATATCACGTGTCTCCTATAAATTTATCAGGGTGTGGGAATTAGGGAAGCTGTGTGGCAGCGGAGATACTTCTGCCTAGTTGGGCCTTTTCTTTATGTACTTGAAAGCCCTGACTCAAGATCTTATAAGCAGTATACCAGGTGCAAATGCCTTCTTTTTGTCTTGTTATCATACTATATATTATATGATTTTGCATGGATTACATTTGAGGATTTCAGTCAGTTTCTTTAATTAGCTTTGGTGTAGTTATTATTGTAGAATTGAATTCCTAACAGGATATTATATGTGTCAGGAGTATTCTAGAACATTTTTTATTTGTTGGTCAAGTTTTTATATGGGTCAGGATATTAACCTGGATTTGGTGGCTTGGACATTACTCACACTGGTTTTTGTTTCTCTTCTGCCACCATCTCTGCTGGAACTGAATTGTTGATGTCCTGAATTACTACTGCATTTGCTTCTTTGTCTTTTACCTTAATTTTCTGTACCATATTCCTGGCCTCAAGCATCTTTGTCGCGGGGCCATCTTCTATTTCTGCCTTTTCATCTTGTTTTGACTTTTTTGATTTGGTTTTTTGTGCACCATTATTGATAGCTTTGTACGGTGCACCTCAGAATTTGTTTGGCCTATTGATCTACCCCAAAGGATCACTTATTGAAATTGGGCAATTCAATGTCTTTGTTCAAAAACAGGTCTTTTGTTACTGAACTCTAACCCCTTTTTGATAGAAATCTCCTCTTGCTGTGTTCATGAGTTCAACAAAGCTATCTTTGGAGAGAGTCGTGACTACAGTTTTTCTGCTTCACAATGTTGTCCGTCTTTTTATTCACTGACCCAATATTTTCTTGAACTTTCCCATCCCTTAAATACTTCTGTTAAACTTATAGGGTCATGCCTCTACCTTCCTCACAATCGAATCCATGCTTCTTCATCATTAGATGTGTTAGAATATATATTATCTTGATAGTTATTATTTCTTTTTATCTCCTAATAATTAGTAATTGATTGATTATGTAATCAATTACTGATCCTCTTATTTAGGGTTTCTTCAATATAAATAGAGATGGAGTGTGATCTTCTAAATCACACATTTATTAAATACATTCTAATATGGCATCATAGAGCTAGCTTAAAAGATGCAAATACATGCTTAAGCTCTGAAATGCTGGACTCCCATGTGAATGAGGCTGTAATCCATGATCTCTGGTTACCTTCTTCAAGAACACCACAGATCACCTTCATGATTGGTGGTTGGAACAAAATTGCTAGGAACCCTTGATGGGAATAGAGAAGAAAAGATTGATTTTATTCCTTGACTATAAAAGAACAGAATAACAAGAAATAGTTTTCTCTTCCAAGGGTTTCCCCTCTCTTTCACAGTTGAGCACTTGCTCGGTTCTCTCAATAGAATTCCCTAAAAATATTCCCTACCCTTGTCTATGTAAGTATGTAATCGTAACTAATCCCATCTCACTGACTAATCATTATAATTCTAACTGTCTAAACTTTTATTCTTCCAAGCAAATATCTTTCTATCCTAAAAGAGACACTAGGAGTTGATGCAGCATTGGAAGCACTAGGGACACTAGAAATATTATGATCAAATGTAGCATTGGAAACAAAAGTATAATAGGAAATAGCTCAATTCTCATTTATTGTTCTTGCAAGTACAAATTGTATTTATATTTCAAGTATGTTAATACCAGCATGTTGCATAAATCTTTCAAGCAATTCTCAAATTACTTTGCCATTTATTTAAGTCTTTCTTTTCTGTTCTTTAGGATCTGATTAAAGTGTTTATTTAATTGTTATCTGCATCTTCTCTTGGTTTATATATGCTATTAACAACCTATTTAATCTGATTGTCATAGCCTACGAGGGAAAAATGTATATCAGGTTCCACAAGAGCTTGTTGGTAATGTACAACATGTTTTGGTTGTTTGTAGTCCTACACGATCCATCAATAAGGTAAAATTCTTTTTCTGTTATCTAAAAACTAAGGATGGGAAGTTTCTGTTTGTTCCATGAAGGTTTGAATTTCTATTAATAGCAATCACTAAATGGTTGGTTGTAGGTTGTGGAGGACACAAATGCAGTAATTATACTTTGTGAATCTGAGGATTCAAAGAATACTTGGCATAGTCGCTTACAAAGGGCTATTTATTATGCATCGGTTTGTTTTCTTCCTTTCCGTGTGTGTGTGTGTGTTGAGAATGGTTTTATACATTTTGTCATCCTTGTAAAGTTTTAAAAGTGAATGGCAAATATATCTGTGTATGGTCTAGCAGCATCATTTTCCCTTGTCAATTTTTCTAGTTTTTTTTGTTCTCATTTAAATTTATTTAAATTTATCAACCCATTATGGTAAATTACTTTTTCCCACTTGTTGCAGTTTGCCCTAATAGTACAGTGGACATTTACAAATTTCTAAACAGTGAAGATACTTGCTTATAATAGGAAAATATTCCATTTTCTATTTTATTTTAGAAACAAAACTCCTCTAGAGGAGTTGCATGAGCTTACTACTTATGTAAGGAAAATAATAGTGTTGAAAATCAGAATTAATACTCTTGATGCTATTCATAATTGCAGTTTATAGGAACATAATCTCTTATTTATAGGAAACAAAATATCTTCTATTTATATACCATTAATGTAATTAACCTATATAAATGTGCACCCTGACACATGGTTTACACTAAATTATCCCTGTGTTTCTCCTATTTTAACATGGTATCAAGAGCCTAATAATGGGATAAAAGAAAATCGTGCCCCACTGGGACCTACTGTGTCCCCAGTGGACCTTTTTGTGTCGCCCTTCTTCCACTGACCAATTTCCTATTTCCAGTGACTCTTTCTTCTTCCCCACCTTTTTCGGTAGTCTTTTTGATTTTCCAGAGACTTTCTAGCGTCCTTTCCAACATGTTTTTCGGCCACCGCATTTAGCTCGCCGCTCATTTCCAACAAAGAATATCCCGGTTACCATTCCTACCGCCGTCTTTTTCCAGTGTGTTTTCCCGGCTATTGTCTTTTGATCTCTATTCATTTTCAAGCGAAGAACTTTCTGGTTGCCCATCATATCACTATCCTTTTTCGGTGTGCTTCTTGGTGACTTTTATTTGCTTTGCTGGTTGTTTGTTTCTACCATGGTTATCTTTGTCAATGGTTATTTAGGACAATTTTCTCTCTTTCAAGTTTAAATAATTTTGGATTCCACTATCAGTTTGAAGCTTCCAAATGTTGGTTTTTCAGTCGGAACTTGCTGTCTTAAGCTGATGTATATTCCAACTCGCTTTTTCTAGCAATATTCCCCGACTTCACCATGATTCCTGAGTTGTCTTTCAAACACTGTTGTGGTAGAACTTAAATGGTTTTATATTTTATTTTTATTAGTTGGGAAATTGTATTGTAACAAGTTGAAAGCTTAGTAAGCTTCGGCTTGAGGGGGAATGTTGAAAATCAGAATATTATTTCAGTTTATAGTAACATAATCTTTGATTTAGAATATCCTCTATACCATTAATGTAATTAACCTATAAAAATATGCACCCCTGCCGTGTACTTTGACACGGTTTACACTCAATTTATCCCCTTGTTTCTCCTATTTTAACAAATAGAAACTGGATAAAAAATGGAAGAAAACAAAATTTCTTTATTGGTTGAGTCTATCTTCACCGATAATTTTCTGGATATAGTCCCAATTCTTTTTTCACTGTTAGAATATATATTATTTTGGTAGTTATTATTTCTTTTTATCTCCTAATAACTAGTAATTGATTGATTATGTAATCAATTATTGATTCTCTTATTTAGGTTTCTTCAATATAAATAGAGATGAGGTGTGGTCTTTTAAAAAATACATTCAATAAATACATTATTCTTATATGGTATCAGAGCCTGGTTCGGATCTAGGGACCTGTGGGTTATGGGCCCACCACGCTTTCGCTGCGAGAGTAATAGAAGGCAAGGAATTTGAAAAGGTTAAGGAAGAGAAAATGGATTGGTTACCAGTTGTATGATTAGAGGCATTGGAATCAAGTATCCACCTACCACGCTTCCGCTGTGAAAGTAACAGAAGGCAAGGAATTTGAAAAGGTTAAGGAAGAGAAAAGGGATTGGTTATGGTTAGAGGCATCGGAATCAAGTATTCAAGGTCCAAGACAAGGGGATTGAGAAAGAAAAGCCACAGGATTACCATGAGCCACATGGTAACAGGTGATGCAGGTTTGTTGGTTGCTTGAAGCTAGAGAAACTCATTATATTTCTTAGCAGATATAGTAATATCGGAAGTAGGCGCGGCCATGAGAGAACTTCACCAAAAATGCCAAACAGGGGGTTGGGAAGGTGCGTTGGAGTGAGGCGAGCACGGATGAGCAGTCGTCGACGGGTGGGAATGTCGAAAAAAGGTCACGCATTGATTTGGTGACGGCGTGTGGAGTATATGTGCTAAAGAGTGGCGGCGTGTCCGGTGGTGGATGGGGGTGAGTCTGGCGGGGTTGCGGTCACTAGAGGGTGGTGACTTTGAGGGAGTGGTCGCGCCGTGAAAAAGATTGGTTGGTGGTAGTGAACAGAAGCTTCGCAAAGGTGTGGTATTGTTCACACACTGTTCACGACACTTTGAAGGGAAAAAAGAAAATTTAACGTGGCTCTGATACCAATTGGACATAAAAAATGCTTTCCTGCACGGTGAGTTGCAAGAAGAGGTTTACATGGATCAACCACCCAATTTTATTGTTTCTGGTGGCTCACACCTTGTCTGTAAGTTTCGTCACTCCCTTAATGGTTTGAAGCAATCCCCTCGTACTTGGTTTGATCGTTTCTGCTTAAGCTGACCACTCAGTATTTTCCCTTCATTCTCCATCTGGCTTGTGTATCTATCTTGTTGTATATGTTGATGACATCATCATCATTGGCGATGACTCAGTTGGACTTCTCCGCCTCAAGTCTCACCTTTACACTCAATTTCAAACCAAAGATTTGGGTCCACTTAGGTACTTCTTGGGCATTGAAGTTGCCTAATCCTCATCTGGTCTTGCCTTTTTTCAGCGAAAATACGCCTTAGACATTTTGATGGAAAATGGAATGCTTGATTGTCGTCCAAGTGACACTCCTATGGATCATAATGTTAAGCTCATTCTGGGTCAAGGGGTGCCTTTGAAAGACCTGAAAAGGTATCGATGACTTGTAGGCACTGATGTTTACTGTTAGTGTGCTAAACCAATTTTTAAAAGAACCTTGTGAGGGTCATAAGGATGTTGTCACATGTGTCCTTCAATATATTAAGAATGCATCAGGTTGTGGACTGTTGTATGAAGACAAAGGCATTACCAACATCATTTCCTACTCTGATGCTGATTGGGCAGGATTACCGTCAGATAGGAAATCCACCTCTGGATATTGTGTTCTTTTTGGTGGGAATATGATTTCATGGAAAAGCAAGAAGCAAAAGATAGTTGCTAGATCAAGTGTTGGAGCTGAATATTGTGCGATGGTAGTAGCCGCTTGCGAGATTACATTGTTTAGGGAACTCCTCCAATAGTTAAAATTTGGAAACACTATAGCCACTAAACTAATCTGTGATAATGAAACTACCCTTCACATAGCATCAAATCCGGTGTTCCATGAATGAACCAAACACATAAAGATAGACTCTCAATTGCCACCTATTTTGTACCAAGTGTGACATTCATCTTCTTTTGGGTTTACACATTTGTGACAAGCTTGATCATATGACATATATGCTTCAGCTTGAGGGGGAGTGTTAAAGATATGATTTTCATATTACGGATATGTTTAGATATGAGAAAATATAACATTATCTATTAGGATCAATTCTTGATCTGTTAGAATATATATTATCTTAGTAGTTATTATCTTTATATTATCTTGTTGGTTATTATTATTTCTCTTTATCTTTATATGATGTAATCAATTACTGAGGTTTCCTCAATATAAATAGAGATGAGGTGTGGTTTTCTACAACACACATTCAGTAAATACTTTATTCTAATATGGTATTAGATTGTGCTTCCGGGGACAATTTGTCCCCGGTGGACATCTCCAGTGGATCTTCTTTCCACGACCTCTCTTTACTTCCCAGCGATCCTCATTTCCTCCCATGATAACAATCCTCTTTTCCTCCCTAGGTTAAATTTTTTTTTTATATTTTTTTTCAAAGTGTCATGAATAGTGTGTGAACAATACCGCATCTCGGCAAAGCTGCTGTTCACCACATCTTTTTCCCGGTGCGATTACACCAGATCAAATGCTGAAGCTGAATATCGGGCGATGGTAGTAACCGTTTGTGAGATTACATGGCTTAGGGAACTTCTCCAATAGTTAAAATTTGGAGACACTACAGCCATTAAACTAATTGAGGGAGGTGTTAGAATATATATTATCTTTATATTATCTTGGTAGTTATTATCTTTATATTATCTTGTTAGTTATTATTATTTCTCTTTATCTTTATATGACGTAATCAATTACTGAAAGTTTTCTCAATATAAATAGAGATGAGGTGTGATTGAATGTATCTAGTAGATCATGTTTTTTTTTTATCAGCAAAGATCTAGTAGATCATGGTGTTAAAGTGTTTGAATGTTAAATGTCGATATTATGTTTTATTTGTGCAGAATACAGCTCCTATTTCTGGTCTATCTGAAACCTCATCAGATCATGAGGATGCTGAATTGGAACAGGATAATCATGGTATGATTGATGTAGGGATTGCTGAAAGATTGTTTGTAACTGGTGTTCTTGATGAGTTAAAGATTTGCTTCAGTTATAGTTATCAGGTTAGCCTGTTGCCTTTTTGTGTTTTAGTTTCAAATTTGAATTTCCACATACATGAACTGAAAAATGTGTGTTGCTGTAGTCTGATCAGAGCTTAATGAAGGTTCTTTTAAATGAAGAAAAACGTTTGTTTGAATTTCGGGCAATAGGTGGTCAGGTAAATAGCTGGTTTGTTGTTTTCTTAGTTGGCTACTTTGATCCTCCATTTTGAGGCATTTATATTTAAACAGGTGGAGGTTTCTATCAGAGACAATAACATTTTGGTTGGCACTATCTTGAAATCTTTGGAAATAGAAGATTTAGTTTGCTGTAGTCAACTATGGTCTCAGCCTTGTTTTTTGGCAAGATCTTATATTGGGACTGCAGATGAAAATTCGTTATTCTATAATACCATGAGAAAAGATGTTGAAAGTGGTGGGTTGGTTCCTACTGAAACTGATGATAAGTTTTATGAGGCACCTGAGACTTTAGCTGACAGTGTTGATTATCCTATGCAATCTCCTGGAGGTACATCAGAATACCCATCTAGTTCTTCCAGCCGGATCCAATTTAATTATTCATCTCTGGAACTCCCAAAATTTAGTCACATTTCTGGACTTCTACCTAGTGACAATGCTTCTAGTAGGAAGGAGCTTGAACTCAATGACACATTGGAGAGTTTTGTCAAAGCTCAAATAATTATCTATGACCAGAACTCTGCTCAGTATAAGAATATAGACAAGCAGGTGGGTGTTGATGGGTTTTAACAAATTGCCTTTAGTTCTATATGATTTTTCACTAAATATTTTATTTTTGTCATTTCAGGTGACAGTGACTCTGGCTACCTTGACATTTTTTTGTCGTAGACCAACAATCCTAGCCATTATGGAATTTATTAATTCTATTAATATCGAGGATAAGAATCTTGCATCTTCTAGTGATAGCTCTTCAACAGCCACAATGAAAAATGATGTATCAAGAGATCTAGATGATCTACAAGCTACTGCTGTTGAGGAACATGCTGTTAAGGGCTTGTTTGGAAAAGGGAAATCCAGAGTTATGTTCAATCTAACATTAAAAATGGCACAGGCCCAAATCCTTTTGATGAAGGAAAATGAAACCAAGCTTGCTTGTTTGTCCCAAGAGACTTTGCTTACAGACATCAAGGTGTTCCCTTCCACTTTTAGTATTAAAGCAGCATTAGGGAATCTAAAAATAAGTGATGATAGCCTACCTAGTAGTCATTTATATTACTGGGCATGCGATATGAGAAATCCAGGGGGCAGATCTTTTGTGGAGGTACCTCTTTCTCCTACCTTGTCATGTTACATTTTAAAATGTGACCCATGCATAAAGTGTCATTGTTTGCTGTACTTTGTTTCCTTTGGGTAAAAAGGAATGGTCAGATTTTTAAAGAAAGGTTTTTTTTCTTAGTCATGATCTGCTGAAGATTTTACTTGTTCTCTCTTTGGTGACATTAGCCAAAAAATCATAGCCGACATTGGCTGATTTTTTGACCGAAAAAAATCACTGACCGACAATGGCCAAAAAAACCCTGGCTGACATCGGCCGATTTTTTCGACAAAAAAAATCACCGACTGACATCAGCCAAATAAACCTTAGCTAACATCGGCTGTGTTTTTTCAGTAGAAAAAAAAATCATTAGTCAACATTGGCCAAAAAACCACAGCCAACATCAGCCAGTTTTTTTCGCCCGAAAAAAATTACCGGCTGACATCGGCCAATAAAATCCTAACCGACACTGACCATTTTTTTTCGGTTGAAAAATATCACCAAGAAACATCAGTAAAAAAACCTTAGGTCGTGTTTGGCCGAAAAAAAACTAGTTGCTATTGGCTGAAAATCAGCCTCAGTCAAAAAAAACATCAGTTCCCTACGATTAGTGTATAAACCCTAGCCGACATCCACCGAAAAAACCTTAGACGATTTCAACCAAAAAATAACTTCGGTCAATGTTGGACGAACAATATCGTTGGCTAATGCTGGCAAACAAAAACCCTAACTAATATTGATTGGAAAATAGCCTCGGCCAATGTTGACCTAAAAACATCATTTGTTGACTTTGACCATAAAAATGCTCCTGTAGATGTTGGCCTAAAAATGCCCTAGCCGGTGTCGGCCGAACAAAAGTTTCGACCCATGTTGATAGCAAATTATCACTGGCTGATGTCGACCGAAAAAATCTTAGATGACAGAATAAAAAATAGCATGTCTCAAAAAATTGCCTGTGCTGACGTTTGTTGTAAAATAGCTTGCTTGAGGTCAGTCAAAAAATAGTCTGGTCGAAGTTAATAAAAAACTGCCCCCAAATTCTTTAATTTTAAGTTGGATTAATTTTGATCCATTAAATATTCATTGGAGAATCCGTTGGATTTTGAAAAATAATGGATGGATCATTAACCATCCACAAAATAAATGAATTGATTGGATCCAATCCATTTATTTTTATTTACAGTGGCTGCTGAGGTCCTGACACAACCTCCTCCTTTACCTGGCCTTGGGACCGGTTATGAGACCATAGGCATAGTTGTAATTTTCAATGAAAACAAAATAAAATGTCATGTTTTGTTAAACAAAACAGGCATGTTGATTTCCAAAAAGAATCAAAGAGTAAACTACTCCAATTTGGAGAAGAGTTTAAAGGTGATACATTGACATTGTACAATACTTTTACACTATTAAACAATTGCAACCTTCTATTTATGTTAAACAAGTTAATTTTTATAAAATTATTTTAAAAGTCATCAAATAGGTTGTGATTATCTGACAGTGTAAAATTAGTGCATCACTTTTAAACTCTTTGAAGAACAGAAAGAAGCTGAATATGACACATATAAGAATACACACCAGATTGATCAACGGTCTAAATTCTTCTAATTTGACTAGAAGAAATGTGAGGCCTCTCTGGTGTTTTGTGCAGTCTTTTTAGCATATTTTTCCCTTCTGATATGCAAATGGATTGGACAGCTTGGATGCATTTTTAAGCCTGAGGCTCATTTTTCATTCCTTTTCTGTTTTGGAAAATATCTTATTTGCTTTGGCTGTAATCTTTCCTCCTTGTTAACTTTCATCTTTTCTCCCTTTTTTTTTTAAATTTTCTTCAGACAATGTTTCTTCTTTTTGATAAAAAGTGGTTATTGATATTTGTATGATTTGCTCCATATTTCTATTAGATTTGTTGTTAGTTATCAAATCTTTACACGTGCCTCATTCCATTTTGTTTTTTATTAATAGGCATAAAAGGGCAAAAGATGATAAACCTTACTTTTTAACTATCAGTTTTGGTTTTGATGTGATATAGTGAGTTTATTGTTGAATATCTGAATGACTATGTAGTTGGAGTTCACATCATTTAGCATCGATGATGAAGACTTTGAAGGTTACGATTTTAGTCTTTTTGGTGAGCTTTCAGAAGTGCGCATTGTGTATCTAAATCGATTCGTGCAGGAGGTATTTTACCGGTTGGTTTAATGTTTGTGTATTTTTATTTGATACACATCAATTATAAGATTTATTGAGTCTAAATGCATGCAGGTTGTTGGCTATTTTATGGGTCTTGTTCCAGATAGCCCAAAAAGTGTCGTAAAAGTAACAGATCAAGTGACAAATTCAGAGAAGTGGTTTTCAGCTAGTGAAATTGAAGGTTCACCTGCTGTAAAGTTTGATCTTTCTCTTAAGAAGCCTATAATATTAATGCCGCAGAAGACAGATAGCCTTGAGTAAGCTGAAGAATTTAGTTTTCCCTTTCACTTATAACTTCTCTAAATAATAGGTTTCACATTTATTTATCGCATCAGACATAGTGTGCTGCGTAGTTGATGTTAATGGGGCACTCATTCTAATAGCTAAGCTGTTAAGTAATGGCTCAAGTGTGGTTTTCATTTCTTTAACATCAGTTATTGATATTTCTTTGATGCAGTTTTTTGAAGCTTGACATTGTTCATATAACTGTGAAGAACACATTTCAGTGGATTGGTGGAAGTAAAAGTGAAATCAATGCAGTGCATTTGGAAACTTTGACAGTCCAGGTGAGATTGGTTGCTCATAATATGATTGATTTGCAGGATATAGAAACTTGGTTAGAAAGGAAAGGATCTTGACGTGTTCCCTGCCTTATGTTCTCACTTTGATGTTATGTTTTTTTTTTTTGGGCTTATTGTGTACTGCATTTTAAACCGTTTTGTTCTAATATGACTGGAGACTAATTACTGGGGTGTAGGTTGAAGACATCAACTTAAATGTTGGAACTGGATCAAACATAGGTGAAAGCATAATTCAGGATGTGAATGGGCTATCTGTGATTATTCACCGGTCGCTTCGAGACTTGTTACATCAATATCCAAGTATTGAAGTCCTAATTAAGGTAATATATTTAATTTTCTTATGTAATGTTTCCTTAAAGTTTGATAGCCTGACTTTCAAATATTAATGTTATATTTTCATTCACTTTCCACTGCCAGTATAATTGGTTATTTCTATTAGCTTGCTATATTTAAATGTGTCTTGTATTGGATGTTGTGGTTCTACAGATTGAAGAGTTGAAAGCGGAAATGTCAAATAAAGAATATGAAATTATTACTGAGTGTGCTGTTTCTAACTTTTCTGAGGTCCCACATATTCCTCCACCGCTGAATCAATATTCCTCCATAACACTAAATGATACAACAGGAGATATTGTCCCTGAGGTTACAAATGTTGTTGATTCAGGGACCACAAATGTTGAAGCCTCTATTCTGCTGAAACTATGTGTGTCCATAAATCTTGTTGAGTTGAGCTTATATACGGGGTTAACTAGAGATGCATCTCTGGCTACTGTACAGGTAAATTGTTTTTTTTTTACCAACAAGGAAAGAAATCACATATTTTTGGATCCCTTCAGATATTTCTACTATTTACAACACCCATTTTATGGAAGAATATACTTCTGTAGAGTTTTTGTTTCTGGTAACTTAAATTGTCAATAATATTGGTGACAGTTCATAAAAAAGGCCAAATAATGAAGGTTGGGGAATTGGCCTCATAAACTAGGATTAAACATTTTTCTAGTGGAAACTCTAGGGACTAAATTGCTCTAAAACAAAATACAGTTATCAAAGATGCAATAAAATAAAGAACAAATTAATTTTCTATGACTCAGCTCTTGGTTCTCTCTTGTGCAGGTCAGCAGTGCATGGCTGCTATACAAGTCCAGTACTGCAGGAAATGGATTCCTCTCTGCAACACTGCAAGGTTTCAGCGTGTTTGATGATCGTGAGGGAGTTGAACAAGAATTTCGGTTAGCAATAGGAAAGCCTGAGAATGTTGGAGCCAGTCCTCTAAATACTTCTTCATATGATCAAAACCAGGACTTGGTGGATAGTAGCTTAATTAAGGGAAATAGTTTTGATCTAGTTCAGACAATGCTCATTGTTGATGTGAAATTTGGTCAGGATTCAACATTTGTTTCTTTGTGTGTCCAGAGGCCTCAGTTGCTTGTTGCACTAGATTTTCTTCTGGCTGTAGTTGAGTTTTTTGTTCCAACAGTCAGCAGTATGCTATCATTTGAGGAAAATAGGTCTTACATGATGGAAGCTATCATCGTTGATCAATCAGTCTACAAGCAACCTTGTGCTGAATTTTCCCTATCTCCTCAAAACCCTTTAATAGTTGATGGTGATAGTTTTGATTATTTCATTTACGATGGTGATGGAGGAGTATTATATTTAAAAGATAGGCAGGGTTTTAATCTCACAGCTGCTAGCTTGGAGGCTATAATATACATTGGAAATGGGAAGAAGTTGCAATTCAGAAATGTTGTTATTAAGGTCATAGTGTTTCAGTTTATCAACTTCTTTGTCTAAGTGCATTATGAATATAAAGTTTTGGTGGATGCCCAAAACACCAATTACCTTGTTTTTATTTTTGCAGGGTGGACAGCATTTGGATTCTTGTGTGTTTCTTGGAGCAAACAGTAGCTATTCAGCTTTAGAGGATGATCATGTCTACTTGGAAGAATTAGTTGAAAGCCCTCAGTCTAGGTCTTTGAGAGGAAGTGTGGATGAAGTACCATCTCAAAATAATGCAGTTAACAACTCCACAGAATTGATCATTGAGCTTCAGGTTAAGTGTTGCTTCAGTTAACTACTCATGGATTTGTGGATGATTGATTCTAAATGATGGAAGAGTCATGTAGGCGTAGCTTTGATTGTAGTAACCTGGGCTTGGAAGTTTCTTTGTTAGCAGCATTCACTAAGCAAATGTGGATATTGTTGCCTGACCTGTGGCCATTAACAAAGTTAATTATAATACCCAAGGTTGATATTTTCAGGGGGGCTTTGACATGTTTACTCAAATTATATTTAAAACACTGTAAAGAACCTTGAACTTGCTTAGGGTTAGAAAATCTCAACCTCTTTCTTATTTGTGTTACCACTTTCTCTTTTCAAATACACACTTAGAGAAATGCTAGCAACACACTCTTAACACACTATTTTTGACTGAATTTTATTGGAAATTACAAAATTTGTGGGTCCATCTTATTTAATGAGCTTCACTCAAGATTTTGTACTTTCCAATAAATTTTAACCAATAGTAGTGTTTTGCCAGCACTCCTCACATACTTATTATACCTGTTGAAAATCAGAATTGGGCAACAATATCTCATTTAGAGGAAACAATATATTCTGTAATAAATGCAAATAAGCCTATATAAACTATGCTCCGTGGTGTATTCAGACACACGGTTTATTGCCTAATTCTTTATAATGTTATTTGATCTGGGTATTTAACAATACCAACAGAAAATAAAAGTGAGAGTATAAGCTGAGTCAGCATTCTGACTCAGCACATCTGTTAGTGTTAGTTATCAGCTTTAGGATCTAGATCTAGCTTCTAATGTAAGCTACTACTCTTTGTATAAATTGCTGAATGCTGAAACTCTTTGTAAGATAAGAATCATTTTCACACAAATAATAAAATTATGTCTTCCCTCTTTCCCTCTCTCTTTCTTCTCTGAATTGTTTAAAAAGAACCAAAGGGATCAAAGTTGCAAATAAGAGCAATGAATGTTTTGTAAAATTAGTGTTCTTTCTTTCTTTAAATAAGGATTGAACATGGAACCATTTGGTTGAAGGGGCTAGATTCCATGTCAATACAATGCAATCTATAAACCTAAAAATTTAAACTTTTATGCCTAATTTATTTTTCAAAAATTCTATAGCAATGTGATTGTATTGTCGTTGAAGCCTTGGTATGTGAAAAGTTATTGTGTTGTTCATCACTTCATCTTGACAACACAATCTGACATTGTATCTCTTTGCAGGCTGTTGGCCCAGCGCTTACCTTTTATAACACATCAAAAGATGTTGGAGAGTTATTAAACCTGTCTAATAAACTTCTACTTGCACAGTTGGATGCATTTTGCAGGTGAGTTCCTCTTCTGTAAATGGTATGCTTCCATTTTAACTAGTTTGGCATAGTTTCTCTTATATAGATTATTAATGCTACTTTATTTGTTCCTAGTGTTAGAGATATAAAATCAATCATGGTCCACTTAATAGATTAATATGTTAGGAGAGCCGAACATTTGACATGGTATTCAAGCCTATCTGCGTGATAATATAACAAATTGTTTAGGAGATCAACCCTAAATTGTAATAGTGAAGTTAAATTCAGCATAATGTAGAGTGGGCTTGTGCCTTGTCCATGTTTAAGTCCAAAGAGAGTCCCAAGCTGACTTCATCTAAAAGCTTAACGTTTTTTAGAAAATTGGTCCTTTGGAACTTGAATTATTTATTTTTTCTAGATTATTATCATAGGACCTGTATCTAATTTTTTAATGGGAAAATTGGTCAAGCAATTTGATGTTTCTATTGGAATATACTGTGCCTATTTTTCAAGTGTACTTTGGACCAACTGAGATTGTGATTTTGTTTTGTTCTGTTAATGCAATTGGCATGAGCTCAGATTGGAAATCTCATGGTTACAACTTGAGCACGAAATACTTTTCAGATGAAAGATATGCTTTTTTTGGTACTAATATGTTGGAAAGCCCTCTTAATTGTGGACCCCTTTAGCTCGCATTAGTTTCGGCATCATTGAGGTTGCCTTTATTGCAACCTTAAGGGTGATGGTTTAGTTCCACGCTGGCTAGAGATATGAGCAAATTAAAGTATATAAGTGGGGTACAACCCTCACCTTACAAGCTGAGTTTGTAAAGTTGAGTTAGGTCCATAACTCACAATATATTATGGTATTAGAGCATATCTTAGATCCATTGTTGGACCACCTGCATTTGTCACATTCCAGGCTGGAAGTTCTGGGTGTATGGGGATAGTGTTAGAAATTTGTCTTAATTGAGGACCCTTGTAACTTGCCTTAGTTGCGGCCTATTTGGAGGTTGCTTTAATTGCAATCTCAAGGGTGGTGGTTTAGTTCCACATTGGCGGGAGATATGGCCAAATTAAAATATATAAGTGGGGGACAATTCTTACCCTACAAGCTGGTTTTGTAGGGTTGAGTTAAACCCATAACCCACTATTCTAATATTATATTATAAGCATCCCTAATTATAACCCAAAATTTCACTTTTAGGTAGGATATTTACGCCAGTGGCCTGACTTTAATGATTAACTCTATTTCAGGTATAATGATAATGTGGGTTTAATTGACTTTGATGTGTTTTGCCTTTGTTAGGCTTGTTTTGAAGGGTAACAATACTGAGATGAGTGCAGATGTACTTGGTTTGACTATGGAGAGTAATGGCATCAGGATTTTGGAGCCATTTGATACATCCTTGAAGTACTCAAATGCTTCGGGGAGGACCAATATACATGTATCTGTTTCTGATATTTTCATGAATTTCACATTCAGTATTTTGAGACTATTTATGGCTGTGGAAGATGATATTTTAGCCTTTTTAAGGATGACATCGAAGAAAATGACAATTGTTTGCTCTCACTTTGACAAAGTTGGAACAATAAAAAGTATCTTTATCGTTCTCTATTTGCTCCATTTTGGTAAATATAGTGACAAATGTGTTTAAGGCTAGTGATATTCATATTTCATTTCACACGCAGATTCTCATACTGATCAAACATATGCCTTTTGGAGGCCTCATGCTCCTCCTGGTTTTGCTGTACTTGGTGACTACTTGACACCACTGTCAGTGAAAATTCTTTAATGTTTTTCTTATCTAGACTGATGCATTTATTCCCCACTGATTTTGAATGTTCATATATTGTGTTGTTCAACAGAGACAAGCCACCAACAAAAGGAGTTCTTGCAGTAAATATCAATTCTGTAACAGTTAAAAGACCTATTAGTTTCAGATTGATTTGGCCAGCTTTAACTTCTGTGGGCGTTAAAGGTGAAGAAGTGGACAATTCTGACTTGTTATGGAAAACTGAGGCAGATGCCATTTGTTCCATTTGGTTCCCTGAAGCTCCCAAAGGTTATGTTGCACTAGGTTGTATTGTTACTCATGGAAAGACACCTCCCCCACTATCTTCTTCCTTTTGCATCCCGTCTTCTTCTGTATCTCCATGTTCATTAAGGGATTGTATCACAATTGGTTCTACTGATATGTAAGTGAAATATTTTTTTTGTGTGTTCTGTTGTTACATGCAAGGCCATTTTACAATTTTATACTTTAAACTACCAAACTTATCCATTGGTGTTGGGGTTAGTGCCTTCTTCTGCTATGTATAGACTTGGTAATGGCTTAAATGTTTGAGTAAATATTTTGAGCATTAATTCTGAGATGAAGTTGGGTGTTTTACTTACAGAATTTGTTTTAACTATAGATCAGACATAAGATCATGGCATTTTTGTCCTTTGTCACAATATTGTTTGTCTTGATTGCAGATCGCCATCCAGTGTGGCATTCTGGCGAGTGGATAATTCTGTTGGCACTTTTTTGCCAGTAGATCCTATTTCTCTTAGTTTGATGGGTAAAGCATATGAATTGCGTTGCATTAAATATGATTTTTTGAAGCCATCCTCAGCAGCATTAAGTAGTCTGGATTCCCATATTCCTTCTGGTGGGCATCATGCCTTGCAACCTGACCAGTCTGTTGGTGCAAATTCTAGTAGGCGCTGTGAGCCTGTTGCTAGCTTTGAGTTAGTGTGGTGGAATCAGGGATCAAACTCGAGAAAGAGGTTATCCATATGGCGTCCAGTTGTGCCAATGGGAATGGTGTATTTTGGTGATATAGCTGTTAAAGGGTGTGTTTCACACTTATCTTTCTTTTCATCATTAAAGTTTAGATTGTGATTTGTTATCTTGCTCTTTACAATTAACAGGGAACTAATGCAATCTTCTGCTTTTTAGGTATGAGCCTCCAAACACCTGCATTGTTGTTCATGATTCTAGAGATGAAAATATTTTTAAAACTCCACTAGATTTTCAGCTTCTTGGACAAATAAAAAAACAGAAGGGAATGGAAAGTATGTCATTCTGGCTTCCACAAGCTCCTCCTGGCTTTGTTTCCTTGGGTTGTGTTGCATGTAAAGGGAAACCTAAGCAAAATGATTTTAGCACATTAAGATGCATGCGGAGTGATTTGGTAGCAGGAGATAAATTTTTGGAAGAAAGTGTGTGGGATACATCTGATGCCAAGCATGTAACTGAACCATTTAGCATATGGGCTGTTGGCAATGAGTTGGGGACTTTTATCGTCCGTGGTGGTTTCAAAAGACCCCCAAGAAGGTTTGCTTTGAAGCTTGCAGATTCTAATGTGCCAAGTGGCTCAGATGTTACTGTCATTGATGCAGGAATTGGGACCTTCTCAATGGCTCTTTTCGATGATTACAGTGGTTTGGTGAGAATAAAATGCTTAGTTTGTAGCTTTTGTTAGAATAATAGTGAGTGCCTAATCTCCTAGGAGCTTAAGCTTTTAGAATGAATGGGTCTATATCTATGGGTTATCTCCAAAGATAGAGAACTGCTAATCGTAGCATGCTTCTAGATTTAATATTTAAACAAAATGGGTGTTGTTGACCTCAAGTTACCTATAGGTATATGTATAGGGTGTACCTTTATCTGTTAATTAGACTGCAGACACAATTTAATTACCTCCACCAAATATAATGAATTGTTGAGTGAAAATAGAAGAAAGGAAAATGAACCATTTATTGAGACCAGATATTTCCCTATCTAATATAAAATTTCTGTTAAATTATGTAATTGAATAGTGTTTTTGGTGTGCCATATTAAATCTTTTCTTAATATTCTAACATGCCTCATTGGCCATTGAAGAGGGAGTTAAAGTTATTCTTTTTTCTTTTTTTTTGCTATTTTGATGCCATTCTTAGACAGTACTGTTACTGTTAGATATGAAACCATCCATGAGCTTTCCCCTAACTGTTTAAGCTTTTGGAAGAGTTAGTTATTGACAAGGTATTGGAGTCTCCATGGAAGTATTACTAAGTGGTTTGTAAATGGATCCTCACTTTCCCCATTCCTCTATAGAAAGTTGAATTTCAGTGTAAGTAGGGTGACTGTTTTTTGTCCACACTTCAAGCCCTGCTAGTGCTTGTGAGGGGATGCATTAGAGATGAAACTATTCATAAGCCTTTACTTGGCTGCTTAAGTTTTTGGGAGAGCAGGTTCCTGAGGTATCCTTAGAGTTTAAGCTCTTTACCTGTTCAGTATAAAATTATGTGAATTTTTGTTACTGTTTATTTTCTTTCCATTTTCTTGGGAAGTGGGCTTGCATTGTACTCAACAACTAGATTCTTGGTTTGCATGGTATCAATCCCATTTGTTTTTTATTTGAACTTAAGTTAACTTTGAAACTGTAGAAATTGCTTGAATAATGGTGCCTGTGAGTTGTTAGTGTTGGAATGATGTTTTTCTTCTTCACTCCAGTAGTTATACTTTAAAGTCGTAATAACAGAAGATTGGTTCCATGATGGGGTCCTCTTTCTTTATTACTTTAGGTTACATACTGACCTATTCTCTTCTTTCCAACCTGAAATTTTGATTCGAAGATTTTGTGGGATTTCGTTCACTGTTGTGGCCTATGGGATGTATGAAGCGATTGCTAGTTGTTGATTTGTTTTCCTTGACATGAATAGTCACTGATTGCTGTTACTGTTGTGTGAAATTTAATTATTATAATCCTTTGTACTTCTGTATTGATTGCTTTTCTTTGAATTTAACAGATGGTTCCTTTGTTCAATATGTCTTTGAGTGGAATAACATTTAGTTTGCATGGAAGAACTGGGTATCTAAATTGCACGGTTGGTTTCTCCCTGGCTGCCAGGTCATATAATGATAAGTATGAAGCCTGGGAGCCTCTTGTTGAGCCAGTAGATGGATTCTTAAGGTAATTGCTTTCTGTTTACAAATTATAGAATACTTGTGATACATGTTGCCTTTGGTAGAATCCTTGAGTGCATGATTGGGAATTTAGGCTGTTATGAACAGTGGTTTAATTTGATTTATGAAAATGAGAATTGAGTTAAAAATAGGTCTTGGGTCAGTAAGTACATCCTCTTTGTGACAGTTCTTATTTATTAAGATGTAGGAATATTGGATCTGTAGGACGGGACTTGTTCCTTGGAGTAGTAACAAACCTTTAGATCAAAGGACTGGCAAAACTAGGATGACTGGGAAAGCCAAGATGTACATTGCAAACTATAACTATGGCGGATGGCGGTCCATAGCGGTTAGCCAAAATTCTGCCACAAATTTATGGCGGATGGCGTAGCGGGAAATGGCGGATGCCATAGCAGACAAAAAAATACATATAAATCACTTAAAACTGAAACATAGTGCAAACTCCAAATTCAAAACATAATTCAAACATTTAAAGATTGTTCAAATTCAAAACAACAAAACTAAGAACTCTAAAATAACATAATGCAACAAAAATGAAATAGAGGTCACACCAGAGGAAGGAAAGGAAGAAAAAAAAAATAGAGGGAGGAAGGAAGGGAATTGGCCAGAGGAAGGAAATGAAGAAAATAAAAATAGAAGAAACAGAGCACGAAATACACACCAGAAGAGCCAAACGCCCTCAGCCTCAGAGCCAAACGCCTCAATGTCGGAGCCAGAAGTTGCCGTCGGTATCGCGGGTCACCACCAGTGTCACTGGTCGCCGCCAGTGTTTGGGTCGAAGTCGAAGGGGTCGCAGCAGTCGGAAGTTGGATTTCGAACGTTACTCTTGCGGTAACAGGATAGAAGGGATAGAGGGATAGGGTTTAATTAGAAAAGCACCCTTTTTGCTAAGTGAACCCTATTTTTTTAGTGGGTCAGTTTGGGTTTAAGCCCAAAACGCATTTTTTTGGTTAAAAAAAAAAACCGCCATAACAATGGCGCCCGCCATGTGAAAACGCCATAGCAGTGGCGACTTGGCAAAAGAAAGCCATGCCATATCGCCATGGCTGCCATTTAACAACACTGAAACTATTGAGTATTGAAGAACTGGTTTTACAAGTGGTGAAAAAGTTTCATTAAAATCAAAACCAGGGAGTTGATGGAAGCCCTTGGCTGCAAATCGGGCTTTGTATTTATTGATGGACCCATCAACATTCTCTTATTCTCTTTTACCCGGAATACGCAATTACAACCAATAGCTTGCCTATTGGGTGGAAAGTGAAGGAAAAAAAAAGAGAAAAGAAAATGGAAATTCTCAGTCATTGATTTAAAAGTGAACATATCTAACAGTTTCTACTGTTGAAGACATAGAGCACTCTCCCACCATAGCTTTCATCCTGAAGAAGGGGTCAAACTGCCTCGAAGATGGATTGAAAGAACTTGATTTGGTTCAATTAATCTGTTGTGGATAGAATAGAATACAGCAATGGTGCTAGTTGAGCCAAATCGGAGACAAAATACAACAACTTATGCTGAAACATAACCAACCTGCAACAAAAATATACTGCTTTTAATGGTACCTGGTGGTGACTGGTTTTAAATTAATGTAGTTCTTGATACCTGAATTGAATTGTTTAGTTGATTAATGAATCAAATTGAATTTTAAATTAATTAAGTTTTTGTTTTCCTCTTTTTTTTCTGTAAAATTTCCTCCTCCAATAAAAGAGTTATTGTTTGAAGAAGAGAGAAGAAAAGGAAAGGGGGCTTTCAATCAGCAATTATGTTTGGAGGCTTTGCATCTTTTTTATTTTCCCCCCTTTCTTATTTGATGTCATTGCAAATAACATATGACATTTATTAGTTTAATGGAATAATTTGAAAACAATTTTTAATTTTCAAATTGTGGAGATTTCGTGTATCAAAACTGGACATAACTCCCCGAGAGTGTAAAGTGAGAAAGTAAGGATGCATTTATGATTGATTTGAATTAAAGAGAAATCTTAACTAACTTTAAATCAACAGTAGATACACACTTAATCATTTCACATGTTTCCTTAGTTTAAAAACAATCAAATCCATTAAAATTATATTTTAGTTCCAGTTTCTCTTTGCTTAATTACAGCTACCTGTAGGTACCAATATGATCTCAATGCCCTGGCTGCAACTTCTCAATTACGTTTGACATCAACTCGAGATCTGAATTTAAATGTTTCCGTTTCCAATGCTAATATGATCATTCAAGCTTATGCAAGCTGGAACAACCTTACTCATGCTCATGAATGTTATAAAAACAGAGTAAAGTTTCTTCAACCTTTCTCATTTTTTGCTGCTTTAAGTATGCTTTTTTTTTTTTTCGTTGCAATTTACTTTCTCCATTTTACATCACTTATTTTCTCTTACCAGGATGCATTTTCTCCAACTTATGGTGGAAACGCTATCATTGACACACTCCACAAGAGAAATTATTATATAATCCCTCAAAACAAACTTGGTCAGGATATTTTTATTCGTGCTACTGAAGCTCGGGGTCTCCAAAATATAATTCGGATGCCATCTGGGGATATGAAGGCTGTGAAAGTTCCTGTGTCGAAAAATATGCTAGAATCTCATTTGAAGGGTAAACTCTGCAGAAAGATTAGAACAATGGTTACAATCATCATAGCAGAAGCACAGGTATGTTTTCGGTTGCTTTTAGTATACTATTTATATTTGGTTTTGGCATTTGGCAGTCCCAGTTTTCAAGTAACCTTCAATACTTGTCATGCCTATTATTCAGTTGCCCACAATTTTTTTCTCGATATTGCTAATGCAGTTTCCCCGAGTTGAAGGTTCAGATTCCCAGCAATATACAGTGGCTGTTCGCCTTTCTCCTAATCAGAGCCTCCCTAGTGATGCATTGGTTCATCAACAAAGTGCACGCACACGTGGACAAAGGGCACATCATTTATTGTCTTTGGATCTTGAATCAGTCAAGTGGAATGAAATATTTTCCTTCAAAGTTGATTCCCTGGTATTGATAATTATCTTAGTTGCATTTATTTATTTTTGCCCTAGGTAAGTTTTGTTGGAAATTGCTGCTCATTAAGTTTGTATTTCCAAATGTTCAAATTCATTTGGAATGGATTTTGATATTTTTCAACTCCTGAATGATTACTTAAAATTTGGATCTGTGTGCTCTAATTGGTTTAGATATCATGGCCCTTGAAGTCTATGGCCTTAGTTTGGATAAGGGTAACATTGTCCTATTGGGAAAAATCCAAGTCCCATACCAGATAGAGATAGTGCCAAGATAAAATATATCATTGGAGGTTGAGTAAGGCCCAAATCCACATTTTAAAATGGTATCAGAGTCTATGCTAGTGAGATTTGTTGGACCTATCGAGCCACCTGCTATCAGGTCGTTATCAAACCATCTGCAAATGTCCAGTCTTGCAAACTTCACACTCGAGAAGTCCAGTCCTCGACATGAGGGGTGTGTGTTGGAGATCCCAAATAGTCTAAAGATATGGCCAAAATAGTGCATATAAGTGGGGGACGATCCTCACCTTATATTGAGTATTTAAACTTTATAATTCTTCAAGATTGACCTTTGATGTAACTTTTTGTTGGATATGATAAGATTGGATATGATCTGTATTAAAGTAGATGGTGATTTTAATTACTGTAAATAAGGGGTTGATTGTGTTCAGTTTTAACTTGTGGTTTGTTTATGTGGAATTTACATTTGATTTTAAAAATTAGTGCATCGTTTCTTCCTTTGAGTCTTCATTTTGGTTTTTCAATTGAGAAACTAACTTCAAACTTGGCTTCTATACTTTTTTTTACAGGACTACCACTCTTTAGAGATAATTTTAACAGATATGGGTAAAGGTACTTCCTTGAAACTCCATCCATACCTAAGTGACATTAAATGTTGATGAATAAAGTGCAAACAAATTAATTTCGGTTCAGATGTCTGCAATAGATATGGATGGGGAATATAATAATATTTTGAGCACTTGTAAAGTTTCTATTTTGTGAATGTTCCTTTGGTATTGTAAATAACAGATAGGCTGCACAATCTTCTTTATTACATTCTTCTCTCCTTTCTTCTAGGTGTCCCCGTTGGATTTTTTTCAGCTTCCTTGAACTCGATAGCAAGAACTATCGAGGACTGCTCATATCCCCAAAATTTTGCCAATAAGTTGAACTGGATAGATTTGTCTGCAGAAAACTCCATGGTGAATTTTGTGTATGATTTGCCTTTTTTTGTTTTGTTTTCTCTAAGTACTTATCTTATTGGTGTCATGTTGAGATTTCAGGATACTTTTTCTAAGAAGCCTTGCAAATTACAATGTGCCATACTAGTGCATAATTCTGAAGTTGAGACTAACAATCAACTATCTAATTATGATGCCCATAAATCTGGGTTTATTCAAATTAGTCCTAGCAAGGAAGGTCCTTGGACTACTGTGAGGCTAAACTATGCCACCCCTGCTGCTTGCTGGCGGTTAGGCAATGTTGTTGTTGCCAGTGAAGCTAGTGTGAAGGATGGCAATAGATATGTGAATATTCGATCACTGGTTTCTGTTCGTAACAACACGGATTTTGTGCTTGATTTATGCCTTACTTCAAAAATTTCTTCAGAAAAGGTGAATTTGCTGAAAACTTCAAGTAATTCTGAATCTATTCAAACAGAGAGCTACAGAATTCAGACTGATGAGTTTTTTGAGACTGAAAAGTTAACTCCACAAATTGGTTGGGTAACTTGTTCAGGTTATTCTGAGAACCATATGTCAGACGGGGGAAAATCTCATCAGGTGAATGTTAATAGTTTTCACTTTCTATGGGGATCTGTTTTTTTGCTGCTTTCTGTATTTGGTTATGTGCTTGAACTTTAGTTTTTCTTTATGATGAACGTAGAAACTGATATTTGTATAAAATGCTCATAATTTTTTCTTAGACTTCTCTCTTCAAGAGGATCAGTAATATGTTGGATGCTTAGGAATTTTATTAGGACTACACAAGCCATTACCAAGCCTAAACCTGTCTTGTCTCTTTTTTTTTTTTTTTTTTTTTTAATTTTCTATAATCCAGGTTTTTCCTGGAGTTGATCTACCATCAGGTTGGAAATGGATAGATGATTGGCATTTGGATACAAAATCTCCCAATACTTCTGATGGATGGATTTATGCTCCTGATGTGGAGAGTTTGAGATGGCCTGAATCCTTTGATCCAAAGGAATCTCTTAATTCTGCTAGGCAGAGAAGATGGCTAAGAAGCAGGAAGCTAATTGCAGAGGATATTAAGCATGAAATATCTGTTGGGCCACTGCAACCCGGAGAAACTGCTCCACTTCCACTATTTGGTTTGACACAATCTGTACAATATTTCTTGCAGTTAAGGCCTTCAGCAAACCCTTGTGAGTACTCATGGAGTACTTTAGTGGACAGACCTAGGAAGCAAGAAGAAGTTGGTAGGGGGGATCAATGCTCAAATCTGTGTGTTTCAGCTCTTTCAGAGTCAGAGGAACTATTGTGTTGTAGTGAGATGCATGGAACCTCTGGTGGCTCCCACAAGTTGTGGTTTTATGTAAGCATACAAGCAGCTGAGATTGCTAAAGATATCCATTCTGATGCCATTCAGGATTGGTGTTTGGTGGTCAAATCACCGCTAATAATAAGCAATTTTCTTCCCCTTGCTGCTGAATATTCTGTTCTTGAAATGCAATCAAGTGGCCATTTTCTTGCATGTTCAAGGGGAGTATTTTTATCTGGAAAAACTGTACAGATATATAGTGCTGATATTAGGAAACCTTTGTTTTTATCTTTGCTTCCACAAAGGGGTTGGCTTCCCATACATGTAAGATACAGACTTTCAATACCTTTGTTTTTTGTGATTTAGTTACTAGGTCATTTTTGTTACATTGTATTATTCTCTTAATATCTCACCTCTCCCCTTTTTTTAACAGGAAGCTGTTCTTATATCTCATCCTCATGAAAATCCATCAAAAACAATTAGTTTGAGAAGTTCAATATCTGGAAGGTTGTAAAGTTCTGGATGTGGAATAGTTACAAATTTCCCAATCTATACATTATTATTTCTAAATTTTTATAAATATGGCTGAAATTTTATTGACCTATACTTTGGAGGACTGCTTAATTTGCATCAACCCCGTCTTATATGCCTTCTTATGTGCAGGGTGATCCAAATTATTCTTGAGCAGAACTATAACAAAGATCACACCTTGCTGGCTAAAACAATTAGAGTCTATGCTCCTTATTGGTTGGAAGTAGCTAGATGTCCTCCACTTACATTTAGGATTCAGAGTAACAAGAAAAATGGATCAATCCTTGAAGAAATAACTGAAGAGGAAATATATGATGGTTACACAATTGCATCTGCTCTTAACTTTAATATGCTGGCCCTTTCAGTGGCTATTGCCCAATCAGGAAATGAGCATTTTGGACCTGTTACAGATCTTGCTCCCCTTGGTGATATGGTAATGTCTAGATTTATGTGCTGACAAATTAGAAGTAATTGCACATGATTTTCTAAAATTGACTTTTTTTTTACTCTTAGGATGGCTCTTTGGATATATATGCATATGATGGTGATGGCAATTGCTTGCGGCTTATTATTTCTACAAAACCATGCCCCTATCAATCTGTTCCGACAAAGGTATTTAGAGAAGATCAAATTTAGCATAAACGTTATTAGGAAGTCAGGTTGTAATGCTTCTATATTTGTGATTGTCTTTGCAGGTAATTTCTGTTCGGCCATTTATGACTTTCACTAATAGACTCGGTCAAGATATATTTGTCAAATTGAGCACTGAAGATGAACCAAAGGTTTTGCATGCTTCTGATTCAAGGATATACTTTGTTTGCCGTGGAATTGGTGGACCTGAAAAACTCCAGGTTGGCTACAGTTCATTGTTGATATTTTGCTGCAATAATTGACCTCATTTAATTTATTCTACATTTCTTCTGGACCTAAAGATAGAAATTTGTAGAATTTTATATCATGAATTGTCAAAGGAAATGTTATTGACATATTTTTGTGACTTTGTGGTATTGATTTGATTATACCATGTTAAACCTCCTATTAAGAATGTCTATTATAGGAGAAAGTAGAAACAGAAAAGGGCCCAATGTAAGTACACCCACTACTAGGTGATGTCTCTTTAGGAACTTAGTGGGTAGCAACACTAAATAGGAGGAAATAGGAGGGGGAGAGGGTTTTTCTGGGAGTTGTTGACTTGTTTGTTTGTTGAGGAGAAATCATGGCTGTCGAAGTCCTGAATATCATTTTTGTCATCATCTTCTTTAGGAACCCACTCTTCCAAGGAGAAGATACATTGCAATATATATTTATTTATTCTTTTTCCTATAATGATTTGTAGAGAGAAAGGGAGGCACATGAGTAAACTATAATTGGATACATTACAATGTGTAGCGATCCTCATTTACATTACTAGGTCAAGTATATACACGCATGTGACAAGCCCATATACATACTAAAACCCTTTATTCTTAACAATAACTCTTAACACTAACCCTCAAGCTGGAGCATAGATGTTAATCATGCCCGGTTGTTACAAATAAAATCACTACACACCTCATTTAAAGCTTTTGTAAATTGTAACATTAAAAATGCTCCTATTTGCAATAAGGTTTTTAATGATATTTAAAGATGAGCTGATATGTCATAAGATCACAGCATGTCAACAAGTCAATTGAGTGATCTTTTAAGTATAATAGCTAATTAAAAAACATTATTGTTGTTGGCTACTTAAGAGCTATATTTTTGTTCATCACTTGATTATTTTTAAACTTCTGTCCACAATCATCATCTGATAGAGTTGTAATGATTTAAACACTTTTTTTTCTTTTCTACTTTTAGGTAAGACTAGAAGGTACCACTTGGTCATTTCCTCTTCAAATTGTAAAAGAGGATACAATCTCCATTGTTTTGAGGATGAATGATGGTACTATCAAATTTTTGAGAACTGAAATTCGTGGATATGAAGAAGGATCCCGTTTTATTGTGGTATTCCGCCTTGGATCAACTGATGGTCCTATCAGGTACTGATACACACATATAGACTGGCCTAGTCATATATCCTTTACTTGTAAGCAAGACAAATGCGTAAATCTAGTCATAGTGGTGGAATGTGTTTGATATGGTTTGCCAGTACCTCATTCAAAATCACTTGTACAGTAAGAACAATGAAAGTATGTAGGAATATGCTTACACAAAATAGCTCAGCTTAAAGTTCTCTTTGCTCCTTTTGGTTATAAACTATTCTGAAGAGAAAATGACACATTGCACACTCTAGATCTAATTCTTATTATGAGTAGTTGAACAGTTCTCATATGGTTCTAGGACCTCATGATATTATGTAGGTTTACATATGTTTTTAGTCCTTATAAATTTGCATTTTTATAATTCTAGTCCCTGTAAGTTTGTGCTTTTTTAATTTTAGTCCCCATTAGTTTACATTGACAGGGACTAAAAATGAACTAAAAAACTTACATGGACTACAATTAAAAAGGCGTAAACTTATAGGACTGAAAATGAACCTTAAAACTTACATGGACCAAAATTGAAAAAATACAAACTTACAAGGATCAAAAACATATTTAAACCTATTATGTCTGCCTAAATCTGACTTAGAAGCTTGCCTGAGTGTATTTCTTTGGGTGAGAAGCTTACTCTACTTTAAACAGGATTGAGAACAGAACGACAAACAAGGCACTTAGCATTCGGCAGTCTGGATTTGGTGAAGATGTTTGGATTCAGTTGCAACCACTGTCAACCACCAACTTTTCTTGGGAAGATCCATATGGGAATGAGATTTTAGATGCGAAACTTAGTGATGATGATAGCAACACAATTTGGAAACTTGATTTGGAAAGGACTGGATTATCTTCTGCAGAATTTGGATTGCAATTCCATGTGATAGATAGGGGAGATATAATAATTGCAAAGTTTACCGATGATGGGATGCCGAGTTCAAGTTCATATGGAGAGATTAGAGGCCCGATGTCTTCTGGAAAAGGAAGAGTTTCTGGTGTTCAGGTTGAAATGCAGAGCAGTGTTACTCCTTTTGAGCTCTTAATTGAGTTAGGGGTGGTTGGAATTTCTATGGTGGACCATAGACCAAAGGAGCTCTTTTACTTATACTTGGAAAGGGTGTCCTTAACATATTCAACTGGATACGATGGTGGAAAGACAAGCAGGTAACAGCCTTATCACATCATAAGATGCACCATATTATAAGAGGCATGTATTAAAATACATATTTTATTCAACTGGCTCTCTGTATTTCTGATTGTACAATGTACAGTAGTATCCACAAGTATCTTTAGTGGGTGATTTAACTGTATCTTTGTAGTTAGGATACTTGGTTATTAGCCACATCTGTGCCTAGTTTAATTAACTACTACAGAATATAATATCTTTGAGATCACTTGAATAACAATTAATTTTTTTCAGGTTTCTATCACATCTTTTGTAAGATTACTCGAGCATACTTCAGAAAATTGATTTTTAGACATTTTTTTTTACAGGTTCAAGCTCATATTTGGTTATTTGCAACTGGACAACCAGCTTCCTCTAACATTGATGCCTGTGCTCTTGGCGCCAGAGCAGACCTCTGATGTGCAACACCCAGTTTTCAAGATGACAATCACCATGCAGAATGAGAATAAAGATGGAATTCAAGTTTACCCATATGTTTATACACGAGTATGCTTTGTTGAATTTGATGCTAATTTTTTATCTCTGATATTCTGATTTTCTTTTAGTAAAATTTTAAATATTTAAATAATATTATTTATAATCCCTTTAAATTTGGTGGACACTCTAGGTAACTGACAAATGTTGGAGGCTTGAGATTCATGAACCTATTATCTGGGCTATCATGGACTTCTACAACAATCTGCAGCTAGATCGCTTACCTAAAAGTTCAACTGTCACAGTAGTTGATCCAGAGATACGTTTTGAGTAATATTCTTTCTTTTTATTTTTTGACATATAGTTTTGTTTTTGTTTTTGTTTTTGTTCAAAATTTCAAGTATATTATAGCTGGGTCCTCTTTTGTTGGGCTTTCTATTTTTTCCGTTGGCATCAACCACCCACTTGTCAATTATATCACATGTATGCATCCTCTGGCAGTGCATTGGCAATTTGAAGCATGCATAAAGGCTATATAATCTCTCTTAGCAGTTGCAAGAGAAGTTAATAAACAAAACAGAAAATGATCTGTTGCAATTCTCCTTGTTTCACCATTGTGTTTGTATTAGAGATGTGCATCTGTCACATGTATCTAGTTCAATTATTATCGTCACATTTAGGATAAATGCATTCAAGTGTTGCATTCTTTAATGTCATCTAGATCTGTGCACTTTTTTTTGCCGATTATAGGAAAAACCCAAGTTCCACATTGACTAGAAATAGCGTTAAAATATAATATATAAGTGGTGGGAAACCCTCACCCTATGAGCTAACTTTTGGGGTTGGTATCAAAGCCTATTTTAGATCCATTAAAAAGAGTCACCCACCATATTATCTACACTCCAAGTCCAAAAGTGTTGGATGTGAGGGGTTGTATTGGATAAAGCCCAAGTCTCACATTGGCTAGAGATAGTACTTGTTAGAATGCATATTATCTTGGTAGTTAATAATTATTAGATAGAATATTATCTATTTATTCCCTAATTGTCGAAAATTGATTAATTATGTAATCAATGATTGATTCTCTTGTTTATGGTTTCTTCAATATAAATAGAGATGAGGTGTGGTCTTCTTTGACACACATTCAGTAAATACATTGTATTGTGGTATCATAGAGCTAGGTCATTATTTTTTATTTTTTTCAAAGCATCATGAACAGTACGTGAACTGCGAACAATACCGTGCCTCTGCGAAGCTACTATTCACCATCGTCAACCAATCATTTTCCCGGTGTGACCATAACACAGCTGGACCCATCACCATACGCCGTCGAATGCGTCACTGGTCTCCGAGGCGTAGACTCCATGCGCTGTCACCAAATCGGCATGTGATCATTTTTCCAGCGATCCTACCCGCCAATGACTACTCCTTTGGGCTCACCTTGCTCCGGCGCACTTTCCCAACCCCCTGTTTGGCATTTTTGGTGTAGTTCTTTCATGGTCATGACTCCCACCATGACGTTTACCACTATTCCGCTGATGTCGTGTGAAATATTAACGAGACAATGAACTATAGTACTTGGGCTGCTTCCGCTAAGGCCGTGTTGCTCACTTGACCACTCCGACAGCGTTAGTTCCCACTGCAGAGCAACTACGTTGGAAGCAAATTGACACCTCGTTATGCAGCATTCTATGGTTCTCTCTTGCCCCCACCCTCTAAGCACTGTACCAAGCTTTTACCACTTGTTATGATGTGTGAATTAAGGCCAAGAAAGTTTATTCCAACATGTTCATCGTTGCTACAGTGTACTCACTAGCTTGATGAATATTAAGCTAGAGAATATGGACATGCAAACATATCTTGGTAAGTTTGATCGCTTGATTGCGGAATATTCCACTCTCATGCCATTTACTAGTGATGTAGATACCTGTTACAAATAACGTGGATAGTTCTTCATGGTGGTTGCTCTTGCTAGACTCACATCGGAACTTGGGGCAGTTTGCAATCAAATTTTATCGAGTCCTACATGAACAATTGATGCGTATCTCCACTTTGCATACTTTTGAACACCCATCCATGTTTATCGAGGATTCCTCTGCCTTTGTCTCTCACTCCTCTCATCGTGGTGGTCGTGGTGGAGGATGTGGTAATGGTCCCGGACGTGGTAGTTGCTGCACCTTTTGCGGAATCTTTGGTCACATTGAAGTCAAATGTCATGTAAAAGCTCAAGTGCAACCTCAGCCAGTTAATGTGGTCACACTCACCCCTTCTGTTTTTGATATTACTATCTTTGCTACAGAATATAATGAGTTTCTCTGGCTTCGAGCAACCAACGAACCTGCATCACCAACGAACCTGCATCACCTACAGAATATAATAAGTCTGAAGGATTATATCAGCTTATGCCTCTAGTTGCTTGTGTCTCCTTTGTCTCCCCAACTCTTGCACATCAACTCCTTAGGCACCCAAGTCTTGAAAAATTGCCTCTATTAATTCCTTGTCTTTCTAAAGTTTCGTCTTTTCAATGTGAGTCGTGTCAACTAGGTAAACATACTTGTACTAGTTATAGTCCTCACGTCAATAAGTGTGTTGCGTCACCTTTTGTTTTAATTTACTGTGATATTTTGGGTCATAGTTGAGTTTGTTCCACATTAGGATATTTTTATTTTGTCACATTTATTGATGATTTTTCTTGTTATATTTGGGTGTTTCTAATGAAGAATCGTTCTGATGTCTTTTCTATTTTTCAAAGTTTTTATGTTGAGATTCAAAATTAGTTTGGCTCTTCAATTAAAATTTTCGAACTAATCATGCAAAAAAATATATGTTGTCTCAGATTCAATCCTTTTTAAACTCCCAGGTGATTCTTCATCAAACATCATATGCCTACACACCATAACAAAATGGTGTTGTTGAATGCAAAAACCACTACTTGGTGGAAATAGCTCGCACACTTCTTCTTAACTATAATGTCCTACTTCATTTTTGGGGAGAAGCTCTCTTTACTACCTGTCATCTAATTAACTACATGCCTTCATCGGCTCTCAACAATCAGATTTCTTATTCCATCTTAAATCCTAAACAAAATGTTCACCATGTTCCTTTTCATGTCTTTGGGAGTATGTGTTTTGTCCATGATCTCACTCCAGGTAAAAATAAACTGTTTGTCAAGTCCCTAAATTGTATTTTTCTGGGATACTCTTGCCTTCAAAAGGGTTATAAATGTTTCTCTCCTCAACTTCAACGATATCTCGTCTTTGTTTATGTTACATTTTTTGAGACTACTCTTTTCTTTTTCTCCATCGATGATAATGTCCCTATGGAGGTCTCACCTATTGTTCCATCACCACTTGTTGCTCCCATTCCACCTCCATTCTCCGTTTGGCATGTGTATCTATCTTGTTATATATGTTGATGACATTGTCATCACTGGCGATGACTCAGCTGAAATTCTCCACAATCAGTTTCAGACCAAAGATTTGGGTCCACTCAGGTACTTCCTGGGCATTGAAGCTGCCCAATCCTCATTTGATCTTGCCTTTTCCCAACAAAAATATTGGAAACTAGAATGCTTGATTGTCGTCCAAGCGACACTCCTATGGATCCTAATGTTAAGCTTATTCGGGTCATTGTCACTAGACCATACATTATGTTTGTTGTTAATGTGGTGAACCAATTCTTGAAAGAACCTTATGATGGTCATTAGGATGCCATCACACGTATCCTTTGATATATCAAGAATGCACTTGGTCGTGGATTGTTATATGAAAACAAAGGCAATACCAACATCATTTCTTACTCTGCTGCTGATTGGGCAGGATCACAATGAGATAGGAAATCCACCTCCGAATATTGTGTTTTTATTGGAGGGAATATGATTTCATGGATAAATAAGAAGCAAAAGATAATTGCTAGATCAGGTGCTGAAACTTAAGTCACTTAACTAATCTGTGACAATAAAGCTGCTCTTCACATAGTTCCGGCTTCACATAGTTCCGGTGTTCCATGAACGAACCAAACACATAGAGATAAACTATCACTTTGAGAGAGAAGGTACTCTCAGGAGCAATTACTAATGATTTTGTCAATTCTAAAGATCAACCTGCAAACATGATCACTAAATTTCTCACATGTTATAGGGTTAACTACATTTGTAATAAGCTCGACTCATGTGACATATGCTCCAGCTTGAGGGGAGTGTTAGAAATGCATATTATCTTGTTAGTTATTATTAGATAGAACGGTATCTATTTATTCCCTAATAGTTGGTAATTGATTAATTATGTAATCAATTACTGATTCTCTTGTTAATGGTTTCTTTAATAAAATAAAGATGAGGTGTGGTCTTCTTTGACACACATTCAATAAATATATTGTATTAGTACCAAAATACAAATTTTCACTCTATGAGTTAGCTTTTGGGACTAAGTTAGGTTTGAACTCACATTTTGAGATTGGTGTTTGGTGCAAGCATAATTCCATAGTTATGAGGTATAATTTTCCTCTGCATATTTTATGGGACATTATTTGGGTTTTTCAGGGGTATTTTTGTGCTGATACTCTCCTCTTTTTGTTGTTGTATACTTTACCATATGGAGGCTTCTTCATGCTTTAGTTTTGTGCTTTTCCTCTTTTAGTAAATCCTTTTATAAAAAACTTCAAAGGCAAAAGTGAATTATATTGAGAGTGAGATATAAAGTGGGGGTTTTGTGGATTTCTTGAGTGTGGAACTCATGTTTTGAAAGCATCTGGTGGCCAAAATTAATATTCTCAATGCATCTTTGTCAAAATTCCATGATGAGAATCTTTTTGGAGAAAAAAAAAATGTTCTTGGGTTTGCACCTAACAACTTAAGACGTTAGGATGATTGGTTAGTTGATATAGTGTTATAGGAGCTTCTTTTATATGTGTTGGAGAGAGTAGCCATTCGTTCTTAGTAACATATTACTTATAAAACCTAATTATAGTCAACCTGTAGATGGGAATTGCTTGAGGATGTTTAGTTTTGTTAATGGCAATTTAAGGTTTGTAATTTTACCTCAAAGCCTATGGACTACTTGTTTGGTACTACTTTCTAGTAACATTACACTCCAACATTTCACATAATTTTTCGGCTGAGATTATTATGCAAGAACCTTGAACAACCTATTTCCGTTCAATTTTATGACCTTGGTGGAAAATGAGTATATATAGGGCATGTTTGGGTAAACTTTTGTAGAAGAGTTTCTCCATAAGTTAAAATTAGTTTTTTCAATAGCTAATTTGTAAAAGTCCTGCATCTTTTTGAGAAGCTATATGAGAGAACTTCTACAAATTAGTTATTGGAGAAATTTATTGCATTTTTTTTTCTCCTATAAATTCTTCTAAAGAAGTTTATCCAAACATGCCCATAGTCTTTTTGAAGTGTGTTTTGGTAGAAAAGGTGTGGAAAATATGGCTAGAGCTTAAACCAAAAGTTGTAGCAATAAGATTTGCCCAATATGTTATCTTGGGACAAATTACTTTCTTCCTTCTTTGTGGGTTTCTTCTAATGACTGTGTAAGGGGAATTGCCATTGTTGTTAGTTACACAAAGGGATTGAAAACTATTATGAGCTTATATTATGCTTCTTATTCTGTGTCTGTTTATCTTGTTTTTTGGCTTCTTCTAGGAGGATGCCTTGTTTTTATTTTGTAACCTATTTTTTTTAATAACTTTTCTTGCGAATAATCTTTTTTTATTAAAAAAAATATTTTAGGTGAAAATGAGAAAAGCCATTTACTCTGTATAATCTGTCTTCCTAGATTTTTTATTCTATCCTTATATTATTTCATTTTAGAGGATTTCCTCCCTCACCCAGTTGTACTTTCTTCCTTCAACTCTGAAAAAAAAAAAAAAACACAACTGCATATGTGGCTGCATCTTATCTTAAAATGAGGGGGGGTTGTAAAAAGAATTAATTTGGAGGGTAACAAATTTATCCTTTCCGGGAATTGTTTGTAATGTGTTCTTATCTGTTATTAGATTTTTGGTTTGTAGTTTGCACATCCTATTGCAGATTGTTGGGTAACTAAATACAGCCAACGTCAGCTGTTGTGCACTGCTTTTGCTCGAAATCTGTTTACTGAAGACTGATCAGTTTATCCAACTAGTTATATGTTACTATCTTGTGATTTTGTTGGAAAAGATTGTGATTTTATTATTTGATTTTGCAGCCTAATAGATGTTTCTGAAGTAAGGCTGAAGTTTTCACTGGAGACCGCTCCTGGGCAAAGGCCTCATGGAGTCCTGGGCATATGGAGTCCTGTACTTTCAGCAGTTGGAAATGCCTTCAAGATCCAGGTGAGCTATGTAATATATACAGAGAATTACATTCAATTGGAAATTCCAATTGGTCATTCGCAGTATATTATCCTTCTCCTTTCCTTTTTTAAATTTGATGGCATTATGTTGTCCTGCATCATACTTTTGATAGTATGTAGACTTGGATGAAGACATGTTTCATACATCTGCCAGGCTGTTTCTGGCTTTAGATATGAGGCCTTGACTGGGTTAGGGGCTGTAATTTTGTTCTTTTAATGCTATAGCATGTAATTCTATCCTTAATATTCTGACACCTCAACCATGCATTTTCTATTCTCCCTAACTATTTTGTCCCATTTTATATGATCATGTTAAAAATATTAGAGATCAAGTCGCACTTTAATGGGTTAGAAACAAATAAAAGGGCATATAAGAAAAAGGACCATGAGTGCAAAGAGCTGAGGCACAGGCCACTTAAGCTGAAAGCACACTCACACTCTCCCACACAATATATTATAATAAAAATTTAGGAAATTACAACTAGTGGGAGGATAGAGTATCTTTCAAAACATGAAAAACATGATAAAACAATGAAGCCTAAAAATACCAAGAATGTAAACAAGGATGTCAAATCTGCTTGCATGCTTGAAATTATTCCTGATTCCAAAGTGAAGCATTTTGCTTTTCTGTGTTGCAAGGTTCCTGTGTAATTGTGTTGTTTGCAAGTTCTTTGTACCACTGCGAATTCTTGAGTACACCTGGGCTTTAGAATTTATTAGTTATGGCTTCATCCCATCATTGTTTTGTGACATTTTCCATCACTGAATGGCATGAGCATGACCAATAAATTGGTGTGATCATCTGTAAATTAACTATGCTAACACTGACCTATTATTTTAGGTGCATCTGAGGAGGGTGATGCACAGAGATAGATTCATGCGGGAAAGTTCAATTGTTCCAGCCATTGGAAATCGTATTTGGAGAGATTTGATTCATAATCCCTTACATTTAATATTTTCGGTGGATGTACTAGGTATGACAAGTTCAACATTGGCTTCTATTAGCAGAGGGTTTGCTGAGCTATCCACGGATGGACAATTTCTACAATTACGTGCAAAGCAGGTAACGTTTCTATCATAATCAATTCTGTAATTTTATGTAAATCAAAATGACTTAAAACGTGGCAACAGGTAAGATCAAGGAGAATCACTGGGGTGGGGGATGGGATCATTCAAGGAACAGAAGCTCTTGCCCAAGGTGTTGCCTTTGGTGTCTCTGGTGTAGTGAGAAAGCCTGTTGAGAGTGCCCGACAGAATGGTCTCCTAGGATTGGCTCATGGGCTTGGACGTGCCTTTTTAGGTTTCATTGTGCAACCAGTAAGCGGGGCACTTGATTTTTTCTCATTGACTGTTGATGGAATTGGTGCAAGTTGTTCCAAATGCTTTGAGGTTTTCAACAGCAAGACTACATTCCATAGAATTAGAAATCCTCGGGCTGTACATTCTGATGGGATACTAAGAGAATATTGTGAGAGAGAAGCTATTGGGCAGGTATGTTAATTTATTGCATCTCCACAAGTACACTGAATCATTTAAAGTGATTTATTTTTTTCTAGGAGAGGAGGAGAAACAGAAGACACATTCTCTGTTTGTTCCCATCAAGTTTGAGTGTATTGCCTACATAGCTACTATGGGTTCATTTCAAACTAATTAAATGTGTTGCACTTGTAATACATGAAAACGATGTGTCAGCATGTCATGATACCATTTTAAAAGTTTTACCATGTAAACCTATGAAGATTACTGAATGCTTGCTTTTGTTTTTGCCCTTAATAATAAAATTGAAATTTTAGGTATTAGATGGAAAATACATTTCCCTAATGAGTTTGATATTATAGGTCATAGGTAGACCAAAAGAAAGAAATAAAGAATACTCGGTATAAGAAGAATATATTGATATTGTGTGTAATGATGTGAAACAAAATACTAACTCCGTGATCCTATTCACATATAATACTAATAATTAAGTCAATATACTCCAAAATTCTCTTAAGATTACTCTTGCAGGGAGTTGGTAATTGTAATACAAAATAGTGACCTTATACTGCTGTATATGAAGTACACTATGAAAAGCTCAAAGTCCAGAGTTATAATCAATTTGTTTTAACCATGGAGCACTGATAAATTATATTTTCTCCAACAAAATATACTTAGAACAGTCACCGTTGATATAATATTCATCCGACACAGAACCATTTTAAGGAGAGGGCATTTGCATTTGTTCCTAATTATCATTTGTATAGAATGGGTATGAGTCATTTTTATTTTATTTATCATGTAATTGTGTTTGTATTAAATGGAAAAATGAGTATCTCTCTAGTCACTGAATTTTTTGCTTATGACCTGCAACCTAGCAAGATTTCTGAATGCTTTTGTTGTTGTATGTAAAATATTCTGCCTGTCAGTTGGCAAATTGCATATATGATATCTTATACAATGCTTTATGTATGTTTTCTTTTCTCCATTTTTATTTGCTGAATTTCAGATGGTGCTTTACCTTGGAGAGGCAAGTCGACAATTTGGCTGTACTCAGATTTTCAAGGAACCTTCAAAGTTTGCATTGTCTGATTATTATGAAGAGCATTTTACTGTGCCTCATCAGAGAATTGTTTTAGTAACCAATAAACGAGTCATGCTTCTTCAGGTCAGTCAAAAAACTTATGCATAAGGATTAGGGATTATGTCTCTCTTATAGAAAATAACTCAACTTTCTTTTCTGTTTCTGTCTAGTGTCTTGCTCCTGACAAGATGGATAAAAAACCATGCAAGATTATTTGGGATGTACCTTGGGATGAGTTGATGGCACTGGAGTTGGCAAAAACAGGCAGTTCCCAACCTTCTTTCTTGATCCTCCATCTGAAACATTTCCGGAGATCTGAAAATTTTGTGCGATTGATAAAATGCAATAGTGTGGAAATGTTTGAAGGAAGAGAACCCCAAGCTATTAAGATATGTTCAGTGGTGCGTAGAGCATGGAAGGCATATCAGTCTAACATGAAAAGCTTGATTCTGAAGGTAAGTGGTATTCAAAACCTGATTCATTTCTGGAAGTGGAACAGAATTTTAATAAAATCATCACATCTAGGTTCCTTCAAGTCAGAGACAAGTGTGTTTTTCCTGGACTGAAATGGATAACAGAGAACCACGAACCTCCAATAAGGCCATTATTAGTTCTAGAGAGATTTCATCAAACAGTACTGCATCTGATGACAGACGATTTGTGAGACACAGCATTACTTTTTCAAAGATCTGGAGCAGTGAACAAGAATACCACGGTCGATGCTCATTATGCAGCAGAAAGCAGGTGCTTTACTATTCTGCTTTACTCATTTCTAGCTAAAGTTGCTTAAGCAAGCACTGGGGCATGAGGTTGCAAAACTTAGCTAATGGTGTTAAATGTAACAAGCATGTTATGTTTTCAGATCTCGCAAGATGGCAGAATATGTAGCATTTGGAGGCCTGTTTGTCCTGATGGGTAACTATCATTCTTCTCTACAATTATACATTATTGGAATTAATTAAATTTTCTGGTTGCAATGAGTCAAACAAGCTGAGCCTTTGAAGCTCAAGCTAGGCTTATTTATTTAGACAAATCAAATTTAAATGTTTAGCTTGGCTTACTTTAAAATATGAAGTTTGAGCTCAACTTGTTTAGCTTTTATGAATTGATTATTCATTTACCCATTACCAAATATCTTCTTTATGGGAAAAAGAATATTTAAATGTTGGAGTTAGACAATGATAATTTCTTAGATAAAGTTATAATTTACTAAGTATGCCCCTTTTCTAAAATTAGCATTACCCCCCATTCCCCATGTTGACTTGTTATCCTTTTATTAGTCTTAATGCTAATTAATGTGTTTATTCAATAAGCTTGTTAACTTCATCACCAAATATTTTGCATTGCTTGAATGTATGGGTTATTTTTAAGCATGTCTTGGGAGTCTTTATAGGTTGGGTTTGCATTATCTGTTCTGTACTAATTTGTTTCAACAATTTTTATTAACGTTGGCATGTGATTTCCATTTAAAGCTTCCCCATGTATGCCTATCATGTCACCTATGTTAAAAGAAAGATTTGGACGGTATTTTTTATTTAGCATGAATTTGGTCCTACCAGAACTGGTCGTTTATCAAAAGTTTTCTTCACATTCTGAAAATATTAGTAGTGTTCATGGCCAATGCAATTTTCCCAATCTGATGTGGCATGATCTAGTTAGGTTGTTCACTCATTCTTCCTAAGAATTAATAAAGAAAAGAGATGTTTTCTATAATTTCTGTCTACTCTGTTCTTTCAATTTGGAGTTTGCTACAAACATGACTTATTCAGACCAGGGGCCTAAGTAAATGTCCCTAGAAGACTTTTAGGATAAGAAAATATAAAAAAAAAAAAAAAAGAAATTAGTTTCTCTATAAATTAAAATTGATTTTTCTCATGACTAATTTGTAGAAGTTATGCATCTTTTAGGAGAATCTATATAAGTGAGCTTCTACAAATTAGTTATTGTAGAGGTTAATTTTATTTTTTCTTTATATTTTTCACTCCTAAAAGTCATTCTAGAATAGTGTACCCAAACAAGTCCCAAGTCATCTGGAATAACAAAAGCCGTTTTATTACATTGATTAAATGTATTCTCAGACCTTTTGCTTAACTAAATTAACTACAATTAAAAGAACATGCCTTTATGCCAGAGATACTGTACATATTTGTAATGTCAAATTGATTACTTTTCCAGCTATATATCTATTGGGGATATTGCTCGTGTTGGTATCCATCCTCCAAATGTTGCTGCTGTCTACCGCAAGATTGATGGAATTTTCGCTCTCCCGATGGGATATGACCTGGTAAGGTTATAATTGATGTTAAGAGTACAAGTTGGCATGTTACGACATTCATATGTTGGCAAATCAAGTTTCACTGGCCATTTTAAAAGATAATGCTTTTCCTACTCCCAACAAAAATAATATAATTTTTTGTCCTGATAAATTTTCGAATTTTGTTTTTGATCTCTAAAATATATTTTGGATTAATTGCAATTTTTATCACCAAACTTTCATAATTTTGCAAATTTTATCTAAGATTTTTTCCACAGATTTTACCACTCAAGTTTTTATGTTTTTGTATATTTTACCATTGATGATGTGTCACAAAAATATTTAAAAAATAAAATAAAATGATGCCATTTTGTTAGTAATGTTGGCAAAATGTGTAAAAAATAAAATTTTGGGTACTAAAATTTGCAAAATGATCGAAGTTGAGTGATAAAAAATTTAAAATTATGAAACTTGGGTGATAAAGTTTGTAAAAAAAAATGGGTGGTAGAATTCACATATTAATGAAAATTGGATAGTAAAATTTGCAATTAAGTTTATATTTTTTATTTAACTTTTTGGTCCCTAATAATTTTTTAATTTCGATCTCTCAATTTTTTTAGGTGGTGCTTTGAAAAGTGTAATAAAGTGTTTTAGATAGTGCTTTAGGGACAAAAAAACAAAATAACAAATTTATTACGGACCAAAAAGTAAAAAAAAAAGTTATTAGGACTAAAAACATTTTCAAGGCGAAAATCAATGAAATATGAAGCAAAATTTCATTGACTGCTTCAGTTTGAGAAAGTCAAGAGCTTCAGTTGATTTTTATGTGGAAAGGAGAGGGACGTGGAAGCAACTTGTAAAACATTTATCGCTATTGTTTGTTTTAGAAAGTGAAATTAGAAAATCGACTTGGAATCGCTCCCTACTTACATATTCTATTTCGGTACTACCTTTAGCCAATGTGGAACTTCAACACGCCCACTTTTGCCCACAGAAAAAACAAAATGAACTGTGTCCTGAACTGTTGAAAGAATTGTTTCGTCCTCTACGGTCACAAATGTTTCATGTTTGTGCCTGAGGAGAGGTTTTCATCTTTTAAACACTTAGTTTTTCCTTGATTTTGAGAATAATGATTTTCAGCCAATAGTTGACAGTTTTGTCCTTAATTTTAAAATGAAATTCAGCATCAGTTGGTACTCCTTTAGTCCTTACTTACATTATGGACAAGAAATAGTAACGTGACGTTGATTTCAGTAATACACAGTCCTCTATATTCTGGTTATTTCTAATTTGCGTTTGAGTTTTGTATGGCATGTAGATAGTTTTTTACTGTTATTTGATCAAGAATAAAGAATCGGTGGGTTTTTCGAAAATGCAAATGCTTGCACTAGCAGACACAGACAGTGGTTATCATGATTGAGTGGATCAGAGGTTTTATTGGTTTGACACCCTGTTCTGCAGGTGTGGCGAAATTGTCCGGAAGATTATGTTACTCCAGTATCAATTTGGCACCCACGGGCACCAGATGGATTTGTGGCTCCCGGATGTGTTGCCGTTGCTGATCACTTGGAACCAGAGGCTGCTCTTGTTTACTGTGTCGCAGAGTCACTTGTTGAGGAAACAGAATTTGAAAATTTGAAGATTTGGTCTGCGCATGACTCATATCCATGGACCTGTCATATCTATCCAGTACAGAGTGATGCTTTGCATTTTGTTGCTCTGCGACAAAGCAAGGAAGAATCCGACTGGAAGCCTAAGAAGGTCCGTGATGACCATGACCCTCACTGTCAGTTGCAATCACCATAGTCTGAAAAGTGTTTGTTAACCTCCGTTTTGTTTTCTTGGAGTTGGAGGTCCACTCAGATAGAATAGTAGAGGCTGTGTTTGTCGTGTGATTATTACTGTGTATTTAGGATAATGTAGTAGTATATAGTCAATAAAAGCACAACACGCACATGCTATTTATCTACTTATCCTTGTGTATGCGTTGGCGTTTTCTTTTTCAAAAGCCACACACTTGATTGCGAGAGATAGAATATTACTTGGTCGATAATCTAAACAAAGACTGGCCACAGGGGTCTCTATTTTAAAGATTCGCCGATTTTATGATGTGAATCCAACATTTATTTTCGTGTCTGAATTGACTGACTTTTCTTGGTTGATTTCATTCTTAAACTTTGTTGCAGATTAAAATGAAAACAACTGACACTAGGTGCCAATTTTATTACATTACTAAATAATAACTTTCTACATAATATGAAAATGATTTATCCAATCATTGAACTGATTTTTTTTTTTTAGAGAATCATTGAATTGAAAGTTTTCACAAGGTATATTAGTTTATAAAATTTCATACTAGAGTGAAATTTATTGAGATTAGTTGTAATAGATGTGTACTTGACACTGTCAGCATTAGTTGTATTTATAAGAGTTTAAACGGAATAGTTAACTTATTATAAAGTCAGACATTATCACTTTACTCTGGTCTAAACTTAATAATGTACATTCTTTTTTGCTGGAGTGTATTATAGTAATCTGTTTTCTTGGATAATAACGTTGATTTCAGTTCACACCTTATGAATGATAGTATTGTTAATTTAAATTAGTAACCCACATACCCTATTTTCCATACAAATTTTGAAGAAAATGATCCCTGCCCCCAAAAAAAGAAAGATAAACACATACATACTTCGAATATGGCAGGGTAGCTGATTGCGATGGCGCCAAAATTGAGAATAAGAATAATTGGGAGTTATAAAGAAACCGACGCGTTGCAAATAAGCATCTAACAGTGAACGTGTGATACCGGCCAGCAGTAGTTAGGTGCAGTGTGCAGCAGGACCACAACAACTAACATGGAAGGAAGGAGCAACTCCCAACTTAATCCAAAATAGGTCGATCCGTTTAGATTATAGCCATAAGAATAGGAATAGGAGTTGGGCGTTGGATAGACATAAATTTCCACGTCAATACAACACAAAATGCCAATTTCACAATTCAACACAACATACACAATAAGACACCATTGCGATGCGAGAGAGTTGAGTTGGCTCTCACACCAATTCGATCGAGATGGCGGAATCGGTTGAGCTTCCGAGTCGGTTAGCAATCCTTCCTTTCAGGAACAAAGTCCTTTTACCTGGCGCCATCATCCGAATTCGTTGCACTTCCCCCACCAGGTCAGTTCTGATGTTCCATTCCATTTTGTATAATTTACTTTACTGCTTATTATTATTAGTTAATAAACACTTATTTCTCCTAGTACTAGTAGCTCTAATAAATTTGCGAACCTTGTGAATTTGGTTGCGGAATAATGCCCTCCCCTTGCATCTCTTATTGAAATCGTTAATTAGTTGATTTCAAGAAACAGAACTGAAGCGCTGCATGTTTCTGCAATAATTAATACCTTGTAGCTAAACATTTGATTGCGGGATTGTCTTTAAAGTTGTTTTCCATGTGGTTGTTTCCTTAATGAATGAATGCAGTGTCAAGTTGGTGGAACAAGAACTTTGGCAGCGAGAAGAGAAGGGATTGATTGGCATCTTACCAGTACGTGATGCTGCTGAAATTAAGCCACCGGATCCGGTTTTATCTCAAGGTGATAACATGACCACTGACCAGTATAGTTTTTGCTTTTTAATTTTAAAAAAAATAATAATTGTTTCTAATAACTGTGTTTGTATTCCTAGCTCAAAAGTGCAAGGTGGTTCAGCAGATTCTCAAAAGCTTGATGCCAAAAATCAGCATGATGTTGTTCATTGGCATAACAGGCATAACTTGAGGGAACATCTTTTAGTGTCACTTCTTACTTGCTACATGCATTCTAACAATTCATTAGACCATCTGCATGATGTTGTATCACCAAAAGATTTTCTTCTAATGGATTTTTATTTCGTTTTTTTTGTCACTTTTCTGCTAAATTGATGGTACCTCTTTCATATTTCCACCTTAAACATTTTTTATCACACCTTCCCTCAATTTTCTAATGCCTATGAAGGAAAATTATCCTGTGGTTTTTTTAGAAGAAAAAAAAATCATCAAATGTAGGTGGATTTTAATAGACATTCAATTCCAGGGGGGTTGCAGCTCGAGCACTACACTTATCAAGGGGAGTGGAGAAACCAAGTGGGAGAGTCACATATATTGTTGTTCTTGAAGGCCTGTGCAGATTTAGCATCCAGGAACTAAGCACGAGAGGAACATACCATACTGCAAGGATCTCATCTCTTGAGATGACTAAGACTGGTAAATCAATCATTTGTTCCTTAAATGAGTTTCTGTTAGGAAATGTTTAATTTTGCTATGGTTGTTACTTTCAAACTTCATTCTGGTATTTTTGGCAATCAATTATAATAATGATAATAATTATCACAACTATAATTAAACAATGAATACATTTAGTAATATCTCTAATATGTTCCACCTAAGACTAAGGATCACCTTCTCACTACTTTTTTTATAAATGGGAGGTCGGAGCATTGTGATTTTACAAGTTCTTGAAGTAGTTTCATTCTTTCTAACTCCTTGTTTTCATTTTAACAAACATTGTTACATTTTTATCATCATAAAATAATAATAAACTTAGAGCAGTTTTCTTGATATTATCATTATAGATACGAAGTTCTTATCCTTGAAGATACTGAGTTGCTTCTATTTTTCTAAACTAGAGATGGAACAGGTGGAGCAAGACCCAGATTTCATAATGTTATGTCGCCAATTTAAAGCAACTTCCATGGAGCTTATTTCTATTCTGGAGCAGGTAAAAGCTTGTAACAATATAGCATCAATACCTCTTCAACTAACATAATGACATAGACAGAAATGTTGTTTGAGCATTGATCATTAATATCCCCTAGCATGCTGATATAGATGGTTGAAGAATACCATTTAATCCCCTGATTGCATAAAGTATTTCACTATTTCTTAAATATATGAAACGTTGCCTATGAACCTTTGTCTTCATAGCTTGTACATAATCTTATTGGTTAGTTGGTATGAACTATTGTGTTTTAGTTATATATTATAGTTATTTATGATATCATGAGCATGTAATAATTTCTACTTTGTATGAGCATTAGTAGCTTATAATTTATTCTTGTATATATAGAAACAAAAAACTGGTGGAAGGACAAAAGTTCTTTTGGAGACTGTTCCAGTTCACAAGTTGGCTGATATATTTGTTGCTAGCTTTGAGATAAGTTTTGAACAACAGCTATCAATGTTGGATTCAGTTGACCCTAAACTGAGGCTTTCAAAAGCGACAGAATTGGTTGATAGGCACTTGCAGGTAAGTAATAATGTTAATGATGCTTCATATGGGTTTGGTTTCCTATTATTTATCTCTGATTCCACTTTTTTCCATGGGCGCGCGCAGTCAATACGTGTAGCTGAGAAAATTACATAAAAGGTTGAAGGAATAGAGCACAACCTATGCCTCCACCTCTCGTTGACAGGATGGAGGTCATCGAGCTTCCTGGATATATTGCTGAGGAAAAGCTCAAAATAGCCATGCAGCATTTGATTCCAAGAGTTTTGGAGCAGCATGGGTTGAGTTCTGAGTTTCTTCAGATTCCAGAGGTACTGAATTTTTTCTTAAGCAGTGAAAAGTTTGTTCTCATTCTTTGGAAGTGCAAATAGTTTGGGTGCCATCTTGTTTATATTAAACCAAACAAACGAATAATATTCTGTTACCCATCTTTCAATGAAAGGAACATAGGAAACATGTAACGTATTATTAATTTGACCTGGAAGTATATATATGGGTTAGTTATAGGTCCAGAAATTCTAGGTGTGAACTATCCACTATGGCAGCTCTCTTTTCCCAGTCTGCATGATAGATATTATAATTGATGTTTTATATGTTTTCCACTTACATAAAAACTTTGTTAATTTATCATCAGAAGTTCCTCCTTAGTAATCCCTGGGTTTGCCTGCTCTTCTTCTACTCATAATAAAACTATCGAAGATATGTAAATCATACTGTATAGTTGCACAGAAATACTCTACTGATTGCTATTTTAGAAAGAAAATTTGTGGTATTCGATTCTTATTAGAATCTACATGATGTAGGAGATGGTGCAACTGGTTATTCAGAGATATACTAGGGAAGCTGGAGTACGCAATTTGGAAAGGAATCTAGCTGCCCTGGCCCGTGCTGCTGCAGTAAGAGTGGCAGAGAAAGAACAAGTAGTTCCACTAAACAAAGGGCTAGAGGGACTATCTACCTCACTTCTGGAAAACAGACTTGCTGATGGTGCTGAAGTTGAAATGGAAGTGATACCTATGGGTGTCAACAATCGTGACATTTCCAACACATTCAGGATCACCTCTCCATTGGTTGTCGATGAAGCCATGCTTGAAAAAGTGCTTGGGGTAATTGCTGTGAAAATTGTGTTTACAATTGAAGTTGTACCCACCCAAAGAAAAAAAAAAATGATGGATTAAATTATATGAAAATTGTTGCCTGTCCCTTGGTAACTGGAATTTAATGCTTTCATAGCTTGCCATATAATTCTGTATTATACCTCAGGAAATTGTGTTTTCTTTGCACGCAAGTCTCTATGTTTAGGTATATAATCCCTTAGCACCAATGAATGCAGTGAGGGCTATGTTAAAATGCACTCACGGTATAGCTCAGATATATAATATGAATGAGAACCTTGAGTATAATTCATGTTGAAAGAGATCTTCTATAAATAAATCTTCGATGGAATTTGATTTGATAATATGGTTAAAGGGGAGGAATGCCTAATTTTTTTATGTCAACCACAGCCTCCAAAATTTGATGGAAGAGAAGCAGAAGATCGTGTTGCTACCCCTGGGGCATCTGTTGGGCTGGTTTGGACTACTTTTGGTGGAGAAGTTCAGTTTGTGGAGGCTACAGCAATGGTAGGGAAGGGTGAATTGCATCTTACTGGACAACTGGGTGATGTAATCAAGGAATCAGCTAAGATAGCACTAACATGGGTAATCAATCACATCAAATTGAGTTTTAACCCACTTTTATCTTGATTCATTGATTGAATTTTTGCCTAACTGCGTGTTTGCCACTATCCTGCTTTCCATATTGTTGATTTTTTTGGCCTTCTACACGTTTGGTATGTTATTTTTGTTCCTTCCATTGCTAAAGCACTGTAAATTTAGAATATATTGATACTAATTATATATGTATGCAAGATTTTTTTAAAGAAAAGGAGCATATAGAGAATAAGGATATAAACATGTCTTACTGTCTTAGTCTTAGAACAGAAATGTTCCCTTAAAAACCAAGCATTTTTCTATAACCAAATACTAGAAAGAATAGCATTCACTGCTATAGAGCCTTACTCTCCTTATCGTGGTGAAATCAGTAAACTTGATTTGGAGAATCTGTTCCACTATCTAACAACAAATCCAAGATTCACCAAAGACTCCAAAGTTTTGCTCCAGACACAAGTCAAATAAATATTACCAGCCCAAGTCAAATTATTTCGAATGCTCCTTGTTTGAAAAGGTCATAGCATCTCTACATTATTGTATTGGATCATTGAAGGGGTAAAAGATTATGTTTTAAAACTACATGGCATCTTGTGCTTTACAATCATCTAAGGGCTGTCATTTGCATATAACTTGTAAGTATTGACTGCATTGTTTCATTAGGCACCTTTGTTTCCTTTAAGAACAGCAAGGTGGTGTAGGTTGCAAAAAGTCATTTTTAGACTAAATTCAGTCATTTCAATTCCAGTATGCATGACACGGGTGCTACTGTTCATTGGCTAGCTCAAGTTTGTGTGCATTCAACACTATCCATCCCACTGCTATATATGCATGGAAGTCGCTGCTTGTATCAATTCAAGACTCACTTCATTGACTATAACTGGTTGATTTATAGGTAAGGGCAAGAGCAGCTGAACTTAGGCTAGCTGCTGCAGAAGGCATTAATCTGTTGGAGGGCCGTGATATACATATACATTTTCCTGCAGGTGCTGTACCCAAAGATGGACCTTCAGCTGGTGTGACTTTGGTAACAGCATTGGTATCACTTTTCAGTAAGAAAAGAGTGAGATCAGATACAGCTATGACTGGGGAGATGACATTGAGGGTCTTGTACTACCTGTTGGTGGTATCAAGGATAAGGTAAGTTTCTTATGTTTCATGACCAGTGTAGACTTTCTAAGAGATGTCAATGATAATGCCATAAGGGTAGTTGTGAATGTGTAATTTATTCTACATTTATCAGTACAGCTACCAAATCATTAGTAGAGATTTTCCTTATGGAAATGGATTAAGCTAGCATAAATGTATCTTACAGTTATTAAATAGGTTAAATTAATTAGCAAGTCCTGAATTATTTAGGGGGTTTTAAATAGCTCTTTATACCCATTGAGTAAGTTGAGTTTGTGAGGGAGGACTTGGGTTTGATTCCTGCAAACACATTCTTAGGGAGGGGCAAAGAGCTTTTAAGTATAAAAGTATTGGACCAATAATTAGTTTCGTATCCGGCCCAAATCACCGAAGTTTGTAGGGATACATCGGAATCCCACCAAGGAGTCAAAGACCCTAACTACAGTAGTTACCAGAAAACAAATAGTCTTTACAACTGCATAATAAACTTAGAACTTATAAATCATTTGTAATTGGGTCCTTGAAAGAGGGTTCTGCCAGCAGACCATGAAGTTGCACGGAACATGAAGAGGGTGCTATTAAGCAGTCAATTTGCTGGCTTAAAAGCATTGATCATACCTAAACAAATAATCCCCAGAGAAAAAAAAAAGTTTAAGGCTATAAGAATTTGGTATAATCTGATATTTATCTATCTTCACAGATATTAGCTGCACATCGATATAGTATAAAGAGAGTCATCCTGCCTGAAAGGACCTGAAGGACTTAAGTACATTTTTCAAAGACACCATGGACTTTGTATCTGCGTATTTTTGTGTTCCACATTCTTAAAGTCAGGTCCTTGATAACTTATCACTGAAATGAAACACAAGATAACACAGTTTCCTTTTTTATTTTCCTAAACAGATACTGCTTGCAAAACGTATGGAAGATGTGCTAGAGCATGCTTTTGACGGTGGGTGCCCTTGGAGACAACACTCAAAGTTGTAATATAATAACATCCTTGGCTTGCACGCTATGTGGCAATCCCTGCCTGGTGGCTTATGTATTTCATTTAAAATCTGACCCCATACTATTGCAACATTGGGGAGCGAGTAGTTCTCTCTTCCGCTTCTCGTGATTGAGCACAACTCTTGAAACCGACAGTTTAGAAGGGAGCTGACATCTGCAACTGCATGTATTCTTGAGACTCCTCTCGCCATAATCTTTTGTAAGTAATTTTTTTTTTTTTTCCTTTCAAACAGCTGTACTTATCCAGGTTCAGCAAATGATGTTTTTCACTCTCCCCTTCAACACCCATTCCCAGGCCCTCTGTATTTGGTTAATCTTTTGTCATGTCATGTCACTAATTTTATTATTGTGAATAAACCATTATTTTCTCTGATCAAGGAAGCACTTCAGCTCTCTCTCTCTTTTGTCGACTTCCTTCCTGTTACTTGGCCTGGTTATCCCTTGTCTGTGTCTCAGTTTAGATAGAGGAGTTTTACAAGTTGGACAATTTTTCGTTTATAAAATAAATAAGAAATTATTAGAAAGTTAAAGTGGGACTAGTCAGTTCCTTTGATTAGATCAACACTTGTTTTCAATTTGTTATTTTTCATTATATCCTGTAATTCGAGTTGAGTTGAATCATCAATTACAAAAAGGTTTTATAGTGTTTTTAGATTTATGTTTGACAAAACTTGAGCACTTTTGAAATTAAACTAGTATGATACTGGTGTTTCTGCCCGAGTGACATCGATGTTTACGCACGTTTTAAAAGTTAAACAATGAGATAAACATTTAATTTACTGAAATCATTGTTATTAGAGATGATGTTTGTTGTAAGTATATTATTTACAAAAATTTAAATTATGAAGAAGAAAAAAATGAAACTACTAACATATTACAATGCACTCATGATAGATATAACAAAGAATAATTGCTAAGATTTTATTTTTTTTTGCTGACGCAATAATTGCTAAGATTGTGATTTGAAACATCCGCTTGCCATTATTAAATTGACCTAATAACATGTAAATACATCAAAGTGATTTTTTTAAAAGTAATTTTTTAACACTTAAATATATTTTAAACGCTTGATAAATTAACAATTTGTTGTTTAACGTCTGGAATAAAAAAAAATCATGTTTAATCATAAAAAAAAAAAAAAAAACCATGTTGAACCAATTTTTTTGTCATGTGCATAGATGTGACGTGTTATTATTATTTTATTTTCAATATTTTTTTGTTCTTTTTCTTAATATATATATTCACTTAATTATCTTAAATGTAATAATTTAGATCATTATAATAAATATGTATTCTGATTTAATTAATCAATAAAATTAAATTATTAATTTTTAAAATTTTGATTTTATATACCATTGTAATAAATTAGTAAGTTTTATAGAATATATTTTTATAATGTGAATACATTTTTTTTTTGTCTAAATTTAACAATTTTTATTTTATTTTAAAGTTTATATAAATAAATTATTATATTTAATTAAATTACTAAGAAGAGACTAAAAGAAAATCATAAACGCACATATCACTAAATTTTAAGGTTTTCTTTACAATCTCACAATATAATGTTCACAATTTAATATTTTATTCATGATTCATAGTTTTATTGTTTATAAATTAGGGTTTATATATTATAATTTTAAGGTTTTAGGTTTATAATATATTTATCATGCATGATTTAGAGTTTTAAGGTTCAAGACCTGGGGTTCAGGGTTGTTTCATGGTTTGGGTTTCATGATTTAGATTTAAGGTTTCAATGTTTAGGATTTAGTGTTTAAGGTTCATTGTTTTAAGTTATTAGGATTTGTGATTTAGAGTTTTTTCAAAGTTAATGGTCAGTGTGTAGGTTTTATAATTTTGGATTGTATGATTTATGATTTTAGGATTTAGGATTTCATGATTTAAAATTTAGGATTTTGTAGTCAATAGTTTTAGGGTTGAGAGTTTTAAGATTCAATGTTTTAGGATTTATTATTTAAAGTTTAAGGTTTATGCTTTAAGATTTTAGGGTTTTGTGTTGAATGATTTAGGATTTAGGAATTATAGTTTCATTATGATTTAGGGTTTCTTGTTGAATGTTTTATGATTTGGTATTTATGGTTTCATTAGGATTTAAGGTTTCACAGTTTATAATTTATGATTTCATTTCATAGTTTCATGATTTATAGTTTAGGGTTTCATTGTTTATGAATTAATGTTTATATGTTATGGTTTTAGGGTTTTAAGTTTATGGTATATTTACCATGCATGGTTTAGAGTTTTAGGATTCAAGACTTTAGGTTTAAGGTTTTATGCATTCAAGTTTTAGTGTTTATGATTTCATGATTTAGATTTTAAGGTTTCAACATTTAGGATTTCATGGTTTAGTGTTTTGGTTTCATTATTTTAAGTTTTTTCATGGTTAAGGGTTGGTGTCTAGGATTTTGGATTTTAGATTTTATGGTTTATGATTTTAAGATTTAAGGTTTTATGATTTAAAATTTATGATTTTTTGGTCTATGGTTTTAAGGTTTAAAGTTTTAGGATTTATTGTTTAGAGTCTAAGGTTTATACTTTAAGATTTTAGGATTTCGTCTTAAATGGTTTATGATTTAGGATTTCATGGTTTATAATTTAGAGTTTAATTCCATGGTTTATGGTTTATGATTTAGGGTTTCATGGCATAAAATTTAGGATTTCATATATAAAACCTTAAATAATTTAATGTTTAACCTTAAATCCTTATTTAGAGTTTCATTTATGAAACCTTAAATCATTAGAGTTTCATATATAAAATTCTTTATTTAGAGTTTCATATATAAAATAGTAAATAAGGAATTAGGGTTTCATAAATAAAACCTTAAAGAATTTAGGATTTAATTTATGAAACCCTAACTCCTAAACCATGAAATGAAACCATAAATTTTAAATAATGAAACATCAACCTTAAATTATAAACCATGAAATGAAACCCTAAATCATAAATAATGAAATCATAAACTATAAAATCATAAATCATGGAATGAAACCCTGAATCCTAAATCATAATACACTAAATCTTGAAACCCTAAATCTTGAACCTTAAAATCATAAATCTTATATCTTAAACCATGAAACCCTAAACCATAAGTCATGAAACTTGAAATCATGTAACATGAACCCCTTATATCTTAAAGCATAAAACATAAACCCTAAACATTAAATTTTAAAACATTAAACCCTAAAACTCTAAACCATAAAACAATAAATCCTAAATTTTAAAATTTAAATCATGAAACCTTAAATCCTAAAATCATAAACCATAAAATCATAAATCATAAACCTTATACATCAACCCTTAACAATGACAAAAACACTAAACTTTAAACCTTAAAAGTTTAAAATAATGAACTTAAAACATTAAACCATGAAACCATAAACATTAAAACCTAAATCATGAATTCATAAATCTTAAACTCTAAATCCTAAAAGTGAAACCTTAAATTATAAAATCATAAACCTTAAACCATGGGCCATGAACCCCAAAGCCTTAAACCATAAACACTAGACACAAACCTTAACCCACAAATCATAAACCTTAAACCATAGATCATCAAACCATAAACCTCAAACCAAAGCCATAAACTCTTCATGAAACCCTAATTCCTAAATTATGAAATCATAATCACTAAAACCCTAAACCTTAAACCATAAAACCTACAATTATAAAACTTTAAATCATAAAACCCTAACCCATAAGCCTTAGACCCTTAAAACAATGAACCCTAAACCATATAAACTTAAAAACCTATTCCATGCACCATAAACCATTAACCTTAAAACCATAAACCATGAAACTTGAACTAGCAAACTTTTAACCATAACCCCTAAACTATGAAATTCTAAATAAGGTTGTTTTGAAATATTTTACCGACATAAGCTATTTTAATCATTGACTAGGTCAACTCATTGTCCAATCTAGCAAGAACAATGGATGACTCTTTCTCAAATTCGCTTTAAAGTGAAAACACTACCAAACCTTGTGATGTTTATAAATAATTTTCAATTAAAAACATTATTGTAATTATAATTTATAAACACTTCCATAATAATATTTGGAAGAAATAAAAACAGCATTTTTAATTTTATTTACTGAATGTGTGTTAGAGAAAGCCACACCTCTTCTCTATTTATATTAAGGAAACCCTCTAGCAACTTTGTAGAGATGTAGTACTGTTCAGCTTCAACACTTGATCTAGTATGATTGTGCCGAGAAAAAGATTGGTCGACAATAAGGAACAACAACTTTGTAGAGATGCGGTACTGTCGACAATGGTGAACAATAACTTTGTAGAGATGCAGTACTATTCACGCAATATTCACAACGCTTAAAAAAATAAAATTGGTCAACAATGATGAACAGTAACTTTGTAGAAATGCAATATTATTCACACAATATACACGACGTTTTAAAAAAAGTTGAAGATTGCCTAAAAAGAAAATAACCTAGGGAGGAAGAGAAGAGAGGATCACTTATCATGTGAGGAAGTAAAGATTGTTGGGAAGCAAAGAGACAGAGAGGTTGTGGAAAAAAAAATCCACAAATATTAGAATTATGTATTTACTGAATGTGTATTGGAGAAAGTCATACCTCTTCTCTGTTTATATTGAGGAAACGCTCTTGATTATATCATATGAAGATAAAGATAAATAATAACTAACCAAGTAATATAAAGATAATAACTACCAAGATAATATAAAGATAATATATATTCTAATAATTTTTTTACCTAACATTATCATCACTATGTCGTGCATAAAAATTATTTTAACAATAGTCATTCAATTTTTGTATCATTTTTAGTATAAAATTCTATAATTATGTCCTTTAATATATGTAAAACTCATGTCATGCAAAATTTACTTTAATTTACTATGAAATACATAGCCAAAGGAGGAAGTGGTGGAGATTCAGAGGTAATAAACATGAAAAAGCGTCCAAAAAAATAAAATAAAATAAAAAATAAAAGACAATACTAGAAAGAGGAGTCTTTCGTGTAACTCTGGGTACTTGATTTTTTTTTACAAAGAAGAAGCGAAAAAGTGCAGAACTGTACTTCATTCTCCTGTACATCTCTGAATATATATATATTAATATTCACACGGGAAGGCTGCTGCTGCACCATGCCAAAATGAAGCATTGTTTTGAACTGTTGGATTTATCAAAAACTTAATATCCAGGTTCACATTGATTCTAATGCTTCTGTCATAAACCAGGTTCATGAGCCCAAAAAGCATCTGGATCCGGACAAAATAGAGAAAAATCTTCAACTTCTAGATTCGCTATATGCCAATTCACAAAACGGGCCTGTACTGACTTGAATAGAAAAAGGATGATAGGCAAAAGCCAGCATTTATCATCTTCCCTGCAAGAGAATGAGAATGTTATGTACCAGGACTTGAATATAATGAACACCAAGAATAAATAAATAATAAGTTCTATAGGCACGTAAGTAAATATAAATTTCTAAAAAACAACTGTTAAATTTGACAGGATACATTTTTTCCTCAGACAACAAAACCTCCATGGAGAGAGGCAGTTCAATGATTAATCATAATTTAGCTGGCTATCATGTTCAAATATGAAGTAAATCATATGACTTGATACTATAGGCATAAATAAGATGATATTATAATTGGCTTGATACTATAAGCATAAATAAGATGATGTTATCATTTTTCAGCGTTGATATTTTACTGAACTGCCACAGAAGTAAATTTAAGCAAAAATTGCAGGTTTTTGTAATATATGCCATTGTTGTTTGAGATAAAATGGTATCATTTAAAAGTTGACAGCCTTACCTCTTAACATTACGCGTGCTTGTCTCATCAGGGTGGTAAAAGTTGGATAATGCATAATGAAGGAGACAACAAATAAAAGCCACTCCCTGCACACATGCACATACACAAACAAATGTTAGATAAATCATAAAAACACTATATTTCAAATGATTGCATAACTATATATATCTTAAAATGTTAAGAATTCAATATGCCCAGAATTCCATAACTGTCTGCAATAGTATGTTACTGGGCCTTGCCAATTCTGCAGTCCAAGGTAATTTTCTTGGCATTATAAGGTTCTACTAATTGGTTTCTGTGAGGAGCATCATTAATATTCAGATAGATAGGAAGTTTTAATGTTTTAGAGTAGAATGTATCATAATTGCAAGGTCCAATAACCTCTAAACATATTATAATTGCAAGCAAGTTACGTTTTCCACTGTTTTACACGTGTACGTGAACACACAGTTATACTAAATAGCATCACAATATAGACAAAACTTACAATATTAGATAAAGAAGTAGCATTCCACAGCGCATATACACGAGAAAGTGAAGCTCTTCTAGGTTCTTTACTGAATAAGGCATTCAGACCAGCAGGAAATGGAGAAAGTAGAGAAAGAGGAAGAATTAGTAGAACAGAAAGAAAGGCTGCAAGAGCAATCCAGTAGAACTGAAGCAACATGAGGAGAGTGACAGAAAGATCTGCTAAAAGCATCAAACTAATCAGCAACTGTACAGTGTCCTGAAACAAAAATGTCATGTATTAGACAATGTTCAATTTATAGCTGTGGATAGGTGAAGCACCTAAAATAATTTAACTACCTGACGACCAACAGGTCTAGTATTGCACAACAGTAGAGAAAGTGGGAAGAGAAAGTCCCTTTTAAAGTCCAATGATTTTAAGGTAGCATCATTTATTAGGCCACCATTAATTCCTCCAGTTATCCTTTTAAGAGATAATGAATTGCTCATGTATGGCCAACTATGCTGCAGCTGCTTAACATTCTTTCTTCCATGTGCCAGATTTTTCCTGTTATAAATAATAAATAAAAACTTTTAAGCCTAATACACAAGTGGGATTTAAAAACAAAGTCTGTACTAATCTTCATCTTCAAGGCATTGAACAATATCAAGGAGCAATGCAACTTGAAGGCTAAAAGCAAATAATTAGTAAGGGTTTTGCACCCCCAATATGTCCCCTGATGAGAAAATCTGCTAGCATTACAATGCATAAGCATCATACATTGTGCTGGATCTCAATATCAACTTAAGCTAGGGAAGCAAGAATCATCTCTTAACACCCATTCGTATCATATCAAAGAAGATTATGATCTAAGCTTCTAAGTGCCAAGACCCATGAATAAGCATTTTGCATTTTTTCCTAATCCATCTAATCTAATCAGATCAAATTTATAAAACAAAGTATCATGAATCATCATTATTATCATAAGGAGAAGCAACATCATGAATAACATTGGAATTAACTGTTTTAAACAATTACCTGTTCGGTTGAAGAATGCATTTTCTGTTTACTTATAATTACTAAAATTTCACCTTTTTTATTTTGTTTCCAATTTCCAGATATTTGTACAAAAAAATGGTGAAAACCACAATAACAGTGAAAACAAGGTGGCACTAACATTCATTTGAAACAGAAAATGAAAACAAAAACATTTTCTTAAACAATATTACCCAAGCGAAACCCATTTACTAACATTCATTTTGATATTATTTAACTTCAATTGGCACTATCAATTCTCTCATAGGACAAAATAAAATGATTGTTCCCATTCCCTGCCATGTTGTTAATAGAATTAATCAGAAAAAAACAAGGCTATGGTCTGCATGTAAACAGCATTTGTCAGGATTATAAATTACCTCATAAATTCATCTGTGCCAACCCAAGTATCAGACTGGTGCAAATCAAGAAGGGAATAATCCCCAACTGCTACCACGATACCAAGCTGATAGTAACCAGAAGCAGTTGCTTGGAACCATCCAAGCTCAATTTTAACTCCATGGAACTCAAGTTGGGGGTTTGCATGGCTATTTATCCAATCAACAACGGGACTTAGTGCAGTACGAATTGATCCATGCCTTACCGTCCGTAACTGAGCATTCAGTCCAGCTACCAGGCGATTCCAAACAGTTGCTGGGACATGCTGTGGAAATCAAGTTTGGGATTAGTATGGCAGCTATGTATGGGGAACTAACAGACTAAATCTTAACAACATTAGCAAGGAATCAAGATACCTGACCAAGGAGGTTGGTCAACAGTGTATCATTGTGAAGATTATAAGGCGCCATGTAGCTCCCATCCCCACCAAAAATTATGCACATGGGAAATCTCTTCTGTATAATTGATACAATATCTAATCGCTTCTCATCACCACCAAGAAAAAAATCAATGTATGCTACCATTAAATCTGGAGTTGCCCCAACCTGCATCATTTGTTTCTTAAATTAAAGAGATTAAAAAAAATGGTGTGCATTATTTAACACTATAGAAACCTTTATTGAAAGGTCTTAGATTCTACTACAAGCCAGGGAAACAGAAAAGTTGCAAAGAAACGTGTATATATGTTATACTTTTATGTAACATGCAAAAATAAAATTCATACTGATGTTTATATCACATTGTTTTGCTTTTGTGGACAAATGAAGGAATGCAATCTAATAAAACATAATATCTTCTGAATTATGATACAGCCATGTTTGTAACTTGCCAAATGAATATAAAAGCACATAATTCTTCTAGGAAATCTGAATAATTCCTGATAAATAACCAAATAAAAAAACTTTCCCATATTTATAGTACTAATCAAATCAAAATACATTCTTATGTCTAGGGAGGAAGCATCGAATCATAATTTAGAAGCTGAAATATTTTATGATTAGAAATTAGAATTAAGGGTTAGTACAATTCATTGGCTCAAATTTCTATTATTGCAATTTTACAGTTGTGGTGCTAAAAACATGACATTTGGATGTTTTTATATCAATTTAGGATTATTTTAGTATATTTCTTAATTATTTTAATTCTCTTTTGGGCAGACCAGGTCTTTGGCTATATTATTGACTAGGATTGCTCTTTAGAAGTGTCTCTTAATAAAGTAGGAAGCCCTAACTGTATGTAAATCATTACCCTTACCATCACATACTACTAATGAACCTTCAGTCTGCTTATTTACTACTATTAACACCCCTAAGAAAATCCTAATTTTGCCATATTTAAAGCCTAAGGCTACTGCTTCCTTACATCAGTCTTTCATGTGTCTTCATATGACAATAATAATTATATTAATAAAAGTAACTAACTAGGAATTTATGGAAATTACTCAATCATGTTAAATGCTTTGCAAGTCAAACCTTCATCCCTTTGTACAAAGCACGTGATCGACAGGAGCGTAGACAAGAATGGTCATATTCAGACTTTACATATTCCTGAAGGCGACTAATTTTGACTCTCCGCCGCCAATGCTTCCAGGACCAAGCACAAGGATATGCAACAACTGAAAGTATACTGTGCACGGATCCCTCCCACCAATCATATGCAGCAACCGAGTTGATTTCATCAATAAATCTATTAAAAGCATCCTCATATCTGCAACACGGTTAGGATTAAATCTAACTTAAAATCACAATTATTGTTAGAAAAGTAATATAAAACTAGTCACTTGTTTTCACCAAACAGCTTAAACTTTTGGAATAGTAGATTAATGACGGTCCTAAAAGTTTATGCTAATGGTAAAGACATATAAATAGTGTTATCTTATCTCTAAATAATTTTTATATCAAACAAATATGACATAGTAATATGATGTTAGATTAGAATGCTAACTGGACTTCTTTATCTTTTCCTTATACACAGATGCTTGATGTAGAATTTTTATTCACCAAATACCAAGACCTTTTTTACAGTAGAAACTGTGAAGAGAGGAAAAGCACTTTCATGGTAAATACCAAAAGTACAATATGTTCAATAGTTAATAAGTTAGTAGGCTTGATTTTTAGTTACACCAACTATTGATGATTTCAATCAATCCAAGTGGTGGACACAGTTAACAGGTAGGTGTGATTTTCAGTTATATATAAGATTGATGTATTTATCTGTGCACAGCCCCACATATAAAGCAATATGCCAATATCTCATCGGGATCCATGACATGCACGTATGAATAATTGAATGTGTAGTTTATCTTACACAATCTCAATTATAGCATGGGGAGGTGAGTAAGGAAGATGCCAAGGTTCTCTAAAAGTATTGGGACCCATAAAGTACACTCTGTGTACATGACTTTGAGTCTCTTCAGCTCTAGCTCCACGGACCTAGTTTTCAAACAACAAAGATATAATGCATCATAGTTTCAGAGATGATATGTAAGGCTCAAATAATGCTGCAGAAAGAACTAAATAAACAGAGGAAATTTTCTTATTAGAATAGTACCTCAGAAAGGGAAAGAAGATATGGGAAACGGTGATGATTATGGTGTTCAATTGAACTTGAACTATGATATGAACCAGAACCAATCAACTTGATTCTCAAAGTACTTAGTAGCAGAGCCACAAGCAATAAAATGAATGACAACATTACTGAAAATGGCCAGGGACCCCCAAATGTATAAATGAGCTCCTCTAGAGGTGTATAGCAATTAGGCATTCGATATTTGTCTGAAATACATTTATATGGACAAGACCGTCTTGTAACACCCCCTGCAATGAAAAGAACCATCCTAAAAATTTGAGATAGAACATAATGTTAGGCATGCAAATTGCAAAGCAACCTTATATCATCAAAGATACCTCGTTTATATATGAAATTTGCACGATTTGGAAGAAGATCAAGAGGACAAGGAATGCAAAGATGTTCATCAGAACCATCAACATCTTTGTAAGTACCAATAGGACATTCCTGGAAAACCACTTGCACAGTTTAATAAATTTCAGAAAGTAAACATCCAGAGAAGATGCAAGAATTATTAGATTTGTGATAGAACTGGTTCAGAATCTAAAGGAAAGAATGGCTTTTTATAGATGAAAATCTCAATTGCTGTGCCAGTGTGGTAGCAGCCTAGGGCTAGGGTTAGAAGATACAAAATGTACAAAATGAATAATTCCCCTTAATATTTAAGAGACCGGGACTCTCCCCACTCTCTGAGTCCAATCATTTCCCAAATGATAAGATGAGATCTATCTCTCCCCCTCCCCAAATTATAGCCAGCATGCCTTATTCAGACTATCTAACCAAGTTACCAATGTAACTAAGGGTAACTAACCTATCATAACTAACTGCAGGAAAAAAATAATGGAGCAAACCTCGCAGAAAATTCCATAAAGACCTTTAGGGCATGCTTTCCCAGTTATAGTGCCCTCCTGTCCATGATGGCCATCATTGTCCCCAGTACCTCCACTGTTTAAAATAATGAAGAAAGAGATGCACTTTTTCAGCAAAGTTTATTTAAAGAGAGTGTCAATTGCCATTTTACCACAATAGTGATTAAATTATTTACAATGATCATGTTTCAACTTTCAAGTTCCTTAAAAGAGTAAGACCTCAATTTGGTCCTCCAAAAATTATGAGTTGCCACATCAGTATGGAAATAGTATGTGGGCCAAGAAAAAGCAGTAACAATCTATTATCTTCCAATTCTAAAGTCGTTAGCAGAGACATGCTTATGCATACCTGTTATTCATGGTGCCACTAATACTTGCAACAGGAACATATTCTTCCTCCATGCCAATCTTTGACCAATGGAAATGAATTCGACCTCCACCTCCACCACCACCACCAACAGGGCCACCATTGCCCCCAAAAACAGATAAGGATGAATTCTCCAAGAGCCTAAGTTCTTGAAGAAAAAGAAGGACTGTTCCACCAGAACCTCCACCAAGACCCCCAACCAAAGAGCCATCGCCGCTTTTTATTGATTTGCTAAAGCTTTCACCATCGGCCCTCAAGGATCCATAAAGGTCAAGTCTCAAAAGTGGCCACTGAATGGATCCCATCACTAGCCAAAATTAAAAAACAGTAATCAGAGAATATCATAAATTTAGATATTTCCTTTATATAATGAATAGAGGCACAAACAGGTATAGCATTTGCAGCCATCTGCATCCATGCTAATAGCCAGAAATAAACTTGGAGTATACTTTATGTAGATGATTGTGGAAATTATACAGAATCATGGGATTCTGATTGTACAGCTATAATTAGGATTTGTTATTATTTCTTTCCTTTCTTAGTTACAGCAATAATTAGAATTTGCTATTATTTCTTTCCTTTCTTAGTTACAACAATTATAGGGATTTTGGTTACTGATTTTTAGCTCTAATTTAGTGTACAGAATCAGTCTTGTAACCCTATTTTTATACACACCATTGTACCTTTTTCAAAAAGAATAGAAAAATACAGTTCATTTTTCTATATGGTATCAGAGCTCGATCTAATACTTCCTTAACCCTAGCGCCGGCCCTACCATGGAAATGGAGAAAACAGAGAATGCAACCAAAGGGGAGACTGGCATGCTGCTAACCAGCTCACCCGAAGGGATTGCTCTCCCTATCACAAGCCACAAACTGAATGGCCAAAACTTCATCTAGTGGGAGAGGTCAGTTCGCATCTTCCTCCAAGGAAAAGGAAAGGAAGGGTATATCTCGGATGACCCCAAACAACCAGAAAAGGGGGATCCCAACCTTCAAAAATGGCAACTGGAAAACAGTTTGGTGATGTCGTGGCTTCTCAATACCATGACAAACGAAATTGGGGAGAACTTCATGTATTATGACACCGCAAAGGAGATATGGGATGCGGTGAAGGAAACATACTCAAATATTGACAACACTTCTGCCATATTTGAGATCAAAAGCATCCTCCATGACCTGCGACAGGGAGAAAAATCAGTCACTGAATTCTTTAACACCTTGAGTAGATACTGGCAGCAATTTGATACCTACGAAGAAATAGAATGGAGTTGTCCAGATGACAAGAAGAAATACAGAGAGCTGGTGGAAAAGGACAGAATCTACAAATTTCTATTGGGGCTTAATAAGGACCTTGATGAAGTACGTGGAAGAGTACTTGGAACCAAACCACTTCCAAAACTACGGGAAGTATTCTCAGAAGTAAGAAGAGAAGAGAGCAGAAGAAAACTTATGCTAGGGAATATTGCGCCAGCCCCATTCATTGAAAACTCAGCATTGGCAGCAAGAGGGAATCAGACCCATCCACCACAGAAGAAGAACCGCCCCTGGTGTGATCATTGCAGGAAACTAGGCCACACCAAGGAAACCTGTTGGGATATCCATGGTAAACCACCAGATGCAAAATCATTCCGGAATAAGGAAACCAGAGGCAACACAGCCTATAACACTTCTCAAGAAGGAGAGGTAAGTTCTGATCCAAGTCCCTTCAGTAGGGAACAAATGGAAGCCCTACAGAAACATCTCCAACAAACCTTGTTGAGCACAGGGAAACCTACTAGTACAGCAAAAGTAGCCCAGAAAGGTAATTTTTCACATGCTTTAAACACCACCAAAAGGAAAACAAAATCCTGGATTGTTGACTCTGGAGCTTCAGATCACATGACTGGAGACATAACTGTTTTTGACAACTATTCTCCATGTCATGATCACTTTACAATTCGGATAGCAGATGGTACACTCTCAAAAGTTGTTGGTAAAGGTTCATTGTGATTTCAGAAGATATCACTCTAAATTCAGTACTTTATGTACCCAAACTTGACTGCAACTTGCTGTCCATCAGCAAATTGACAAATGATTTGAATTGTGTCACTAAATTTTCCCCTAATGTGTGTGTTTTTCAGATTTTGGGGTCGGGGAAGACGATTGGCAGTGCTGAGGAATGTGATGGGCTCTATCTCCTTCAGGTTGAAGATTCCAATAAGAAACCCAAAGCTAATTCATGTGTAGTGATCCCTTCAAAAAACGAAGAGTCTGTAATGTTGTGGCACTATAGATTAGGCCACCCAAATTTTATGTATTTGAAAGAAATGTTCCCATCATTATTCAATAAAAGACTAAGGAATTTTCATTGTGAAATTTGTCAATTATCCAAGCATACCAGGAGCACTTACCCCCCACAACCTTACAAACCTTCCCAACCATTCTCGCTGATTCATAGTGATGTATGGGGACCATCTAGGGCTAGCAATATTACCGACTCTAGATGGTTTGTGACATTCATCGATGACCACACAAGAGTCACATGGGTGTTTCTTATAAAGGAGAAGTCAGAAGTAGGACGAATATTTGAAATTTTTCATTCAATGGTGCAAACACAATTCCAGACCAACATTAAGGTGCTGAGAACAGATAATGGTCGTGAATACTATAATTCCATGCTGAGTTCCTACCTACAAAAACATGGAATTGTGCATCAGAGTTCATGTGTAGACACTCCACAACAAAATGGAGTGGTGGAGAGGAAAAATAGACACCTACTGGAAGTGACGAGATCACTGATGTTAGCCACAAATGTACCAAAACAATTTTGGGGAGAAGCTGTATTGTCCGCAACCTATCTCATAAACAGAATGCCTTTAGTGTCCTTAATTTCAACACCCCTCACACAATTCCTTGAGACCACCCCAACCAACCAGAATCCTCCTCACCTCAATACCCTTAAAAGTGTTTGGCTGTTCAGCTTTTGTTCACAACCTAGACCCGCACCGTAGTAAACTTGATCCCAAGTCCATCAAAACCATATTCCTAGGATACTCACCTCACCAAAAGGGGTATAAGTGCTACTCTCCCACAACCAGAAAATTCTATCATACAATGGATGTGACATTTTTTTGAAAGCATCGACCTTTCTATCCCAAAGTTGGTATTCGGGAGGAGAAGATACCAGTTTTGACTGACATGACAGAATTCCAACTTTTAGATTTAGAAAAGGATGAGATGGCTGCACCTTTGGAGACTGCAGAAACTGCTCCTGCAGAACCGAAGATTGAAGAAATTGTACCAGCAGTACCAACAGAAACTGCTCCTGCGGAACCAGAAAAAGTTCAACCAAGGAGTCAAGACCAAAACTGGAGGGTTTACGTTAGAAAAAGGAGAAACCAGAAGGCGGTAGAGCCAATCACAGTTCCAATGCAGAACCATGAATTTGACCAAGCTCCTGAAAATGAAATTCCCACAGGTAACTTTGTTCCGATATCTGAATCCATTCACACTAATACAAATAACCTGGATATGCCTATAGCCTTGAGAAAAGGGGTGAGAACTTGCACTCAACACCCCATTGAAAAATATATGTCCTATGGAAAATTATCACAGGAATACAAGGCTTTTGTAGCATTGCTTGATAGCACTCACGTCCCAAGAAACATTCAGGAAGCTTTCCAACATCCTGAATGGACTGCAGCAGTGAATGAAGAGCTCCAAGCATTGGCAAAGAATAACACCTGGGAGATCACTACTCTACCTAAAGGAAAGAGACCAATCGGATGCAAGTAGATTTTTACTATCAAGTACAATGCTGATGGTAGTATAAACCAGTACAAAGCCAGGTTAGTGGCAAAAGGATTCACCCAATCATATGGGGTGGACTATGAAGAAACATTTGCACCAGTAGCCAAACTCAACTCAGTTCGAGTTATTTTGTCCTTGGCAGCAAATCTAGATTGGCCCTTGCACCAGCTGGATATCAAAAATGCCTTCCTAAATGGCGAGTTGGAAGAGGAAGTGTACATGCAGATTCCTCTAGGTTGTGAAGCAACCGCACCTCAAATAAGGTATGCAAACTCCGAAAGTCGTTGTATGGTCTTAAGCAATCTCCGAAAGCTTGGTTTGAGAGGCTGGCCCAAGTTGTCAAGAAAGAGGGGTTCACTCAATGTCAATCAGATCACACAATGTTTGTTAAACACTCATTGGAAGGGAAGGTAACACTATTTATCGTCTATGTGGATGACATTGTAATCACGAGAGACGACCATACCCAAATCGATCACTTGAAAAGTTTTTTGGCTAGAGAATTTGAGGTCAAAAATTTGGGGTAGCTTAAGTACTTTCTAGGGATGGAAGTGGCTCGAACAAAGCATGGGATCTATATGTCTCAAAGGAAGTACACCCTAGATCTACTTCAAGAAACAGGGATGCTTGGGTGCAAAGCAACCAACACCCCTATAGAACTAGCCAACCTGAATAGCTCCGAAAATGATAGTCCTCCAGCTGATAAAACCAGGTACCAAAGTCTGGTTGGAAAATTAATCTACTTGACACATACCAGGCCAGACATTGGTTTTGCAGTAAGTATGGCAAGTCGCCATATGTCAAATCCCACAGATGTTCATGAGAAAATTGTGAGGAGAATCCTACAATACCTCAAAGGTACCCCAAGCAGAGGTCTCTACTTCAAGAAAAACTCAGACAAGGGCATTGAAGTATATACAGACTCGGATTGGGCAGGTTGTGCATCTGACAGGAAATCAACTACTGGTTATTGCACCTTTGTGTGGGGGAACCTGGTAACTTGGAGGAGCAAGAAGCAGTCTGTGGTAGCTAGGAGTAGTGCAGAAGCCAAACTAAGAGCCATGGCACATGGCATTTGCGAAGGAATTTGGCTGAAGAGGATGTTGGAAGAAATCAGGATTCCCACCAACTCTACAATGAAGATACTCTGTGACAATAGAGCTGCCATAAGCATGGCCAAAAATCCAGTTCACCATGATCAAACAAAACATGTGGAGATTGACAGACACTTCATTAAGGAAAAAATTGACCAAGACATTATAGCTGTCACCCAGTTCCATCATGTAACCAAACAGCAGACATCCTAACTAAAGCTCTTCCAAGACGCTCATATGAGGACATCAGAACCAATCTGGGAATGACAGACATCTATCACCCAGATTGAGGGGGAGTGTAGATGATTGTGGAAATTATACAGGATCATGGGATTCTGATTGTACAGCTATAATTAGGATTTGTTATTATTTTTTTCCTTTCTTAGTTACAGCAATAATTAGAATTTGCTATTATTTCTTTCCTTTCTTAGTTACAACAATTATAGGGATTTTGGTTACTGATTTTTAGCCCTAATTTAGTGTACAGGATCAGTCTTGTAACCCTATTTTTATACACACCATTGTACCTTTTTTCAAAAAGAATAGAAAAATACAGTTCATTTTTCTATACTTTACATGAAATATATAAAGTCAAAGGTGTCTAAAACTACTTACCAATCATCCCGCCTCCAACAACATGCCCATATGACTCATTAGGGCCCTCAGTTCCACTACCCAATTCACAAGGAAGAATAGCATTTCCATATTCATTACCACCAATACTCTCTCTCCCATTGAAATATCCAGACCCTCCTTTTCCACCATGTCCAGCACCACCACCAGCTCCATTCAAAAAGTTTCCCTTACCAATACCTTCAGTGCAACCTGAAAGAGGTAATCAAAATCTCAATACTATCCTTTTGAGGTAATTAGCATTTTTACTAGCAAGGTAATCTTGGAAGAACAAAAAGTATAAAAAAAAAAAAAAAGGTTTCTTACACTTCAATTACCTAATTCCGATGCAGTAATCATACCATCAGTATCAACAATCACAGTTCTTGCCCTGTGAATGTGAATTATGCTTCCCTTCATAATGCCATTTACAAGAAGATCCTCAACACGACATATCTGCAAAAACTCAAGAAATTAAGAATCCATTACAATGTTCAACTTGAACAGCAATATTTTTATGTTCTTATGTACACCCAATCACAAAATAATGCCCAACAAAAGAAGTTGATTGAATTAGAAATGATGGTGGCAATGATAGAAAGATGTTATTTCATATCATAAGACTCAACCACATTAAAGATACACAAATATATGCACCAAAACAAATGTAAATGTAGCATTTTAACATGATTAAAACCAATAGTGTTAAATGGTTGTGCATAACAGAAATAATTCATTTTTTTTCAGAAATTAGACAATTTCATTAAATGCACAAAGGTAGGGGTGGGGGGAGTTAAAAATTGGTTCCAACTTAATTCCAAGCATGCAAAAAAATAAGACAAGAAATTCACTTATTTAAAACAAAATACATAAAAAAAATACCACCTTTTCTATTACTTAACAAATCTTACTTGAAGTGAGAAGGAGAGTGTATAATTGACATGACAGTCATCAGGTGGGGTTATCAAATCTATTGGGCATCTCTGTGTGTCGCAAAGATGTTTTGTCACCCTACAAACATTATTAAAATAAATGGATTAATTTAGAGTTTCCAAACAGGCCAGATGGAAATTGTTTAAGTCAAGCAATGTGACTGGAAAGCAGTCATACTTACGTGCCTCTGCTAGCATCATCATCCAAAGGAGCTTGAAGTAAAGAACCTGGTCCAACCTGTCACAAGAGGAGCACTGTCAATTGAAGCTGCACCCAAATGCAACTTCAAGGGGGGGAATCATGAATTTGAGAAACAGTGATACAAACACAAACTTGTCTTGGTGTGAAGGAGATGAGATATTACATAGATTAAAGCAATATCCTGAGAGATATGATACAGATCATTTACTTGACTTTTTTTTAGATTTCATCTTTAAACCAATTGGCATTAAGCGAAGTTACCCAAAGATACATAAGCTGTACCCCAAGTGTGCTGTACCCCAAAGGTTGAGGCAGACGATGTCAACCTTCCTAACAACCCCACCCCCACGCTCCACATATGTATGCCAGAACAGATGATTTACCAAGATGGATAATAGGCTCTGATACCATGTTAGATTTCATCTTAAAACCAATTGCCATTAAGTGACGTTACCCAACAGATACATAAGTTGTACCCCAGGAGTTGAGGCAGGCGACGTGGGACTTCCTAACACTTTTCCTATTTATATCATATTTGATTTGTATTTATGTAGATAGCCTATTTTTAAGAGATCAGTTGTACATCATGTAATTAGGATCATATTTCCTTATTTTTGGTTTTTCCTGTATCTATAAATTCATGTATCCTTTGTACAATTTAAATCAATGATCAATTAAAACAATGCATATTCTTCAATCATTTGTTCTAATCTAAAGTTGGTATAACTCATTGTGATCCTCATTGACTAGAGATACAACCAATGTAGTTCTTATATGGTTTGAGCAATCCTCACCTAACAAACTGGTTTTGTGGGGTTGATTAAAACTTAAGCTCAAATTCTTTACCTTACAAGACAATTTTATGGGTTTAAGTCCTAAGCTCAAATTCTAGGATGGTATCATAATCTATCTTAGGTATGTTATTAGGCTACCCATATTTGCCAACACTCTATAGTCTAGATATCTATTCTTAGGTGTAAGAGGGTGTTGTTATTGGGTCACCCACATTTTTCCACACTCCAGAAATTCAGTCCTTGGCACAAGGGGTGTTGAGATCTCACATCAACTAGAAATATGGTCAATATAGTCCTTATGAGGATTAAACAGTCCTCATCTTAAAAGTTGGTTAATGGAGTTGAGTTAGATTCTAAGCCCAAATTCAAAGATAACCAAATTGTAAACGAAAATCAATTGAAGAGTAAAGCCCCAAAAAGAGAACAGCAATAGAACGCATGCATTGCATGAAAACACCAGTGTTCAAATTCATTTACACTGTAGCTATAGAGATATTTTCTTCCACTGACAGCCAACAGAATGATCAAAAGAATATATTGCTTCAATCAACTTTTTTTATATTATCATCCCTTGCATAAGGGAGGGCCCCTGATAGTCATTTAAATCTCTTGAAACCACTTCAAAAAATATAAATAAATCCTTGTAAAGATAATTGCTTACAGTTACATTATAGAAGAGAGACAAGGATAGTCGCTGGCCTTTGATTGCATCACCATCACCAGTCAATTGTAGTAGTCCTTGACCATATAAAGCCAAGTTTGTATTTGAACTAATGACAGAATTTTGCTGCGAAGGCAAAAAATCACTATCACTATGGAAGAAGTTCCAACCCATCAAGAACCAAATATGGTTCTATAACCAAGAATATTGCACAAGTTAGAATAAAGAATAAAAACCATTATACCCTTAAAACAGCCAGATTTCTCACTTCAAGTACTGAAGCAGTTACAACAGTACTTTCACCACCATCAATTTGAATTGTGGAGTCCCACATGAGTAACATTTTAACAGAAACTCTAAATGCACCAAAAACCTTCATATATTAAAGGTAAAATTGTTAGATTACAAGTAGTTCAAAATAAGTGACATCTGTATCAATTGAGAATGGAACTAAAATAATAACAGAAAAACACTTTGAATCACAATCTAATACCTTTATAATAGAATCACTCAATAAAAGCTCTTCTGCAACAAGCTCAAACTCAGAAATTGGATAATCAGACAACCCAAAGATTAAGCTTCCTCCACTGTATACACTAATTTGGCCTCTTACCTTCATAATTAGAGAATTCAAACAAATATCAAACATTTGGCTCTAATGGCTAAACATTGCAATGTTTAATAAAGTAAAATATAAAATATATCAATGCAATTGTTTTTGACAAGCATATTTTAGTAGTTTGTAGTTAAGACACTACTTCAAGTAGCATTTTCTAACATGCTAGCTTCTAGCTTTCTATATTTTATTTCCTTTTTAGTATTTACCTTTTTTTACATAAGAAAGAATTTTCTTAAACATAAGCAATATTTAAAAAAAACGTTATAAAATGGTGACTCCATGATCATGTGTTTTGGTATTATAGTACATAATGTGTATAATTAGGTACCTGAACTCTGGACCACACAAGCGGAACCAAAACTTTTGCATTATTTTCCACATAAACATTTGACCATAAAGGGCTGGTTGAGAAATCAAGCAAAGGAGTCTCAGTTTCTGTTGTGACATTGTCATTGCTAACTTTTAAACTTAGTAAATGTGCATTGAAATATGTGCCAGCTGCTCCAGAATTCCCAGGACAGCCAATACTCAAACCTCCTGTCACAACAAATGAATGTATTGTGTATAAGCTCCTTGCTATACAGATTAAAAAAAGCAACCTTGCATGTTACTTGATTTGAAAAAATTGAGATACAACTACAACAATGACAACCAACTTTTTTTTTTATTAAGAGAACAAATCTATATTTATCAAATGCATAGTCTCAACACCACCAAAAAATTTATACTCTGTGTGTGTAATCAGAAACCTTAACCCCCTCCCTTTTCCACAGATGTTAGCATCATCCTCTTTTTCACAAAGATAAAAAAAAAGTGTTTGAAATTAACAAAACAAACTCGTAAGCAAACTCAAATGATTTGGTAAACTACCTAGGTGGATTTCCCCTCACCCATTTTAATTTATGCTATTCATCCATATTATCCCCACTGCTTCGCCTGGCAATGCAGAAGAAATTGATGAATTGGGAACACTGGATTATTCACCACTTCAAAAATTCTGAAAGAGTTGAGCTTGCAAAAGATGGGAGAAACTTCAAGCTTAACAAAGTAATGAAGGTTTTCATCATTGAAAACTGAAATCCTTTTATTTGTTCAAAATAAATATGGTATTTTTTGGTATTTTGATTCACATAGATTAAGATACTGTAGAATAAAAGATCAAGCAGGAGTCATCATTCGTTTAACTGCCATGTACAGGAGTGTATTAGAACTAACCATGAACAGTAATGTTTAAATCTTCTTGTATGCTGTAACAATCAAGTGATATTCTTCCTCCACCTCCTCCACCCCATCCCGTCCCACCAGCAGCACTGATGACACCATATCCCTTCCTACACTCGACCGAAAAATGAAGTTGAAAAGAAAAATTACAAGCACAATTTACTAGATAACATTTATTACAAACCTTCAATGTACACATGGCACTTTTAAAAACTAGAACAACTCAAAAACCTTCAACCTAGGCAAGACATTTCCAAAAACATCCACATTCTTCAAAAGAAAAAGAATACTACCACAGCAATTGTAAATGACCATGGACCAAATGCCAAACAGATCCATGTAAACAGAATATTAGACAGTATGCCATCATCAACAAAAGCCATAATTCCCTTCCAGTAATATCATTAAAAAAATTATGGAACATTTGCTATTTTCTCATCATCTAATCTTCAAAACCATTTCAATGAAACTATTAATTATAATGTTGTAACTGCTAATAGAAGTGACTTAATATGCCAAAAAAAACTGCATTTCACTCTTCAAATAATAGCTAGTCACCCTTAACAGTCATTTCGAAGCCATCATATTAAAAACAGGTATAAGTTCACAGACTAACAAGTAGTTCACACTCACAGTTTTACAGCATAAATCAATATACTTCCACCAGAGCCTCCTCCCCCATCAGACCCTCCATCTCCTCCTTTTGAAGTAATAGATCCGTTTACGTATAAAGTGTCCTTCACTAGAAGCTTAACACGCCCCCCACCATTCCCTCCGTATTGTTTTTTAGTAGATTTTCCACCACCCTTGCTACCATGACTCCATGGTTCAGACAACGTAGACCAGGCATAAACATCACCACCCCAGTTTGTCTTGTTATTTTTTAAACAAGATGCACCACGCCCACCATGCCCTCCACCAGCTCCATCGTTACCAACAGGTGTGCCACTAGTTTGGGAAGGTGGTGACCCTCCTAAAGATGATGAGTCTAGATAAGAATTGTATCCCATTGTCAAATTGGCTGCAGATAAAACCACAGAACCAGCAACAATAGATGCATTTTGACCAAGTTTAATGTTGCCGGATACATTGACTGTTATCATGCACCCGTCCACGGGACATAAAAGTGACACATCAGAGAGTATCTCCAGGTTTCCAACACCATAAATGTAAATATCAGATTTTAAATAATGAGTTGAGCTTAGCAAGCATGTGGTATTAAAAGATCCTACACCTTCCAAGTCCTCACACGAGACTGACTCATTCAACGAGAATGACAAAGTTGATGTTTCAACAAGTGTAGAATCATAGAGTTGAGAATCATCTCCCACAAGTGACCCAGAATAACCCAACCAGTTTTCTAGGCCAATACTCCTATTCAAGTGATGTCCTGAACTAAGAGAAATACAAGATATATGAAGATATCCCAAAAGAATGCAGCACCAGAGGTTCCAATGCATTATCACAAAGTGCATCACCACCTAAGCCAAGTATATATCAGTAGAAATCAGAATAAATGCAAAGTTTCAATCAGCTCAGCGGAAAGTATCAAGAAATTTATTTCTGAAAGCTACCTCCATAGGAATTGGTCCTGAAGGAAGCCACTTTTATACATTTATTCTGCAACTAAATACAAAGGAAATATCAAAAAATAAGAAAAACAGAAAGGTAAGAGTACTTTAGTTTTTTGTTTTTACATAAATTAGCGATTACTCATTAAGCTCTATCTACATGCCAAAGCCATGTCTCATGAAGCAGCTAAAGTGGGATGTAGAAGCTAGTAAAAGTTCAAGTTAAATTCTTAAATGTTCACAAAGGAAATTATATCATACTTCAGAAATTTCACTGAGAAACTTTTCCAATCTTATCACCTAAAACCTATAACATAGGAGCTACATATCTCAACCTTATAATGACTCTTGCTGTCAGTATGTCATGTATCTTCAAATCTATCACAAACCTTATTTTTTCACAAAAGCTAGCGTAATATTAACTTCACAACAACATGGATATGTGCAATAAATTAGCTCAGATTGCACTATTTCTGTAAGAAAAATATGTTTCCAAGTATGAGCAACACCGTCAGTCATCAGCATTAATTAATTAAGAATAAAACAGACTATACATTTTTTTACAAAACGCTCTAGAGTTTGTTAACATCTGATATGGCATTTAATTTCTGTAGGAATATAAAAGTAAACATCATCAGCAACATATTTGCAAAGCCTCTTGTTATACAAAACAAACATGCATATTCTGGCAATCTTGCGCCTCATTTTTCAAGGCCATAATATTTTCTTAACTTGCAGACGTTCCATTACTCCCCAATCCCGTTAATTCCAACGAAATTCTCCCACACCGCTTTCAATCAATGTAATAAACCCACCACAGTGAAATTCAACTCCACTGATCACACTCCCGAAACTTGATCACGAATCCATTGACCGAAAAACAAGTTATCAAAAAATAAAAACCCATGCAATGCTATCCGACTTAACTAAAAGGAAAAAAGCACAAAACCCATAATCAGTAATCAAGACCGATGCAAAAATAAAAATGATAAAAAAAAAAAAAAAGCACAGCTCGAAGAATCAGAAATGAAAAGACGAAAATCGTGGAAGAGGTGAAAAAGTGGCAGTGATACAGTGGAAATTGGAGTGGTAGGAGGAGTGAACTAACCGTAAGAATGGAGAGTGAGGAAGAAAAAGAGTAGGAGAGTGAAAAAAATGCACTGAATCTTCGTTTGAAGGTTGAACTATGGTAACAGTTGTTGGTCTAAGTCAGAAGATGGTGTTGGGCATAGCTTTCTCTTTTTTTTTTTCTTTTTTTTTTTTCTTTCTCTTTTGCTTTTACTTTCCTTGTTTTTCGTAATTAATGGGATGGGATGCAGAAAAATAATTTACAATGAAAGCTGGCTGGCAATAGGAATTGAGTCTGTACGAGTCCAAGCTACGTTAGTGTAGCTGGATTCTGACCTCTGATAAAGATTCACGCGAGTTTTTTCTGAATGATTGAACCTAACCCTTCATTTGCCCTCCCTTATCATCCTAATTTCCGGATTACCCAAATCATCATTAAATATTATCAATTTTCAAGCTTAATTACATTTTTAATACCCTTTCTTCGTACCTGCATTGCAAAATTTTAGTTTCCTAACTCTTAATTCGGACATTTGATCCTTATATTTAAAATCAAAAATTTTTTATTTTACCGTGTAACGGTTGATTTAAACTCTTATAATCGGAAAGAAAAAGTTTTTAACTCTTATTATAAAATGGCAACATCTAATTAGATAGTAATGTAAATATCTTCTATTTCCTGCTAATTTACTTTTAAAATAAAAATATTTAAATATAATTCACTTTACTTTAACATTAATTTTAATAAAAGTAAAAATCAGAAAACTAATATAATAAATATAGTGACCCAGACAAGCATTTATTGGATTCCCCTTTTCATGTTGAACCTGCCTTTGGTTAGGTCTGTGTAGAAAAGATCATCCGTTGGATTCAATACATGTTTGGATTTGATTGGTAAATTTCATTTCCTATGAGTAATTGCAATTGTACATCAACATATTTTAAAGTGTCACTAAACTACTATCGTTTATGGCCAAAAAAGTTTGTCCAATAGAAGCCAATCGTCTCGTCGGTGAAAGAAATTATTGATCACGAAGCTTCCCATAAAATAAAATTTGCAATAAAAAATTTTAATATATTTTAAATATGTTTTAGTCTTGAGTCAAATGTTTTTTTTAGTCTTTCAGAAAAAATATTTTATTTTTGGTTTCCAAGTTCTGAAAATTCCGAAATTTATCTACACTTCATTACTTTTTTTCTTAAAATTTTTTAAATATATGGGCTTGTAGTGTACTGCTTTTTCTTTTTTGCTGAAAGTTGTAGTGTACTGCTTGTAAACACATAGTGCGAAATTGTACGTATTGAAACAAGTTATTAAAGTATTGCCTCATACATGGCTACGCTACACGTGCATGTAGGACAGCATGAGTGATGTAATGAAATATATTCAGAATCTGCGTCTATTTTATTGAAACACGAACGAACGAACGAACGATAAAGCATGTGGAAGACAGATAATCTCACTCTCACGCGTTGCGTGCTTTACTAAGTGAATGTGACTAAAATGATTTTTAATTAGCGATTCATGGCTATTTTACTACTACTATTTAGTTGTTTTGACAAGTTATTTAAGAAAATCCGAACCACTTTTTCTCTTTCTTTTTTTTTTCTTACAACTAGTAAATTACAAACTACATTTATTTTATTGCTCTGCTTTTTATTTTTTTCATGATCGGGGACGATATATGACTGTTTCATTTGCCTTTTTGCTCCTTTTGAGTGGATTGGTCCATTTGGCGCAGATATACGTGTATATTTTATTTTATTAAACCTGTATAATATAAAATATATGACAAATGTTTGATAGAGTTGAATTACAAATATAAATATTGATTTATTTTAATAAGACATATAATAAATAATTTTGACTCTTGACTATTTTTAAATTTCATACAAAACTCATTTTGCTTTCTTGTATATAATTAAATGTTTTTCCATTTAAATTTAATATAGTCTTAATTTTTGCTGACTTTAAATTGCAGTTATTCTTTCGGCTTAATTAATGTCAAGTTTGAACTGAATATAACCCGAATTTAGGACTCAAATAATGAAGCTTTGTGGCCCGTAGTGACTCGAATAGTGAAAGATTTATTACAAGCATGCCAGGAAACTATCTAATGAGTCAGATGTGTGCAAGTATCATTCTTTTGTATACAAAAATAAAAAAATTAAAAAAATCATAGGGTAGCAGGGCAGCGACAAAAGAGGTTTTGTGAGAAGAAACATGAACATTTCTTAAAGTCTAATCATCCATTAGTACAATCACATGCGGCATGCCATATGAATATATCATGCTAGCTAGTTATTATGTACTTAGACAGGGGGGGTTTCAACATCCATGACTATGACTATGGGGTTCACAGCACATATACCTTCTCTTGTTTTGAACTAGTTAGATTTCTTCACTTCCTTCAAAGCAAGATTTTGACAAGAAATTCTTTGCAGGCGAAACTTATAAACCAGCTTCCCATGTGATCCCCTGTCTTGCCAATATGACTCAACTACATACAGTCCATCATAAACATATGTCTTGTACTTTTCATCCATTGTTTCAGAGCCACGAATCACCCTAACTGGATTCTTCTCCTCACTGCTGTTCTTCAAAGCAAGATTGCCCCTCTCAAGCTTCTGATCTAAAGGTTTTTTACTAGTGTTCATCACATTCCCACCCTGCCCCGTGTATATCAAGACATCCGAATTGACCAAATAATCAGCATAGCCCCCTGAAGCAACAATGCTAGTCGCAAGGATCTTACCATTGTGCTTCACATAATCTATGCCACCCTGAATCTGACGATGAAGGCCAATTATATTAAGCTCCACCCTATATTGAAATTCATCACCAACTTCAACCCCAGGGACATGGCCCAGTATCTGCTTGCCTGAGTTAACATCATTCCCATTCTTCTTAAGGAACCTTGCAGCAGTTAAATCAACCCTTTTTCTACTTCCTGGCTCATTTAACTTTGATTCTGCTTCCTGTAAAAGCTTTCTAGAAACAACTTGAAACAACTGTAATGTCTCCCTCACTTTTTTTCGGGCCACATTTGAGTCATTCTTATCACCAGTCAAATTAGAGCGAGAAGAGGGAGTAACATTTACATCAATCTCATGTGATTTCAGAAAAATTTGAAGGTCTTTACTAATTTCATTATCGTCAAGACAATCATCCTTTTCCCAAATTTCTAATTCACCCATTCCTTCAGAAGAAGCAGCATTTCCCTTCTTTTTCAAAGGCTTCTGCCAAAAATGACCTTTAGTCTTGATAGCTCTTCTAGACCTCTCAGGCAATGCAAAAGAAACCACTTTCTTTCTCTTGTCTTCACTTTTAGCATCACCCAAATTAAATTCGGAAGAACCTTTGTCAGAGTCAGACCTCCAAGGCCATGCTGATTTAGCCATCAGACCTGTTACTACATTCCTGTCTGATGAGACCTGCAAACTATTAAAATCTCCTTTCAACTTATATATAGAACGAGATACATCCAAAGGCCTTGCCACAAGATTTTCCTCTTTTACCACTGCCTTGGAATTTATTTCAACTAGATGATGATCAAGGAGTGTAACATACTTTTCCCTCTTGTTTTCTGGTGGCATTTTCATCTGAGAAGGTGGTTCAAATGCATGCAGCTTCTTCACTCCCTCAGCAGCATTCTTCCTCTCAGAATCAGTTTGATAAAAGTCTACAAGCTTTCTCTTGTGACCATATCCATCTGCTGCTGCTACATTTTTCAACAGATTGTCATCTACAGCGAGATTTTGTAGAACCACATTCTTGTTGTTCAAAGAATAGTTTCCCTCTTGACACACATCATTGTCATTACTGAAAAACGGAAGAAAGTCTCTGACAGCTGAAACTTTAATTGGAGGAAGATACCTTCTTGCTAAATGTTGAGCATTCTTATCCTCAAGATCAACAATTGTAGTACCATAAGCAGACCCATATCTGGAAAATGGACCGCATCCGTCTAGGAAATCGCGAAAGGCTAGTGTTATCATGCCTCTTGACAACTAACTCTGATTTCAGCACAAACTTCAGAACAAGAATAACAAAAATCACATGCCCTATTAGAAACCCCAACCCCTCTAATCTAATGCAGTTAAGAAAGAACAAGAAATTTGAATCGAAGCATGAACATAGAGAAAGAGAAGCAGTAATGACGTAAAATCGAAGGAATCTTAAGGCATGAGATAGATAGAGATACCTTGGAGGACGAGAAATAGTGCGAGCGAAGAAACGAAAATCAGAATAGCATCTGCTCCCAACTCTGATCTGATGACGTCCTGAAACACGCGGCAAAATGCAGAAGTGAAAAACGGCACAAGAAAAATGAAAACAGACGAAATGAAATGGTAGATACATACAGAATGAGGAACTGTTCAACTTCAAAGCAGAGAGAAGGGTTCGAAAATGGAAATGGAAATGGAATCGGAATGCGAGAGACTCAGACTCCTACAGTATGTGCTACTGAAATTAGTATGGGGGTGTATTTTAGTCCGTGTTTGTAAACTCTTTCAATAAGGACACGTGTCCTAATTCCACGTCAAAATGAGTCAACTGCATCAAAAATATCGGTCAAGTCACTTAAATAACTAATCTAAAACATTTAACATACACCGCAATTAATTACAATCCAAACTTTTGCATTAAGGGATCTATATGCTTCCCAAATAAGAATGTTTATTATTTCTCATTCAGCCACCTTTAGTTATAAATAATTTTGAGTATGTTAAGCTTGTGGATTCAGTTTCGATATAATAATACATAGACAGTGATGGATTCAGAAAGGTATCAGGATGGGATTGATTTTTTTTATATGATTATTTAATTATCTAACTTTTAATAAATAATATAAAATCTATTATCAAGATCCAATTATATTACGGAAATTTCACATTTTGGATTTGAATTTTCAAAATGTAACGAAGTACACCTGTGAACTTACTCTGTACTATTCTTCTACGTTTGTTAATTCCTTTTACTACCTTGTACCACTCTGTTACTAAAAACTCCTTTCTAGATAACTCATGTCCATTTCTATTTCTATTTTATATTATTTTGAAATCAATGTTTCAGAAAGTTGAGAGTAATCAGAAATTAATTTAAAAATTCATTAATTATTTTGATATGCCACTTTCCTTGTCCAGTGCGTTTGGTCAGTATAAATACGAGAATCGACTCAAATGGCAACAGCTTGGTAGTTTCAAGGAACCATAGAATAACTGTTAATTAACATTAAATCGTTACATGTCATCCTTTGAGAGCAATAGACATCTTCAGATTTGTAACTTCCAACTCTAGTTAGCGGTTAACCAGGAGATTGAAAAAATCTGAGTAATTACTACTCGAAGCACTGAGATGTTGTCACTTAAGATAACTACTTTACATGGAAAACAATTATCACACACCTTTATATGCCACAGAAAATTCTGAGTGGCAACAGTTGCATAATATAACTTTCCAACATATCATCGTGTGTTTATACTATCGAGTTTAAATTACATGTCAGGAAGAGCTGAAAGGGTTCTTCACCGCATCCCTGTCTTCTGTACAATGCTTGGCGATGATTGGTGCCGTATGGATTACTACTATATTCAGTATTTCACCGACATGGTAAACCGCCCCTTATGCTTCACGATTGAAACCCTTTTGACAAAACCATTCCATGTAATGCTTTCTCGAACAATTTCACCTTAATCCCAAACAATACAAAACTTCAGTAAGGTAAAGGTAAAGGGGGTTATCTTATCATTTTTCAGCCCGGGATGCACCTGCTTGTATCTTCGTAATGCCCCAAAATTTCCATCAACTCAAATCATATTATGCTAATCCCTCGGTATAGCTATCCCAAGGCAATCCTTCGGATCTCCCATGCAAACGGTATTTCAGCACAAAAGACAGGCACAAACCCAGTTGCTGATTGCAAAAGACTATAACCCATCAAAGCTACATTAAGCTTCTAAAGTTCCTCAACCGTTATAGTGAATTTTCTGATTTTGGGAGTTCTGAGCCTGAGGCTGCTGTTGGGTAGCCTGCATGTTAAGTGGCTGTGTGTTGTAGTGAGCAAATGGTTGCGAGTAAAGAGAATTCATCTGCAGAAAAACCCAGACAATTTAGCAGAGGAAAATATGTGTTGAGTAAATCAAAACACGAATGGAACTAAAGTTGATAAAATCAAGCAATAAAACAATCACGGCCCTTTCAATTTCTGTAATTAATTAATGCTAGGTTGGAACTACAAGAAACCTGGGACTGAAGAGGGTTGGCGTTTGCCACACTGAAATGGCTTTGTGTTGCATCATCTTGTAAGGGATCACTGAATCCCACCTGAGTGAAAAGGCCTTGTGATCCATGGCCCATGTAGTCCTGTGAATTAAAAGAAGGGGAAATCAGAACATAAAGGACACGACAACCCAACCCAAATCAACGGGAAAAATGCTCATCACTGGCAACTTCAGCAACCTGAGACATAAAGTCATTTCCAGAACCAAAGCGAGAATATCCAGCTTGAGAATTCTGGTTAAGAAAATTCCCTGGGAATCCACCTTGTGCTCCTTGTGTAGCATAATCAACAGCATATCCACTTTGAGAAGCCTTAAGATGGTCAAAGTGTCAGTAGGAGAAAAACAAAAAATGGACATGAACATCTAATTGATATGATTAATCAATAGGAAGAGCAAAGCCCTGCACCCTGTTTCGCTGATTAACAAGGCTAATTTACATCTAAAGAACAAATATAGTATGTACAATATTAACGTTAGTTCACATACCTGTGTAGAGAAATCAGTGACATTATAAGGAACATGAGATCCCTGGCTTTTGAAGTCATCGCCCAAGAAGTCCTGATGATAATTTTAAAATAAAAATGAGCCAATTTTGCTTTGAAACAAAACCAAACTTCTACTAAGTCACAATAAGTACCTGGGACATTCCAGGCATAGAAAATTGATCACGAAATGACTGGCCAGCCCCTTGAACAGGCATCTATTATCCACAGACAAAATATAGTCATAATCCAGACAGAAAAAAAAAAAAAAAAAAAAGACAAGGGCATGAAGATAGAACACATGAAGCTGGTACAATGAAAGTGCGTACATTGTTGGCGAACCCAGGTTGAGATAATGGACCACCAACAGATGGCTGGCTGTTAGGATTCTCTAGAGCAGGGAAATTAAATGTAGATCCAATATTCCCAATAGACTGTTGGGTTCCTTGTTGATGTGGTAGATGATTGCCAATTGGAGCACCAGAATTGCCTCTCCCTGCCCCAAAACCTCGACTCCCTGGAGATGGAACATGTGGAACTGCCCCAACGGGTCCATGAACAGCCCCACGAGATGGAATGGCATATGGTTGAGATTGGGGACCACCATGAAAAGGAGCCAATGGAACCCTTGCCACAGGATATCCAGCAGGATGCACTCCAGGCTTATGAGTTCCATTTGGTGGACCAGGAGGTATATAAGATCCTACAGTTCAAAGAAAAAATTGTCATCATATACAATGTAAGTGATCAAAATATCAAAACCTCCAGAAGGCGGAAGGTGTTGGAAATGACAACTTGAAACAAACCAACCACCACTAGACCTTTGAAATTTTCTAAACTACAGTTATTTGATTGGGACATAAAGACATACCAAAGACCACAAGAACAACCTAGTGTATTCAGGAAAAACAAAAACACCCTATCCAACAAATTATAAATCACATACCCCTTCCCCGACTGCTCCTCCGGTCTGAACTTGTGCCAGCTCCAGATCCAACGTTACCAAAATTATCATTAGCCGCAATTCCAGGTCCACCACCATAAAAAAGCCTCCGTTCATTGTAAATCTGCATAAAAATAAGACCAACCATAGATATGTAATATTCTCAATAAACAAATTCCTAGATAGAAAAGCACCCTACCTCAAGCACAAAGCACTTAAAGCAACACTATTCCAATCCTTTAACACCTACCTTCTTAGGTTTCTGGAACTGAACCATACTTTGCTTCAAGTTATTTAAAGGACCTTCAACCAAGCACTCATGTTCCTGTTTAGAAAATGGGGAAGAAAACCTCAGCTTATTTAGAAAACAAAATAGAAAAGAGATCAATATGAAATCACTCTTATTATATAGAACTTATAATGATAATAAATCATAAACGGGCAATTAAAAAAAAACAGAATTCTATAATTAGCACAAACATTTCAAATTAACTTCTGGTTCTTGCTAGACCAGTACATTTTTTACAAAATCAACACCACCGGCAGTAAAATCTCAACACAAGAACTACCTTGTAGTGAGTCAATAAACTATTCCATAGAGGCTGCTTGCTCAAGACTTTAGGGTTTCCCAAAATAACAATGCCATATCTTGCTCGTGTCAAAGCAACATTGAGCCTCCTAGGATCATTCAGGAATCCAATGCCCTATAAAAGAGTATAGAAGTCAAATCAATCATTGATCAATCAAATTCTTTATAATGGCTCAAAATGCAAAAATATTTGAAGCATGCAATCTTTTGAAAAGCCACAAACAAAGCATAAGTTGTCAAACCTGATGTTCATTACTTCTAACACAAGACAGAATGATGTAGTCTTTCTCCCTTCCTTGAAAGGAATCGACACTAGCAACCTGAAAAGAATAAAACTCATGTAACAACTGCAACAAGGACAGAGGTTTCCTATAGAAATCAAGATAACTGTCTCAAACCTCAATCTCCTTGTAAAGCTGCTGCCTAAGAGCACCATTTCTGGACATATAGTTCACAATATAAGCTCTCTGCCCCTCATAAGGCGTTATCACACCAATCTGTTTCAACATTTTACAAGCATATGAATATTAATATGAACACTGAAAGTGTTAGTAGGGTTAGTGTAAACCAATCTGTTTAATCTACAGTTCAAAAAATACCTGACTTGGAACCACACCACTTTTTAAGAAAGTAGTTACAATCTTTTCAACATTTGCAGCCTCGGTCCTATTTAAATAAGATGTTCCACTAGCGCTTATCTCTTCTTGTCCCATCTAGAAAACAGTTAGGTAAATAATTAAAAGAAAGTTGAGGGAAAAGAACACGGGACAAAATTTTTGACAAGGGCCCAAAATAAAAAGAACCAAAAATTTGATATAATGCCTGTGATTGATGATGGAAATATTTCTTCAACAACAAAAGAAAACAACATTCACATACGTGTTTAAAGTACCTGAACATAGAAAAACATAGGACGGTTTGGCACTGGCCAAGGAAAATCAATTCCCGAAGATTGCCTTTCATTAACAGTAACTCCATTTTGCAGAGTACCTTCATAGAAGCTGTTTGAGGGAAATTCCGAAAAGGCATGGATGCATACGGTACTGAACCTGATGTTTGAGATAATAAAACAAAAGCCTTAAAGTTTGTATAGTGAAAAAAAATAAGCCAAACACAAAGTCAGCATGAGATATTACAAGCCCATATAAAATAAAACTAATGAAAAAAGCCTAAAGTAGGGATATCATAGCAAGTAGTTATTAATTCATGCATGAAACCTAAGAGTTAAGACACATCATCCTTTACCTGCAACCTAATTGGTTTGACACCAAGTAGAACAAGGCGTTCAAAAAGTGACTGTGCTAACCCAGCACGAGCTGCTTTCTTGCACATAATAACTGGACCAAGCTGACAATGATCACCAACAAGAACAACCTAAACAGAAACATCTTGTTAAAAACATCAACAATCTAGGAGCACACAACTGCAGGTGCATATTTGACAAAATACCTGTTTTGCTCCAAGAACCAAAGGTATGAGGCACTCAGGTTCAGTTGCTTGAGTGGACTCATCAATAAGTACCTGATGAAAAAAAAAATTATGATAATGATCAACGGTGTAAAAAGTGATCAAGAATATGGCAATTATACATTGCAAGTATAAGTATATCAACCTGACGGAACCTAAAATTTGCAAGCCGAGGATCTCCAGCACCAACACATGTACAGCAGATCACATCAGCACTCTGAGAAATCTCCCTTTCCGTTGCTCGCTTAAGTGCTTTGTATTTTTTCTCATCACTGCTAGAAAGTTCGCCTGAAATATGATAAAACAAAATAATCATCGTTTTTAACTTTCATACATATTATATTAGCCTCAGAGTACAAGTTAAAACATAACATCAGTAACAAAAAACATAACATTAGAATGCAGAAAGAACAAAATATAAACCTCAATCATTAGAAATGCAAACATTAAAAGTACAGAAAGGTAGTGGTGCACACAAGCTAGATAACGGCACAACCAAATTCACTATCCCAAGCTTAAACAGATTTATTGTAAATTTCTTGGATGTATGAAATTAATTATGCTATAACATAAAATGCGTATAAATCAATCATACTAAGTCTGCAAATCAGGTAATATTTCAAAGTTTGAGTAGCTTTTGAGCAAAAATGGCACTCAGACCTTGCTCATCCTTCAGCTGTTGTAACTTATGAAGTTCACTCTTGTCTGATGTGTCAAGATGTCGAACCTGCAAGACTCACCATTTACAATCACATGAATCATGCAGTGGTTCATAATTTCAAATGCATCACGAAACATGGAAAGTATACAGCAATTGTCCATGATATGAAAAGAATATTATTCAAAGGAAATGCAACACTAACCTGATAGTGGAGAGTTAAATGCTCAACGGGAGAACTCACAGCTTCCCTTGACTTTGCGCAAAGCCTCACAACCTTGAATGAAAAATTTGTATTACACATGAGCTTCAATATTTTCACACATCACCAGCTCCAGAACAGAATAAACAGTGACTATACCTTTAATCCAGTAGCACTTATCTTTTCAGCTAGCTGGTCCACAGCTACATTACTGGGTGCACATACCAAAACCTGAAAAATAGTGAGAGGATGGGGAATAAGTGAATAAACAAAAACACAAGAAAAACAAATGATATTTAGAAAACATTAAAGAACATACCTGCCCCTGACCTTGCTTGGCCATGTGATATACAAGTGCTGCAGATGTTACGGTCTTACCAGTTCCAGGTGGTCCTTGAATCAAACTAATAGGCCTCTGAAGAACACTCTTGACAGCAAAAACCTACAAACATAGGTGATCAGTAAAAACAGGATATTTTTTTGTGATGATACATCTCACACAAAATGATACATAAGGTTACAAGGCATTTCTTCACTTTTATTCAGGTTTTTAATCCTTCAAATTATTAAGTTATGCATAACAATATTAATACCAAAAAGAAAAGCAATAAACTCCCCCACTCGAGGGCTTGTTTAGATGGAGCCACATCGGATAATGGAGGAGAAAGGAAGATTGGAAGAAATGAGTCATATTCACTTAACTGTCCAAAATATTCTAATTAGAGGGACTTAGAGAGACTAAGTAACTATTTTACCCTTAATAATATTTCACATAAATATCATGGTCAATATATCCTTTACAAAACATTGGTAAAATAAAATGTTAACATAATAGTTAATTAGGAAAAAAAATGAATTATACAATTTTATTTTTCTTTTATTTAAAACGCTGTTTCCTCATCAAATTCAAACATCCAAGTAAAGGTGAAGATAATATCATTTATTACAACAATTAACAAGAAAATCATAATGCAAGAGTAACATATATCTCAAGAAACAACAACATACTTGAGATGCATTCAGCTCTGGAAGCCCAGGTGCACCAAAGCGACGAGGCAGGGCATTACGCACCATTTGAACCTCAACTTCATGACCCAATAAGTGATGATAAATATACCTAAATATTAATCAGAAATTATCAAATAAACAAAGTGCAGAGCAAAATTCCAACAAAACAACCATAACCTCTATTTTGAGATCTCTCAATTAGTTAAAACAAACTTAACAATGGAAGAATAAAAATAATATAAAAAGAAAAGGAGGAATAAAAGGCATCCAACTGATGTCATAATCCTGAGCTGACTTACCCACTAACACTTGTCTCATCCACAGCAAAGGTTTTCATAGCTCCCTGCATCCTATCAAAACTTGTACTTTTCCAGACAAAATCAACACTGAAGCCATGGTTAACATCAACTGGAACCCCCTGCAAACAACAAGGGCAATAAGCACAAGGCACATATAAAGAGCTGGAATGCACAATACAAGTATCACAAACTAATGCTAAATTCACCTGACTAGCACGAAGCTCCAGTGCAACCTCCTCTTGTGCAGTTAGCTTAATCTGAAAATAGAATGTAAAGCATCTAACACAGCATATAATGGAATAATATAAATAAAGTTCAAACAGAATTATTAATAATATGATACACATTATTCCATATCAGTTACATGGCATACACTAAACAAGTGAACAATAAAACAAAACAACATAGCAGTTAATAGTGCTTCCTTTACATCTAAAAAAGGAGATAATGAGCATTGGGCAGTGATTGAAGGGTGATTGGATCTAAGTACAAGACAGAAGAGGATTTTGGAGAGACAAATTAAGTACAAGTTTCATTATTTGAAAATAATTTTCTTCATTATGTTTATTTTCCCATTTTTTCTATTCATATTTTGTTACCTAAAGTAGATCAACAGTTTTCCTGACAGCATACGGACAATAAATGAAAATTAAGAAAACTAGGGACTTGTTTTATTAATACTAGAGAACTAGAGAAAAATAAAATTCAAACATACCACATGACCCACTGACTGCCATGCAGGATGAGCAGCATCACCAGAATAACGCAATCGTAATTCATCACCAGGTACAAGGCGCAACTCGTTATCTTCCTACAATATGTGACACAAAGTTGTTTATTATCCAATTGAAAAATTATAAACTAAAAAAATTAAAAAGATTGAATACAAACTATGAAGAACATGAGACAAGATACTGAATATAATATAATGTACAACAATAGCAGTAAACTGGCTAGTAAGCAAAAGATATATTACCTTTGGAAATACAAAGTATGCAACACGCTTCTTATTAAGACCAATGTCCCATCGGATAGTGACATTGTCCTTGCTTTGTGATTCTTTCATCATCTACATCAACACAGTAAAAACATTACACAAGATAAGAAGAAAAGGTAAAGCAATCAGAGATTTTCTGGTTGGTTGGAGAAGATCAAAAAGTACATGCAGAAACCCAAAAAAAAGTAGCTATTATATGATAGAATGTATTAGAGTGGAGTAAAGAACAAATATTACCTTATCATAATCGGCTTCAAGCTTAATAAGAGGTGCAAATACGTTTTGATACTGAGACAAACAAGAAATGTAATTAATAAGACCCAAGTGTATACAATAAAATTGTGACAACCTCCACATACTACAAATGTAAAACATTAATTAGCCATCCTGATTCCTGACCGCACCTGATATGCATCTTCATATTTCAAAGCCACGGACTGAGGTTCATCATCTACACCAGGCTTCTCAAGGTCCTCAAAAGAAGCATCAGGATTTGTCTTCCACAACTCTTCCACCTTATTTATTTGCTGTGCACTTATTTGGCGAGCCCTTAACTGCTCCTGTTCAGATGGTATCTGCAGCAAAAAACAAGATGTATCAAAGACAGATGGACAAAACATATAACATTAAATTATCAAATTAATTAACACAAAGGAAACATAGTAACCTTGACAAGCCACTGCAAGAAACACCTATCATCAATCAAGGGGCACCATTGACTAAGGTCCCAATTCATATCCTTCAATGCATTAACACTCAAGCAAGGTTCACGACAAAGAAGGACAACTACACTTTCTGTCTTTGCAGAAATAAATCCAAGGAGAAACACATTACGACATCCACAATTGTAGCATTCAAGAATTGTTTCTCCCAACGGACTATCTTTGTGAAGGCAGACTTCCTTGTGTTTAGCCCGAACCTACATTTAAAAAAGAAATAAACCAAAGTAAGTAACATTTGCTCACAAAGACCAATATATATTCTCATCATTACACGCAACAACAAGAAAATAAAAGAATTATCACTTATCAGTCAAATAAACACATTTTGATCAAAGACAATGATGATAAAGTTTGAACCCAAATTCATAAGTGTATATTTCTTCATGGCAATACTAATTACAAAGAGAATAACAAAATGGCACTGAATCATAGCCTGAAACACTAAAAAGCTGCATCATCTGAATGATGGCTTAAACAACTCAGCCAATTCAGAAAAATGAAAATACCTATTTCAGGGGTTATCTGTTGTTGACCGAGCCAAATGAAAAAAACCTCATCATCCCCCCCCCCCCCCCCCCCCCCCAAAAAAAAATTTTGGGGGGATTTTGCTGGGAACTAAGGGTCGAGACAGAAATCTAAGGGCAGAAAATAAAATCTATTTCAAATGTCAAATAGGACCTTTGTGGGTGAAAACCCAGAAAAATGCTACAAAATCAACTGTCCAACTACATCTCCTATTGAATCGGTTGCATGGCTTTATTTATGACTTACTATTAATTTTTTAATTCAACGACACATACTGAGAATACATGCATTACTAACATTGTTAAACTAAGTATTGTCTCTTGTTTTATAAGAGACTACATGCATTAAATATGATATATCCAAGTAAATTATACATGCATTACTAAAATGTTACGCTTAAAACCAATTTATCATTTACTACCATATTTTATGAATTCATGATTTAATAAAAACAATTCTTCAAATTCTGGAAACATGATATATCCAAGTAAACAGATCATCAGTACAGTCTGATGAAAATGTGATAGGGACCTCTCGACTAATTAATTATTATTTAGACAATAGATACATACATCATTTCTTGCTTAAGACAAGCACTACGCTTCTATGTTTGGGGAACCAGGTACATTTTTGTTTTTAACCCAGAACAGGTAAGGTAAGAGCCCTCAAGCCTCAGACATGGTACATGACCAACAGCCCACGAGCCGAATCTCTTCTTGCTCAATAAATTCGTAAATGTAATATAGCCCATTTTGATTTTACTACCTAAATTTCACTTCTTTTTCACTACCCGAAAAAAAATTTGTTTGATTTTAGTACATGTCATGTCAGACTCCCCGTGAAGTGGTGACGTGACAGGCTAGCAAAGTGTCACATCATTGGTTAAGTGATGATGTGACAGGCTAATGAAGAGTCTCATCATAACTTAACGAACCCCAACTAACTAACCGCGGGTACTAAAAAAAAACTTCAGGCAGTAAGAAAAAAAAAGTGAAGTTTAGGAAGTAAAATCAAAATGGACTACAGTACACACTACCCATATGAAAAAATATATTTAAACCTTCTTTTTATCGGCATAGATTAGTATATTGAATAACATAAAGAATCACGCACTACTTCCACAAACATGCACGCCAGCTATTCCGCAGTTCTGGTCACAAAATATCAAGCATTTCTTCTTAACAATCTGATTTCGAGTAGTGCGTGAATATCTTCAATCCCGCCGCTTTTCACCCGTAATTTGAATGAAACCATAAAAAGACTAAGGCTTCTAAATTTTCAAATGTCACTACCACACGCCTCACCATTTCACCATCCCGCACGCACTTACTCTTAAATTTCTAAACACCCAACCCCACCACTGACCAAAGCACAAGGAACAACAAGTAAATCCAAAACCACACAACAACGCAAATGCAGCGACAAAAAACTAACCAGGTGATTGACGATATGCGATCCCGAAGTGTTCCCCCGAGAATTACAGAACCACTTGCGACACGAAGGCACATTGCACCTCACAACACACGCGGGATTGGAAACGCCGCAATAGCGACAAGCGTGTTCAGTGAAATCCCCTTTCCCATACTCATAGTTATCGTCATCCCCAGTGTCCTCGAAATTCAACCCGCTCATCCCCGCAGCGAGCGCATCCACCACCTGGCTGCTGTTCCCGCCGCCGCTCCCCGACCGGCCGCCCTTTGTGGCACTCCCGGGAGCCGCAGAGACCGGCGAGGCGTCGGACTGGTGATCAGAACCGCCGGTGCCTCGCTCCGACGGGTCAGCGAGCGAATCAGACGGCGTGGGCCAGGCCACTGGCGACCTAATCGGGTCTCGAAACTCAGGGTAGTCGAAATCCTCGCCCTGGGTGTTAAATTCGAGGAAGGTGTAGGCGTCGTTGCCGGTGTCGGGTTGCGAAGCGGTGTCGAATAGATTGCTCTGTTGCGAGTCCATCGTTATTATTAGGGTTTGCGGAATCAAGAAGAGGAGCGTGCGATCTTGAGGAGTGTCGGAGATAGGGTTTTAAGCGAACGTGGTGTGTTGGTTGATGTGGAAGGGATTGTGAATTTTTGCGATTAGGGTTAGGGTTGGGTGTTGGGAAGGGAAAGAAGAGGAGTTGAGGGGAGAGAGAAGAGAAACAAGACTGAAGATGGATGAAAGTGGGACACAAACACAATAGACAAGAAAGTAGAAAAGCGTATCAATGCGCGCGAGTGTGTACAGACGTATTCAAGGATCATACGGATTCACTGCTCGCGTGCAATATATTATTATTACGTAATCCTCCAAAAGTGGGAAGACATTTTTTTAAGAAATATTCATGTTTTTTTTTATGCAAAATATTCATGTTACTTAATACTCTTTTTTGCACAATTATACTCCCGCTTTGGTATTGACCATTAGTTCTCCATGTGTTTAATATACCTCTCCAAAAAGTTTCTTCCAGTTTTTTTTTTTTTAAGTCTAACTTGGATAGAAGTTACGAATTGAACGTGTTTCTGGAATTTTCGAGTATTTTTAAAATTTACAAAATAGAAAAAAAAAATAAGAATATAAATATATTTTTTTTCTTTTACACTCGATTTGGTTGAGATAAAATGTAAATAAGAGGATATAATTAAATAGTGTTGTTTGATGTGAGAGGAAACAAATAAACATATTTTAAAATAATAAGATTGGCTGTATTATTTTTTACTTGTTTTTACTCATTGTAATTTTAAGTGTATTTCACTAATTATTACTGAAATTTTGGAAAATTATACAAACTCTTCTGGTTTTATCTATTACTACACTACCCCTCTTCATTTTCTTAAAAATATACATTGATATTCCCTTCTTTATTACACCGTTCTTATAATAGTATTATTACAAATGTTAAAAAAACAAAACAAAAATGTTTGTATAATTTTACAAAACTCAGCAATAGTTAGTTAATTTACAACATTCATTTTTATTTACTTTTTACCATACATTTTTTATTTTCATTTTATTTATTGCCTAAACAGACCTTATCTTACATGCTAACCTGCACTTCTTTATTTTAACTTGTCTTTGTTGAACCAACTAAAAAAATATGAAAAGTTAGATACTAATAAGTGGAAAAATAATGGATGAATTCAAAGTGTAACACGATTAAAAAAAAATGTGACATCATTAACCAATAACTTTGTCACTTAAATATAAAATTAAGGATTCAATCTCAAGTAGGCAAACATAAAAATTATTTATTGGGTCGATAGTATATTTTATTTTTAACTGGCAAAGTTAAAATATAAATTTGATGTGATTATTTTAAAAAGTAATTAATTACGTAATTTTCTAAAATGATTTTTGTGAAGATTATGTAAAACATTTTGGACAAGAATTGTGTTGTCATTTTTGAGGATTAAATTATCATAAAAAAAGTCCAATTAAATCATTTGAAAATTACCGTAATTAATTGATCAAAACCTTGATTATTACCTTAGACTTTTCTCCACAAAAATGATTCAGATAAAAAAAAAACTTATTTATATTAATTTTACGTGTTAAGAAATTTATTTATTTTTTTGTCACGGGACTGTTATTTACACTAATTTTTTGTGTTAGGAAAGATTTTGCAAGAATGAAAGAGAGAACTTTGAAATAAAATAAGGATGTAGGTGTGAGGGAAAACATATCCATTGCGATACAATAAAAAATAAGTTAAAAACCTCTAATGAATTTTATCCATTAATATATATATATATATATATATATATATATATATATATAAATTAAAAATGAATTCTATCGTTAAAGGATTATTAGAACATATTTTTTTTTAGGGAGAGCCACCCGAATAAGGAGAGGTTAAATAATTTATATAAAATTTTAAGTTCAAACTGCATGGTCACATTTTTTAAAATGAAGACATCATTCGCTAATAATTACTGAATGTTGAATTTAAATAAAATGACCTTAGTTGTCATACCATCAAACAATCAAAATTGTTGTGTTTACACATATCCTACTTGTTATGAGTTATTACCAAACAATCCTGATATTCCACTTGTTATAATTGATCAAATGGGCGATTACGAGACAATGCCATGTACATTTTTAATCTCTATCTTTACATTTGGTTACTGTCTTATAGAAAAACATGATGTGAATTTTTATCTAATTACTCAAACGGTTAAACCACAGGAGGCCCTTAATACTTTATATATCGAAGATTGATTATTAAGTGTTTTTTAAATACCAGTTTGAGTTCAACTAAATTCATATTTAACGATGATCTTACTTTGCTTTTACGCTTATCAGTTTATGTATTATCACTTCCATTAAAGGTGGATCAAAGCACACCTATAACTATAACATGTGACGAGGTGGATCACTATACTATTATTATTATTATTATAAGTTTTGCTATGCAACAAGGGAAAAGGAAATAGTACATAACACAGATAGAAGATGCAGAGTAATTTCACTTATTTGTCAATGGTCAATTCGCAACTTTTTTTCTATTAAAAAACAGGATGTTTCTGCAGGGAATTCCCCTCTTCTCTTTCTTTATCCCATTCTGCAATCTGCAAAACACCAAAAAAGAAAAAGAAAAAGAAAAAGAATTAACCGGCTAAGACCTAAAATAAAATACGTGGCAACCCAATACTAACAAAACTTGTTTTATTAATTAATAAGTAGAGAAAGGAGGTCAGCACTCAGAACTCACCCATTCGGTTGGACAGAAGGACCTAAAATACGTGCTAAGTTTATTGCATTCGATTTCGGGTGCCTTTTCGCCCTTCTGCTGAATGCATCTGATTACGTATACCACACAACACAAGCTACATAATTTGATATTTATTTATAATTATATGAGCGACATAAAAGCATATTGACTTGCCTGTTATACTTCACGTATTTTACATAACATTGACGTGTTTTATAATCAGTACTATCTGCTAATTCTGCACCGTTTTCAGCTATTCCTGGCTTTTCCTTCTGTTTACAAAGAGGCAAACTAATTAATCACAATATGCTAGAGCTTTGAACAATTATTTTTGTTCGTATTAATCTATCCTTAGGAGTGATTTTTATATTGTGCCAAAAAAAACATTTTTCATACGTATAAACTTTAGTTTGTAATGCTTCAGTTTTTTTTCTTTTCCAAATTCATGAAAACACGTTACAATCGAACAAAACAGTTCTTGTGGCAGTGTTTATACAATAAAACTTGTATATCAATTTTCCTTATTAGAAACTCAGAGGTGTACACACCTTATTGTTGGTCTTGGTATGAATATTATTATTGTGGGTTGAAGGGGGTGGAGAAATGGTGCCAAATTCATGAGGTGGCCTTGGAGTTTGTTCACCTGCGCTGCCGACATGTTTGTTTCTTCTCTCGTGCTTAACTTGGAAGGGTACGTTGTCTAGTAATAATGACACCACTCTCACTCAGGCTTCAGCATACGATCTTTGTTGATTTTCCTATCTAACAAGGGCCGGAAGAAGCATAGAACTTACATGAATGATTTTCTTTTTATCTAAAAAATACCATTCTCAAATAAACATTATTTTACTATACGACGAAATCATGACTCGCTGTGTTATGCTTCACAGAATCATGCTTTCATTATAATCATGTTTCCTATCTACATATCAATATAATTTAAACCAAACATTGAATAATTCATTAAATAAATAAAAGTTTCTCAATAAAAATCTCAATTCAATAACCATTTCAAAGCTTAGAAATATATATATATATAATTTAAGCATTAACAAAATATATAAAATAACAGTAAACATTAATTTGAAAAAATAACATTAACTAAAAATGATATTTTTCTTTAAATAGAAAATAAAAAATTGCGGAGCTGGGGTTGAATTTTATTTAATTTTATTTTTGGGGTTCCGTCGTCGATGCAATCCCATTAAATAAGACATTCAGTGCAATAGTTAAGTCTCTCCGTCCGCGTGCGTCGTCTTCTTGTTCCTCTCGCCGAGAATCCGAGATCAACCCCGACGAAGGCAGGGGGTTTATCTCGGCTTCTTCTGATTTCGAAATGGCGCCTGTTTCAGCTTTAGCAAAGTACAAGCTCGTGTTCTTAGGTGACCAATCCGTTGGCAAAACCAGCATCATCACTCGCTTCATGTACGATAAATTCGACAACACCTATCAGGTTTGTTCCTAACTCTCAGATCCAATCCAGAACTGCATCAAATACTCCTAACTTACTTCCTTAAGGCTATAACCACTTCTTAAACCTTCACTCTTCGCTGTTTGATTTGATTCATTCATATTTGCTTCGTTGGATTCGGATTTATCCCTGCTCTTGAATTTGATTTGGCCTTCCTTGTAGTCTATTCTATCCAGCAAATCAAACTGTTATGCTGAGCGATTATTATATTTTTATTTAAGAGAATAAGGTAGAACTCAACTCTATGATCTAGATTTGACTATGAATCATACTTTTGATTCAGCTTATTCACTTTGAATTTTCGTATGTTCCTCTTTACGTTTTAGAGTTTAGACAACTTTTTGACAAATACGAGCTTAAAAGTATAGCATGAAATTGAGATTTGAGAATACGCAACCTATTTACTGACTCAATAACAAAATGAATTGGTGGTCTAATTCTGCTTTATGTCTTTAATTAGTCATTTAATTTGTTGTGCTCAATTTTTACTTGAGAATTATGTTTCATTTTGATACTCTTTATGCATAGTTGTGTTTTAATGGTGTGCTTAGCCTTGCTTATAATCCAGTTTAGTTCCGGTTGAGATTTCTTTCTAGTTTCTAAGCATAATAGGCAATTAGGCATGCAGCGTCTTTCATTGGTTGTATTTTCATCTCCTTAGCTTGATCTTACTAATATATTTTTGTTGAATTCAAATTGATTTTGATTTTGATTTTTTTCCTCATGCAGGCTACAATTGGTATTGATTTTCTATCAAAAACTATGTATCTTGAAGATCGAACAGTTCGACTGCAGTTGTGGTAAGATACAGGGACCAGCACCTCATAATATAAAATGGTCAGGAAATGAAAGGGTTTTTGGAAAGGATTGGAATGATAATTTGAATATAGGCGATGAAAAAGATTCCTCCGTAACCATGCTTTTTCATATGTTGAAAATATATTTGTATTTGTATTGGATGTTCACAGTTGGGTTTTACTTAAGGTAGATAAGTTAGTAAATATTTAGTTTCTTTAATGGTAAACCTTTATTTGACCAGTGTAGGTTTTTACTCCCCCTGTTTTCCAAATGTTCATCTTTTCATGTGTTCTAACAGGGATACAGCTGGACAGGAAAGATTTAGAAGTCTTATTCCAAGCTACATTAGGGACTCATCTGTAGCTGTTATTGTATATGATGTTGCAAGTACGTCATTTGGGATTTGCTTGCTTATCACTTTTTACTGTTGCCCACTTTGCTAATTTAGCTTCTTATTGTTTACTTATTGAAACACTTAGTTTGACTGCAAACTTCTGAACTTCACATTATTTTAAATACTGTGTGCTGTTGTAGCAAGTACGCTTTCTGATAAATTTGATATTCTTGTTGTATAGGCCGACAGACTTTCCTAAATACAGCAAAGTGGATTGAAGAGGTGCGAACAGAGAGAGGCAGTGATGTTATTATTGTTCTTGTTGGGAACAAAACTGATCTTGTTGAAAAAAGGTAATGAGAAATGAAGAGAAGAGTGTCAAGAATGATGTTAAGGAGAATCAGATTAGGAACTATTGCCAAAAACAATTCAAATTAGGAACAGTTAACCAAAACGCATATATTTGACTTAACCAACCACTTGTTTAGTTAATTGCTCTTAAACTGGAACTATTCTTTTTTTTTTTTTTACCAAGAATTATTAAATTGTAAATTTGTAATCAGAATCTTTCTGGATATTATCAAACTGGTTACATTGGCTTATTTTCTCGGTTCTTTACTTTTATTTCTGTCCAATATAGTATCCCGTTACTTATTTGTTTCCTTAACCCCTTTTATTTATCTAATATATTATCCCATTACACATTTGATCTTAAAGATTACCAAAGAGATTTCAGTTTTTTCAGGCTTTAGCAGCATGGGTTAATTTGATCATAAAGATAATTCATAGGCATAGTATGTTCTTGCTATTTAGTTCTGGAGATGTGCTAGTGTTACAATCTGAAATTTACTCTATTTTGTTTTACCAACCATTTTCTTTGTGTGTCTGCAGACAAGTCTCTATAGAGGAAGGGGAAGCAAAAGCACGTGAGCTCAATGTCATGTTCATTGAAACTAGTGCTAAGGCTGGGTTTAATATCAAGGTAACCTGACTACCCACTTTTTTCTCTTTCTATACATTTTCATTGAATTCTTTGTTTCTGACCAGAATGAAATGAGTCATGCAAAATTGTGACGCATGGACTCTACATATGCATTTGGACCTACTCTGAATATTGATATGATCTACAACTTCCTTTGAATATTGACATGATCTACTTTGTGTTACCATAGTAATCATTGTCAAGCCACTAGTGTTCTTTAACCTAGTTACCATCAAACTGCTTGCATCTGTCAATTTTGTTCAACCTTCTGCATGATCTTCCTCCCCCTCTCTTTCATGAAAATAACTTCCGCGATCCTTATATGGTTCTAAAATTATTATTTGCTTTTAACTTACCATGTATTTTGTTATTGGACATCTGTACAGGCTCTATTTCGAAAAATTGCTGCAGCATTACCTGGAATGGAAACACTATCTTCTGCAAAACAAGAAGACATGGTTGATGTAAACTTAAAGTCCACAAGTGGCAATGCTCAGTCTCAACCTCAGTCAAGTGGATGTGCTTGTTAAATCTACTTTATCATGTGCTGTCCACCTTTTCGTGTCATGCCTTTTGTTTTATGCTGGTTTTTCTATAGTCTTCTAGAGCATTATATGAAAAGATGAAAGAATATATAAGTGGTGCAGGGTAGGGGTTGATGGTTGATACAAGTTCTGTCTAGAAAATTTCTGTTGTTAGTTGGTTATGCCCGTCATAATGTACTAAAGTAGTAAAGCTGCCCAACCCAAAATTGAATTATGTTCATTGTACCCTATAAAACGTGTGATAATTTTAAATTTAACTTGTTCAGTTGTTCATTTGGATTGACATAAGTTTGTGTTTAACTTGTTCATTGTGCCACCATTTTCTATCTTGCTACCGTTTTCTAACCATAAATAATAATGATGATATCACTGCCAAAATGACTACTAATCAATTGCATCGATGCAACTACAATTCTTATATTAATGGATGTTTTTTTTTTGCCTGGCAAACAGTTTGATATTAGATACTACTATGACCAGATTGAATCTAAAAGACTGGGTAACAGCCCCGTTTAATTGAATCCAGTACTGTATTTGTTTTTGGAGGAATTCACTACTGTACTTATATTCCGAGCAGAAAACGTAAAAAAATAGAGACAAAAAATGACTCACTGAATTCAATTATTACTATTAAAGAATTGTTACGGCATCAAAAGAAATACCAGAGCTTTGTTTCAGATAATTTTGGGTCAATAACTAAATATAATTTTGGGTTCATAGTGAAATGAGTTTAGACACAAAAGAGGGGGAATGAGAATTGTCAGCATCAAAATTCTTAAATTTTCGAGGTGCTATATAATTTCTCGTCATTGTGAGCAAATATAAAATTGGATATATATATTATTAGCTTTCACAGTAACCTTTTAATATCATGTTTAACATGGTTTTTGATTTGTTGATGATTTAGGGGAGAGTGGATTCAAATTAAACATTATTATTATTAGTTTCTAAGAATAGCAAAAAAATAAATAATTTGTAGTGCACCCAAAAAAGTTAGAGTTTTGGTTAAATTACACTAAAAAAAAAAAAAAGTTGATCATGGTTGAGAGAGAAAGGAGGAAATCTGAATGAGAAGCGGCATTTTGTTGAATCGAGGTGTGGTGTGTTGCGTTGTGTTGTGTTGTATTGTGCTGTGTTGAGGGGGTATCACATCAGTGAAAATGGCGTCAGTGTCAGCTCTTGCAAAGTACAAGCTGGTGTTCTTGGGTGATCAGTCTGTGGGAAAAACCAGCATCATCACTCGCTTCATGTATGACAAGTTTGACAACACTTATCAGGTCTGATTAGATCCGCTTTCTCACCCACTTTTAACTTTCAATGTCTTCTTTGCTTTAATCAGGAATAATAAATGCAATGCTGCATTGCACCTCACATAATTACTATGTTGTGTTGTGTTGGCCATTATGGTGATTGATCCGAATCTGTCATATCATGATTGATCATGATTTTCCTGTGGGATCATGGGTTTCATTTTTTGATGATTGATGATATTCTGTCACCTATAAAAACTGGTAATTTCAATTATAGGGCAATGCAGGGAAAGAATATTTTCAATTATGATATCTAAGTAAGTGAATGGAAAATGTGACCTTTTTCTCAATGAAAAAACCATTGAAGCCCATGAACGACTTTATATCTAACACTTCTGGGGAGTAACGTTACCAGTGGCCAGTGCGTAGACTACTTACTCATTCTCCTATTTTTTTTTTCCTTTTCCACCAGCAAAGTGAGATATAACTAGTACTTAATATATTTAAATGTTATATATGTCAGTGTGACCCAGTTATTCAACTTGATTATAGTATACAGTACATATATATTATCAACTTGCGGAGGAGCATATTTCAATCAATCTGCATTATCTAAGGCATTTTTGTTCATGGTTTCCTCATTTGTGCATATACATGTCTTCTCAATAAGGTTGTCATTCACCATATGCATTTTGTCATATTCTCCTGCTTGTACTTACACATTATTATTTTTTTGGAACAGGCCACGATCGGTATTGATTTTTTATCAAAAACTATGTATCTTGAAGATCGAACTGTTCGGCTACAGCTGTGGTAAGATGTGGCATGTTAGAAATTCTATCAGGAAATGAATAAAAAAGAAGAAATGCTATCAGGGAGGAAAACAATGGTATTAGGGACGAAAAGGGGAGGGAAAATTGCCTATTGGGAAAATATTGTTTGATGTTGGTTACTCTTGATTACCTACCCTCTTAAAAAAAATGAACTTCCTCTGCAAGTGAGGGAGCATAATCGTCTTTTCTTTCCATTTATACTCTCATACACTCATCTGATTCTTTCATTCACTTTATGAAAATTCTCTCAATTTAGTATTGAAGCAACTTGCCACACTCATCAACAGACAGACATTGGTTAAATGCATTTTTGCAGTTGATGGATTTAATGCTAAACATGATCTTACTACTATTAAAACGTCTTTGAATCTGCAACATTTGGTTCTTAGGAGTTATCTTTTATTAGGGATTTGACTTGCAATCAGATTTAAATATAAATTGTTAGGGGCAAAGAGGAATTCTCTCAGGCAGTTAATTGTATTCTAAAGAAGTCTAATTTCACTTACTATTTCTATCTTGTTTAGCTTTATTACTTCAAGTGTAAAAAATTGCTGCGTATTGGTTGATCAGAGTGAGGTCCATGAAGTTTGATGTGTCTAATTGCAATTTTAGGCTACATATATTAGCATTATTACAGGATTCCTTCATCATTTTAATATTTTGTTTTTAATCTTTTCCCCCACAAAACCTTTATATATATTTTTTTCATGTCTGTGATGTGTGGCGACAGGGATACAGCTGGACAGGAACGATTTAGAAGTCTTATTCCAAGCTACATTAGGGACTCATCTGTTGCTGTCATTGCTTATGATGTTGCAAGTATGCTATTTAGGGTGTTTCCTTTCACCAATTCCTTTCTTTTGGTTGCTTTTGCATTATAATAATAGTTAAGTCTCTCAAGGGAATGTGTCCAAAACATCATTCTTTTGGGGCAGAAGCAAAATGCTAATTTTCCTAAAACCTGGAGAACAAGACATGTTCGGATGTTCCTCAGAGTCTGGAGTTGCCTGTGTAAATTAACTGAAGCATTGTGAAGAACCGAAACTTTCTTAAAAAATGAACCCTCTCTAACTTCTGCAGTCTATTATACATAGTCACCTTCTTGGATCTCTGTACATCATTTCAATAATCTGTGGTTAAATTTTTGGGGCATTTTCTAGAAGACTTTGAAGGTTGCATCTGATTATTCAATTTTCTAATGAAATAGGCCGTCAAACTTTTCTGAACACATCAAAGTGGATTGAAGAGGTGCGCAGTGAGAGAGGCAGTGATGTTATTATTGTTCTTGTTGGGAACAAAACTGACCTCGTGGATAAGAGGTAATAATGGTAGATTGATTAAGTTGCTTGAATTGTTTGGCACTTGACCACTTGAGTTGAGATGTTCCATGTTTGCTTTACGTTGTTTGTTTTCATGTCTTTTAAATTTCCATTCATCTGCTCATTTCTGGTGTCACCTTACATCACCTTACATTTATGAGCAATATTATTTGCATGAGTCTATAGGCAAGTCTCTACAGAGGAAGGGGAAGCTAAGTCTCGTGAACTAAACGTCATGTTTATTGAAGCTAGTGCCAAAGCTGGCTTTAATATAAAGGTAAGCCTCCCTCCCCCTTCATCCATGCACGTGTTTACATTTTCCCCTGTTTTGAATTGAGTTATTGTGTATCGACATGCCATCATATTTAGGCTCTGTTTCGAAAAATTGCTGCTGCATTACCTGGAATGGAAACACTATCCTCCACAAAACAAGAAGACATGGTTGATGTGAACCTAAGATCTTCTGGTGGCCGGCAATCTGAAGATCAGTCCGGTGGATGTGGTTGCTGAATGTGCCTTATCTTGAAGAACCTCTGTTCTGTATCTTTTTGCTTTCTGATATTTATTTACGCTTCTCAGATCTGTAAAGATTCATTGTGTTTTAGACTTCTATGACAAAAATTAGAGAGAAAGCACTTGGAAGAACTAATATTGGTTGTTTAGTTGGCTATTCACTATATAAACCTTGAGAAATTCACTTTCTTCTTCATCATTGCTTAAAGCCAGCTAGCTATAGATGAATGTGCAGCTGCTCAGTATCAAATGAATACTACTTGGAAAATTATGATTCGTCTAACGTCAAGATGTTTAAACATTGTAAATAAGTTCATATGATCAGGAAAGTCAAAATGGACATCCGCAATCCATTTTATCTCAGGCGAGATTTAAATGTGTTTCAGAGTGTTTAAAAATCTAAAAGGATTTGTAATTTAGGAAATACAAAACCAATCATTACCTTTTTCCTTAAAAGCATGTGTTGAAAATTATACTAGTTCTAGCCTTCAAGGAAACCTTTCTTATAATCTGGTTCTTTTTATATTATTTTTTTTTCAGATTTTCTTCTCTACTAGTTATTTATTCATTTTGGTTTTTGTTAATCTTATTCTTTTCAAACCTAAGACAAAATAAATTACACTAAAAAATAGCCAACTCAAATAAATTAATAATCGATTAAGATACAATTACGTGTGCATAAAATCACAATTTTCATACCACTGTTGGCAAAACTTCATAGACTTGGAATTGATAATATAAACACAGAATATAAATAATGAATCTTAAATCTACGTCCACATAAGTAAAGACTATATGAAATAATTAATATGTTAATATATGTATTAAAAAAAAAAAGCACATATAAGTCATGTTCAGCTGAAATTGTTGGAAGAGCGTAAATTTATTCTTCCCCCCTCTCAAGTCTCACCCTCTCTCCTTACTTGCTCAGCAACGTATTTTTCACTTTCAAGTCTCAATTTTTTCATTCCCGTCTGTTTCTTCTGTTTTTTTCTTTTCGCTGACGATCTGTTTCTTCTGATTATCAATTGGATTCTGCTCATTTTTTATTTTTTTCAAACGGGATTCTAGGCCTCTGAAATCGAAGGTTTTGCTTCTGCACTGCTTCTTGCTGAATTAAGGTTTGGTGATCCCTTTTAAGGTTTTACTTTTCTTCTTGGTTGTTAGTAACACACTGCCATGCACGAAACTTGCTTGAGAAAACTCCCCAACAAGAAATCCCATAACATTAAGTAGTTAAATATTTTTCGGCTAATGTTACAGGAAATATCTTTCTTCACTGGAGGTAATGGGGTTGGTCTAACATTAGTCTTGCATTTTCTTTGGGCAATTTTTGAAGACGTGAAGCTTCAAAACACAGAAGACCAACCTGGTTCCACTCTTACAAGTTGCTAGTTTGTGCAAATATATCTCAGCATACACAATGTTGGTCTTTCAAGCAAAATGCATTAAACACATGGAAGCTTTTACTCAAAGGTGTATATCTAGATGGTCCGTTACACTTTATGCACGTTACTCTGATACTCCTCGGAAAAAGTCTAAGCTTGCTCCTTTACAGGTTGATCCTCAATTCTTTTTTTCTACCACTCGCTTAATGCACAAAAAATTGACAAATTGTGATTTATTTTAAGTTTCTGAGAACTGCATTTGGGTTTGGGGTATTTGTTTGTAGGAAAGAAGAATGATGGATCAATGTAAGATATTTGCAAAAGCAGGTGATGGAGGTAATGGTTGCTCCAGCTTACGCAAGGGAAGACCTGATGGTGTGTTTTCTTTACGGCTCTTGTTATGATGTATAGCCAAGGTTTTGAATTGTAGATGCATTTGTGTTGTGATTACAAAAATTACGGTCCAATGCAACTGCAATTGTGGTTGCAATTAGGTGGTAGAGACTTTGAAAACTGTAGTATTGAAGACCACAATTTGAAACTATGTGTTTAGCATAGTTCAAAGTTTAATTATTTATTTTTAATTTTGAATGTTTTATGGTATCAAATTTGTTGTTGTCATCATTTTTTATTATAATGTAATTGTTTGAGCAGTTTGATGTTAAGAAATGTGGATGGGGTGCAACAGAGCTTATATTATAACAATGCTACTTTGGTGTCTGTGTTTAACGTAGGTGGCAATGGGAGGAGAGGTGGTGATGTGATTCTGAAATGCTCTCCCAGAGTTTGGGACTTCAGTGGTTTGCATCGTCACCTGGTATGCACTTGTATCTTCTTTCAAAATATTTTGTGAGATGATGAATTTTTTCATGTTTAAAAGATTGGTGACACTAACGGTGTCTGATAGATAGCTGAGAAAGGAGGACCTGGATCATCAAAAAGGTTGATAGGTAGCAGGGGTGCTGATAAGGTAATTGATGTTTACCTGTTCTTTTTTGCTTTTAAAACAACTCATCGTTTTCTTCTCTCTTATTTGGCCATGTTTGCAATATAGAACTGCAAATTCATTCCAAAGTCATATGCTTTATTTAATAGGTTGCCCATGTACCGATTGGCACTGTACTTCATCTTGTTAATGGTGATATTCCTTTTGTTGTAAAAACTCAATCCTCAACAAATGTAGACCCTTGGGAGATTCCTGGGGCACTTGTTGATGATTTTCCTAACCCCGGCAATGGTTCTACCTCCAGTGTTACTAGTGGGGAAGTCAAAGCCATACATTCTATTGGCTGCTCCTCGTCACAAGATGAAGAAACAAATGTTAAGGAATCTGAAAAATCAAGACAAGTTGCATCAACAAATGTATTTTCTCAACTCTCCACTTCTAATGGTGCTCCTGAATTTGGAACAGAGGATATAGGAGAGAAACAAGAGATACTATACAATGTTGTTAACAGAAGAAGGTCAACAAATTGTCATTGCTCGTGGAGGAGAGGGTGGTCTAGGCAATGCGTATTGTTCCAAAGACTCAAGGAAGCCTGTGACTATTGCATTTTCAAGCCAAAACATGTATAATCTTCAGGACCCTGACGGTGTTCTCTCCTCTCTGCATGAAGGTTCAGCTTGTTCTGAGACTGTTCTTATATTAGAACTCAAGAGTATTGCTGATGTGAGTTTTGTAGGAATGCCTAATGCTGGTAAAAGCACTTTACTCGGGGCTATAACAAGGGCTAAGCCGGCTGTTGGTGACTATGCCTTTATTACTCATAGGCCAAATTTGGGGAATCTAAACTATGATGATATCTCAATAACTGTGGCTGATATTCCTGGACTTATAAAAGGGGCACACCAAAATTGTGGACTTGGACATACATTTCTACGCCACATAGAATGCACAAAGGTTCTTGCTTATGTGGTAGACTTGGCTGCCGCTTTAAATGGAAGAAAGGGAATTCCACCATGGGAACAGTTGAGAGACTTAATTCTTGAGCTAGAGTACCATCAGGACAGTTTATCCAATTGGTCGTCCTTGATAGTTGCAAATAAGATTGATGAGGAAGGTGCAGATGAAGTGTATGAAGAGTTAAAGAGAAGGGGCCAGTGTGTGCCCATCTTTCCTGCGTGTGCTGTTTTGGGGGAAGGGATAGCAGATCTTAAAGCTGGCCTTAAAACGCTTGTCAGGCTGAAATGTCATCTAAACTTCACTTTGATCAAATTTTGCTTGCTTAGATTATTATTAAGAACTCTCTTGTAACATGAAGTATTGTTTTTTTTTTTTTTGAGGAATTCTTGCAACTGTAAGTCAAGATGTCCGAACCCGAGAAAAGATAGAATGGAAAAATGTGATTTATGCATGATGTGATGGTCCTCAGTCCCAGTAATCGGACCCTTTCCCCTTTGTAGTTTGATGTCCGAAATACTGTGTTCCAATTTGATTTATGCATAATGTTAAGTATCATAAGGGATATGATGGATGGAAAAAAAAGAGAGAGAGAAAAATGATAGGTGTTAGTTAAATATTTAAAATAATTAGGTGTTTAAATATTGATCTTTCAATAAAGAGAAGATGCAGCTGATACCTTTCTGGCATTGACTAGCACCAACGGAACCAAACTCACATGCACCTACTCTACATTGAGTTTAACAAGCTCACGTGTAGTCTCCAAACTAGTAAGCTTCTGGGTGTTTGTCTCTCTACCTATCCTTCATTTCATTGTCCACAAAGAAACAGTCAAGCCGCTGTACAGGGGCAGTTGACTTGGTCTGGAACAACCCTTATTCAATAGAAACTTGCCCCCCATTAAAGGCAAAAACATAAAACATAACAATAGATGGAATCATGGAACTTTCTCGCTTGGAATTTACTTAGCAATGGGATTTTGGAGCAAAACAAACCAGATCCAATTAAAAACAAGTGCTCTGCCAGCATATCAAGCATCTCGAGGGTTTTAGACTTTTTGTTAAAAAGTCATCCAACTTCAAAAAGCATTATAATTAAAAATAAATATAACTAGTGCACTATCAAAATTTTCTCTACTGTTAAATAAAAAAAAATCTTTTTTCTGTAATTTTTTTTATTTGAGGGTATCCTAATTAATAAAAAAAATAGCAAAAAATTACATAATCATACACCCACTTGTTTAAAATAAAAAAATTATTAGTATTTAATAAATTGCAATCAAGTCTTAGCCGTTAGGATACCTATCTTTACCTCAGAATTTTTCTTTATTCTTAAGCTAAATAAAGAATAAAGGAACCTTCGACCTTGAGGTGTAGTATAATAATTAATTAATATAGACTGGAGTATAAATTTGCGATAACTATTGACAGTTGAAGCTTCCTCCCAACAGGAATGAAACTTCCTCGTAGATTCTGCCGTGAAGTCTAACGGGCACAGCCTTTTCTTTTCTAACGTTCGCCTCGTAAAAACATGGTTACTCCGTCAACCTTCCAAAACAAGCGCCCTATGTTTGTTGTAATAACGGCTCGTATTCAAGACACGGGAAAGTACTTCAACATTAAAAAGAAGCAACCTCTTTGTTTCTCTCTTGTTTCTCTCATGTTTCTCAAAACTTTTAATATTTAACACTCCCCTTCGATTCTAGTTCTTAACTCAAACAAACATTTCAAAATTCAAACTCCCACACATCTTATTACACGATGTCAAGAACTGTAGAAATGACAATTCTGTCAGCAGAAAACCTCCAAATGAATAGAAAAACAATCAGAGGGAACACATTTGTGACGGTTCAATCCGACGCTAGCAGCGACTCAAGTGCTGTCACGAAAGTGGATTCAGAGGGTGGAAGTTGCCCTTCGTGGAATGAGAAGGTTGTGATGGATGTGCCATTGCATGCAAGCTTCATAACAGTTGAAGTGAAGTGCAAAACGTCGTCATCGTCAGTGTCTAACAGTGTTGGCGTGGCACAAATACCGGTTTCTGATTTCATTGGAGGCTACATGCCCCAAAATCAGTTGCATTTCTTGAGCTATAGGTTGTGGGACGGTAAAGTTAGGAGAAATGGGGTTATAAACATTTCGGTGAGGGTGAAAGTGACAGAACATTCTTCTTGTAATTTTAATTCTATGTCACCGGTAACTGGGGTGCCCGTGGCAGGTAATGCCTCCACTGGAGTTGTCACAGGGATTCCTGCTGTTTGGTTAAACTACCAAAGAAATCTTTGAAATCACCAACACCAATGGATCAATTGACTTCGAGTTCCGAGTTTTGAGTATACAACTACCTTAAAAACTCACAAGGAGAGATTTGCAATAAAAACAGAAACCTTTGAAGGGTTTGGTTTGTTATATACTGAAAAAAAAAGCATTATTCATTGCTGTGGGAAAATTGTGCCAAACAGCATGAAGATTGAAGAGGGATTCACAAAAAAGTAAAATACATGTTGAGCAAATAGCTGGCAAACTATTAGCTCAAATACTACTTGAGAGTTTTCCAGCAAATATATATGTACAATGTGAAGATAAGAAAAGAAATTGCCAAGTGTTTTTGATTAACTAAAACTGTCACTCAATATGTTATATGTTTACTTGTTAATTGACAAATTGTATGTGATGAATGATGATATTCTGTCTATTAGTTCATTCTGGTATTCAAAACACACTCAGCAGAATTTAGGATCTTTTTTGGATTTAAAATAATATTATCGCACTGAGAGTTGATCTCTATTTTAAAACTCTTGAATATGGAATTGTATACTTTTGAAGAATTCTCTTCAGATGCACAATAGACGTGGTAAGAGTTCCTATTTATAGGAATATTAATACTATCCTATAACCCCAACCCATAACCCATGAATATATTCAAATTAATTCAAATTGAAATAATATATTATCTTAATAATATATTTCAAATTTGAATTTAATCTGTCAGCCCATTGACATATTCAATTTAATTCAAATTTATTAACAGAAATAATATATTCTCTTAATAAAATATTTTCTAATCATTTTTCTATTGTTCATTAAAATATTATTATGCACAAATGTCACAATAATAAAGAGATGTCTATTTTTAGTATATATATTAATTATATTCTTAGTGCTAACAAAGAATATAATAATATTCCACATAGAGATTTTGTCAATCAAATTGATTATTGTAGTAAAGATTAACACACTCATTTGTGTGTCACCTCGTAGGTTCAATACTAAGATGGTAGTAAATTAATTTTACTAATCAAGGTAGGCGTTTAGTAACACTCCTCAACGTCCAGATAGCATGGAGTAATTTGTTGTTACTTTCAAGAACCACTAGAAGAGTAATATATAATATTTTCTTCTATCATTTACAACTCTAGATTAATTTTAGAATATGATATTAATGTCAAATTCAATCACGTTAATCAATGAATGAATATCCATTCAACTAGTGCTCTAGAGCATTAGGTGTCCGAAATTAAAATATAACAAATGATTTATTTAATTACTATGATAATCTCATGTTAAAGAAAATGTTATATTTCTTTTTGAGAGTTTTTTTATTGACAAATTAAGCTAATATTAACTATTAGAAAAATCTCAATATCGCTTTAAATTAAAATTTTGAATAGACTTATTTCTCATTTATTATAATTTCTATTATGATAACAATATTCAATTTTAACCAAAGACTTCATCAATTTAACTATTTTTATCAAACCAGTATAAAATGATAAAGAAATGAAATAATACTTTATTATTTGAAAATAGAAATTGATTACATAATAAATTGAAACTTGTGCATACAAAATTATTCCCAACACTGTCACCTATAAATATTGCTAACTTACATGGCAACGCAAGGGGAGCTTGTGCAGTGAAACAGGACATAAAGGTATCTAAGTGGATGGAAAATGTGACCTTAAAATGTCAATGAACAAAGCCCATGAATGGCTGATTTTATATCTTTGATATGCCCGATTCAACTTTATTATTTAGATCAATGGGGTGAAAAAAGATGGAGCTCCTGAGCAGTTTTGATACCATGTCAAAAAACTTAAGTTGTTTTCTGACTTGGTGAACTTGGAAATGCTTTATTCTCCTAAGTCCTAATCAGTGCTCTAAGAATGTTGCTTACATTTTAAAAATGTGTCAGCGGGGCACTTATACTGTATCATATCAGATAAATCTTAGAAATTAGCAGAGCACTATATCATGTGATTTCCCTTTGAAGGAGATGGCTAGATTTTCTCCTAGGCTTTTATTGCTTGAATTGTTTGCCACTTGAGATGATCCAACATGCTTGCTTTACGCATCTGTTTTGATTAAGTGTTCTTTTAAATTTCCATTCAGCTGCTCCTCATTTCTGCTTCTGGTGTCACTTGTTATCTACAAGCAATATTATTTCCGCGAGTCTATACTCTATAGGCAAGTCTTTAGAGAGGAACTCCTCTGGACTTTATATTTTTAAACCTTTATTCAAAAAAAATTCGTTGTCTTTCATTAATTTTTCACTAATTCTATTTGCAGAGGTTAATTCTGATCTCAAGGTTTTTTCACTCATTTCGTTTCTATTAGTTACCATACTGAGATACATTGAAGCAATGACCACAAATCTCTCTGGTCTACCTTCTGAGTTATTATTAATAATATGATGAGTCTAGTGGCTCAGCATCAACAAATGAATGCTACATGGAAAAAACAAGTGATCTGTCAAGTGTTTCAACATTTTTATTAACTTTGTGATTAGAGATGTAAAAAATGAAACATTACTTCAATACAATGGAATTTGGTGGCATGCATAGTACGCCATCACTACTTATTGGGGGAAAAATAAAATCATTAATAGTATGCCATATTAATGAATTTGTTTAGCAGCTAAAACTAAAACTCTATTGGTTCACTTGTACCCCTGTGTCGTATGTTTCTCCAGCCTTCCAGTCTCCAGGTATGTTGTTAACAGGAACAACCCATGATTCTTCTCCCTCTTCTTCTTCTTCTTCACTAAACAACATCCTTAAAGACAAAGGTCCACTTGGTGGAGATGTAGTAGTCCACACTGCTCCATGGCTCCTATCCAGTAACTTGCACACAAAGTTTTGAGTCTGCACACAGCATGATTGTTATTTAGTTGCCACAATTCACAAGTAATTATTATTTAGTTACAAATTTGATCATTTCATTTGTGATGATAAAATTATATTTAGTATTCACGTTTTACCTATGTCCTCACTAAAATTATCTTATTAAAGAATTGAAAGTTAGTTATGACAAGACAAGGAGTTAATTGGCGGATAGATAGTACCTCACAGAGCTGCACAGCAGTTATATCTCTCCTTCCTTGTTGATACCAAATGACAAAAGCCAAGTAATAAGGGTTGTTGCTGCTCTCATCTATCTTGATTGTTATGTTTTTATCTGGGTAGCTGCATGCAGCACTGCAGGAGACAGTGAGAAAGATAAAAAGCCTCAGTTTTTAAAGTAAAAAAAAAGGCCAAATATTGAAGCAGCTGGATTATATTATATGCTGAGAGTTTTATGTTACCGTCTATATTGAATATCAACCACACCAAGAGCTAATAGTGAAGCAGCTGCATCAGTAGTTTGAGCCATCCGGCTAAAGGCATGTTTGCTAAGAATGAAATCAGTGTTATCACTTGAACCTTGGTCGGTTATAACTACAGTGACACCATTTTCTGAGCAATAGCCACTGTTTGTACACCTCACCTGTTGATTAATTATTGACCAAACTAAGTACAGCGTAGTGAGATAATATATCGGTTTCAAACTCTTATTAATAGCAGAAATGAATAACCCCTAAAAGATGCTTGTGTAAAAAACATGGTTTGGTAAGAAAGGAAAAAAAATTGGGTTATAGATCCACCAGAGGTGGGTAGCCTTAACCGTATGTGATTAACAGGAAAGCCCGAAAGCTGTTCCCGTCCTTGTCAGGGGAGATGCCAACCATCTCTCCTTTTCACGAACACGTCCTTGAGAAGCGCTATCATGATTATAAAGAGTAAAATTTTCTTACTATTTTCCGATGTGGGACTAAATGGGGGGGAGGTTCTCGTCGTTTCCTTTTCTCTTTTGAAAATTAACTTGCATATAAGTTTACGGCTTATAACCACAATGTATGGCTATAAGTTTTATGGCATTAATTCTCTTCATACAGAAGTTAGGTACACTCACTTGGTAACAGGCGCCACAACCAACACCATTTCGATAAAGAGAAGATGCAGCTGATACATCCCCACCATTGACCATAGCACCAAAGGAACCAAATCCACATGCACCAACTGCAATGAATTCAACAAGAACACGTGAGATAATAACAGTTTTAGTTTTCTTTTTCGACATAGTCTTATCGGTTTAACTTCTTACCATCTGTTCCGTGTTCTTCAGAATTTGGATAATATGCTGCCCGAGAATGAATGAATGAAGTATCTGCCAGAGTTTGCATGAAAATCAAGGTGATAACAAGAACAAGACAGAAAAGATAAAGCGCCATATGTGTGTAGAAGGGGAAGAAGCAAGTGATCAAGGACACTTAGGTGATGCATGGAAATGGAATGAACCGCATTTCTTCTATTTATAGAGAATTTGGTCAATTTATCAACTTTGACATCACAGAAACAAGAAAAAAAATCCACATTCAGAAATCTGAACGAGAAATGTAATTGTTTTTCCGCTACCCGCTTAATTAGACTACGAGACACATACTCGAGTATATCATGTTGAAAACCACTTTCTGTTATTTTATATGATCTATTAATATTTTTAGTTGACAAAATAGAAATGATATTTCCACATAGTTTCTTAATTAAGATGAAATGCTGGTATAGACTCAATTCCGGCCCCAAGTGGATAAGCTAACAAAATGAGGTGGCTTATTTTTAAATTTGAGAGAAAAATGCTTTAAGCAACTCTAGCTAATGCTATTCAAATGGCATTAGCCAAAGCTATAGAGTCATTTGAATGTGAGAGCCAGTTGACCTTTGAACACCTAACTAACAGCTAGCTGGGTAAAACCAAAGACTGAATTGTTCAGAATGTGAGAATATATGCAGTATTGTTAGGCCCTTCTGCACTTTGGTATAATAACCCTACAATCTACATGTAGGCATCTTCTAGTGTTCCCACTTGGCCATGAATAATATCAATCAAATTTTATTTAGGTAATAATTTGTTTCAAGGTATGCAGAAGAAGGAGCAGACTCCCTTGGAAGGACATTGCTCTCCATGTTTCCATATATCACCTTGTAATTTGCTTGGTTATATAAAAGCCATTAAATTCATGGCAATATGTAACACATACATGCACACTCACGACAATTCCTACGGTATCAGAAAAAATAATTGATGTGATAAAGAGAAAGAGAGAGAAAATGTTGTGAAACTGAAACTGAAAATGTAATGTTATTTGTTGAATAAAGATCTTATTTGTTTATTCATGATCCACATCGGCCTTGACATGGAATCCACTTTAAGATTTTTTTTTTCTTTCATTCAATTTAAGCCGTCATTATAATTGTCTATATATTTTTTGGTCTTTACAGTTGTCCCTATTCATAGTTGAAGAAGAAGTTATTGTTTGGGGGTAACACCATCTCTCGCTGTGGCGGCGCAACTGAAACGAATCCTTACCAAATATGACCTTGTTAATTTTTTTTTATATATATAATAATAATAATTTACTTTTTTTTTAATAGTGTTAGCGTGTGGCGTAAAAAAGACTATATAATATATTTTTTTTTAAATGGGATGTGAGTATCTGACGCATGAAATTGACAAGCTAACATTATTCATTCTGGATCCCACGTTCCGTTGGGCGTTGGGCTAGAAAAAAGCCTAGCCATTCATTCATTTTTGATGGGAAGAACTGAAGATGGAGCAAATTCATTCTTTGCTTTCCAAGAAATTAGGGTGACAAACCTTTTGATGAAATTCAGAATAAGATTTCAAAAAAAAAAAAATTATTCCGAATGAGAACAAATTACTCAACTGTGATTTTTTCATAATAGAGTAAATAGTTATAAAGAGATTTTATATAAAAAAATTACATTCTTAATACATAATATTATAATATATTGGAAAAAGTTTGGTTTTTAATTAAGAGACCCCAACTCAAAAGTAAAATTGAAAAAGTCTTTTATTTCATTTTAATTTGGAACAATTATCACTTGAGCTTTGTCAACAAATCCTGTTTCAGTTTCAATTTTTATAATTTTTTTTTTTTTGTTAATTATTACGATTTTTATGCGTTAAGGTAGACCACATTGCTGGCATATCCGGCATGTACTTTTTTTATGCTTTTTGGTAGAGATTCGAATACATTAACATTAACATGCGGTTATTGCTCAACTGACTCTGTTTCACGCTCATCTTCCTCTTTCCTCTCTATTCACTAACAATGACGGCTTCTTCTGAGAACTGCGTCTCGAGGTAACTATCCATTTTTTCAAGGACATGCATCGTGTTGTATGTGTGCGATGGTTGCTTAAAGTTTCACATTTTCTATGTCCTTCTGTGTCAATCGCACATGTCTCATGATTCTGTCATAAGTAGTAATTGTTATTCATAGTTATAACATACTGTCCATATTCGTCAGGTTTGTTCTGTTGTAATAGTATTTCACATGACACACGGATTGATCCTTTCTTACGAATAAAAATATTTGGCGAATGGATGGATTTGTGATTCATTTTTTCTAGTTGAGATCAAGATCATATAATAGAACAAAGGGGAGAGAAGGAGGACGAGGTTGGATTTTGCACCCAAAAATTAGATATCCTGTTTGATTTACCTTTTCTCGTCTTGGAAATTAAAACAAGAGCCCTTTATTTGCGATTGCGATTGTTCATAATTTTGAACCTCTAGAAAAAAAAACCTAAAAAAAGAAAAACTCAAGAAAAAGCATGCATGTTGGATTTATCATAGATATAGGTGGTAAGTGGTAAGTGCCAACTAGTATTAGCTAAGCTGCTCCTATAATATTAAGTGGTGATAAGGTACATCACTGCCCCCAAAAAGTCCATTCATGTTAGGATTTGACAAACTCTATTGGTAACAAGTTTGCTGGGTGTTGCATCCCTAATATCAGAATCCATTTTGTGACCCCTTGATCTGCACTGAATTAACCTTATTGTTCTAAATAGAAGTTAAATTTCAGGAAGGGAAGGTACTTCTGTGTATTATCATGTTTTAACTTTTAAATCAAAAGCACTCTTGCAGGAACACGTTACTTAGATATATAAACCATTTATGTGCCTTACGCAATGGCTTTTGGTTCTTGACATGCTTCATGATAGAAATTTTAGTGTATAGGCTTATCCTACTTTATCATTTGCCGTACATCTTGTACTTGTCACTCATTACTTTCTTGTTGTGTCAACAGCCAGAGTTCTCTCACCAGACTTGCTCCACTTGAAGCAGTGCTCTTTGATATAGATGGAACTCTTTGTGATTCTGATCCGCTCCACTACTATGCCTTCCGTGAAATGCTTCTAGAGGTAGTGTCTTTTCTCAGTAGAAAATTTTCAAGGCAAATAAATACTATTATGTTTTGTCTTTTATAGTATTTACAAATCACCATAACTAGGAACATAATCAATAGCTATTAAAATCTAATAGATGCTTCTTTTGTTGTCAGATTGGCTTTAATGGAGGTGTTCCTATAACAGAGGAATTCTTTATTGAAACTGTTGCTGGCAAACACAATGATGATATAGCCTTGGCTCTCTTTCCTGGTGATCGGGAACGAGGTTTAAAGTTTGTAGATGATAAGGAAGCCATGTTCCGGAGGTAAACCATGCTTACTTTCTTTTACTCTCTCACTCTCTCTCCATGCGGTTCATTTGAAGCTTCAGAAGATAATTCCCTGATGGTTTGTTTATCCAGATTGGCAACAGAGCAAGTGAAGCCTTTGAATGGCCTTGATAAAGTGAGGAAATGGATTGAAAATCATGGGTTGAAGAGAGCTGCAGTTACCAATGCTCCAAGAGAAAATGCAGAACTCATGATCTCACTACTTGGTCTCTCAGATTTCTTTGAGGCTGTTATTATTGGTGGTGAATGTGAACATGCCAAGCCTCATCCAGACCCCTACCTGAAAGGTCTTGAAGCTCTGAAGGCATCAAAGGACCACACATTTGTATTTGAGGTCTGCATTTTTGTAATGCCTTCTTCAAGAATAAATTGTTCTGAATCTGCCTTTGACACAGCATCTCTTTTTTTTGGTTTTAGGATTCTGTTTCAGGGATCAAAGCTGGAGTTGCAGCTGGGATGCCTGTTATTGGTTTAGCTACTCGAAACCCGGAACATTTATTGATGGAAGCAAAACCTGCCTTTCTGATTAAGGATTATGAGGATCCAAAATTGTGGGCTGCTTTGGAAGAACTTGACAAGACTGGTGGTCGTTCAGTTTGATTTACTCTAACGTAACTGACATTATTTCTTGATAAAAACAAGTAGCGGGATTCATATTATAATTTTCACAGGTTCACCTACATAATTTTGTTGTAGGTGGCCACATTATAATACTAGTCCATAATTAGTGTTGCTTTGCAACCGAGAGCAGACAGTTATATTATATTTGTATTTTGTAATAATGCCATTCTTAGCTATGCACCCGTAGGGTCAAGCCAAGGAAATTGCAGTACCCAAGTTTACAGAATCAAACCCATCACAAATAATTTAAAGTATATATTTTTTAAAGGTCAATGCATTAGAGCTGCTGAGCTATAATTTAGATTTTTCACATATCTGTAGGGGTTAAAAATTATTTTGAGAAACCAGAATAATACTAAAACTCATATCTCTAAGTGTTAAAAACATATTTAAATTTAAAAAAAAACTTTATTTTCTTATTTTATTGTCCTTGCATAGAACTGTCACTCTTAAAAATAAGAATATCTCTTATTATAATCTTTTTCTCCAAGACATATGTTTTCATTATTATTTAATTTTTATATAATTTTTAAAATCTCTTCAATTATTAATATTACTAAATGTTCAGAATTAGATATTAAAATTTAATGTACCAAAACTAAAAAAAAAAAACTACCAAGAAAAAAAGAAGTTTAAGTGAACACTAGCTTTTCATAGACTTGAAACAAGACATAGTGACGAGTGAGATTCTTTTTGGCGGATTCGACAAGCATGATGCTTCTTCTCAAGACGTAAATCTCTCTTCTTTTTTTCCTTTCTTCGTAAACTATGACCAGCAACTCCTTGTTAACATTCCCTTCCTTCCCTAACGACGCTTCGTGGCAGGTAAAAATTCGTCCTTTTCCACAAATTTACCTCGGCTGCGTCAAAAAACTCACCAAGGCTTCTTCTCAGAATTGCGTCCAAAGGTTCTTCCTTTGCTTCCATCATTTGCAACGTTGTTCATTTTATAGCAGCTGGGATTCGTTCTCGAATTTCAAGGACATTGCTGTTTTTCTTCATTCTATTTTATCATGTATGTTACGTTGCTGCCACCCATCATTCAGAATGCAAAATTGTGGATTTTTTTTCTTTTTCTGGTTGATATCAAAATCATGTTGCACAGGGGGGAGATGAGGTTGGATTTTGCACCCAAAAGGTTTATGATATGTCAAATTCTTCTTCCTAATTTTTACATTAGTAGTTAGTTCGTGAGATGGTTTGTGATAGAAAATTTAGTATACAAGCAAATTCTAATCATTAACAAAACTTGTCTCTCATTTCCTTCATGTTAGTTGTGCCAGCAGCATGAGTTCTCTCACCAGACTTGCTCCACTTGAAGCAGTGCTCTTTGATGTAGATGGAACTCTCTGTGACACTGATCCACTCCACTACTATGCGTTGCGTCAAATGCTCCAAGAGGTACTATTCCTTTTCTTAGAACAGAAATTTTAATTTAAAAATATTTAGAAAATAATTATAGTTATTATTTTGTTGCAATATTCCTTTTGTGGTATTTACAAATCAGTAGCTATTAGTAAACTAACACTAACCTTGGTGGTTGTCAGATTGGTTTTAATGGAGGCGCTCCCATAACAGAGGAATATTTTATTGAGACTTTTTCAGGCAAGCACAGTGATGATACTGCCTTGGTTGTCTTTCCTGGTGATCTGGAACGAGGTTTAAAGTTTGTAGAAGATAAGGAAGCCATGTTCAGGAGGTAAACTCTGCTCTCTCTCTCTCTCCATGTGGTTCATTTGAAGCTTCAGAAGATAATTCCCTGATGGACTATCCAGATTGGCAGCAGAGGAAGTGAAGCTTTTGAATGGCCTTGATAAAGTGAGGAAATGGATTGAGAATCATGGGTTGAAGAGAGCTGCAGTTACCAATGCTCCACGAGAAAATGCAGAACTCATTATCTCAAAACTTGGTCTCTCAGATTTCTTTGATGCTGTTATTATCGGTGATGAGTGCGAACATGCCAAACCTCATCCAGACCCCTACTTGAAAGCTCTTGAAGTTCTGAAGGCATCAAAAGATCATGCATTTGTATTTGAGGTCTGCATTTTTGTGATGCCTGAGCCTGACTAAAGAATAAATTGTTTTAGATATGCTTTTGACACAGTTTCTGTTTTTCTGTCGTAGGATTCTGTTTCAGGGATCAAAGCTGGAGTGGCAGCTGGGATGCCTGTTATAGGTTTAGCCACACGAAACCCAGAGCATTTACTGATGGAAGCAAAGCCTACCTTTCTGATTAAGGATTATGAGGATCCAAAATTGTGGGCAGCTTTAGAAGAACTTGACAAGGCTGGTGGGCGTTAAGTTTGAATTACTGACGGAATTTCTTGATATAAACATGTAGCAAGAAGCTTCATATTAAATCCCCGGCTTCCCTAAATAATTTTGTTCAAAGGGGCAGGGCAATATTATTATACTAGTCCACAATCAATCTCGCTTTGGAACAGATGGCAAACGGTTCTATTCTATTTGTATATTTGTATTTACTATTTAGTAATAATGTAACGTTGGACATGAAATTTGCAATACTAAGTGGGCTTATTGTTTATACTTTATGGAACCATTCTCTTGCAAAAGAACACACGCATTCAAGTCGTATGAATGTTGCTTAATTAAAGCATAGAAATAACATCTCTTAAACATGGGGATGTAATTTATCGTCTGAGAAGAAAATATGAACTGTCCCCTTCACCAATATCCAACTACATCCGGGTGCCTTCCTCACACCTTTCATCCTCATTTCTTTTCTTAAACTAGTATCCTCAACATGCCTATCATTTGCGGCATATATGTTACAAAGGGTCACATGTCCTGGTGCATTTAAAGGATCCAACTCAAACAGTCGTTTGGCTGCACGCCTCGCAACATCTGCATCTGTTTTACTAAACCCACATACTCCAATCAGTGCTCCCCAAATGGCATGATTTGGTTCCACAGGTAGCCTCAAGACAAACTCCTCCGCATCCTTCACCTTTCCTGCTCGTCCCAGAAGATTGATAATACTAACATAATGCTCCAAACCAGGTTGAATAGCATAAGCATTAACCATGGCCAGAAATAACTCCCACCCTTTATCAACAAGACCCGCATGAGCACATGCTGTAAGGACACCAAGGAATGTAAGGCCATCTGGGTAAATTCCAAATTCAAGCATAGTTTCATATAGTTTTAAAGCTTCACTGGCCCTCCCATGATCTGAAAGGCCCATGATCATGGAGTTCCAAGAAATTTTGTCCCGGTAAGTCATGTTAGAGAATATCCTATATGCATCGTTTATCTCCCCGCATTTTGCATACATTGCAATTAGAGAGTTCTCAAGAATCAAATCATATTTATACACTGTCTTCAACTGCATACCATGTAATTGCCGCCCCTGATCAAGATAAGCAACTGAACCCATAGCTCCAAATAGAACAGCATATGTAGAACTCATAGGAGAAACACCATGAGCCATCATCTTAACAAACAAGTAAAAGGCTTCAGCAATGAGCTCATTCTGCACATACCCATAAATCATCTCAGTCCACGCAATGGAATCCCTGTCAGGCATGTCATTAAACAAATTCAAAGCCTTCAGTACCTGGCCAGCACTAAGATAGCCAGCAATCATGCAAGTCAACGCAACCTTGTTCCGAATGGGTATCATATCAAACAACTCTTGAGCTCTTTCCAGCTGACCTGCCCGAACATAACCATTTATCATGGAATTGAAACAGTGATCATCACATTCTTTCAGATTACCTTCAAACACATTGCACGCAGAGTCCATAAGACCAAACCCAGAGTACATCCTAACAAGACCTCTACGCAACCTACATTCATAATCATAAATCCCCCAGCTGTTGACAATCAGCTGAGCATGTACCTGCTTGCCAAGGCAAGGAAACCCCAAACCACCACAAGCATAAACAAGAGAAACAAAGGTCTCCCCATTGGGTTTTGCAACAGAAACTCTCAACATCTCAAGAAAAAGCAACAATGCCTCTTCATACAAGCCATTCCAAGCAAACCCACCAATCATAGCAGTCCAAGAAACAACGTTTTTCTCCGGCATAGCCCGGAACAAACAATAAGCCCCATCCACATTCCCCTCACGGCAATAACCAGATATCACGCTAGTCCAAGTAACCACATTCCTAAACTCCATCTTCTCAAACAATTCTCTAGCCTCATCCATTCTCTCACTCTCAACATACCCCGCAATCATAGCATTCCACGAAACCACGTTCTTACAAGGAGTCTCCTCAAAAACCATCCTGGCTTCCTCCAAATCCCCATTCCTAACCAACGCGGCCACCATCGCGTTCCACGAAACGACATTCCTCTGAGGCATTTCATCGAACACCTTCCTCGCATCTTCAATCCTCCCCGCATCAGAGAACCCACCAAGCATCGCGGTCCAAGACACGACGTTCCTCTCCGGCATGGACTCGAAGAAGCGGGAAGCCTCGTCGAGCATGCCGGAGCGGAGGTACGCGGACAACATGGCGTTGCAAGTGACGAGGTTTCTGTGGGGCATTATGTCGAACAGTGTGCGAGCTTCGGCCACGTAACCGTAGCGGGAGAAGTTGGAGAGTAGCGAGGTCCAGCGAACGACGCGCGCGTGGAGGTCGCCTCCGGCGGAATTTTGAAGGAGGTTTCGTGCGTCGTCGTGGAACCCATTGGATAGGTAGTGGAGAAGCAGAGACTCGTCGCATTCGGTTTTTTTCGGAAACGGAAATGGTGGTTTCCGAGGTAGAGGATGGTTGCTGCGAAATGATGACTTCAAAATCCGCGGGAAGATTGACGAATGGTGACGAACCATGACCCAGAAACCGCACACACTTTCCCATTCTATTCCACTTCATTTTATTTTATTTTTTTTCACAAATACCTCTTTTGTGCAAGTGAATTTATGCCTAACTGTACAAAAATTGGTTAGATATAAATAATATCTTTATTTATATCAACATATTTATAAATCCTTTATTTTATGTCTTGTTTATTTGTTATCTTTCTTGTAGTAACCTTCTCTTATTTATTGCTTTAATATTTCCTTTCATCTAAGATACTTTTTGCCCTATCACAGTATCACTTATCAAGTTATTAGTACGATGGTTTATGGATATCTGTCGTGCTTGAGAGTTGAGACTAACAGATGCGTTCGAATTGGAAACATCCCAAATTTTCTAAATGGAAACACTCCAGAATATAATATTCTAATTGTCACCATTATTTTAAGTTGTTAATATACACAAGTACATTTGAAATAGGAATAGAATACACCACCATCTTAAAAGTAAAATGCAAATTTTATTGGAAAATCTCGATGGAAGATAACTTTCAGAGCCAAGTACATTCTGTTGTAATGTCAAATGGAAACTAAAAAGATGACACGGAAGGAGGAGATGCTGTGATGTCAGGAGCTATTTTACCCTAAGAATTGATCCACAAGCTTAGCAACAGAGTTGGCAAGTGTATCAGCTGCTTCCTGCGTGGATGCCTCAGCATACACACGAACAACATCTTCAGTGCCAGATGGTCGCACAAAGCATCGACCTTGGGGGTACTTAGCTGTAAAGCAGAAGAGGAAAGAGTATCATCAAGCTGCAATATTAGTAAACTGAAATTCTGCACTTTAATCTTCACACTAAAAGGCATTCATGGATGGATGAAACTGACAAATATCTCGCCCTCATGCAATTTTGCCAACCCACTTGGACTTTATAACATTATTAGTATAATCCCATAAACAACGAGACACCAACTTTTCAGGAATTATGTATGATAACATTTATTTTTTGTATTATTGGAGGAAGAGAAAAAAAGATACCAGTTTCTTCATTTATGGCTTCTTGTAGACCAGGGGGGGCTCACAACCACAGTTTCTGCATTTGTTGTAACAACAGCCGTTCTGTCAGCAACTTTAACCTGACAGTTGAGAAAAGCCAACCAAGCATTAATTTCTGAATTTCCATGAACTAATTAGTATAAATAAATAAATTGGCACGAAAATGATAATCACATATATTACAAAAGTTGGCACATACATGCTAAGAAGGGAGGGAACATTAAAATATTTAAATTGAACAGTAACTTCATAACAAAGGTGAAATGTGAAATTTTGGGTTAAAAGCATCATAACCAGATTGCAAAAGTTAGCAATTGAGATAGAAAGTGATAAGGCATGAATGGAACCTAGTCCATATTAAAACAAACACATTCAAGCTAGCAGAGTTTTAAAAAGCTAATTAACACAATTGAAATTTATGATTAACATTTCAGGTATAGTAGGACCACACTATATTTTCTTATATATATAAGCTTCTGACAGCAGCGCAAAAAATTATAGTTACAGAAAAGATAAATGATAATAATGATTGACCTTCAGCTGTCTGCTGGGTAAATCGTGATAAAGTTCATTCCATCTATTTATTGACCATCCCATGTGCTGTAATATGACTTCCACCAAGAGCAATCCACTCAAAGCATCTCCAACAGCTTGATTGATCAACTTACTGACAGCCAATAATCTCAGAGCAGCCTTTTCCCCTTCTGAACTTGAAATAAACAATCAAAACATTTCTGTTTAGTTGAATCTTGTAAGTGAAGTGAAAATAGTCAGAAACAGAAACCACTGAACAAACCTTTGGATCCTGAAGAAATCTCATTAGTTCTAGCCTCCAATAACCCTATGAAAGATTCTGAAAATAAGACAGTTCCATGGCCATTTGCCTCAAAGTAGATACCAATATCAAACTCAGCAGCTTTTTCATGTAGGTATTTCACTCCAGTCGGAGTAAAATTGACTTCAAGTCCCAACTGTTTAAGGTAATTAGTAGATGCCCCATTTGCATAAGCAGTCTGTACAACACCAAGACGGGCTTGAATGCAATTTTTTACGTCTTCTTTCTCATTAAGAAAGCTTATTTGCTCCCTAATAAATAAGGCAAACAGGGATAGTATCTTGTCTCCATCAACAAGGCCAATCCGACCACTGCTTTCAGGTGGCACAATAAAATAAACAAGCCGATCCGCATCTCCATCCAAACTAGCACACCTACAAACTAGAACTAGCTTCATCAGTAAAGACCATAATAAAGAACATCAATATAGCAGCACTAAAAGAATACATATACTAAAATGGTAGAGCTAACTTATCCAGTTTTCAATAAGACCTCCTCCTACTTCCCCTAACCTGCCCATATCACAGTCACAGACACCCCCCTACCAAATAAAAATGAAAAAAAGAAAAATGACTTACAGGCCAGAAGCCTAGTCTTTTTAAGTTGAATGGTTTTTGTTAATTATTTTTTTAAAAGTGAAATTATTTCAAGTTACAAATTTGTAAGTTTCAATGAATGACAAGTCTTCCATTTCTTCAGTTGTGGTTGAATTTACTTGCAGTAAACTATGCAGAGTTGCAATTTAATTGTTAGAAAGATAATCTCAATTTTTTTGTTGGAAAGTTACTGGGATGCAGATATACACTTCATAAGTTCATATTAGCAAGAAATTTCAAGCAGCATGCTTGTGTGAACTTCACTTCTAACACAAGATTATCAGCAGACTAACCTTATCCCGGCATCTTTAGAACCAAAGCCATGTGGAACAACCTTCTCTTTCTGCACATAATCCGCACCCACTCCATCATTCAGTACACCTCCATCTTCACCACTATTGCGAACCTCAATAGCCAAACCATTCAACAATTTCCATAAATCTTTGAGTTTCACTCCACCAACCCCATTAGCTCCATCCATGACCACTTTGTCATTCACCCCATCAAACTTACTCTTTTCAGCTGGGATCAAATCCACCAAGCACCTGATCCAATCACACAATGACCCTAAAAGGATGTGATCAGTGATTATTTAAAAATCAACATCATGAAGCAATTGTCCATCTACCACAACAATATCTGGACTGGACTAACACTAACCTGAATGAGCTTGAAAGCTGTTCAAAGTAATCCTGCTCAGAAGCTTTCGTACCCTTATTTCTAGCACGAACCATCCAATGCAATTGTGGAGTTGTCAAGATCCCCATATCTGTCGCAAGAGCTCCAACAATTGAAGTGACCCCCTTCATTTTCATCGAAGTATATGTAATTAAAATCCACAATAAAATAAAAAAATGGTAGAATCGCCCTGTCATCTATGACTGAATTCAATCATACCTGTTTAGCTGCTTGAAGCAAAGCATCTCCACTTGGTCTCGTGTCTCTCCCCAAAAGCACTTCGACTTGGCTGTCCCCATCCATTGGGATCCCTTCTTTCTCCACGAATTCATTAATCAACTGTGAGAAACACACACACAACCACATTCAGCAAACACGGTTTCAAAAAAAAAGGGGTAATGTGGGAATAAATTATTGGTGCTAATGAATGCTGACTAACTAACCAGGAGGAGGTGCTGGGGAGAAGGGGCGTCGGCGAGGGCGTCGGCGAAGGGTTCCCAATGCTGAGAGAGCATGCCGCCGTTAGGGTCAGCGATTTTGACTCCGTTATCGGAGACTTGGTTGTGTGAGGCGGTGATCATGATGCCGATGACGGAGCGGGTCTTGAGTGATCTGAGGGCTGAGAGGATTCCCACTCTGTAGACCGTCGATTGGAGAAGCGATGCATCGGCCCTGAACCCCGCGGTGCCGTACGATAGTTTGACTCCTTCAGGTGGCGAGAACCGAGAAGCTGATTTCAGAAGCAGAGACTGTTGTTCTTCGTTCATGGGCATGGCGGAACACTCACACAGCCTTCTCCTCAATGTCTGTCTCTAATACTACTATCATGTTATTTTCAGTTTAATTTGAATATTAATATTAATAGAAAAAATAAAAGATTACAAAAAGAAAAAGGGCAATGAAGTCATTTGCGTGAGGGATAAATAAAGATATGTTGAAAATCCCTACCTTAGCCAACAACAAAGCAAAGCATGGGTTTACTGTGGTGGCGAAAGGGGAATAAACCCCAATCCAAAGCAAAGTCGAACGGCGCAGACACAACGAAACCCCTCACCGAGGCTCCAGGGATGAACGGCGCCGTTGAGGTTCCACGGCCAGCAAACACCACCGTCTCGATTTTCGAGTTCGGCTCCGCCGCCGCCTCCAACGACAAGGTCACGCTCGCCGGCTACTGTCCCGTCTCCGAAGACCTGGAGCCCTGCCGCTGGGAGATCCTCCCCGCCGTTCAGTCCAACGCTCCCCAGTTTCGCGTAGTCTTCTGAGTCCTGAATTCTGATACCCACTTTATGCGATTCAATCTTATGTACTTTTTGGTACAAAACATTCAAGTTTAAGCGAAATTAGCCTATTTCTTATTGTTATGTTATCTGTCTCTTTTCTTTTCGCTTGTTTAGTTTTTATTTTAAACATTGATGCATGCCCCGAGACTGCCACTCTTATTATGTTGCGTTATTTTCTTCTCATTTGGGTGCAATAGTGGATGTTTAGATTTGGGCCATCCTTCCAGTAAGAAAATATTTTCTCAAGGTTAACTCATTAGACTTAGCTTATTGAATAAACCATTGGCAATATTTGTTCATGAGCTTGGGAAAAAAAACCTTCATTGATTTGAATTTTTAAGAAGTATTTGAAAAATCTTACTTCCTTCCTGGTATACAGAAGAACTCCAGCAATGGTATCAAATGGCTTAATGAAAATCAAAACTGGAATCACACTAAGGCGCAACAAAGCTGCCTCTTTCTTGAACAGACATTAAATCGTATATTACATACAATTCCCGTACATTTGGCTGAAAGCTCCTTTACAATTGGGACGTCAATAAATCATTTGTAAATAGGGAAAATAAATATGCTGAGGAGAAGCTCACAAAAGCAAAGGAAATCAATAATAACACATGTAAGGAATAAATCCATTTTCACAGTGACGAAGCAAGCCCCGCTAAAGTCCCACCTCATAGGATACCGTAATCATCATCACCACTCATCCCAAGGTAACATATTACGGCCATTCCAAACACAAAGTAGGAAGAGAGTTCCATTGCAAAGGCTCCCCAACCGATAACCCCAGCATGCTTTAATATGCTTGGAATGGCAATGCCTCCCACAATTGAGGCTCCCGTCAAGAACTTGGTAAAATTCACCCAGCTGCTCCATCATTCACAAGACCACAAAACAAAGGTTGAAAGATTGATTAATCCCCTGTCGTGAGTTTCTTTATCTGATAAAATTCAAATCTAACTCAAATGAAGATTACCTATTATCAGATTCAGAAAATATAGATTCATCGGACCCCGCGAAGAACAGCAAAGGCATTGGAAGAAGCACATACGTTATCACTGCAAGAGAAAACAATTACGGGGATGTTCTTGTCACATAAAAATCTCATCAATGAAAAGAACAAAAACATATGATACACTGGAAATTGGATTTAAATTTCAATGGTGCTTTATCTCACCACTCAGCATCGGCCACCAGTTATTGTACAGGGCACATGCCTGACACACAACACAGATGACAGATGTAAGTAAACAGTGGCATTTTTACCAATAACTTGTCATCTATATATGCACTTATAAATCAAGAACAAAAAATGCAATACATACCAAAATTTGTAAGACGATTCCTCCAGAGACCAAAATTGCCAAGGAGGCAAGCTTCCCTGTGTTCAAACAGGCACGCACATGCCCTGGTAAGTCTGCCATCTCCAAATCACCACCTCATGTTATAAGGAGCAATAACTGAAGCAAAAATTTCGTTGACACCAAGTTACAAGGGAATTAGACCAGTATAAAATACCAAATGAAGAGGGAACTCTAATAAATACATAATAAATGACATGGAGTCAAACAACAGTGACGAATACATATTCAATGCGTTTTGGATTCACATTCAAACATTCAAAATCACATTGTAATGCTAAGTAACGTGATTTTAGGTAAATGCTTGCATCAATGAGTTGAAACAACTTTCAGTAACTTTTGCATTGACAGAATTTTACCACTAAGCTAACTTGCTTATAGAATAAAAACATTCGGACATAATCACTTCATTTCAAAATCAATTTTAACCGTAATCAATTTTGTAAACTTAATTATGTATACATTCATCCACACACACTCAAAAGGTTGTGTTTATAATATCATAATCAATTCATATATTGATCACAACTTAAATCAAGAACAGGAAAGTCAAACACATATTAGACGACGACGACAACAACCAAGTACACTAATAATATGAAAAAAGAGAACTAAAGCCATATTTTGTTGCGAGCCAACACCAGTAAAAGCAATCCCAATTTATGTAAGAAAGCACACATTGATTCAACCACAATTTGGCATACAAGAACCCCCCTATTTAACAATCTAATGGCACTTCAACATAATAGTGTTTACATAATCACATCCATAATCAATACAAAATAGAACCCAATAAATAGATTTATCATACATTTCGTACTCTATTAGACTATAAGCAAATCAGAGCTACAAAACCGCCATATCATATAAGAAAATTACGAAATTTTAATTGAACGAGCAAATTAATTGGATAAATGATAAATTCTGTAAGAGATGCAAAACCATGAACGAACTAGAAGCTCGTCCAAGCAGGTAGATGATGACTAGTGTGAGGGTAAACAGAAAACAAATTAGAGTTAGAAACATGGTAATTACGTATGGTCTTGAAACTAAAACAGAGATTCAGATATAAAAAAATTTAAAAAAAAATTAAAAATCGTACTCTATGGTTTTGCTTTCTGCACCCAGAACGTTTTCGCCCAGCCTCAACCTTAATTTTAATTTATATTTTTTGTATTTTGTAATAGCATCGGCGCGGATCCGCCACTGAGACTTAAGCAGGATCAGATACAGAACGAACAACCTAGCGGTCCAATCATATCAGGATCCTCCCTCCTCATCTTTTCTTTTCTTTTTCTCCGTCTATTTTTTTTTTTTAATCTGGTAATAATACGTTATGCATTTTAATTTTAAGGGTTTGTTAACTTTTTTTTAATGATAAATCATTTTAGATAATTTAGTTTTATAAATAGGAACATTGAGTTTTAAGCAACTTGAACCTTAGGAATTCTCACATTTATTTAATGTTGATAGTTTTGTTGTGAATATCTACTTTGGTAATTTTGCACAAAAAAAATATATATATCTACTTTGGTAATTCTCCTTGTCACAACAATATCATGGCCTTTATTTTTTTTTCAATCATTATTGGTTATGTTTTGTAAAATAAAAAATAAAAAAATACACCATGACATTTAGGGGGAAAAAATAGTTTCACGCAAGATGAAAATATAGACAATTTTTGGTAAAAAAAAAAAAACAATTTAGTTAATATTTTTTGGTTAATGAAAAAAACTACTTACACTTTTTATATAATAAATAATATGGTTTTTTTTAATAAAATACAAATATATATATATATATATATATATATATATATATATATTATAAATTTAACTTCAATAGACACGAAAAGGCAACTTTGAGAAAATTTCGTAATAAAAAATTGAAAGCTTTTTAAATTAATTTATTTATCGAAGTAATTATAAAATATTAAATAATAAAAAGTAATATATTTATATGATATTTTTTTATAAATTTTATATTTATTTTATTATGAAAGGCATGTTTTGATGTTATAATTTTAATTTTATAATAAATTTTAAACTCTTATAATTTTTTTATTTACAAATAAATGATTTTTATTACTTTTTTTAGTTTCATTTATTACATATTTTCATATCATATATTCTATTATTAATTTTATATTATAACTTAAAAGTATTTTGAATAAAATAAAATAAAAACTTAAATGAATATTATACTTTCACTAGGTTAATTAACATAATAATTAAAATAAATTGTCTATATAAAATTATTCAAAATTTAAAAAATATAATAATTATTACTTTTAATTTCATGAATTATAATAGAAAAATAATAAATGAAATATTATAATATTTAAAATAAATAGTGTAATCATTCATCAAAAAAAAAAATAGTGTAATATAAAAAAAAAAAAAAACTTAAGGAACAATAGTGAAAACAAAAATTAATAATAAAATATCATTTTATTTTTAAAAAAATAACAAAAAACAGTTAATAAATATTTAAAGATAAAAATAAAATAAATGTAAAATATAAAAACTAATGTTATTAATTAAAAATGGAATAAATATTTTTTTATTATTTAATTGCTTATAAGCTTAATTTTTAAAATAAAAAGAATTAAAAGAATACACGGTGAATGTTTCAAATTTGTTATAGTACTAAAAATTGTGATTTAAAAAAAAAATGGAACTACAAAATTTCTTGAAATAAGAGAATTAAAATCACAGATTTTATAAATGTGAATGTGAAGTAACAAATGTGTCAATTAAAAAATTGGGGGATAAAAATTCTGAATTTGAAAAAATAGACGGATGCAAAATGCATTTTAACCAATACAAAATTGAGAAATTTAAGTATGACAAAATTGCTTACTAAATTTGTTTAGTTTTAAAATCAGAGCAACTTAATTAGCTCAAAAACAACTTAGAAGACTAAAATTAAACGCAATTCAAACCAAGACAGTGCAATTAAATGTTAGACTTTTAAACAAAGAACCAACAATATGTAGGGATGGAAGTGCACTGCTTCATCGAAACAAGCAGCAAAAATGAAGTGTTTGGTAACCTAAAACAAAATAAGCCAACTAGAAACAGCAAGAATCACTACAGCAACAAGGCCAAAACCAATCCTAGCTTACGATTCACCCTACCAGAATCACACTAACTGGTGAAAGCAGCAACAACCTATTTGTACAACCAGCTTAGTTCCTGTCTGAATCAGGCTTCCGTGCCAAGAAGAAGTACATTGGTGTGAAAATCTCTCTCCTGAAAGAACAACAAACACAAGTCACTTGTTTCAGATTACTCTGCTCGAGAAAAAATTTCGCTAGTCAGTGTTAGTTAATCTTCATATTTTGAGTTTAATAGTAATACACTAATAGTATAAAATAGTTTTACAGTATAAGTTTGTTGACTTTTATAAAAATATTTTATAAAGATCATGCACATATTGGGATGTGAATTGACTGACATTATAAAACTATTTTATATTGTTCATCCATCACCATCACCATTAAACTTTAAGCTTTTTTTATTAATCAGTGTTTCTCTCGAGGATAAGATGGACTCAGATTAGAGACCTTTTGGATCAGAAATTGCCACATTGTTGCTATAAGAGCATTCCCATTTTTACTCAGTTGAAAAACTATATCCATAATTTATATGCATGGCTAGAAAGTGATATTATGACATAGATGTGATACTTACTTTCCTCCTTCAACTAATCCCTCTGCAGCCTTCTCTAGGAAATCTTGAACCCTTAGACTACCCTTTGGAGCCAGTCCAGCATACTCCAGAACCTTCACCTACAAATGTAAATTTGTAGCCCCCACAACCAATATTGAATGAGTAATAAAAGAAATGAATCCCAAAATTCTCAACATGCAACCAAATTACAGAAGAACTCTATAAGGAATCAACCTAAAACCAAGAGATACACAAGTGAAATAAATTTACAGATATGATATTTAATATCATTACCATGTTTTTGGTGAAAAGTCGCCCAACAGCAGTTAGACGGAAGCTACTCAGTGAGAAATGACTTGTGTCTAAAGGCATATACCAAGGAAGAGGAGAGTCCACTGCTAGATCTTTCTCCCATATTACCTTTTAAACAGAAAAAGGAAAGAATTCCCCCTTTAGCCAACTAGGTTCAACTCTTGGATTTACAAAACCATTATTAGTGAAAGGTAACAACTAATAAGAAATTGATGTTCACCTCAAAACCTGCTTTCTCCAGTGCTTCAAGACACTTAGTGGTCAATCTAATGTCAGGTAGTCCATCACCAATCTCAATTTCTGCCTGTAAGAAGGAATTTTATCTATTGAATTACAAGCCAAGAGGTTTTAAAAGACTTAGTAGATAAATCTCAATCTAAATTCAATCTACACCATTGTATCATACCTTGATTTTTTGGTGCTCTGGATTTTGGGGATCAAAAGCATCAGTCATGCACCATTCATAAGCAGCAAAATATTGACCAGGCTTTAACACTCTAAAAATCTCTTTATAGCATCCATACTATCCATAATTCCATGGCAGGAAAAACAAGTGTCAAACAATAAAAATTATGGCCACCATTTTATAGATTCACAATTAACACATGCACTACATGCTACTCCCTCCGGTCCTTTATATAACAAATTGGCATTTTATACCCTTCATTTTGTGGAATCTATTAATAAGGCACTCATTTTCATGCATTTATTGATCTATTAACAATGCAAGTTACACTCATTGGTGGAGGTGTAGTGTCTGTGTCATTAAATGTAACCACTACTTAAACCAATTAGTTAAAGGGTATGTTTGGAATAAAATTAAAACTTATGACATTATTAACTAAAAGTCTAAAACGAACTAACTTAACTATTTTTATTGGTCTTGACGAACTGGTTATTTGTTTTTTCATATAAAGGACTGGAGGGAGTATTATGCATGCCATGTTGAAGTTGGTTCATAATACTTAGCAATTTATGGGTGAATGGGTAGATAGAAAGTTGTAGTAGGGGCAAATAGGAATGTGAAACCAATTAGAGTATAATATACTGTCACATACAGCATCTGGTGCATGGCAAGTGGCTTCAATCGCATACACTGCATCAAAACTGTTTTCTGGGAATGGCATTTGCATGAAGTCAGCCTGCATTATCAAATATGATGATCATGTTAACTATCACTTCAAATCAGTATAATTTTTTTTTGGTTGAGGCTAAGATCACATGTTTGGTTATGCTTAATTTACAAAAGCATTTTAGCCAAAAAGCCATATCTTCAGCATTTTGATTATAAGTTTTTTTCTGAAACACAAAATAAGCTAATCCCGACAATCTAAAAACATACTTGGTGTAACATTTAACTGAGTAGAACAATTTTATAAAACATGGACCCATAAGTGCTGGAATAAAGGCCTCCTACTCCCATAAAAGGGAAATAATTGATTTACAAAAATCAACCTTGACAAAATTGCAAGTCTTGTCCACTCCAGCAATGCGATTGAGTTCCTGTTAATTAGCAAAAGTTAGTGATCAAAGTATGTAGAAATTTTATTATTATGTACTATCATCTTGCAAAAAATATTGACAACCAAATAATTCCTCCATCAAAAAGGCTTTTAAGAACTATTTAACACAACAGACTATGTATAATAAAATAATACATGATGACTGACATAACCCAAAAGTACATTATGTACATATTTAACACTAAAACAATGCATCAATGTTGTTGAGAACAAACAACATTACCAACATTGACAGTATACTAGTGTAAGTTGATTGAACTAAAGGTCAAAATAACTGTCAATGCATAACAATTTACACCTGAAAATCTTTCAATTCACTTAATTTCATAACACATACCTTTCCTCTTGTTATCTGGTACTCATTGTTATTCAACCCAGTAATTGAAGTTGAGCTGCACAGATACCCCTTGATTTTTGTTAACCAGTAAAGGTAAAACACAAAGGCAAAGGAAGAGGAAGCCTAAAATAAATCAATCTTGTTTACCTGAATCGAGAAATTTCTCTTAATGGTCCCCCAATTCCACATCCAACATCCAAAACCTAATACAAAATATAAAGGCCCATGAAACTTTAATAGATAAAATACTGTAAATCAGATATCAGCTTGTTTATTTGTTTTGTTAAACATGAAAACCTTCTGCCCTGGCTTCAGTCCAAGTTGTAAAGCAAGGAAGTGTTCATGTCGCTTGATGCTCTCTTGAAGAGATTCCACTTTCCATCTACAAGACAAGAAAATTATCAGCATGATCAAAGTAACAGAAAATTCTTCAAATTGTTGATGCAAAATGAAGTAAATGGGCACCTGGGTGCAAAATGGAACGATTCACCCCAGCCAAACTCATAAAAGCTGGTAACAAGATCATAGTATTTATTAACCTGAAAACACATGCAGATCTTATCAAGTTATCATATTCGTTTTGCAGATAATCAAACCATCAAGACAAAAATACATTACTCCACAACTTCACAAGTCATAAGTTATAGAACATCACTTGTGATCAAAGAACATAGCTGTAAAGGAACAGTAAACATTCATTGATAATTAAAAAGAAAATATTTCAATAATTTGATCATCTCAACATGAACTTGGCTTGATAACCAATCTAACTACCCAAATAATCAAAATATGGTTTGGATATTGCTTCCATATCAATTGGATACCTACACAAAAACTGTAAGGAATTCAAGATTCCAGATAAACAAAAATTCGTTTTAGTATCTTCTAAGATTAAACTCATTTTAGTATTTTCAGAAAAAAAAAAAAAGTTTCCCTTATTGAAGAAAGAGTAAACATAAAATCATAAAAAAAAAATTGGCTAACCAAAAAAAAAAATCATAAAGAATGAGGCAAAGCATAGGGTATGCATCTGAAAAGAAGGTTAGTGTTACATAAGTTACAGGTAAGTAAAACAAAAGTTGTCAATAATAATATCTCTCACCATATCGGAATAGTTGGCTTTCCTCTCTTCCTCTTGACCTCCATAGCAAACATGGTACTTCTCATACCTGAACCATAAAACCAATGAATTTATATTTATATGCCTCATATTTGAAAAGAAAATGAAAAATTATCATGCATAGCAACGGTCATAATTTTTTGTTTCCTAGCCATATAAAATGCACCAGCTACAACAAACTCATATATTCTTAAATGGAAATTGTTATGCTTAAACCCCCAAATATAGCAGCCATAAATAATAACTCTCTTCCTAATTTTGACAAAGAACTATCTGATATTCTGATCCAAATCAAAAGAATTCAACTCCAAAACAAAAATAAAGTAACTAGTAAAATTCTGAAGCCATTGTTCATTTTCATTTCACAACTAGCACGTTCGTAATTATCATGAGTAGTATTTGCTTGACAGCGAGGAATCTGAAATCATTTTTCAGTTTTGTTTCACCTATATCACTCACAACTGTCATCACTGTTACTATGAGACAACGTGGACCTAGATATGATTCATGTTCCATAAAAGTCCAAAACATTCCACGCAAGTTCATAAAAGCTTGAAGCTTTTTAAGTCTTGCCCTCGAAATTTTAATATTCTTTTATAAAGTGAACACTTTACACGGATCAAACCAGAGGATTCTTCACTTTTCTTTTCTTTCACATTCACTAAATAAGTGGGACAAAAAAAAACTAGCGTGTTCATATTAAATAAAATTCATTCATCCCCATCCCCCAGCATATAATTTTTTTTTAAATAATTGATCCTCAATATTCATTCATATGCATAGTTATAGTGTACTCAACCCCTGATCCCTGTATTATTAGATTCAACATTTTCCCATCCAAATTTACCAAATAATTACTATTAGCATTTTAATAAATTAAAAATTCACTTAAACCCACTATTTTGCTTTCTTTGAAAATTAAAATTTTCTAATCCCCCAATTTCCACAGCCTTCAATGCCGTAACAAGATCCTTTAAACCAGATCATAGGACCACAAAGATTCTCAATTACTCCCAAATCTAGATTTAACTCCTCATCAGAACAATTCGTCCAAAAAAAAACTCCTCATCAGGACAATTGATTAATCATCGGTTGTTGAGAATTGTGATAAAATCGCAACAATCAAATGTTTTAATTAATGTACATAATTGCAATGCAGCCACAAATTTGCATTTAGAATAAAAAAGAATGAAACAGAAAAGAGAGAAACGCGTATATACTTCTGAACGGCGGAGAGAACTTCCGCTTTGTCAATCTTGCCACCGAGATTGGATGCCAAATCCATAGCTGCTGCTGCAGAGAGAACTCAAAACAACCTCGTTTCGATCTGAACACAACAGAATGAATTTATTTACATTAAAGGAAAAAAAAGAGAGAAGTGAGGTAGAAAGGGAAAAGGAGAAGTGAAGTGACTCACGTGGGAGTGTGAGAGAGAAAAGAACGTGGAGGTTGCGATGGATGAACGTGGAACGAAGAAAGATAAGTGTTAAATAGAAAATGGAAAAGAATGCTTATAAAAAACACAGAGCATGTGAGAGCCCTCTGTCCTTTTGCAAGCGGGAAAAAGTGAGCTGGTAAGGACCCTAAGTATTATATATATATATAATAACTTTTTTTAATGTATGTAAGAGTATACGTTTATTATGATAAATGAGAAGTTTAAATAATTGATTAAATTTTAATGATCTAAATGTAATTTTGAATTAAAATTAAATGTGATATTCTTCGTATACAATCATATATCTTCTAATTATTGCATATTTACACATAGTTATCCCATCATCGTGACCACTGCCGTCATCACCACGACCACTATCACCATCACCACCAACAGGACCACCGTTACATCATAACCACCGCCACCATTAATAGGATCACCATCATAGTTGTCGTCTTCGTTGTTGCCATCACCATTACTACCATGATGGTGGTGGCAATAATAGGATAATGATCATAATGGTGGTGGTGATAACCCTGTTAATGATGATGACAAAAATAAAGGTGGTGATGTTGGTGACAGTGACACTAAAAATTACAGAACAACAAAAACAAAAAATTATGATTGTATAAGATAAAAATTATATTTAATTTTAATTCAAAATTATATATACACCATTAATCATTAAGATCTAATCAATGTTGTCTTTTTATGTGAGGTTTGATGGATTCACATATTCTTATCCGAATTGGTAAACTGCAGTTGCTTGTTTGACGAATCCAGTTTGCTGTGCCTGTCATCATTGGGTGTAACGTGAGGAGAGAGTGAGATTATTAACCGCTAGTTATATTGAAATACTCCATAGCATTTTTAGAAGAAAAAGAAATTGCTTCATGAAAAATGAAAAAGAATTACAGTTCAGTTAATATTATGTTTGTTGGTAAATGAAGACCACTTACATTTTTCATATAACAGGGAAGATATTGTGAATGACAAAAAAAAAATGATACAGTAGGTATAACAGTGTAAAAGGATTAAGGAAGATATGCATTAATCATTTACAGTGTATTTGTTTCAAGTCTTATAAAATTATTTATTGAAATGTGAACCTGAGAATGTAACATTTTCATGTTAGGTACAGGTTTTAAAAAATTATTGTCAAATATTATTTATTTTAAAAAATATATTTTTACAATTTTTTTCATTCATTTTGTTATCGTGTAAAACTGTAAAAGGTCTTCACAAGAATAAAAAATATTTTCTATTATTTTTTATATTTAAATTGAAACAAATTTAAAATTATTCTACCACTTTTGAAGAGTAAATTTCTGCTAATGTTTTCTTTGATTCCTAAAATTAATAATACACATAAAAGGGAGGAAAGAAAGAGAGAAGCAGGGTTGTAACGTTTGTTGAGTGAGTGATGTGTGTGGAAACATGAAGCAGAATAATAATCGGCGAAGGGAGCGTTTGTCTAATTCGAATTCAGAAAGTTGTTCATTGATGGGAAGAGAACCCCCTCAGAATTTGTTACCTTCCAAACACGACTTCCCCAGACTGGTTATTGTGGTTGCACTCGCATCGCTAGTTGCTTGGACCTGCAACTACCTCCTTCATCCCCCTTCTAAACCCTTTTGCGACACCAACCTCGATTACTTTCCCGGTCTCTCTCATTTGCTTCTCTACTTTCCTTCACTTATTTTTTTGACTTGTAACATTTCATGTGATTGTGTTATATATGTTGAATTGAACTTTTAGCGAAGAATTGTTCTAATCTCACCGTGTTATATGATTCTGCAAATTGTTTGTTTGTTTCTTGTGTAATTTCTCCTGACTTGGAATTGTTACAGATAGTATTTGTGAACCTTGTCCAAGTAATGGAGAATGCAATGATGGCAAGTTGGAATGTCTTCAGGGTTACCAAAGGCATGGGAGCTTGTGTGTAGAGGATGGAGATATTAACGAATCAGCACGAAAACTTGTGCGTCCCTACAATTTCATTTCTTGTGGTTTACTGCTTCTGGGAAATAAATACTGTCTATTACATTTTCCATGATCTTCTTTTACATTTTCTGATTGGCATTTGACCACAGCTGGAGAAAGTGGAACATCATCTATGTGAAGAATATGCTCAATTTTTGTGCACTGGAACTGGAATAATTTGGGTTAGTTTTCTCACATTTAACCCTTGGATTCTGCAGTTTACTGCCTGAGTTGTTCTTAGTGTTTCTGGTTACGACTTCCCATTTGTATTCCCATCTCAGATTTGTGAGGATGATTTATGGAATTATTTTGAGCCGGTGGGAAATGTCAAAGTGGGCAATGCTCTTTATAATTATACAAAACAAAGGGCAGTTGAAACAATGGGTAAATTATTGGAGATGAGGTTAAACAACTCTCATGGGTATATCATCTTCTCTCGCTTTTTAATCAAGTCAATAGGGGCTTTTAATTACATGTTTCCTAAGAGGCTAAAACTTCTGCTTAAGATGTCACTTATGTCTCATACAGGATGAAGGAGTTTAAGTGTCCAGATCAGCTGGCAGAGCATTACAAGTCGTATGCCTGCTGCATTCGTCAGTGGATCTCACAGCATATTCTAGTTGTTTCGCCCATTTGTGCCATGGTATCCCTTCCCTAAATACATACTTTAATGCATATATTTATGTTATCGATGAGTAAATGGGTTAATTGTGTTGAGATTTAACAGCTTGTTGGATGCACAGCTTTGTTCTGGAATGTACAACAGAAACTAAGCATGTCAAGAAGAGTTGAGGTGCTTTACAACAAGGTATAGTGGGATACACAGAGTCACAGGCACAAATAATTATTACATGTTTCATTGATGATTTTCCCCCAGTTTAACAAGTGTGATTTTAAGTTGTGATGGGCAATGCTTTTGGTTAAGAATGTTTGGAATGGAAGCACATGAATATATTCTAATAAATTTGTGTCTTTTGTCTCCTGTTAACTACAATTGCATTTACATTTGTTGTGCATGGGTTCTTTGACTGGATGGCTAATTGCATGTTTATTCTGATTCCATCTCTGTTTAAAACTTCTTTGTTGCTGATGTTTTAGGTGTGTGAAATACTTGAAGACAATGCATTGACGTCAAAGAGTGCAAATGGTGAATGTGAACCCTGGGTTGTTGCTTCTAGGTTACGCGATCACCTGCTTTTGCCAAGAGAGCGGAAGAACCCTTTATTATGGAAAAAGGTAGTTTCAAAGTTATTTTGTAATTCATTGCACTTGATTATCCTGTTTTATTGTAATATTAGTTAATCAATCATCAAAACAGAACAAGCTGATTTATTTTGTCTGTATTAATTGACTCCATGCTTCAGTTGGACTTCTGCTGAAGTTACCCTTGTTTCATGGGCTAATTTTATAGTTATGTTTCAGCATAGGAATCTTATTTGTGCTAAGATGAAAACAGTTATGTTGTACTGTAGTGCTTAAGCAATATTTAGGGTTTTGCTAATGAGTTCCCTAAGGGCACCGTTTAAGAAATACTTAGTATATCCTATTAAATTTTTTCAATTACTTAACAAAATATTAAAAATTCCTTAGGACCTTGGTTTTGATTTGCCTTTTGTTTAACCTTCCACTGGAAAATAGCCATTCCATTATTGAGGATGTCAATAAGGATAAGTCATACTTTCTTATGGCATATCTTTGTAAATCAACAGAGTTGATTATTATTTCTTTCTTTCTTTCATTCCACTTATTGATTGATGAAGGTTATCTTTGATCCCAACTATTTGTTGAGGTGCTGTTGATGAAATCACTTTGTCCTGTAATTGAAGTTAAATATTTCAATGGATTTTTAAATTAACTTGAGGAATAATTTTTGTTTGGGATTACAGGTAGAAGAATTGGTTCAAGAAGATTCTCGCATAGATCGCTATCCAAAGTTGGTGAAGGGTGAATCAAAAGTGGTATGGGAATGGCAAGGTACATGGATGTGCTGACATGTTATGAGTAATCAATGCAAGTCATATGTTAATGATTACTTGTCTTATGTATCACTAATGATTTATAATGTTTTCTTAACCCATACTCTATAGTAGAAGGCTCTCTGAGCGCCTCAAAGATGAAGAAAAGAAGAGATGCAAGCAAAACGAGGGTCAATGAAAGCACGGACCTGAATCATCAACAGCACCCTGCAATGAAAACAGGTCAGTGGTTATCTGTTTGAAATCATGCTTGTTTCCTGATGTAGTAAAATTGATTTGTTGTGCCATCAATTTGATGCAGACCCTATGGTACCACTTTTTTGATCTGAAGACTCCTCCCAACAGTGACTACTTTCCCTTGTGACTCAAGTGTTATCTTACCTTGTCTGTACAAAGAATTCTGGGTAAGCTTATCTTGTCTATGTTTACAACAGCAGAGGGCTATTTATGCGGCATTGGTTAAGTGTGACCTGCATTTTTTAACGAGCATTTTTCACCAAAACAAGTGTAGATTCACGGGACCTGCATGCTTATTACGGAATGTGCTTATTATAGAGTTATAGCTTAGGGTCGAAAATCACGTCCTTGAAGGGTCTGGATTGACGACTAACGAACTAGTTATGTAGTAGTGCCAACTAAAATTAATTAAGCAGTTTTCTTGTGAAAGACAATCCAATATATTGAAGCATTCAAAGAATGTATGATATCACATTGTAGTAAAGTTAAGGCATATGGACGTGACTACGTATATGACGGACCCATTATATTTGCTGAGCTAGCATATTCTAACCTGTTGTTCACTGACTGTTCCGCCCGTTAATTTTGTTTGAACCTAATCATTCATTTTAGTATCTATGTTAAAACTTGGACTTATTTTTTTTACTATACTTATTATTAAATGAAATAGAGACTGAGGAGTTTAGTTAGTTATAATAATGACTAGACATACTTTAAAGGTTTTTTTTATTGTACTTATTAGTTAAATGAAATAGAGAATATCTCTAGTTTCATATATTAAATGGATATATTTTTAAAAATAATTTTTAATATTTAACCTATATTTGAAATTGCTAAGTATGTAGTAGCGAATATAAACGCCTGGCTCTTTTCTTTCATTTCTATTAAGCACCTCATCTTACCTATATTTTAAATATTTTGTATAGGTCTGTTAAAGAAGTCTTAAATATATTTATATAATGTAACAACTATTTCATTGTAAACAAAATATAATTATTTTTAAGCCAGACTTGTTTTAGATCCAGAAGGCTGAAGACCTATTAGAGAAATCATGTTTGGATTAGTTTTCAATTTTACCCAAATCAATTTCAAAACCACGCTGAAAGCCAAAACAACACATATTTACTTTAATTTTTCATCATCATTTTATGAGTATCTAAATTCCAAGCACACTAGAAGTAAGAATTGCTTTTAATTCTTTTCAATGTGAAAAGCCTTTTGTGAAGTAAATAATTTATGCCAAACTATAGGTGTCGTTGTGTTTTAAATTGCATCTTATGTGGTTTTTCCTTCTTTTTACTTCACAGAAAATTAATATCATTATTATCCCTAAGCAGCACAAAAAACTAAGGTATAGGAGATGGAAGCATCAAATAGCTATTTCAGAAGTAAGGGATGAACACGTAAACAAATGCCCGTCTAGCTCAGTTGGTAGAGCGCAAGGCTCTTAACCTTGTGGTCGTGGGTTCGAGCCCCACGGTGGGCGTTTTTATTTTCCCCCTTTTTTCCAGTTCTTAAGCTTTGTGGACCCCACCCCTGCCATTATTGACTTTGAAACCAGAGAGTTTCTCCAAACTGGAACGCGACAGTGTCTTTTTGCTCTTGATTTGTCTCCTACCCACTGCAATGTCCAACAAATGCATAGAAAGACAACTTCTCAACTTTATATAGGTTATTACTAAGCAAATCCACATCCCCTCTTGCCATAAAACCACCACGAGACAAACCAATGCACCAGATTAAATGTTTGAAAAATAAAAAATGCAGGTAATTAATTAATTTTGCCTCTGATATGTCACATGCATGCTCCTATAAACCGTTTAATTCATTCACGTGCATACATCAATTTTAACTGGGTGGTCCTTTCTCAATAGCAGCGTGAACCCTGTCACGTATTTCTTAAGCTCTCTATTACTATACCAGGTTCCTTTTATTATCTATCGATGCATAAAAGAATACGAACAAGTGAACAACTACTACAATTTAACAGAACATGAAAGCACGAGTGCGGCACCTTGTTCCCATCTTTATGTGTAAGGGAAATTTGTCCAATTGTGCAAAAGAGTGAGAATTTGTGTATTTCACCATCTCTGTAATCTTGATATCGAGTCACCTATAAATGTGTAGTTAATCTTATAAATTTTACACTGTAAATGAACAGTCTCAGCCCAATCATGAAAAAGTTTGTGTTAAGATGTCTTTAAGTTTAATTATGATATGAATATGATCAAAATATTCTTTACAAGATTTAGATGTTTTTGATATGGCCCAAATTCTATTTTACCATCCAAATATATTATTAGTTTCTTTTATTAAAAATAGAAAAATAACAATAGAAAATATGTTATTGAGTTAGTTTGTTAGGAGTATGTTTTGGTTTGTTGTTACTGTAGTGAGCAAAGTGCGGCTATATATAAATTTATTGTATTGCTTCTAACCTTTGGAAAAAATTAATTGATTGAATTTTAGTATTTTTCTTGTTTAGTCTTTTTCTCTTAATTTCTTTTGAGCTTTCCCCTGTTCGAAAATGATATGTTATAGTCTCATTCGTTTTCTAATATGTTATTACTTATTAATGTCGTATCATGAAGCATCAATTTCAAAATCATACATTGCGTATTAATTTTGTATTATACTTCTGACTCAGGCTCGGCAAGAATCTTTAATTATATCTATGAATATCAATTCTAAATACTTAAACTAGACAAATTTTATACTACATTCCTAATTAACATCGTCGACAATGAAAGGTTTGATCCGTGAGATTATTTCCCAATAGAAACAAACACAAGGCAAAACATGAGATAAAAAGCAGGGTAAAGAGTAATGATGTGGCAACCAAATTAATAAACGAGGCTCTTTTATTCAAAGTATCAAAACCATGAGAGGACAAGGACAGTAGGACACGTTCATTAATTAGGCACCATTTTGAATTCTGGGTGTTTGCATATGCTCCTAGAACGCTCATTGGGTCTCATCAAAACAGTGAAAAATGCATGATTGAGCCTTTGACGATAGGGGGGGTGGAGGAGACAAAGATCTATGGGATGATCGTGTTATCTATGTGGGACTTCCACTACCTTCAAGATAAAAAGAAAAGCAATTCACATAAGATCATTAGTTAAGCAAAGCCCTTTGTTTCATCCAAACTGTGGGCGATGGTTTGGTTTGGTTTTGGTCAGTAAAAGGTTTCTGGATTTCTTGTACGTTGTAAATTTTAATACCGACAAGTGATGTGCCTAAATTGGTATGACAGTTTGTGACTTGGATGTGATGAACACGTAGCTTAGTATATTTGGTATCAAATAGGAGCCAAAAAATCCATTGAATCTGATCGTAGTGGGTGGAACTATAGTCAAGCGATTTATTGCAAATTTCTCTCAAATATATTTTTATATATTAAATTTTTTTATTATGGTATCAAGGTATATTGTAAACTTCCTATTATACTATTATTTATATATATATATATATATATATATATATATATATTATTTTATTTTTTTTTGAAATTTTCACAATTGCATGATCTAATTTTTGCTATTTTTATTTTTGTTGGTTACAACTTACAAACCACGAACTTGTTTTGGGATTGGTTGCTGTATAAGTGAAGTGGAAGCCGGTGCATGTGATTACTACAATTAACTTACATTATAAAATTAACAAACTAACTGCCTAGACAATAGACATCATTAAGTAACTCTTCAAGATTGGGCAAGCAAACACGAACCATTCAATTACCATAATGTCCTTCATCTACGGAACGTACCATGGCAAATGATAAATAAGTTTGTAAAATACAATTTACATAAAATAATCTATAAACTAGTTTGATGTTTGTTTGTTTTACAATATTCTTGTAAGTTGTAACGTGTTTGTATCGATACAATACAATGTGACAAATAATCATTTATACAAAGCTTTGTCCTGTGGCATGTTTATCTAGTTGCAGCGTCCATCAACTTCATGATTTAGTGCATGCACAAGAAAGTCAATTTTTTACATCTATTTTGGTCTATGAGACGTGATTAGTATTTAGTTTTATTAGACTCTAAGAAAAGTCTGCTGGTGTTTTGTGGGAAAAGGGAAACTCGAAATTTAACATCATGGTCACATCACATGGGACGAAATAGGATAGCAAAACACTGTTATGGCGGGTCAAAAGTCATATCAATTTTCTTTTTGCAATTATTGTTACATTGATTTAGTAGAGAAAAGAAATTAGTGATCATTGTCTTTTTTCACCTTTTGGGGGGTGGGGCAAATTCAATTAAATTTCGGAGTGAATTGGTTCGTTCGTTCGTTCGTGATTAAAGTATTAAACGCACATTACATGATTTACATCTACATTAATCAATGTGATTAAAAGGCTAAACAAGCCATGTCGCGGAAACTAAATGCAGTGTAATCTTGGTAATTCGTAGATTTTTAAGCTTTTAAGCAAGAAATCAATACATTTTAATATTTCGTAAAAGGGAAAACAAGAAGAAGAAGTGTGTGCGCATTTTGTGTAAAGTTATTCATTTGGATTGCGTGTAATTAATTTTTATTTAACGTTATCTTAAGCTTTGTTTTCTTTATTGTCTTGAACGGTTCACTAAATTTCTTTGCAGCAATATATTACCATTCTCTTAAATATTTCAGTTTTACTTTGATGCCTTTTGATTTTATTATCCCTCCTAAAACCATGATCTGAATGTATTTGTTGGTTTGTTTCATAACATGAATCACACAAAGTATTTAAACTACATTGCAAAGAGTAAAATGTTTTATTTATATAATTTTTAACATACATCTACTATTATAAAATGAAGGGAAAATATATATTAATGACTATGTCGTAATGATGCAAGACAGAAAGAGGTAAAATAGACAAAATTCATTGTACAGGAACAAGCTATTTTGGCTTACAAAATTCAATAAATAAAGTATTAAATTTCATAACAAAGAAAATAACTCTCAAATTTTATATAGTAGAAGACAATGCATTTATTTTGAACTCAAGCTATAGGAAACAAACATATAATATATTTTTTTATAGAAAAAAATGGTAAGAAGTGAGGGTAGATTTGGAAAATGAGCCTTGAGATTGTGGCACAATGGTTTGATTGACCTTAGTGAGAGACTCTTTTTTCTTCATATTATGTGGTTCTTAAGCAGCGATGGGAACTGTTCAGTACTCAGTAGTCACAGACACCCTTCAACGACCGTAGTTAAGCCTCCTAACTCACTTCCCCTTTCCTCTCTCACTCTCTTTGCTTTGTTTGTCTTCAACGGAATAATAAGAGCAGAAAGAAAGAACACAACTTTGGCCAGAGAAGTTGGTAGGGGCATTTTCTTTTCAGCCAAGGTAGTAGGAAACATAAAAAGGCTAGGAAAAAAAAAGAACCACTTTCCGTCTGCATGCTGATTCATGTTTTATGTGTTCAGTTTTGGAGAAGTGAGTTGGTTTTGTTTTGTTTTGTTTTTCTCTTTGCCTTTTTTGGATTATAATATGTGCATGGCATGTCATGTTTGCCACTTTCGATTGTCTGGGTTGGTTCTCGGTTTTGTATTGCTGTTTGATCCGGTTTCCTGTGGTAGTTGAAGATCTTCATTATCTAACCGGTGTCTTTGTTTGTTTAGTGTTCTGTGAAGGTTTCATTTCGTTACCAAATGAGATCTTTGCAGTTTATGGTATGAAGTACAGGTTTTGATTTTCTTTTTTTTGGAGGAAACAACATGCTGGAAAAATGAGAAGGAATTTTCTGTTGTTTTATTTAAGAGTTGTTTCATGAATGATCAGAACTTGGGATTCTTAAACTGAACCTTGTTTTGGTTTTAAGTTTAACTTCTGAGTTTAGGTGTCATGTTAGCATTCCACATTTGGAAGCTTTTTACCATATGAACAAATTTAAGCTTCTCTTTTTTCATGTTAGCATTCCTGCTTCTCTTTTTTCTTTGTTTTTATGTGTTCTGTGGAAAATTGAAGCTTGTGATCTCATGGATCTTGCAGAAAGGATTCGGTGTTGATCAGCAATATTGATCTGTTACTTCAGTAGGGGACCCAGTGACGATGCCAAACCAGCTATGGTTTGCACTGCCAATGATTTACAAGGATGGAAAGATTTCCCAAAGGGACTTAGAGTTCTTCTGCTTGAAGGAGATACTGGTTCTGCTGCTGAAATAAGAGAACAGCTTGAGGCCATGGACTATAATGGTGAGACTTTTTGGATCCCCTCTTATTTTTATTTTATTTTTGGTATGCTTCACTTCCTCATCCACTTCACATTACAGCCTAGCTAATCCTACTTTCCTTAATTAGAGGGTAAAGTTGGTCCCCATCTTGTAGAATGGCATCTTTTAAAGTGGCACTTCTTTAGATAGACCTTATTTGGTTCTTTGGGAAGTTGTGGCTTGAGGTTTTATTTCATTGAAAGTTAGAAAAAATTCTAGATTTTGCCCTCCTTTCTCGACGCTTGATATTAGCATATGTGGTATTTCTTTAGATGGTTTGTTAAGGTGCAAAAGTTTTCATTTGTGCTTTAGACTATATGCCCCTTAGTGTTCTGTTGAAAACTGGAAGTGGTCCAAATTCTAAAGTTATTAAGGATAAAAGAATGGCCAGCTATCCGACTTTTTGAACTACTGAATCTATTCTATTTTTGGTGCATTTGGATTTTGATGGCCTTTTAATTTCCAAGCGAATACGAATTAGTTGGCTGCATAAGATGGGAATTTATCATGGAAAACTAAAGTTTCCTCAAATCCAAATGTAATTGAAATTAATTAATTAAATCTTGAGAACCAACCTGAGAATAATTTGACTTTCATATCATTAAATTCACAGCATTTTTTCATCTACTACCACACCCTTCTTTTTGTTTTCTCTACATCTTTGTTTATTGCTTTAATTTGTTAAGTAAGCCTCAGAATTTCTGTACAGTTTCCATTTTCTACAACGAGAATGAAGCCTTGTCAGCACTCTCTAGTAGTCCTGAAGGCTTCCATGTTGCTATTGTGGAGGTAATGAACATTATTCTGAGTAGAGTATAATTGACAAATCATTATATTATAGTTGTAAAATTTGAACAGAAAAAAAAAAAAAATACATGTTCTCTGGTATACTGCTAGTTTAAAATGAGGCGAATATCAAGTAGTTGATAGTTCAATTGATTATAGTTAGGTGCTTCCGAACTTTACAATGTAATACATACTTTCAGGAGAGGAGTCATTTATCTTGTAATTTGTGAAATGTTAATAATAAGCAAAAACTTTTATCACTTTATGCATTTTGCTCTAATAATAATATGTTGGCACTTTTTGTCTCACTTTGTCGATTTCTATATCTTAAACTTGTAATTGATCTCTTTTACATTGTTATTGTAATTTAGCCTTGATGATGTGATTTGTAACCACTGCATCTATCTGAATTGTAGGTGAGTACAAGCTGTAGCCTTGGAGGTTTCAAATTTCTTGAGAATGCAAAGGACTTGCCTACCATTAGTAAGCACAAAACCAAGCCTAACTTCTGGTTTAAATATTAATAGTGTTTACAAGTCAACTGTCTAGTCAGCAGGTCTGCCCATATTTTTACTTCATGAAAGAAGGAAAATAGCTGTGTCTTTCAAATTCAATTTTAACTGTCACTTATTAGAGTAATAATAATACTTGTAAATTCTTTATTTCTTTCCTCTCCATTTTCTTTTATTTGTTTTGTGGTTGTTGCTTGCTATAGTTTTATATAATTTGGCAACTAGGCTGTTTTACTTTGTTGTAAATTTTCTAACCAGTGATACTTACAATTCTTCATGTAGTGACTTCAAAGGACCAGTGTCTGAACACCATGATGAAGTGCATTGCGGTAAGATTTTGGTTTAGTCATCCCAAGTAATAATCAAATAGGAGTTAATATATTATCTGATTATATATACTCCTGATTGTTGATGTTAATCAGTGATCCATTTTCCTTTTTAAGCTTGGTGCAGTTGAGTTTCTCAATAAACCTCTCTCTGAGGACAAGCTCAAAAATATTTGGCAGCATGTTGCTCACAAGGTTTGTCGGCATTGGCAACATTATGATGGCACTTGTTATTAAAATAATATGAACAAAGTAGTTTCTAATGTGGTTGAATTTCAAGCAGGCATTCAATGCTGCTGGGGCAAATGTCCTGTCTGAATCACTGAAACCTGTCAAAGAATCTGTAGAATCCATGCTGCAGCTCCCAACAGACAATGGACAAGATAAGAGTAGGATTTCAATTGATTTAGAGAATGTGTCGAGGTTTAGTGATAATAACCATGAGCAGTCTGCTGTATGTGATAAATATCCGGCTCCGTCAACCCCTCAATTAAAACAGGGGACAAGGTTACTGGACGATGGAGATTGCCATGAGCAGAATAATTGCTCAACAGAAAAAGAAAGTGGTGAACATGATGGGGAATGCAAATCTGTCGAAACTTCATGTGAGAATTTGAATGCCAAAAGTTCTCCTCTACCAAGGGATTCTGATAAGACTCTGATTAAGGAGGAAGAGGATTTTGCTAATGGTTCCAAGGGTGAGAGCGCTGTTTCACTGAATCCACATAGTAAAATGTTTCTCAGCAATGGCGATGGTAATACATCTCCAAATAAAATGGGTGTACCTATCGATTCATATGAGATGAAAGCTAATCGGAAGAAGATGAAAGTAAGCCGAATTATGACTATTAGTTCTTCTTATCATATATGCAACTATATGATGTAAGCCTCTTTCCATGAGTTGCAAAATACCAACATTAACACTTGCACTTAACACATGCTCATAAAGTTGATATAAATTGCACTAGTTTGGCACATAACTAGTTAACTACAAATTATTTCAGAATTTTGTTTAACCTGTCAATGTTTCCAACATGTTGTATTTGCATGCTTTGGTTTCAGGTAGACTGGACGCCAGAGCTGCATAAAAAATTTGTAAAGGCTGTTGAACAACTAGGTATTGATCAAGCCATTCCTTCCAGAATATTGGAGATAATGAAAGTGGAAGGCTTGACAAGGCACAATGTGGCAAGCCATCTTCAGGTCCTTATTTTACTTGCTTGTTATAGATATCAGTTTCTATTAAAAAGCTGCAAGTAGAATGTATTTTGTTTTCAACACCTTTCTGATAGTAAAGAAAGTTCATATACATGTCCTCGTAGGTAAGATTTAGTAACAACTTGTGTTGAACAGAAATATAGAATACACAAGAGACAAAGTGCACCCGGGGAAGAAGATCGAAAATGGCATAATCAAAGAGATCCACTGCAAAGGAACTATTATATGCAAAGACCAATCATGGCCTACCCTCCATATCATTCTAATCATACTCACACCCTTTCTCCAGCTCCTATATATCCTATCTGGGGACAACCTGGCAGTCAAACAGCTGGCGTACAGATTTGGGGCCATCCTGGTTATCCCTTGTGGCATCCTACAGAAAGTTGGCACTGGAAGCCTTATCCAGGGGTAATCTTTTTATTGGAACCAAATTCTTGATGCAGTTTCCTTTGTGATCTTTTACATAGAAATTGTGGATGCTGTTTAATGTTTACTAACTTGATGTTTCAGGTGCATGTGGATGCTTGGGGATGTCCATTGTTGCCACCTCCTCAAACTCCTTGTTTTCCCTACAATCAAGTATCAAAGAATTGAACACTTGAACTCTGTTTCAATGCTAAATCTTATGTTAATATAACAACATGTGCATAATTAAATTATTTGCCAGAGTGATGCTAATTAGATATTCCCATCAAACTGCAGAATATTATAACTGGATTGCACAATCCTAAAGCAGTGGACTATAGTTTCAGCATGCCACGAAGTTCCTTTGAGCATCATCCGGTAATCAGTACTTCCCTTTCAGTTTTCTGAATTATGCAATGAAGTGTTCCTCATATAGTGTGTTCCATGCATGCAGGCAGAGGAGGTGGTGGACAAGGTAGTGAGGGAAGCAATGAGCAAGCCATGGCTACCTTTGCCCTTAGGACTCAAACCTCCTTCCATGGATAGTGTGTTGGCTGAACTCTCCAAACAAGGCATGTCCAGCATCCCTCTTGGCAACAAGGGTTCTTCAACTCCTAAACCCTGCTGACGTGTACAACCAACCGCACCACGGGTCCCACAGAGTAGTGGTTGTGATGATGGGGCCTGCCAGTTACATAACAAGGCCCTGTTGACTCTTGTAATTACTTTGTTTCTCAAATTTTCCTCTCAGGTTGCAACTACAGTTGTAGATTTGGCTGGAAGTGGGACCATTTACTTTGCCTCCTGGTCCCCACGGCCACACCGACCACTCACAATGTCTCTACTCTCTCCTTAAGCTGGTGAGCCATGATGGTTGATATGAAATGATATGATATCAGGTCAGATCACACACCACCATGATGCATCACAAATGGACAATAATAATACATTGATCCTATTCCATTGCCACTTGCCAAAACAAAACGCTAGAAATAACATTAAAAAAAAGGTTAAGCTAGTTTCAATGCAGTGAATGGCACCATTTCTTGAAGCTGAGGGCTGGCCACGCACTTGTTGAAGTTTTATACAAAATGTTGTGGCTGAAAAAAGATGATAATGTGGACTTTTTTATGGTTGTAGTTGTGGTGGTCGGGGTTTTTGGGGGGGTCCATGTAAAAATTGCATGACAGGGATTGTGGTTGTTGGGGAGGGGGCCTAGTTGAGGTGTTTAATAATGGAAAAAAGAAGTTAGGTTAATGTTGTGAATAAAACATGAGTCCAGGCTTTGGTGGATGCTAACTTGTTCTTTCCTAATTCAATTTGTTCACTCAGCTAAATTCAATATTCAGAACAACACTTTCCATTCGTGCAGGTTCAGCTGTTTTTTTTTAATCTTTTTAACGTTTTGAAAATAATTCTACACTATGGGGCATAAGCTATGGTCATTGCTATCAATCGATTAGAAATAATTATGAATATGATTTCTAAAATAGTTATTATAGACGTCAATAATTTGCAATTATATAAAATTCATGATGTCATGACAATCGATGTATTTCAATTAAATTCAAGTAATGTTTTTTCAAGGGACCTGGAACATAACATTTATGGTTAGGGTGCATCATCCCTATGCCTTAATATTTTAATTTGTTGATTTTGTTATAACAAATATTAATAACATATTATTTATTTTTACGGCAATATTAATATATGGCTTTCTTTTGCTGCTGAATTAATGGACAAACACAATGAACAATACTACACTACTGTTCATTTTATTTTTAAAGGAAAGACTTATATCATTTTATTAATAATTTCATGATATGAGATAAGAAATCTAGACGCATGGTAACTCAGTTAATAAAAATAAAACGAATGATGTCTGCATTTATCCACAATTATCCCAAACTCAGTACAGTTTGGTCTGTTATGCAACAAAGAATCAGCAACACACTTGCAATGAACCTCCACAATAACACCCAAGTTTGTTATTACACACTGTTGCTTGTTAAAAGCATTTTATCTGGGCCAATGTGATGACAGCATATACTCCAAATCTGAATTGCACGGAAGAACCCAACTAAATGTTGGTTTAGACACCGGCTCCATAAACAGTTCTATTTATGCGTGTACTGTATACTACAATCTGTTTGGAATTGGATTTTGTTATTAGGACTAAAACTTCTTACCCCTCCAAATATTGTTTTCAACATCCCCATTGCATTCTGGAAAACCCAATGATAGCTTCTATGTTTGACATCTTAAAAATTAGACAACAAAAGTATTCTATTTTTAGTGTTGGTACTTTGTATTACCATCCTGTTGTATAATCAATAATGATTTTTACACGTGTGATAAAGCTTCTTATTTTTTTGTTTGTGTACTTTATAAATATTCTGTTGGGATGAATATTTCTCATTGACAGAGAGGATGGAGATTTTATGCTATCAAATTATTCATATTCTATTTTTTTTTATATCTAAATAGTGTTATAAAGATTTCTCAAAACTAAACAGTAAAATAACATAATAATGAAATCTGACTAAATTATTAATTGAATTTGAATCATTGTTAACAATCATTACAGGCAAAAGGAAAAAATAGAAATATTATTAAGTAATAAATGGGTTTAAGTGCATGTGAATTAATAATAATTTAAAAAAGAATTGTTAACTTTTTTTTGTAGGGTCGTTTATGCGAGTCAACCCTTTAAAAATAAAATAAGTTAATTCAAAACCATACAAATTCAAATATTAAAAAGATTGTGAGAATAGGAATAGAAAGGGAAGGGTATACATGTCATTTACCTGGAAATCCATCACACAGCAATTTCGGGAGATGGCTGTAACAAACAGTCAAACACCATGGCGAAGCGAATCGCTCCGTTCAAAGAGATCCCAATATCCCATGGTTCACATTTTTTTAAACACTATTTAATAATTGTTTTTGCCTTAAAATTAAAGGTGGGGATCGGGTACAATTTTATGGAAACTGTAGAGGATCCTTTCCGTGCCAGAGTGGCATTTTGTGTTTTGTCACTTTTTGGGTGTCTTCTTTTCTTTTCTCTTGTGTTCTGTGTGGGTGCCTTCAATTTCAATTTTGCAAAGCCAACCTTCGCAATTTTCAACTCGAAATCGTCGATTTCTTCTGTAAGTTCTCGCCGCTTAGACCCACTCATCTCTTCTCGTCATTTATTTTTCGTTTAATGAATCGCCGAAGCTTTTCCTTGTTAATTTTCTGAGCTTCACTTTACTGCAAATAGGGCTCAATTTCATTCTAAGCAACGTCACCATTTAAAAAAAAAAAAAAAGGAACTAGGGATATAAATTTGCACTGATTACGTTTTAGAAGTGCTTTTCTGTCTTTTGTAAATCAAACGATTAAAGTTATGTTTGGATAAAAGTTAGAGAAATTGCTTTTGCGAATTTTATTGCACAAAATGAAGAAGGAAAACATTGTTATTTTGGGAGTAAAAGTAATTTTGAGCTTTCTCGATTGATATTCAAATATGCATATTAGTTTCTGTCTTTTTGAGACAGTATAGTGTAAACAAACGGACAAGTTGAAGTTAGCATATCTCTTAAAATTCTAATTTAACTGCAGGTGTTATTCTTGCTGTGATAGTTTCTATTTATTTATTATCTGATACTACAGGGATGTGCCTGTCTTTTTCTGCAGAAAATATATACAGGGCATTGGTCTCCCTTTTGAATTGTGATTGAGGGATTAAAGTACCGTTATAGGTAGAGATGGCATGTAGGGGATGCTGGGAGTGCCTTTTGAAGCTTTTCAACTTCATATTGACCCTCACTGGTCTGGCCATCGTGGGCTATGGAATCTATCTTTTGGTTGAATTCTCTAAAGCTTCGGATGATAACAACACGCTGGAAATTTCTCCTGTCAGTGATGATTCTGCTCTGATTCAACTTGGCCGGCCTTTGCTTGTGGCTGTGTCTCTATCCAACGAATTTTTTGATAACTTTCCCCGTGCTTGGTATGTTTGCTGCTCTCTCCTTGCTACTTTTGGGACATATACATTGATTTATGTTTATTCATGACTTGCTAATGGTTTGGATTTTGGTTATATTCACTGCATCAGTTTGCTATCTGCTATCTAGTTTGGCCGTAGGTTGTATTCATGCTGAGAGTTTTCTTTTTTTTCCCAAGGGTAGGGGGAATTTGCTTGAATGACTCGTAATCACATAATAATGAGTATTGTATGAAATGCATAGTTAAGTTAAAACAAGTTTAGCTTGCTTTAGAAAAGTTACATTTGGTACTTTATGCCAGATATAACAGGGCTTTGGAGTTGGAATCAACCTCTTAATTAGATTCTAAGGCACGACCTCTAGTTTTAGGTGTGTACTTCTATATCATTATGTTTGAATTTGGTCATACTTAGTGAGATTGACAAGGTGCAACTTTTGGAATGGTTGGTCAATAGATTGTGGATTTGTGGTTATGAAATAATTGGAGCTTTAGAAGATAAAATTTAAGGCCAAGCATGCTTCATTCATTGGTGTAGTTGTTCCATCATTGATTATGCTTGCCATTAAGAAAAGAAACTTTAGTCAAATCAAATTTATGCACTTTCTAGAATGGTACACAAAATGTGAATTTGGATTAACTTTTATTTTTATGGGGTAGTGTTTTTTTATTGACTAATCTATCTGTGTGAGAAAAAGAAAATGACCAATAAAATATCACATGTAGTATTTTGTCCCTTTTTTTCTTCTATTATTTTGTTTGTTCTTGAGTCATGACTCATGACTGATATTTTACATTTATATATAATAAACTGCCCCATTTTCAATCATTGTACAGTTAGTTAGTACACATACACAACACATATCATTACTTTTGAAGTTGACAAAGACCAACCTCACTCTAATTCATTATTTCATTTTGGCAGGTTTATTTACTTATTTATTGGTATTGGAGTGGTTCTCTTTCTTATTTCTTGCTTTGGTTGTATTGGAGCTGCAACACGAAATGGATGCTGCCTGAGCTGTGTATCCTATTAGAATGTCTTATGCTACTGTAAAAATATCATGGTCTCATAAATTTCCACTCATACAAAAAGAAAATGAGTATAAGTTTCTGCTCTTCTTTCCCTGTGTATGTGCAGCTGTGTGTGCATATATACATGCATTTATCTGTACTAATCAAATGAATTATTAATTTGTTATTAATTTCCTTAAGTCAACAAAGTATTCAATTTTGGTAGCATTATTGATCTTGGCAGAGCTGGGATGTGCAGCATTTATATTCTTTGACAAAAACTGGAAAGAAGTAAGTAAAACTGTCTGTGGTAATTTATGATCTGAAATTAAAGATGTATCTGTCATCTTATAGTTATATTTCATAATTTTCATTCAGGAAATTCCAACAGACAAAACTGGAGATTTTGATGCGATATATGGATTTCTGAGTGAGAATTGGAATATTGTAAAATGGGTTGCTCTTGGCATTGTTGTCTTTGAGGTAAGCAAGAAATTGTATGACTGGCATTTGAAAGAAAGCTATATTGTGCTTGTACCCACAGATAATAATAGTCTCTAGGATTATAATTCACTAATCAAACTATCCATTTTATAAAGGATTTAACTAGACTGGGCTAATAACAGATTGAGAATGCTTGAACTCTTGATGAGGAGAATACACTGTTTTTTTTATTGATATTTTATAGAAACATCTCAATACCAGGAAGACTAGGGAAATGAATTGATTATTACCACCATCCTGTTGATAATTTCATGGGAGTCACTCGTCAATCATCATCGACAATGGGATTCCCCTGCCCCCCACCCCCATCACCCCCTTTCTTGGATACTTGGATTTTAATATCTAGGGACTTAATTTCTTAACCCAAAAAAAAAATGCAGTTTTGATACCAACATATTTAGGAGGGAAAGAGAAACCTGGAAGAGGCAAAGTGAGAAAATATCAAGGAGTGAGAAGGTTAAAATACGGTAGTTAAGTAACAATCAACTTTGAAATTCAGGATTTTTGTAAACAATGTGCCTGTGAGAAGCCTCACTTTGTCTGTTGTGATATAATACAATATCCTATCCCCACTTACCTACCACCCGAAGGATAGGGGAGGTGCCTATTACAATGAAAGCCTTATTCATATGTGTGATGTAATGTGCCCATCATTATGTTCGTAGAACATAAAATTTGGTAGAATTCTTATCATATATTATCTAAGGGATGTGTATGAAATTGCAGGCCCTTCTTTTCCTGTTAGCCCTTATTGTCAGGGCTGCTAACAGGCCAGCAGATTATGATAGTGATGAGGAGTTCATCAATCCAAGGCAGCAAGCAAGACAGCCATTGCTCAACAGACCACCAGCAGGCCCAGCAACAGGGCTACCAGTTTCTGGGACAATTGACCAGCGTCCAAGCAGAAATGATGCATGGAGTGCACGGATGAGGGAGAAGGTGCAATACTTTTTCCCTTTAGTTGACTTAATCTAATGTTATGCCGTTATGCCGTTTTTTCATATGTTTTTAACTACCTCTTATCGTTTGTACACGTTATTATTAGTTTTGTTGGATGATTATTGTAGTGTTGTATGTGGTTTGTTACTGTCTAACACTATCTATTACTGTTGTTATTTATTCAGTATGGGCTTGATACTTCGGAATTTACATACAACCCATCTGAGTCGAACAGGTACCCGCAAGTAAACTCACAGCAAACTGAAGAAAAGAGCCGTTGCACTATAATGTGATCTCATTTGCTGAGTTTCCATGACTTGGCCAACATCTTCAATTCATGTTAGTGTGTAATATTGTGCTGTGCTGAGACGTCAAAATTTACTGTTCATGGTTTGGGGGGAGTAGTGTGAAGTCGTTAAGATGCCCTTATTGTTGCTTTGAAGCCAATGTCTTCTTTCTCCCATGTTTTCAAGTGGCCCGTGGTCATCACTGGTTTGTTGGAAAAAAAAAAAAAACTATGATTTGGTCCACATTAATTTGATTCCTACATAATTATGAACATCAATCTAATTTTCTGAAAAAAAAGACGTCAGTTTAGTCTTTTTATAATAGAAAAATAACATCAATTTACTCCCTTAATTATAGAAATTTGACATTTGTCAAGTTTTTCATCTCATTGTACCCATAGATGTCATTTTATTAACGAAGGGTTAAATTGATGCCATCTATCTTTTAAATGGCTAAAAGTGTTAATCGAATCTTTTCAGAAGTAGAATGAATGTTTATTGGGTTGAGATCTATTAAATTATAGAAGGCACCAATAGTTCTGGCTGTTACTTCCTGCGCCAATGTTGACTTTCGGATTGATCAGTCCAAGATCTATTTATGAATACATTTTGGATTTTCCAGAAGGTTAAAACAAACATTCCAATAAGGTGTAGGAAGCCATTTTTGGGATGCAAGAAGACTTGAGCCGTGTTTTCTCACAAAATATTTCTCGCTTTCTTTCTTCAAGGTGTGAATTGTGAGTGTGAAAAAAAAGGATTTCTCTTTCATTTACCAAAATAAAATAGTGATAATAATATGGGGTCGAAAATGAATGTCCAGAAAGAGAAGCAAATTTGTTTTAGGGTCAGTAGATGTTCTGCCCTCTGCCGTCAAATACGTCTTTTGATTTATGAACGTTATTTGGTTATTATTCTAAACATTTCTTCTCTTTCCGCGTATGTCTAGAAGAATCTGATGCACAAAACAGACAATTGCTCTTCATATAGATATTATCAATTATGCTTAATGTCTACGTTACCACCTTTTTAATTAGTTTTTGCACGAAACATGCATCATATCATATCCATGGCATGCATAATACAATATATAATATTTCAGGTGTAACTAATGAACTCACTCACGTAACTCAAGCTATGAATCACATGGTAGTTAGTCTACTGATTTTCTCTCTAGGCTTCTTTAATCATGTTATTCAATTCTTCCTTGTAAGAGCAGGACAGATGCTCAATTTTAATTGCGCGTGTAAAAGTGAAGATGTTGACCCCTTATTTTCATGTGGTTTTGATTAGTGACAACTTGGCTGAATAACACTTCCATTTTCCCCCCTATTCTTATATATCTTTTGTTGTATTTTTTAATAATTTAAAGCTTATTTTAGAGGATATTTTTATCCTCTGAAACCTATACCAATATTCTTTATGTATAGGTTGCTAGCTAGCATCCAATAATGTAAACAAGTGGAAGAAAACATTTTTAAAAGAAAAAATGAATAAAGAAAAACAAAGATAAGAACGGAGGATGAGTCAAGTTTAATATTGTTAATAATGGTTTATTATATTGTCAAGATTGAATTGTGTTTTTGTAAAGATCTTGATTTTATTCTTCTATTGTCAAGCATTCACTAATTGTAACCAGTCCAATTTAATGGCATAGTAACCTATACAATTCGATTCCAGACACAACTATAATTTTCCAATCTAATTTTTTTGACAATTTACCATCTAACTTATTAAAAAATGGAAATTTTAATTTGGCAAGTGAATATATAGTTACAAATCGATATCTAAACCTGAGAACGGATTCATTTATGATTACTATCGGATAACAATATTAGTTTAGTTACTAGTTTATTCGATCGCAAAATTCTTAATTAACGTTCATGGTGTGATTGTGACTAATTCAGTCGCAAATTATTTAGCGACTGAATTTTATAATTCTCAGCCGATATTTTTTTTGTGCTCAAAGATTTATTTTAGTTGTGTAATATTTTATTCGATAAGATACATTATAATTAAGGGTAATGATTATTTCATTATAGTTTTCTTAATTGATAATATATATTATTGTTGGTTGAAAATCCCTTTTTGAAAAAATACTACTGGAATTTATGAATGGTTGGTTGTTTATGGATGCTTAAGTTTTTTTTTGTTGGGTTACTTATTTAATTTAATATTGTCTTGTGCTTGATATCAATATCATGTGGATTTTTTTATTTCTTTATTAATACTACTAGGTAGTTTAGATTATATTTTTAAAAAAATATTCTTAAAAGTAGACCATATTGACAAAATGAGAAACAACTAATATCATAAAACACGAAACAATACAATGCTTTCATAAAAGCTTATTCTAGGTGTTTAAAAAAATACCAAAAGAAATTTATAAAAATCCACCCATAAAAGTAACTGTTTACATAGACTTTTACACCATCCCCTTTAAAAGAAGGTCATTAGAAAAATCAACAAAAGCGCGAAGAATGATGGGGTGTAGATTCAATGAATTGAACTCAAGATATCGATAAAAAAAGGTTTTTCATATTGGTAGAATTTGTCAACTCAGGATAAACTTCAACTAAATCTTTGATGGATTGACGAAAATCCTCATAAGGGTTATTTGAGTATTGTTTCCACATTGAAATTCTTTCTTCAACTATCAAAATTCGTGGTTCAAACATTGGTGATGAAGATGTCGTAGAAAGTGAGTCAACTCCACTAATTCTGTCATTGATACTATTGTTGACTCCATCGACATTATTATCGGTGGTGTCAATGACATAATCGACAGAATCAACAGAATCTACGAAAGGTATTGGTTAACGACACTCAATATCAATAGACACAGAAGGGATTCGAAAAGTAGACATGTAAAGATGAACAAGAGGACCACGCATAAGAGTAACCAATACGAAGATGAACAAAAATGTGAAAATGAATGCAAGTATGATGAGCTCCATTTTCGTTGTATGCGAAGATGGTCTGCCACTCAATATATAAAAGGATACAGTTTCATAATTAATTTTGATTTATATAATTTTTACGTTTAATTGATCTTTGACGATATTGTTTAATATAAGAGTAATGTTATGGTCATACTCTTTTTGGACATATTTTATTGATTAGTCAAAATTTATTAAAAATTACAAAGTCATTAAATAAGATATAAGATTTACTTAAAGATTTTCAATAAATTTTAACTGAAGATTAAAGAAAATGTATTAAAAAAATTGTGTTAAAGAGTGTATTCATAACATTTGTCTTCAACGGAAATATGCATACTCTTGATTGATTTTATAAACAATCTCTCAATTACTTGCAACGTTTTTTTATTTTTTATTTATTAAATCATTATATCAAATTTAATTTATTTCAACACTTTTGATTGTCATAAAAAAAAGTTGAGAATTTAATCATCATCATCATCAATTTATTTCAACACTCTTGACGGTCATAAGAAAAGTTGAGAATTTAATAATCATCATCATTAATTGTAATCGTTAGATATTTATTAAAATAATAATAGAAAATGAAAAAAAAAAAAAAAATATACCGGAGACATGAAGTATGTCGTTGAAATCACTTGCCCTAACATCCCGCCCCACCAATTAAATTACGCTACATCATTTAAAAAATGCTTAATTACATTCATTTTTATCATCAAATTATAATTAGGAAAATTCGCGATATAGTTTGGTTCAGTATTAATATAATCTTACATTTAAGTTAAACCAAATCAATTTTTTTACGATTTAATTTGATTTAGTTTGATAGTTTTTTTTAAATCTATTATCATAATTGAATTTTTTTAAATAAACTTACATAATTATTATGTTATATTATTTTTTTATTAAATTTTATTTTACATATTTTAATTAAAAATATTATTTTTACTTCTATTTAGCATTATTATAAAATGATATTAACAACTTCTTTTGTAACATAATAATAAATCATGTTTAACTTGATATTTAATGTTATTTAGTAATATTAGTATATCTTTTTTTTAAAGATTTAAAAATAAAATATGTATCATATATTATAAATTTATCATAAAAATAAGTATATTATAAATCACATATTATAATCATATAAAATTAAAATATTGTTAGTTGCATAATATCAAACACTTAAAAATAAATCAATATAATTATAACATGTGGTTTAGTTCGATTTAATTTGATTTTTATAATAAGATCTAAAAAACAAACCAAACCGTAAAAAAAAATGTAGTCTTTGAAAATTTTTGTTCATGTGATTTTCCATTTTTTTTGGATTGGTTTGACAATCCATTTTGTTTGATTTTGAACACCTCTAATTATAATTAAATTTACGATTTGATTCTCAAATTTTAAAAATTTTTAATTTGATTTCTAAATTATTTAAAATACATTAATTTAATAATTTTTTTACTATATTTTTCTATTTACACCTTATTTTATTAAGTATGCCTCACATTTTTTTTGTTATATTTTTAGGAGGGTGTATTTAATAAAAATAAGGTGTAAATAACAAAATATGATATAAAAAAAAGAATAAATTTGATGTATTTTAAAGAATTTAATAACCAAGTTAAAACTTTTTATAATTTGGAAAAAAAATTGAACAATTTAATTATAATTATGAGTAAAAGTGTAACTAACCATTAAAAAGCCATGTCATCTTTTCTCCTTTTAACATATTGGTGTTATTACCTAATTATCCCCAATTTCTTCCCTTGTGTTTCACAATTCAAAAACCTAGTTCATAGTGCTTCAACCTGCTATACTAAGAAATCTGAAAATAGCAAAATGCCACTCAGCAACAAGATGTTAGACATTAAATATATATTATGTGAACTTTGTAGAAATGGCAGAAGATGTTTTCATTCTTGGTGCTACCCGTACGGTTGTGATACATGCGAAATCGGATCCGCTTGATGGAACATAATAGTTTTTGGAAAACGTTCTATGAGACCTGCCAAATTGCAAAATTGAACTGCGAAGGAAGCGTTAACGGCATGGGTGAAAAGAAAGAAATCGGGGTAATTTGGTAAAGAGGTTAAAATGAGAATGATGACGTGGTTTTTTTTTTTAATTGATGGGCCATGAAAGGTGGCAAAAAAATTCAATCCGTCTATAGTATGCTTTCTTTTCATAAAAGAAAATATCAATATTTTGAATATAACATTTAACCCTCTTTCAATAACAACTTATCTTATGTTAAAATAATTATCAGTATATTATTCTCTAAAAAAATAAATAAACAAATACATAAGTAAACAATTACTTTAGATGTATTATTTGGGCTTGTATGAATAATGGCGGGATCTTGCTCAAATGTGTTTCCCTGAAGCGAAATACACAACAATTATTAATTACGTTGTAAATATTTTTAATTGCTCAATGGTATGTAACTTTTTTTCTTTCATATACAAATCTCAAAATTGTGTTACTCAAAAATTTTAAAAATTTAACGTATACATTTTTTGAAAGGATAGTTTAACGTATAATTAAGGTTATATACTTTATTCCTTAAAAAAAATTTATACTTTTATTAATAAGTCTTTGTGGTTATTATATTTGGCCTCCTTAAGTAAGTTCTTTAAGTTTAAGTCAATATTATGGTAATAAAAAAAAATTATATACTGTATTGAAATTAATTTGGTCAATTCTTTGAATAAATATTACTATGCAAAATTCTTAAGTTGTTACATGAAGTTGATTTAGGCTTAGTTTAAAGAAGTTTTTGAATAAAAAGTTATATATATAAGAAAAAATGAGAAAAACGAATCAAACTCCTTTCATGTTAAAATCAAAGTATGTATCTCAACTAATTTTTCTTTCGTATAAAAGTTGAAATATATAAGTTAATTTTAATTTATAAAAAAATGATTGTTTCTCTTCCACTGACTCGAGCCATCGCTGTCAGTAGCTTCCGCTTTCAAATGGAATTTTTTTAGGGGTTATTAATTATCTTTGGTCGGTTATCAATATACACATTTATAGTTGAACTTAATTTCTCATATAAAAAAAAGAAGTTGAATTTAATTTGTTTCTTTCGGTTTTGTTCTATTTTGGCTAATGGAGGCCAGCACTATACTAAATAACATCGCATATTAGTTGCACTAGGCTCAAAGTGTTAATTTTGATGGTTAAGCAACGTTCCTGGCAATGTCGGTATCCTTAAGCAACTATGCTTCCGTTTAAGCAACGCAGTTGGAATTGCTCTTAGTGATATTACAACTCACAACTTTGAATTTTTCTCATCTATGATCTATTCGTAATTCACAAGCCACTCGTTAAAAAGAAAGTTTTATTTACTTAATTGAATTGATTCATCTTTTAATGTATTTGAAAGTGTTAGTAGCACTAAAATGCATTTATTATCTAAATGAGTTTTGTGAGTCTTCAAGTTTCATGTAAATTTAAATCTTATTCAAGAATTCACTTCGATATTAAAATTGCTTAGAAAATTACTTAATTTAATTTTGTAGGTCCTATAGTATTTAAACAAAAGGTTATTTATGATAATAATTTTTAAATAACGGTACTTATATAAGTACTCCATATTATTTACTTTAATGATAAAAAATGATTAAGTAACGTTTTGAAATTAAGTAATTCATTTAACATTCTTATTGAAAATGTTCTAATAAATAATTAAATTGGATTTTAATTAGATCTAAAATCAAAAGTTGATCCATTTATAAAAAAAAAAAGCTGTATATATTTTTAAAACAATATTTTAATTAAAAAATTTAAAAAAATGTATCAAACAAATTTGATAAAAGAAATTGACATCACATTATCCAAATAAAATAAAATTTAATTAAATTTTGTTTCTAAAAATTATTTAAATAGGCTCTTTCTCCTTTTTAAATAATGAAACCTCTTAATTTCTGTTTTGCGCATGCCATTAATATTGTCCCTGGGTCCAATACTTGTCAAGTTGAGAAGCACGTTGACGATGGCTCTTAATTACTCTTTAACTGTTAGTATTGTGTTTCATGCTTTCATTGATTATTTGGCATTTGCTTTGACTTTCAGACTTTAATTAGTTGTTTCCCTACTTTTTCTACTTCTTTTTGATCGGTAGATATGGAGATTGTGAAAGGTCTGGTCAGTCAAGGTTTTTTGAGTAAAGTGGATAAACACTTCTTCACATCAATGATAACATAAAAAAAGTATATAATTTAATTAAATAAAGAAATAGAGTTAAAAACCTGTTGGAAGACACATACAATCCTCTATTTTGAAAGATGCTGCAATGCATGTGACAGCTGCTGCTTATTGATTTGATCAGAACACGCAATGCATGCATGCATGTGCTACACTGCTACTTGCTGCCTTTATCTTTGAATTATATTCTAATTAATGACACATGTCTAAACTAATTTAATTTCTAGGTTGAGTTGTTGTGAGTTGTGCGAGTCCACTTTATTTTATATCAGCGGATGAAGATTAGAGTTTCTTTGTAACTTTTTTAGTTTAAATTAATCTTCATTTTTCAAAATAAATAAATAAAACATTAATTAAGTCAACACCGAACGCATACATAAACTGGTGTAGGAATGTTTTAATTATGATTTCGAGTTCAAATTTTGTAATTTTGAATTATAGGGTTGAGCTGAATTAAGAATTATAATTTAGAAAATACGGATAAAAAATTGGAAAAGTTAATTTAGTTATATTTAAATTCTATGAAACCATTCAGCAAAAATAAATAAATTCTATGAAACCATATCTTAGAGTTACGATTCTAATTTTTTTTTTTTTTAAAAAGACATACAAACGTATTATTTCAATTTTAAATCTTAATTTCATGTCTAAATACATCAGAAAAATACTAATGATATATACAAAAAAAAACAATATAAAGATTAAACGTATTAAAATAAATTTAACTCCAAAAATCAACCTGAATAACCCAATAGATCGATTAATTATAACTCAATAGCAACCAGACACAGGCACAGCTTGCCGACAAGTCCATTCAGTCCAAGAATGTTCCTGTTCACACCATCGTGTTTTTTGTGTCGATCGACATTGCAAATTAGCAATTAATGCACAACCGTGCCGTGAAATAAACTATTACTACTGTTCAAAATATTCTTGCTCTGACTATCTTGTTTTCGTGATCGTGACACAACTTTTTTTTGGCATATACTCCTACTATTAATATAGTATTTTTCTCTAATGAAATGGAAATAGTTCCTCAGATCAGAATCGTGTTCCATTTTGAGAGACGCAATAACTTAAACAAATTGTCAATTTGTCTTCCAAATAGAAGACCGCGTAAAGCTTGACGGTGGTTAAACTTAATCATAACCTGGTAAACTAGTTGTTATTTATTTCCACTTGTGTAACTGTGTTAGTCACTGACTTCAATAAAGTCATATCATATCATTCATTATTAAATAAATTATTTACCGGTAGCGTCATTTAATTAAAGTTGCCATATTTCAAAGAATTTGAAGGCTCAATCTATCTATCAAGTGGTATCCAAGAAATCGTACGCTTGAAAAAGAGTAGCCGTGTCGGGTTATATAAGTTTAATACGTTTCATCACGAAAAAGAGTAGCCGTGTCGGATTAAACACACATACGTATACTTGTAATTGTAATTTACTTTTCAACCTCTTTTTCATTATATATAATTATTATAGATAAATAAGAATAATATAATATAAATTAAAAAAAATTACAATATCAACTTTTATTTTGATTGTTAAATTTATTTTTTTTTTAATATCGCTTTCCATGTGGCCATGAACTAAAATGAAAGTTTTCTTCCTTTAATTTTCTTGCTCGATTCCACATTTCCACTTGTGCGTGGCCGTACTTTTCCTATTACTCAAAAAAGTTTATAAAATTATTTTCTTTAAGCAAATCATAGTCAAAGGCATGAGTTATGAGAAGTAGTACTATTTTCTCTTCTCTTTGTCTATTTCCCCAACGCGTTGCTTCTTCATTTGGCGTGGTTTAATAATTTTAACATTTGAAAACTCAGATGTCAGAATTCTTATCTTCACACACACATAGTGGTAGCGCGCTGGGCCTGCATCTGTGGCATCACGGTTCCTCATCCTCATATTTCTTTCACTTTGTGGGTCAATGTCTTCTCTCTTTTTTATTTTATTTTATCAATTTCAGAAATTGTCAGTTTCTAAATCAGTACTACCAAAAAGAAAGAATGAGAGAGAGAATATAAGTATATATGGCGGATCATCTAACCAACCAATGGGTCTACAGCTGTCCCTAACACGATGAAATCTTAGTTTACTAAGTTGTCCATTTGAGCTAAGCAATAAGCATCCATTGAATGTAAGTGTCAATTTCTGTTTTGTTTAATGATAAGGTTGTTCCTTGTAACTGGCACCTTCTCATGTTGTGGGGTCACTTCCACATCTTGGCTATGATTCTATGATTTACTTTTATCCCGGGACGGATCAGGAAGGAGGGGTTAGAATTTTTTTTACAAAAAATTGATAATAAATTTTTTTTAAAAAAATATTTAATATAAAATTTATTAAAAAAACAAAAAATAATATAAAATTTGACAATTTTTTAAAAATTGAGAATAAAATTTACAATCATGTGATGTAAGAGTAAAATAATAAAGTAAAATTTATAAGATTTTAAAAAATTATAGATAAAAAGTGTCAAATTAATTTATTAAAAGTAAAACTTATCAAAAATAAATAAAAATATAATGAAACCAAATATTTATTAAGTATAAAATTAAGATCTACTAATTAAAAAAAATTATTAACTTAAAAATTTATTTTTTTAATAATTTTTTTATTAATATTTATTTTATTTTATATATATATATATATATATATATATAAAAAGGGGGAAGGGGAAGGGGAAGGGGAAGGGGGGAGGGGGGGCTGAAGCCCTGCTTGCCCCCCCCTAAAATCCGTCCCTGCTTTTATCCATCCTTGTCTTTTTACTTTGCAATTCTTTCCTCACTTTTGTCCCTGCTTGGTTGAATGTGACAAATTTCTATTAGTTAATATGTAACATTAATGTCCTGTGTTTGATGATGCATCATTTTATATTTTCATAAATTGCTACGTAAGTGTTCCGCTGAAAATGACATATGGTTACTTTTATTGGACTTGCTTTTGGGTTTGTAACGAAATTTCAACTAAGTGTGTGTTTTATACTTTAATTATTATCAGAAAATTGCGACGTGGAGTGTGAGGACCAGCAGTATAACTTTCCTTCTACAATTTTGCGGTTGTGGATGTGTTGCTGAGATGTTCACACATTTTCTGTCCTATTCTGTTTGGTTCTAATACAGATCTTCCTCCTCATTGTTACAATAGCGAATAGCCTCATATTTAAATATTAATGTCAGTGGCTGATTCCATATTTAAGAACTTGCGCTTCCAAAGTTCAGCAAAATACGCAAGAAGTGTGTTTTTGGGGTCTGTTGTGGTCAAAGAATGAAGGCAAGGAGAGGAAAACGTTCTGAGGTGAGCATGCTTTGAAACTTACTACTTTTGACTTATCATTGCAGACTTGCTCATTTCATTTTATTGCAGGCCTTCTGGCCCTCCATTGTGATGAAGAAATGGTTAAACATGAAGCCTAAGGTGAATGATTTTAGTGAAGATGAAGTGGACACTGAACCTGAGAGTGAAGAGGATGGTATATATGCTTTGAATTTTACCATATTCTTTTTCCTGTGTAGCCATAGTTTTCAATTTTGTTCCCTTTTTGGTTCTTTCAATTTTCATCCAGCTTGCTCTCCAAGAGGCTCAAGATTACAAGTGCGTGAAGATAGTCCACTTAGAACAGAAGGGGTTCAATCCATATTCCCAAGCCTAACATCAGGCAATTCTCCATTCCCTTTTTCAGCATCTAGTTCTTTATCGAAGATAAAAGGAAAAGGATTCAGTTAATTGTGGTTTTAAAATTGTTTGACCTTTTCTTTTCTCTCATAGACCATCTGCCATGACTTATTGGTTAGAAATTTATAATAGTTGATTGTTATGAAATGAAGAATCTGATAATAACATCTTGTCATGACTTGCATAACTTGGCCACGCTAGGGCCACACAAAACTTTTTGATGTTTCATGTTTTGGATGCAACTATATGAGCTGAAAAACGTTCCTTGGCAGAAACGAAAGGTTGCCTAAAGCATATTCCCGTGTTTTATATTATGAAGACAAAAAGCGACTTTTATGAATGAATTCAAGTGATTGTTTTTGTCATCTGACACATCATCCGCCATTTGATATTTGTAATTCAGATGCATCTTCTTGTAAGGGCCGCAAGACAAGACACAGAAGAGGAAAATCAGAAACTCTGCGTGCCCAGTACATAAACACGAAGGAAGTGAGGTCTGGCATGACATCATTAGAGTAATTAAATTTAACGATACCAATGAAATGAAATAAAATGCATCTTAAATTTGGTTATTCTTCACTTCAGGGTAACAATTGGCACTTGGAATGTTGCTGGAAGACATCCATGTGAGGATCTTGAGATTGATGACTGGCTTTGTACCGAAGATCCAGCTGATATTTACATTCTTGGGTGAGTAGTTTACCTTCACCTGTTGGTACTTACTTTGATGACATTTGTGTGCCCTGTTTTCAATTCTGTTTTCTTACACAATCGCAATTTTTTGTTTATGTAACGTACATGCACGAAATATGTGTATCCATTTTATTAATGATTGTCGGTGCTGTACACTAAAATCTTTGTGGGCCATTCACAGTTTTCAGGAGGTAGTTCCATTGAATGCTGGAAATGTGTTAGGAGCAGAAGATAACACACCTATCCCAAAATGGGAGGGAATCATTCGAAGATCTCTAAACAAATCTTCTGAGCCTGACAGTAAACACAAAAGCTACAGTGCCCCTCCTTCTCCAGTGCTAAGAACCTCTTCTGCTGCTGATCTTCTAGCAGACACTATAGATGCTGATAATCCAATTCCAATAGATATGATGATTGAGGAGTATGTAGCAACAGTTGATAAGAATGAGGTGGAACAGCAGGAAGTGAAAAGCATAATTGACATAGAGAATAACTTACAGTTGAGGAGAATATATGGCATTGATTTTGACTGGCCTGAACGTTCCTTAGATGCGGTCCCCCAAATTGTTGATTCAAGCTCAAAGTTGCGGAGGGTACTAAGCAGCTCAGCCAGAATTGGCTTTAACAGGCATGAGAGTAGTTCGGTATATGGTGTTGGATTGAAACGTTCACACCACAGTTCTGGAAACTTAGGCCTGTTATGGCAAGAACAACAAGTGATACCTGAAGAAGTTGTTGATTCCTTAGAAGATGTCTCTGATGTGTTATCAGCTGAGGAAGATGATGCTTTTATCATACCGAATGACGAGGACGATAATGAATTAGGTACAACGAAATCCTGTCCAAGTGCAAGGTATGTCCGGATTGTGAGCAAGCAAATGGTAGGGATATATGTATCCGTTTGGGTTCAGAGGAGGTTGAGAAGGCACGTTAATAATTTGAAAGTTTCCCCGGTTGGAGTTGGACTTATGGGCTACATGGGAAACAAGGTAAGACATGTTTCGCTCTGAATGTGACATCATTGTGTCAAAGCATTCCTTCCTGGAAATGAGGAGTTTCATGTCTAAGTGTTACTTAAACAATAGAGAATTAAGTACTAGTTAGTATAGTATTAGCAAAGTCTATAGTGTATTTTTATTATCAACAGTGATTAGTGATTACTTTGAACCTGGTCATTTCCTTCAACAGTGATAACACATTCTCACTGATGCAGGGGTCAGTTTCGATTAGTATGTCTCTCTTTCAGTCACGTATGTGCTTTGTTTGTTCACATTTGACTTCTGGTCAGAAGGAAGGGGCTGAACATAGGCGAAACGCTGATGTTCATGAAATTCTAAGACGCACTTGCTTCTCATCATCTGTCTTTGATGCAGATCAACCACAAACAATCCCATCTCATGAGTAAGTAATCCTTTTTCTCTGCAATTTTATGCAAAGTTTTCCTTGAATGAAGATTATGTGTTCAAAAGTGAGTGTTGTTTATTTCCTGCTAACAGCCAGATTTTCTGGTTCGGGGATTTGAATTATCGTATCAATATGTTGGATGCTGAGGTTAGAAAATTAGTGGCTCTAAAGAAGTGGGATGAGTTGATGAATTATGATCAGGTGAGACTTGTGCCTGCAGCAAAATATGCTTAGTTTTCAGTTTATAAATAATAGAATGTATTCTATATATATAGTAACTTCTAATTTGTGTGTAGCTAAGCAAAGAAATGCGTATTGGGCGTGTATTTGATGGATGGAAAGAGGGGTTGATAAACTTCCCACCCACTTACAAGTATGGAATTAACTCTGATAGATATGTCGGTGAGAGCCCGAAAGAAGGGGAAAAAAGAAGATCTCCAGCTTGGTAAGTGCAACATACATAGGGTATGAATATATTATAATAGCTATCATTCCCTAATTAATCTAATCTTTTCACCTGCCAAGAAAAGATATTGAATAGGAAATTATGTAAGATGCAGTCAGTAGTGTGTTTAATCTGAGTAAGATAAGATTATGCAGGTGTGATCGTATATTGTGGCTAGGGAAAGGAATAAAACAACTACAATATGGACGTGCAGAAATGAAGCTCTCAGATCATAGACCAGTTAGTTCAGTCTTCTTGGTTGATGTTGAAGTATTTGACCATCGCAAGCTAAAGAGAGCTCTACATATCACTAGTACAGCAGTAGTACACCCAGAGATCTTCCTTGATCATGAATACTACGAAATATAATCAATCATGTTAGACATTGTCCTAGTACTATCATATCTTATTAAATACTGGTAAATGTAGTTAGTTTTCCATCTTCTCTTTACAACAATCCAATTCATCATGCTGCATTTTAAATATATGATATGATTTGGCAAACCGTAATTCAATTCTTTTAAAAACAGGCAGTTTGACACTTTTCACAAGTAACGACCACTCATTTTTTTAGAATTCTGTGCGCAAACTGAGGCTATAAGCTATAGTTAAATGGAAAAAAATAAATGATTTTGATTTCTAGCATTAGATAAAACTTAACGCTTGCTAACAGGGTGTTTGTGTTTGTATTATGATTTGGCTTGCAGGCATGTGTTAACATGATTTATTTCCTCGCAGAATGTTTAAAGCTTGTCTGTCTTTGAAGTCATGTTGTGAATGAGAGACAACTGAACTGGTATACTCCTTTTCTAAACTGAGCTTCACGATGTCAAATTCAAGGAGCACTCTTCTCATGTCAGCTCAGAGCGAAGCATCCATTGTGATTAACTGAGATATCAAACATTTTGCCAATCTATGTTGCATAGGAAGCCATTGAGATAGTTACAATAGTAAACTGTATATAGTCATACAAAAGGATGGTTTTTCTTTTTAAGCACCAGTAACACAATCATTATTCGATTTTGGCCTCATCAGTCGTGTGTGATGTGTCCCATTTACTTATATTTTTGGAGACAATAAACAATTGGGGTGGGTGGTTTTTCTGTAACAGTACACAGGTTCTATGTAAACTAATATTGATTTGAGCATTGGTTTTCATGTATTAATGACCTTGGCTGGTTTCAGCCCGATATTAATTACCACTTTGGTTTTTCTGATTTTCCCTTTTCTTCATTTGATTTTGTTTCTTCTTCACTAAAGTCATTACCAAAAGAAATAATTTATCTCCAAACAGAGTTAAAAAAAAGAAAAGAAAAAAGTCAAGTTGGTTGCATCAACCCTTGGTGAAACGATCGAAAGCACCTGGGAAAATTCTCAACCCCAAGGTTGGTTTGAAAACGTAGAAAAAAACACTAATAAATGATACAAGAAAACATAATAAGACTGCTGCACCCTCTCTATTTTTTTCATCATTTCCTTCAATGGAGCGTATGAGCCTCTTACTCATCTTTATTTCTATTTTGTTGAATGCTACAACAACTCTGAGTGGCGTTGAACTTCTTGTTCATGATTACTACAAGGAGAAGTGTCCCTTGGCTGAAGACATCGTTAGACAAAACGTGGAAGTGGCACTTTTAAAAGATCCTCGTTTGGCAGCTTCACTACTACGCTTACACTTCCACGATTGTTTTGTCATGGTAAATTTTTTTTTTTTTTTTTTTCTGTTTCTTCCTCTGTTTTTCATTCTTCATGGCCCATGATGATAGGGGTGCGATGCATCGGTGCTTTTGGACAGCGTGGAGGGCATGACAAGTGAAAAGCTGGCAGGACCAAATCTGAACTCTTTACGAGGATTTGAGATCATAGACAAGATAAAGTATTTGTTGGAAGAGGAATGTCCCATCACTGTTTCATGTGCTGACATCCTTACCATGGCTGCTCGTGATTCGGTTGAATTGGTACTAGCAATAACACAACACACTGCTTTGTCTCATGAATTAGGGATCAAATGAATGTGGTTACTTTTTTTTATAACAATTTCCATTGTTTGCTTCTTCATTTTTTGTTTGAAGAGAGGAGGACCCAGATGGGAGGTCTTGCTTGGGAGGATGGATTCTCTGGAGTCAAGTTTCAGTGGAGCTAGCTTACTCATTCCTGCTCCAAATTCATCTTTAGAGGTTCTCGTAGATAATTTTCAGCAACAAGGCCTTGACATAGAAGATTTGGTAGTTCTATCAGGTATATTTGCACAGTACAATTCTCCTGTCAGGGGTTTGTTTTCATTGTTTATTCAAATCAAATTCAAAGAATTAAATTAGTGAAAAAAACAGGTAGCCATACTATAGGAAGAGCAAGATGTGTAAGCTTCAGGCAGAGGATATATGATGCAAAAGAGGAATATCACTATGGTTATGATCACTACAAACGATACACAAGCTTCAGGAGAATCCTGCAGTCCATATGCCCTGTGGAGGGAAGAAACAACAAATTTGCACCCTTAGATTTTCAGACCCCCAAAAGATTTGACAATCACTACTTCATTAACATTCTTGAAGGGAAAGGGTTGTTAGGTTCTGATAATGTTCTGATCAGCCAGGACTTGGATGGAAAGATTACAGAGCAGGTGTGGGCTTATGCCTCCAATGAAAAACTTTTCTTTGCTTCATTTGCTAAATCTATGATTAAGATGGGAAACATCAATGTTATTACGGGAAATGAGGGAGAAATTAGAAGGAATTGTAGGTTTGTCAATGCTTAGTTTGTTGTTATGTATTGGACTCAAAGTTCCATTTCATTTCTTTCACATGGAGTCTAAATAGTTGTAATAATAGACAATTCACCCCTTTTCATCAAAACTCGGATTATGTTAATGCAGATAAATATAACAAGAAACAATATTAGCAGAAGGAATAATAAAGAAAAAGGCATCTGTGATTACATTGATCAGTGAACCAAGGTCTTGCAGCCCTTGCATTCTTTGGGGTCGGAGTGAACCTGGTGTTGTTTAGCACAAAACAATGTTAATGCTGCTAACAACGTGAGCAAGTGGACCAAAACTGTTTAGCTGCATCACGGAGTGAACCCTTACATTGGTCCACTTGCTCACGTTGTTAGCTGCATCAGCATTGTTTTGTGCTACCACCCTTGTCAGAAACAACACCAGGTTCACTCCTACCCCAAGGAATGCAAGGGTTGCAAGACCTTGGTTCACTGATTAATGCAATCAACAAATTAAAGACAGAACAAGAAGCATTAGCACCGTGTTCTCAATATTGTGAACCACGTGAATTACACACATACACTCGCATGCATCATTGATCAATTTGCTCAGGTGGTGCAGTAAAAGGTGCATAGAATATCGAATCTTTTCCACGTAAGCTGGTTGCACAAAGTTTGTTTGTTCATACAGGGGCAGTGTGATTGGGGGAGAAAATATTGATTATTAAATTATTAAAATTGAAATATAAAAACTATGTAAATTTTTTAAAAAGTCTAATGGAAATTCAGTCAAATAAAATTTGATGAATAAATTAGCCTTGTAATTTGAAGTGTTTTGACAGGACTAACAGCAACTGCAATGATTTAAGTTTGAATTCCTTTCATCCTCTTCCATCATTTGAAAAGGAAAAGTAATATTTATAAGCAAATTTATTTACAATTAAATTCCTCTTTCAAAATTTCTTATCCAAACAAACACATCAAGCTTAAGCGAATTCTGAACAAACAACTGATTAATTCGGTAGTAATGGAAGACGGAAATCTAGCCACAAGCATGGATGTGAGATTATCCACCAACTATACATCTTATCAATTAGGCCACTTCTATAAAATAATCACACTTTCTGTTTTTACATGTCTGTATTTATTCACTAGAATCGCAACCCATTCAGGCAGTCAATGAAATAATAATACATATTATTATGAATAACTGCATGTCAAATATTAGTTTCATGGTATATCTATATTTTCTATTATATGCTGTTAGCTAGCTGAGAATGAAGTTCGTTAAAATACAACGTGATTCATGTGATTCACGTTTCAAGTCTCGTTATTGTTTGTATGAGGATAAAAACATGGTTAACTAATTATAGCTATACTAGTGTGTTTGGAAACATGGTTATGCTAAAAAAAAATCAGGTTTATAAGGTGATCAAAAAATGTAAAACAAGTTTGTCGTGTATATGGCTGGGAATTTTTAATTGAAAAAGTGAAAAGTGTGAAAGTTCAAATCTCCAAAAGTTAAAAAAATTAATTTATAATATTGGAGTAGATTTTCCTCTGCTCTATTTTTTTAAGAAAATAATACATTTGTCTATTTTTTTTTATAATTTTTTCGTATAAAAAAGAGATGGGTTGAAAAGAAAAAAGTAAAGGATAAGATGATTCACATAATGGAGAGAGATTGAAAAATATTGTAAATTTATGTTATATGAATACATAGTAGCTCCTTTTCTAATACTTGTCTTTTCTTGTGAATTATATAGGACCCGTTTATTATAATATCTTTTGTAAAATGAATTATTTTCAAAAAATCACTTTCTTTTTAGTATTTGTTTCGGTTTTTTAAAACAATCAGAAATTGAATGAAATCTGATTAAAATCAGAAACTGTTTTGAATAATTTCTCATAATGGTTCTTAAGAAAAAAATTATAATTATAAACAAACATAAATTAATACTGCTATTTTAAAAATTTCTAAAAAAAATAATCACTAAATTATTTTATATCATAAATACTTATTTTTAACTTACTCATAATTGTAAAAAAAAAAAAAAAAGATGGAAAAGCTACGACTGATGAATACCGTTAATACTGTCTCATTGCCATCATCAAGTTGAGAGAACATAAAAGGTATTAATGAAGCTGAAGGCATTTAGGATCTCAAATTTGTGTGAAAAAGAGGTACTTTGATTATTATGGAAGAAGTGATAATTACCAACCGATCCTTGGATTACTTTGTTGATTTGTTCATTGTTCATCACCTTAAAATTTGGAGTGAGATCCATTGTCAAGACCTTAGCATTTGAGAATCATTTATTCAATCAACAGCTAGTTGCCAAAATTGATCAAACTATCATCCACAACATCTGATATTAAATGAAAAAATAATGAGCGAGAAATCAATAAATTTTGTATCAAGCGAGAAGGAAAAGTTGGGTGTAAAGTAACCAGAACTATAATCATGAATACGCCAAATAGTTTCACTTTCACCCAACAGGTTTGCCATGGAAATAGTTCTTATCTGCAACTGGAATGGTGTTTGTAATAATCACCTCTTGAAATAACCCACCTGTCAACCAATCACTGGGCTGCAGCAGGAGGGCTTGTGATTTATTCAAAGAAAACAAAACAAGCACTTAGCTTAGGGTTTGGATCCATTTCCCTTAGCATAAGTTTCCCAAAATCAATTCAGATTTTCCATGTTGAAGGCAACGCAACACAGAACTGCTTCCAATTTTTCAGGTGCCATTGAGATTTTGGATTTTATATTATATATCCATCAAAATGAAATTATAATTAACAGATTACAGAGTATAGCTGCAAAAACACCAAGATTCTTCCCATCCTTTTTCATACACACAAATTATGAATCATATCACACTTAACCAAAAGTATAAGTAATCAATATATTGTTAACATGAAACAAGAAACAGAAACAGAAGCTGAGATTTTATACACATTGCAAGGCAAGGAAGAGAAACTCAGAAAGCATTCAAAAAGTGGTAAGTGGTAACGACTAAGGACCTTCTTGACCTTGCTAAGAGGTAGTAGCAGCCCTAATGGCTTTCTGCAACTCAGATTCCACATCAGTGGCTGTGGCTGTGGCTGTGGCTACACTTTGCGGCTTGTTTGGTTGTACTTTTTTCGCTTCCTCTTGTCTTCCACTCTTGTAATTTCTCCAACGCTGCTGAGACTCCCCAGAGTTTTCACTTAATTTGTTTGTTTCTTTTCTGGCAGTGGAAATTCCCAATTTCATCTCATCCAACAAACGCTTCATCTCTCTATTATCGTTTTCCACAATCTCCAAATCTCTTCCCATCCAAAAACACATTCCCTTCAACAGCTCCAAATCAATTTCGGAACTGTCCCTTCTCTGCTGCTTATTATTATTATTATGATTCTCTTTCCCTTCCTCAACCCTCTCTAACCCTATCTTATTAACAGTTAAAGTCGGCATTTTGGAACCAAAATTCCGAGGAAAATTGACACCCCAGCGAAAGTTCAACAAGAAGCCTTTGGTGATCGGCATGACCGTCCGAGCCATAACCCTAACGCCAGGAGAGAGAGCATGTTTAGCATCGTTCTTAAAGTTATCGAAATAGGTGTTATCCGATTGGTCTCTGTTAGCAGAGGGTTCCAATTTCAGATTGTGCCAACCCGTGGTGGAAGATGCATCATCGGTCACAATTTCAGGTGCAGGAGGGAGAGAACTAGAAAGGGGTTGGGTGTTGGTGTCTGAAAAAACGGTTTTGTGGAGAGAGAAGTGGCCGAATTGGGGTTTGAAGTGGAGGAAGAAGGAATGGGATTGGGTTGGGGAGAGAGAGAAATTGGCGGAGAAGACGAGAGGGGAGTGGGCCGGGGAGCCCAAGAGGCCCAGGCCCGATTTGAGGGAGAGGGAAAAGGGGGTAGAGGCGGTGGGGGAGTATGAGAGTCTCAGGGATGGACCTGATGGGAAATTTGTGGAGAGTGAGAAGGAAAACTCGGAAGGAGAGTCGGTGCCGGTGCTGGCTGTTACGCCTGAGAGAAAGGGCTTGTTTAGTATAGTCATGGGTACCTTTGCTGTCATGATTTGGGTGCTGTGTTGCTGCTGATTTTCATTCTCACCCTGGAACTTCAGGGACAGCTTCATCGTCAGTGGTGGTGCGGAGCTGAAACTACAAACTACAAACTAACGTACCAATGCCAGAGAGAAGATGGATGAGAATGAGCCTCAGCCACATGTTTGTTTGGGCCAAACTACCCATTATGTTAGGGCTGTTACTTCCTGCACCCTTTCAAAATGGTCATTCCGGAAGCTACAAAAAGGTACAGAAAACAACAACCTTATATACTGGGATTCTTTCACCGAGAGTTGATTTTTATTTTTATTTTTTGAGGAATTAATAATCTACCAATTACGCCCATTTAGTTTTACTTATTCACTTGAAAAATATCTAATCTACTTATTCACTTAAAAAAATAATAGTACTCACACACAAAGATCACAATAGACTAATCGTTAATTAATAAGAGTTATTTCATCTAAGTAAATTTAGACAATCTTATAATGCTTTTATTTTTTATGAAAGAATCTTTCAATTTTTTTTTATTTTACTAAAAACACTAAAACGAGTAATAATAATAATATATATCCTAATATCATAATTCCAATAAGATATTTTTTTTTCAATATATGACAATTTTAAAATCCGAATATTTTACATTGCATAGTAGCATATTCTCTAGTTATGTCTTCTTTCTTAAGTTTGTTGTTTTGGCGTAGTTGGGCCGTTTATAATAATAATAATAATAATAATAAAATATTATTTCTTAAATAATTAAAAACAGATTTATTTAAGAGTTAATGAAAGAGTTGTTCAGTTTATCTGACACATAAATAAATGAAATACGAAATAGGAACAGTAGCTGACCACCACAGCAATGGCACCTGGTTGGTTGAAACTAACGGGGAATGAAGGCGCGCACCATCTTGACCTTCTTCTGCTTCACTCAAGTCAACGTTGGATCATGGCGGCCATTAATCTTTCTTCCGCTACTTCGTCTCTCTTCCAATCCGATCTCTCTCCCTCCAAATACCGAACCAAACGCATTCCACGTCTCCCTACAATCGCCGCAATAACAAACCACACCGATGGAACGCAATTTAACTCCCCCAACGGCTCTCTCTCTCCCATCATCCTTGTAACTTCCTTTCCTTTCCCTTCTCTGCAAACTATTTCCACTTTCCATTCTCTAACCTCTGTTTCTCCTTCATTGAGTAGGGCAACGCTAACTCTTCCCTTCAGCTTCACTCCACTAACTCAGACGCGCGTAGGAAAACTAAGATCGTGTGCACAATAGGTCCCTCTACGAGCTCACGTGACATGATATGGAACCTGGCTGAAGTCGGAATGAACGTCGCGCGTTTGAACATGTCCCATGGGGACCACGCCTCGCACCTCCAAACCATCGATTTGGTCAAAGAATACAATGCTCTGTTTCCAGATAAGGTCGTTGCCATCATGCTCGACACCAAGGTCAACTCCTTTTTTCATAACTTCCCTTTTCGTCGTTTTTATTTTACCTGAAGCTATTTTTCTTTGGAATTATTGTTTATATCAGTATCCTTCTCATTTTAGATGCTAACAAAATTAATGTCTTTGCAGGGTCCTGAAGTTAGAAGTGGAGATGTACCTCAACCTATTTTACTTAAAGAGGGGCAAGAATTTTGTTTCACCACTACGAGAGGGGTTAGCACACAAGACACTGTTAGCGTGAATTACGATGGTTTTCTGAATGATGTGGATGTCGGAGATGTGTTGCTGGTTGATGGTAAGCACAGCACAGTGGTCTCTTGCTTCTTTAGGTGAACATTTTTCTTATCTCTTCTCAGTTCTGATTGTTATTTCAGGTGGAATGATGTCTCTTGCTGTTAAGTCAAAGACAAAAGACTTCGTTAAATGTCAAGTTATCGATGGCGGTGAACTGAAATCTAGGCGTCATTTAAATGTCCGTGGAAAAAGTGCAACACTTCCTTCCATAACTGGTATAGTTCTTTTTTATTCGTTGTTCACACTTTGCATGGGTATTAAGTTTCATTTTTCACTTGATGCTGGATACTCTCTTAGTATGCAAATGCATTTTACAATTTTATGCTCTGTTTCAATTTCACAGACAAGGACTGGGAAGATATCAAGTTTGGGGTGGACAATCAAGTAGACTTCTATGCTGTCTCATTTGTCAAGGATGCTAGAGTGGTGTACGAGTTAAAAGACTACCTCAAAAGTAATTTATTAGCTGTATTAGATACAAGTGTTAAAAATTATTGGCTCCCATCATTCTCATTATCAACTAAATTATTGTAAATCTTTTTCTACAGGTCATAATGCCGGTATACACGTGATTGTAAAAATCGAAAGTGCAGATTCCATACCAAATCTTCATTCCATACTTTCTGCTTCAGATGGGGTTAGTTTCATACTCTTCAGATTATGTATTGTGGATATATTTCATATCTTCAATACTATTCAGAACTGATTTTATCACTAGGTTTACTATGAACTGGTCTGAACCAGCTGATAGGTTTTTTCAACACCCTCATAGTCTTTATTTTGATGGAAGTCTTTGAATGTTATCCAATATCAAGGCTCGGATGCAAGATCTTTATCTACAGGTAGCGTCCGGTTCATCTTGAGAGATTTATTTATTTTGCAGGCCATGGTTGCTCGTGGGGATCTTGGAGCTGAACTTCCAATAGAGGAAGTTCCTTTATTGCAGGTAATGTGATGCTCAGAGACAGAGTAACATGATATGTATGCCATTTTGTTCACGATTGGTGAGATGATCTACAAAATATGTTGATACTTGATAATCATTGCTTCAGTACATCTAAGCTGGGATGTAGTGTTTAGTGTCACTGGGAAAATCTAATAAAATAATAGGAAGTTCATTAGCTGTTATGAGTTTCACTTTGTAGGATCATACTAATAATTACGTGCATCTATTTTGTGGAAAACCCTTCTCTTGCTGCTTGTACAGAGAACTCTCAGTGAAGTTCTTTCTCAACTGTTATATTACCTTACATAAAGGGTAATATTGAGCCTGTTAAACATAATTCAAATATAGGTCTGTGTTCATGGTATTTAGTGTCTTTTTAAATTTCAAAACCAAAAAATTGTTTATGAAGGAGGAACTGGGACTATGCTTAATTTTGTGTTCTATGTAGTTCATTCTCTTTTTTAATCAAACAGGAGGACATCATTAGAAGATGTCAAAGTATGCAAAAGCCGGTTATTGTGGCAACAAATATGCTTGAAAGCATGATTAATCACCCCACTCCAACAAGGGCAGAAGTCTCAGACATTGCAATTGCAGTAAGGCAAGGTGCTGATGCTATCATGCTTTCAGGAGAAACTGCACATGGAAAGTGAGTTTGCTGTTCCTTGGTGACCTTGGTTCCTATATTTTATTTTTATTTAGCTGTTTAATAATTAAATTATTTTCAGCGGTTTATGATTAGTAGACTTATATTTTTCTTTTTTTGGAGTGCAATGTTTTCAGGAAGAAAAACATCATTCATTAATCATTATTCAACATGTGTAGATTACTGTAATTACTATCGAACTGCTTTTCATTTAAAGCTGTATGTGATTCTGTTTTTTTTTTTAACTTGGTTACAGAAGAATGTTTAACCTTGTGTGTCTTGTGCTGATGAATTGTGTATTTAATGTACTTTTCCAATATTTTTAATCTAATAAATTTATCTTAAGAGGATTGCAACTGCTTCAGATTTCCATTGAAAGCTGTTAAAGTTATGCACACAGTGGCTCTTAGGAATGAATCCAGTGTTCAGAGTGGTGTTGCTAATCCAAGTCAACTGAGTTCCCATGAAGTATGTGCTTGATTAAGAAATAAGGGAGTTTTGGAGTTTGTTTCATATGTTGTAGAGATTTATTGCTATATTTTAATGATAATCGATGATATGCTAAAATCTAATTAATTTGTGTTTACTTGTTGACAGAGCCACATGGGAGAAATGTTTGCTTTCCATGCAACAACAATGTCTAACACTCTTAATACTCCTATTATTGTTTTCACCAGAACAGGATCCATGGCTATTCTTTTGAGCCATTATAGGCCTTACTCAACAATCTTTGCATTCACAAATGAGTAAGCATTAGCAAGATGTGTGCTTCCCTGAAGGCCACCCAATATAGTGATTTTTTGTCTTTTTCTGCTTTCTAATTTTTGGAGGGTGGTAAGTATAGGTGCTCAAGTTAATGTTCTATTGCACCCACAAAATTATGATTTCTCTATTTGCAGAGCAAGAATTAAGCAGAGGTTGGCGCTTTATCATGGCGTTATGCCCATATACATGCAATTTTCAAATGATGCAGAAGAGACCTTCTCTAGAGCCCTCAAGCTACTATTGGTTAGTAATATCTCCATCATGTACACAAATATTCCTTTTCTTGATATTTTTTCGTTTAAATGTTGCCAAAAAGTCTCCTTATTTCAGAGTAAGGGTCATTTACATGAGGGACAGCATGTTACTCTTGTTCAAAGTGGAGCACAACCAATCTGGCGTGAGGAATCCACTCACCACATACAAGTTCGTAAGGTTCATGGATAAAATTCTATGAAGGATCTTTGTTCCTCATAAGTGTACAGTTTTTTCTTCTTTCCCCACTATCTTGTAAACTAGTTATCCATAGTTATGGCTATTATGCACTTGAAACACCAAAGTTGGATAGTAAAGGAATTTTTATAATGCAAATAGTGATTTTATTGATAAGGAATTTCTATAGCGTCCATGAAGTTCTTTCATGACTATCTATTTTTTTAACATGTCATCTTGATATTTTATCTTTGCTAAAAGAAATCGCATTGACCTTTTGCTGTCTATGAAAAACATAGATTTGATATGATATTTCAATGAGACATAGAATAGCTCTCAAGGGTAAGGCTGTGTGCTTCTGACCCTTATTCCCCGCATCAGTGGGACTGCACTGGGCCACCCTTTATATTTTACTTATATCTGGTTAGTTTCAACTTTCTCTTTCTCAGTCTCTTTCAAAATTATCGCCTTAATTAGTGGATTGTCCATGATTGCATTGTTTGTTCACGAGAATACCCGATACTATTAAGGACAGAAATTCTTGTGTTAGCTCTGGGGACTGGGGACTGGGGAGGGAAGTGAGGCTAAGTTCTATAAATTGTCGGGAACCATGTCACACATGGAAATTCCCATATCATAATTAATTTCAAATTTGACAATGGAAGTAACAAATGGAAGGAAAGGAGGTTTCTAGGGACCCTAAAACAGTCATTGTCTCGTCAAAGTAATTTAGTTTTACACAACTGGGCTTTAAGAACATATTTTAAGCCATAAGAACAATGAGTCAAGTTGTGACAGAGTCAGAAACTCGTGTAAGAAGGGCTTCATTCTACAATCCTGCAAACAATTTCTTCCAACAGCAACCATAACCAAGACTATTTCGACTAACTGCTCCCTTCTTTCTCTTATTAATATATATATTATGCTTCTTTGAATGACGGCGACTCATGCAAATTATACTGCTGGCCCTTCAATCTCTTCAGTTTTGGTTTCTAACTGTATACACTTGTACCATTTTGCACATGCAATATAGGCAATCAAGTCTATCGAAGTCAAGGCAGCTAAGAGGAAGTAAAACCTATCCAAGTGACCTTTGTTGAGGTGTCCAGGGATCCAACCCGGCATGTGATCTTCGGTGGATATCTTCATAACCACACTAACAAGTAAGCTACTCACATAGTTCCCAAGTGAAATGGATGTCATGCAAAGTGCACTTCCAAAGCTTTTTAATCCGTCTGGTGTCTGAGCATTGAAGAACTCCAACTGTCCTACATACATAAAAACCTCGGAAGCTCCTATAAATGCATACTGAGGGATTTGCCAGAAGATGCTTAGGGTGCTCGAGTCGTTGCAGTGGATGCATCCTTGTTTTGCATACTTGAGCCTGTAGCATTCAACCAATCCAGCTGAAACCATTGCCAGTACAGCTATAACAAGTCCAACTCCCATTCTCTGAAGCTCTGTAAGTCCCTTGGAATCTGTCTTTTTAAGCTTTCCCACGAATGGATCAAGAACTCGGCGGTAGAAGAAAATGAAAACAGCCACGCTGAGGATATCAAAGCTGGACATGCTAGCTGGGGGTACTCTGAAATTGGAAACCTTGGTTTTCATGGCAGCACCTTGCTCCACAAAAAGAGAGGCCATTTGTGTGAAAACCACCGAGTATATTATGGTGCAGAGCCAGATTGGAAGAAGTCTCAGTATGCACTTCACTTCTTCAACTTGACTTACAGGACAGAGATGCCACGGGTTGTGACCAAGCCCTTTCTGGTCCACTAGATCTCTTGAAGATATAAACGCTGCCCTATCCAAGAACCTGCAATACATAACATAACAAGTGGCAAATTGATCAAACCTGCAATATATAGTGTTTGATTTATAGCCTCCAGTTCGAGTACTACTTACTTGAAGCCGTGAGTGTGGAGAATCTTTCTGTTGGAACTGTTGTAAGACTCCTTTGCATCCATGTCAAATAAGTTGTCTCCGTTTGATGAGATGTGAAGTTGGGATTTCCTTGATGCAGCCACAAGGACTTGGCTGAACCTGGAGAGAGGGTTGCCACTGGGCTTGAAGTGTCTATACCTTGGGGTGCAAACAAGAAACAAAACCAGTGCAGCAAAGGCAGATCCTGCAGACAGCCAGAAACCAAGAGCCCACATTCCTTTGTCCTCGAAATATACCAGAATGGTGTTTGAGAAGAGCTGGCCAATGTTAAAGGCCAGGTAGAAGTAGCTGAAGAATGCCACCTTGTTGTGACCCTCCGTTGAGTGCTCCTCATCAAACTGATCAGCCCCAAATGTGGCAATAGTTGGTTGATAACCTCCATTCCCCAATGCAACCAGATAGATTGAGAGGTAGAACATCCCCATCTCCATTTTTGAATGTTGCCCACAATTTATTGTATCATTCCCACAACCTTTAGGCTTAAGCAAGAATAGATATGATGTCAGGGATAAGGACATTAGACCCTGTTGTGTCAAGCCAGCCACAAACAAAGATTCCTTGGTTAGTCAACTCAAGGAGTTAATGTAACTAAAAGATTATTGAAAGAGAAGAGAGTAAATGGAGGAGGCATTACTACTTACTATAACAAAGATGACCTGGAAGACAGCACAAGTTTTATATCTTCCCCAATAAGAATCACTGAGGAACGCACCAACAAGAGAGAAGATGTAAACAGTTCCAGTCCACTTGCTCACATTGTTAGCTGCATCAGCATTGTTTTGTCCTACCACCCTTGTCAGAAACAACACCAGGTTCACTCCGATCCCAAAGAATGCAAGGGTTGCAAGACCTTGGTTCACTGATCAATGCAATCAACAAATTAAAGGTAGAACAAGAAGCAGCATTAGCACCGTGTTCTCAATATTGTGAACCACGTGAATTACACACATATACTCGCATGCATCATTGATCAATTTGCTCAGGTGGTGCAATAAAAGGTGCGAAGAAGGTTTTTGTTTTTTTTTTAATCATAAAATGTTTTCAATGCATGTCTAAGTTAGTAGTCTTCACTACTACTATGGTCCAAGGACCAAGGTTCTCTGCATTTGACCTGCAATCACCATTCATAAGTTCAAATTTGTTTAAATTCTATTTTATTTTGTTATTTAATATGTAAAAATTATTAATGATTAAGATTTCATGCAGTTACATAATCCACACGCCTCTACTATCATGAAGGGTAGTTGATCTTGTCACTTCTCTTCTCGTACCCTGCTTTCTAACATAGAATAAAGACCTCATGTCACCTTCATCGACTCGAGATAATTGCGATGCCACATATATATAAATGCATTACAGTAAAGAAATTTCCACACCCTTGCAGGGAAGAGAGATAAAAAGAAAAGGTATAGTAAGTAATGTAAAAAAAATAAAGAAAAACATAAAAAAATAAGATGTGGAAAATTAGGTTTATAAACATTTTATGCCACTACCTTGTATATGCATGCACAAGCTTTTCGGTGTATACTTTTAATTTTTTTTAATTAAAAGTATATTTAAAAGGATGCTTTATTATTTTTTAACAAAAATAATAATTATTAAAAAGTCTGAAAACTTATGTCATATGAAAAACATTTAAATTTTAAAAAAGGGTCCTCCTATATTAACAAGTTTATTTTATAGTATAGTGTTAGGTACGTAGGATTTTCCTTTATAAAGCAGTATTGGTTTCACAGGTGAGATAACACTTTGAAAGAGTGAATTAATTAAAGGAAAGCATTTTTAAAATTTAAATTGTTAGTTTAACTAGTATTTTTTCAAAAGGGAATGTCGTGATTCCTTAATTCACTTTTTGAACTTTCGGTCCCGTCGACCGTCGTCGTCGTGTTGCAGGCAAAAGACACTTTTGCTGTTTTGCATGGTGTTTTAATTTATTTATTTTATCAATACAAATATCAATTTTTTGAATACGACGATGCATCTATAAATATTATATTTGCATTAGAATTACAGTTTTTAATATTAATAAATTATTTTACATAATTTTTGTACACTTACCTTTACCCTCATTGAAGAAAAGGACTCTTATTATTCTTTCTTATCTCCTTATACGTCGATCAATTTGACAATTGATAAAGAGAGTAAGAAAAGTAAAATTCAACAAACATTTTTCATCTTTTTTAGGACTTGGAGAAGAGGCCTTTTATATCCATACACAAACAACAACTTCAATTGGCATGTTTTCAGTATCGGGTATTATTTAATTATAACTCTCCACTTTGCACAATCACAATACCATATAGTACACGAGAAATATCTTTCCCCACCACTAAGCTAAGCTGAGATTAAAAGAAAAATTCTAAATAATTTGTAAATTGCACCAATTTTTTGTGTGATAAAATTGGAAAGTGTTGGAGTATTGAACTAAAATTCTCTTATCATGATAATATCAACAACCCCCTCGAAAAGAAAAGAATAAGATATTTTATTTGGCCACAAACATTTATAGAAATCAATCAGTACATATATAGATATCACACATGCAAGCATATCACTTGTTCACGTTCTTTAACTCAGCACAGGACTTTCTAAATAATTTATATGATTATGACCTATATCAGTTTTCCTTACTAAGAACAAACTATAGGGACGTGCATGAATCAAACCCGAATTATTATTTATATACCTAGCCAATAGCCATCAGCGTGCTCCTTTTCTATACAGTAAATTAAATACCAGTTAACTAATTAATAAAATAAATTTACACTTATTGCACTTGACTCGTGGTTAATGTTTAACCAATTTACATGCATATGTTGTCTATGCTTCATGACACGTGGCATGGCATGCCATGGCAGCAGGCCACGTCATGAAAATTCCCTTAACTTCTTAACGTATTTCTATGAAATGCATGCTTATTTTCCTGACTTTAATTTTCTCTTTTTCTTGTTAAATGCCACAGTTCCCGGACTCATGTCGTTTATAAAGAAGGACAAAGCCAAAATCCTCATTCAGAATCTCTGTCCTCCGTCAGATCATACTTTTGCATGTTTTCATATTTTACTAAGAGCGAGCTAGCTAGAGTTGTTGTTATAATTAAAAGTTCTAGTTTTATCAATAGTTAAACACAAGTTTAACTCATAATATATTCAAAAGTATCACATATAATTACTGTTTTAAGTTTTAACAACCTAGCTTCATCAATAGTAAGATGGTTTAAAGAATTGCATCCAAAATTATGGTTAATTAATTTAATTTTGTGTGCATGATTAGTTAAAACTTAGAAGCGAGGGAGACAGGCTGCCAGACACACTCAGTACACAAGACATGCAATAAAACTGAGTGAAATGCTTGGTTTGGATTTTGTACAGCAAATGGAACACGTTCCTGCATTTAAGTGTTGTCGCTTCCTTCCAGATTGGCGCACCATAAAAGCCAACCTCCCTTTATTCTATGATAAGCTATCTCTAATATCTATCATAATGATCAAAACTTCTGCACAACACAACCTAGATTCATGAACTAAACGTATACGTATCATGTATCTATATGCACTTTACATATGTTTTTGTTTTACATTCCTTCAGATAGATTAATATGCTCAAAGAACAAGACCAACTTATATATATTGTATAGTATTTGAGATTCAATCGTTCACTTCATAGAAGTAATAACTGGTGAAACAATTCTCCCTTAACAAAAACAGTTTATTAATTTAGGAAAATTGAAAAGGGAAATAGTCATCATATAGTGTCGTCATCTTTACCAAGTTGAATGAATAAAATAATTAGAAAAAAAAAAAAAAGGCTCTGCATGTGGTTTAATGTATTTGGAGCTTACAGAGTATGATGATTGCAGCAACCCATCTGCCAGATTTGACTCTAATTGCAGGACGGCCATGGAAATCAACACTCCCATCAAGAGTGACCTCGTTTAATTCTTCTCCAAACTTTCTCTGTCACAAAATCAATGACAGGATTTTTAGTATTCATTCATTTTTAGTATTTGTCGCAAAATATATGAACACTCTGACACGACAACCATAGACAAGAAGGAGGAGTAGTTTCAAGATCCTAAGAATTTATGAGGAAAAAAATAATATGTAATGTATGTATTGTACAGGTTGAGGTTCTTAATAATTACCTCTTTGAAGACCTCAGAGTCTATGCAAGACATGAGTGATATCAAAAGGAAAAAGTTAGTTGAAAATGCAGGGGAGGGTCACTGAAGCAGGGGAAGGTTGTTTACTGAGAAGAAGAGAAGTTACAGAATAGAATACAGAGGAAAGGAAGAGTGTTAGAGTTCAATATATAGATGAATGGAGGTTGGCGTGAACGGTGAAGACATCATACTAAGCCAAAAAGTGGGGCACTCACATGGTTTTCACTGTGACATGCACTTTTACAAAAGAGAATTTATCTAGAATAATTTTTTACAATCACAAGAGAAATAAAAAAAAAAAAAAAAACAGAGCACATAGAAGTATAAATTAAACTGAGTGATATCATATGGTACAAAATATCAGATAAATAATACTACAAAAATACTATGCGAGTAGTACCTAATTCTTTACAAGATTATTGTTTGCTGTACAAATATATAGTTTCTAGATGTGAGGATAAAACCAAAAAATTATTTCACACCTTAACTATTCTCATATTCACATGTTTTGTCTAAGAAAAAGGAAAACATAGATACATTTTCTCTTCCTTTCTCTCCATGAATTCATGAATGTAAAGGACAGGTGTAGAGTTTCTGAATGTCGAAGATTCAATAATTAATTATCAAATTTATTTATTTTATAATTTAGTAGGTAAAATCAATAGTGTGTTTTGAATTAAATTATACATATATATATATACTTGTTGATTTTAAAAATATCTCATTTAAAAAGTTTCATTTTATATATAAGTTTGGTAATTGACGTAACATGTTTGATATTTTTAAGAATTATACTATATCTCCTATTGGTACTAGGCCTATCAAATAATTCTCGTGATATTAATTATAAAAGAATCAAATAAGAAAAAATGCATTTAGATATGGAGAATATAAAAATATTTAATACTTTTTTATTTAGAATTAACAAAACTGTGATTAAGATTGATTAGTCTAAAGTTAATCTTTTTAAAAACATACAACCTTTTAAGAGTTTTGTTAAATATTTTTTTAATAACTTTCTGTTAATTCGAGATATATTGAAATAAATTTAATGTATAATTATAAAATAATAATATGCTATCTTATAACTCATCAACCCAGCCATCAGAGTCAATATACTAACACTTCTTAACTCACCTACAAAGTTAATAAGAATTGACTTTAGTAAAGGAGTTAATCTCTCATAATGTAATAAACCTAAATGTGAGTTATTTTTCAGATAAATATCTATATTTAATGTTCTACTTTGCATCGAATAAAATTATCTTTAAAGAAAGATGAACTTTGAAAAAAAAATCACCTTTAAATAGAGTGGATTGTATTTTTCAATCTATTTTCATTATCAGATCAATCAAGTAAATTTGTATTGTCGTATTTTTAGTGGGTTGAAAACAAGAAATTGTTAAGAAGATATATCATCATGTAATCCGTGTTTTCGACCAATAAATAATAAATACGTGATAGTTTTAAATCATTTAATAATTTCAGGCTGAAAGTGAGTTGGGAAGGTTTCTAGCTTTTTTAACCCTAATACATGCATATGGTCTCTTTCTTGCGAATAAACCACTTGTCTACTTATTTTGCCTCTTTTCTTATTAAAAAATATTTTTTATTAATTTTTTCTTTTTACTGTTTTTTGTTTTAAACGTCACTTAAATAAAACAGTTCGAGTTTGGTCATATGACAATTTTCATCACCACTTATTTAAATGCATTCCAAATAGACATGCACACATTCCGGTCATAAAAACTATTAAATAAAAAATGGTAAGTGTTTAATAATTTAAAAAAGGACATTTCCTTAAATAATTGATGGAGATTAACAAACCACATTTATTTTGAAAAAACCCAAATGAAATTATTTATTAATGAAATGAAAGCACAGTTCTGCTTCTTCACCCCAGAAAAATGAAATGAAATGACAGGCCAAGCCACAAGTTGTAGTGAAGCTTAGCAGAAACAAAAGTCATGCATCTACTAATTGGGAGTGAGTGAGTAACTGCCAGCCTTAGGACCAATTTCTATTTCTATTTCTATAATATAGTTTATGTGCACGCCAGTTTTAAGAGTTTAAGCCTCAAGCTAACACCTTGTTCACTTCAACAAGCTAAAACAAATGCATTACTCACATCACACACACGAAAACAAATCAATACCTTATTCACGTAAAATGAGTTTAATTAACTCTGATTTTGTTGGTTGAGTAACCACTGAATTTGAAGATATAAGTAACAATTTTGTACAAAACATTTTTTTTAAAGATAATTATTAATTATTAATTTTTTGTTAGTAGGAGAAAGTTAAACTTGAGGATCTCTCTTCTTTTTTCCTTCAACCATCAGATTAAACCTTGTAACTCTCCTCCTTCTGGAAACAATTAGTTTTTTTTATAGTTGAATCCTTGGTTTAATCTATTTCAAGGAATAATAATCTAATCAAAGAATATGTGAGATGGGATATAATTTGAACCTGTACAGTAATTTGCCCACCACAGAATAAAAGTTTATGGGTACGTAATAATTGCATTATTTCAAGGAATATATCTAGGAACGTTATTTTCACATCTTAATTATATAGGTAAGCTACCATACTAGTTGTGCTTATTTCGGGTGAACGGTTACGAGAATCACATATGAAACTAGTTATAAAAAGAATGAATGTAATTCCTCAGAATAAACATCATTAAACTTTCGCTCAATTATCATAGGATATGGTTCTATTATTCCGTAAATACATGCTTACGTTTACAATTCGAAGGTATCTCTTTCCCGAGTGGGAAACAACGCATATTTAACCACTTCTTTTAAGTGAATGTTGATCAATAATTAATTTCTTTATTGACTTCTGTTTTTTTTTACCTCAAGTTGCCGGGACATTATTAATATCCCATGCATGTATATGTATAAAAAAGAAAAAGACAAAAGAGACATTAACTAATTATCTAATATCCTTATTACATAGTAGTAAAATAAAGTTATGTAACAACCAGCAAACTTGTCAGTTAAAGTGATCGATCAACTTCTATATACTATCGCCATTGCACAAGTAGATGTGTCGAGAACAAATAAAGACAAGTATTTGAAATCTTAATGACCAATATTATATATAATTATATCCCTCTTAATTTATTTAGGCAATAAAAAATATTACTACAATATTATTTAAATTATAGATGCACAGTTTAAAGAACAGATTTTCCATTTTTCCTCTTTCTTTCTATTAAGCATTATGAGCATTCTTTCTTTTCTTTCACTTGAACATGTATTTTACACATTGCTCATTTGACTAGGTAAATAAACTTTCTCTTAAAAGTCTTAAACTATAACTAATTTATCTTTATTTCTATATTTAATTCTTTATCCACTTGTCCATTTCAATCTTTCTTTCATTTGTCTTTATCCGTTGTCGTGCACACTACTCCAATAACACGATTTATTTGATTATATATGCGATTTAATAGTCTTTTTATATTATAATTATGAGACCGTCTTTAAGGTAAATTTAACGTGTTATACTTATTTTTTTGGTATTTTTTAACAAAAACTAATTAAAAATAACAAATAACATTGTTTTTTCAAGACAAAAAAAAAAAAAAAACTCCATATATTTCAAGTCTAGTGTGTGAAACTAATCTTTCAAAGTATTGAGATTTATTTAAAGAATTGATATCTTTTTAACGAATATTAAAAATGAAATTTCTAACTATATAATTAAGAGATAAATCATTAAAAAAATAAATTAAATTTCACATTAACTATAAATAATATAAAGATGGTATGTAAATAAGAGATAACTCTTATCATATACACTAGTTTTAAGATTAAATTAGACTCACTCATATTCCAAGGTTAATTTTTTTTTTTTAATGTGTCGTACATGAGAAGAGGAAATTGGTATTGACATATACATATGATAATATTAATTGTTGAAAGAATAGAAACTAGTCTGATTCATCAGCATAAAATACAAATATTTATTGAGTCATTAATGTAACTCAACCTAGACCTTAATTATTACAAGAATTTTATCATAGATTCGTTAAACCAATTAGTCACTGAATCTATGCCTAGTGAGTGATTGGATTCGTTGATTTCTCAGTAACCTTTTCTAAATATATGTCCTAATCAGAAACCACTTATGCGCAAGATGTCAAAAATTCAAAGTAAGTAAAAGAAGCTCGTTACAATAAGGAATACACCTGTTAGGCACGCACGACCTAACATATATATATATATATATATATATATATATATATGCTTTTAGATTCAATCTCCCCCTTTGATCCCATAACCAGAAGGAAAATGACACAAAGGGAGAGCTGCGAGAGCAAGCTGTGATGACCATTCACACTAAGTGTGGGGTACTGCAAATTAAGCATAGAACTCATAAAAAATGACAAACCTAAAATGTATTTTTCCTGTGTTCAAGAGTGGAGTAACTGTACAAAAAAGCAAAAGGTACCACAATAATTAATAATTTATGTTGACAGATTATTACCAAGAGGTTCTAATAAATATTTTTTTAGTACCGTCTTCAATTTTTACTGATAAAAAATATTGATAGATTATTCTAAAATAATTAATTTAAAAGGCTTCCATCTATAATGTTATTTAATAATTAAACCTTCTTTACTTTTTTTATATTTTTAAAATAATATTAAATGGTATCAACTTTTACATATAATATTTTTTTTTATAAAGTATCAAATTAAAGATTAATAAAAAAGATTGGAGATACGTAATCATGCCTGTATATTGTGGTTGCTCCTATAGACACATATCACTTTAGTCAATGTTGTTGTATGTTTGGAGACAAATTAATTTGTTCCAGTTGAGTCGGATATGTTCCTAATTTTGCTCAGGTTAAACGGGTGGTCATCAAGCGTTTGGTTCGGTGGATTTAATTTATAATATCATTAACTAAGATTAACTAACTTAACTATTTATATTGATTTAGATAAATTAGTTATTTATTTTTTAATACAGAGGACTAGAGGTAATATCATATATAATAGAATGACATTTGATTCATATTTGTGTATAAAGAAAGAGATATATGCGTATAAAATTTCATATAATATGATAATGCGAAAATTGAAAATTCTATTCGTCAGAATTTATTCCAAATTTCCAACAACAACCTAGTTGAAACAACTCGTAGGCCCAATTGCTGGTCCAACAACACCTTAGTGCCTTGGTCAGTAGGTAGGGCAGGGTGATGCAAAATTGCAAATGGATTGATTTGGTAGCGTTTTTCTTCTAATATGGACTGTTTAGGTCATCAGTTCATGTTTATCAAAATCAATAGATGATTTAGCTAAATTTTATAAATTATTATTGAAAGTTAAAAGCTTACAAGCATACTAAATTAATTTTTTTTTGGTTTCATTGACTTTGATTTGGTTCCCCAATGAAATAAGTTTATTTGCTAAAATACTTTAATTTGATTAATCAAAATTATTAGTCAAATAATTAGTTAGAAGAAAACTTATTTGATATGTCAAATACACTCTTAATATGTCTTTTTTTTTCTCTAAAAAAATGCTAAATGCATTAAATATTCTGCAAATAAATTTGTAATGTTTTTTATAAAAAAAAGTTGTGCCAATAAAATTACCAGACTATATGTCAATTGATTGATGTTCGAAGGTGTCGAATCAAATTTGAATTTTGGTAATGTGATAAAACGGTGTGATCAATTCACTTTGACTGAAATGGAATTGCTCCTATTATATTGCAATATTGCATGTAACATTGTAACTGACTTATCAACAGTAACACCAACCATAAAGCAGATTGTGGATTTACTTACGCATTAAACACTAACAGATTAACATCCGCTGCAATAAAATAAACAAATAGACAAATCCTTTGATCGCTGCCATGCATATTGTTTCACTTTTATATTTTCTCTCTTCTAATTAAATTCTATGCCAATATATATGTAGTCAGATCCCACCCATTATTCATTCTCATAATAAACATCAACGTCGTGACCGAATTTGAATCAAAGAATCCATTTCATGGAACAACATTGATGATGTCATTGATAGAGGGGTGAGTGAGGCAGACAATGACCTGTTTTTTATCCTTGCTGATTGACACACGTATGCACATTCATTGGTTTGTGTTTGAATTGAATCTCTGAATTCACTTATCACTCTTCTCTTACATGCTAATAATTGACCCTTCAGTGGATAATGTCGTAAAAGTATTTGGATGTTAGAATCATGCATTCTTAGTTTGTTACCATTATATTGGTAAATTAATCATGGCTTGCGGCATTGTTAGGTCCTTGATTAGCTACTTATCGATGTGAGGGCACTGCTCTTTTTTCTTCTTTTGTTTTGCTTTCTGATTCCGTAGGGTCCATCGCAGAAGCTTTCACTCCCATATTTGTCCAATATGTGTATGAGTTGGATAATTACTATATAATTATACTTAGTGCACTAAACATTAGCGCATGCTTGCACTTTGATGTATACAGGTTGAACACAGCAATCTGGAAGATTCATTCAATCATATCCCTATTAGATTTAGATGTATAATATTACTATTAATTAATGGTGGAAACTGACCATCCCATTCCCATACCCACTCCTCTTTAAAATCATTTTCTTTATTTTTTATGGTATAATTAAGGTGAAAAACGTGTCTCTTCCTAATTTAATTATTTTAAATATTATACGCCCTATAACCCAATTACACCTCAAGGAAAAACTTCAAAACTATATAATAATAAAAAAAATGGAAGAATTAATAGAATATTATATTATGTATAATCGATGACTACTTCTTGTTTTGGTCCCACTATCTGAGAATTTTGAATTGTTATAGCCTCGACCTCGAGTGGTGGAATTATATTTCAGGAGATCTAGCAATGTTGTGAGCACGAAATTAATGTGTATTAATTACTACTATTATGAAGAATGATTCACAGATACAACACATGATGCATATATACTCAGTACCGTATATGATAAGCACTAAAACAGACTGAGATTCATTCATTTTTAAATGAGAAGAACAAAAATATATAAAATATTGGTTATTAAATTATTAAATAATAATCACACTTTCTGTTTTTACATGTCTGTATTTATTCACTAGAATCGCAACCCATTCAGGCAGGCAATGAAATAATAATACATATTATTATGAATAACTGCATGTCAAATATATGTTTCATGGTATATCTATATTTTCTATTATATGCTGCTAGCTAGCTGAGGAATGAAGTTCCTTAAAATACAACGTGATTCATGTGGTTATTACTAGTTGCTAATTTACACGTTTCAAGGCTCGTTATTGTTTGTATGAGGATAAAATTAAACATGGTTAACTAATTATAGCTATACTAGTGTGTTTGGAAACACGTTATGCTATAAAAAAAAAAAATCAGGTTTATAAGGTGAAAAAATGTAAAACAAGTTTTTCGTGTATATGGCTGAGAATTTTTAATTGAAAAAGTGAAGAGTGTGAAAGTTGAAATCTCCAAGTTAAAAAAACTAATTTATAATATTGGAGTAGATTTTCCTCTGCTCTATTTTTTTTAAGAAAATAATACATTTGTCTATTTTTTATAATTTTTTCATATAAAAAAGAGATGGGTTGAAAAGAAAAAAGTAAAGAATAAGATGATCATTCACATAATGGAGAGAGATTGAAAAACATTGTAAATTTATGTATATAAATATATAGTAGCTCCTTTTCTAATACTTGTCCTTTCTTGTGAATTATATAGGACCCGTTTATTATAGTATCTTTTGTAAAAAGAATTATTTTCAAAAAAATCACTTTTGTTTTTAGTTTTTTAAGTATTTGTTTCAGTTTTTTAAAACAATCAGAAATTGAATGAAATCTGATTAAAAGCAGATACTGTTTTGAATAATTTCTCATAATGGTTCTTAAGAAAAAAAAATTATAAATATAAACAAACATAAATTAATACTGTTATTTTAAAAATCTCTAAAAAAATAATCACTAAATTATTTTACATCATAAATACTTATTTTTAATCTCACTTACTCATGATATTGTAAAAAAAAAAAGATGAAAAAACTACGACTGATGAATACCGTTAATGTTGTCTCATTGTCATCATCAAATTGAGGAAACATAAAAGATATTAATGAAACTGAAGGCCATTTAAGATCTCAAATTTGTGTGAAAAAAAGGAAAAAGGAATGACTGAAACGTTTGAAACTTCACTAAAACAAGTAAACAAAGCTTCCTTCAATTAATAAAGCTTCTTTCGACATCTTTTTTTTTTCTTCTTCTATCTTTCTAAATCATCATATTCTATATGAAAAATTAGTTTGATATAGGTACTGAATCAAATTCAGACGTAATACCATCTGATCCTAACATTCTCTCTTATAACTATTGTTTAAGGGAGAGTTTTTTATTTCCAAACTCCCAAACTATAAGTCAAACTGAACTTTGACTAAATTGAATTGAATTAGATAAATCTATTCTAATTCAATTATCCGAATCCTTATTCAATAAGGTACGGAGGCACTTGTAAGTCTGGGCCACGCACATGACTTTTTGCAATTTTTTTATATATATAATATATTAATATAAAAAATATAAAATTATTAAATTATATTTTTATAAATAAAATTTGATGATAGATATAATTAGTGTTAAAAATAAAAGATATAATATTAATTTTATCTATTTTAAATAGTAAATATTAAAAATATTAATAATAAATTTATCTTATAATTTTTTTTTATCTATCTTTATGTTTTAAATAATAGATTATATTTTATAATTTTTTATTCAATAAATAATATTATCATATATTTGAAAAAAAATAATAATCTTTTTTAAAAAATATTAAACTATTATATTTATTTTCAATCAACATCATTGTTGTTGTTGTATTATTGATGTTGCTTCTTATTTCTGTTGTTTTGTTGGGTTGTTTTTGTTGCTTCTTGTTGACATTACAACAGAGTATTATTATAAAATGAATATTTTTAATGCAATGATATACTCTCAATTGTAGGAATTTAATGACAAATTCAATGATAATATAACAAAATTATTCATTCTTAGTTTAATTTTAGATTCAAGAAAAATGTGTAATTCATTTAAAATTGATAACATTTGTCAATTAGTAACAAAATTTTACCCACAATACTTTAAAAAATATGAAATGATTCAGTTGAATATGCAACTTTAACTCTTTAGTTATGAGAAATAGTTTCGTGTTTTGAATCATTGAAAATTATACTCTTATTAACAAAAACTAGAAAAAAAAAAAATCATCCTCTTGTATATAGTGGTTATTCTTATTCTCATACTATATGTTTCTACAACTATTATAAAACGTTCCAGCTATGAATATAGTAAAAATTATACTTTGTGATAAGATAAAAGATGAATTTTTAAATAATCGTCTCTTAATATACATTAAAAAAGAAAATTGCTTAATAAATTTAGTATAAATTCAATTAGAAACTATTTGTGTGATACAATGAAATGATGGTTCATATTTTGATAAATATTAATATAATTAATGTTTTAAATATTATATTATTAAATTATATAAAAATCATTTATAGATGATTTTTTAATATTTTTTTTGTTTAATGACTCAGTCTGATTAATTCCTGATTCTGGCCTGTCGAATACATCTTCGTTTATGATCAACCCCAAAACTCTTATTTTATTTAAAATTTAAAATAAAGCGGAGTGTATTATTTTAGATAAAACACATTGATCAATTCATGTTCCTTTCAGGTTCCCACGCTTCCTCTATGAAAGTTTGATGCCAATAGCAACTGTCTTGAGTAAAAAGAGGGTGCAAATAGCAACTATATTGATTTTGTTAGGCAGTGTATTGGATCCAATCCATTTTTGTTACATGATCGGGTCCAATCCAGAGAAGGCCTCCTCTTAAATAAATTTCGAAATAAGATAAACCAGCTGTATAAATATATCCAAATATACGTAATTGTAGGAATGTAAAGCGCACGATTATATTATTGACCATTGAATTGAAAAAAAAAATCTTATATTAAATCTTAATGGCCAGGAATAATAGGAAAGAGTATTGAGAAATTGGGGTTAAGGAAAAGGTGAAGGGCGACGCGTTCATCTCTCATCTCAAGTGCTGAAAAAAAGGTACCATTGTCCATTTCTCGATCCGTAAATTGTTATTTTCGCATGTTCTGTTCTGTACCGATCTTTTGTTTCGCATCGATATCATTTGGAACTCTCTTGTTCGTTTTTTCTTTTTCTTTTTAAGACTGCAACAAATCAATTGCATGATAAATAAACTGATTGCAAGATGAGATGATAATGGATTTGTTTGTTCTTTATTGATCTTGATCCCGTCAAACCACTTCCGTGCACCGCCACCACCAACAATAATAATACTAATTTCACGGTTATGATTATGAGTGAATACTGAATAGCCCTGATGAAATAGGCCGAATCCGAATCACTCTTAATTTAATTAAGTACCGAAAATTATTTTGTAAAGATTCAAAATAGTTGGTGGAGTACTGATATGAAATATTTTGATCTAAAAGAATTGAGCCATGTCACACACTTTCTTCAAGATATGGATACTTGTTGTTACTTTTGCAGAAGAAAAAGAAGTGGGTGCTTGCTAGTTACTACTGTGTGTGATGTTCAAGAAGTCACTATTAATCTAGTAGTATTCATGTTCTTTTGCTTTTCACATATTTAGCTGTCAACTGAAACAAATGTGACTTTGTTGGGATGGTAGAGAGCTAATTGTAGAATGGCAGAAGAATTAGGAGGTGGGTGTGGGTTGTTGAAAGGAGGTAACTGGTATGGTTTTATGGGTGGTTTTATGGGAGATTGGTAAAATGACTGATAAGTGAGGGTTTTGGGTTTGTTGGAGTACAAGTGTGAGAAGATGAAGTCCCACATTGAGTAGCAATGGGAAAGTTGAGAAAAGTGAGGGAAGACCCACAAAACTAAGCCTTAAGGTTTTGGGTTAAAGTGTGGTGTCAAAATCACTTGTGTCATTGTGTGGTGTACTTGAAGCCCATTGGTGAAAATCTTTCTAGTGTTTACCTCCTCTGATGCACAACAGGGTTTATAAATTCTACGGTAGTTAATAGGAAGAATCAGAATGGGTTTTGCTGTTTTGATTAAGTGAATATTTAGTAATTGTAGTTCATTTGCCTTTATATTTAGCCTTCAACGGAAGAAGAGGACTTTGAATGCTGCGGGTGACCTCATTCAGCCTCCAAAATGCTGTCTTCCCTACTTTAGACCAGAGTTTCTCAGTTGTAGGATATTCCAATTTCCAAGTACTCCTCCAACTCCAAGTCAAGGACCACTTGGAATGCTTGCTCTAAAAGGCCATTCTTTCTTGATGTAATGATTCTCTCTTTGGGTCTCTATTCTATCTTCAACACCTCTGTGCCAAACATTAATTAAACCTAGGCTCCATCTGTGCAAATCATACTCTCTGTTCATCAGTCTTGTCAATCCACTCAAAATACACCATGGAATGTGGAATCCATCTTCACCATCTTAATGTCACTAGTTTTATGGATGTCTAAACTATTCAATTAGACAGCATCATCACTTGTTGCCATTCTTAGCCTTGGCCAACTCTCATTTTTTGTTTCCTTTATACTTTCTAACCATTATTTGCTTTGTTATTAGTGTCACTGTCACTGACTCAATTCCCCTTATTTGTAGTTTTTATTTTGCTGCATATATTCTTGTTACATGACTGTTCAATGTGTTGGGTTTGATCATACTAGTGGAATGGCCCTGAAACTATTTTCTGAACACAGGTTTTTCAATACGCATCTGTGATCAATTTTCTGTGACTCTTGAAATATTTCAAAGAAAAGGGTGACCATATGCCAGTTAGTGTTGCCAGTCCTTCTTTTAGTGTTGCCTTAATTCCATTCTATATCATGTTTCAGTTCATACAATGCTGATCTAATGGTTTGCTAATTTAATGATTTTCCTTTACCATATGAATGCATTTTAATACTTTTTTTTACGATATGATTGGTGTGTGAGAGAGTGAGATTGAGAGATATCCAAAACTTGCATTCTCCACGCAATAATTTCAATCTCCTTATTAGTGTCACTGTCACCGAAAAATTGAATAGTGATGATAATGATAGTAATTGAGTGGGAAGAAATAAAACACACGATTAATATCTGATTCTTTGGATGATCTCTCGAAACAAAATTTTGTCTTTTAGGGAATAGCAGAAAGTTATATGGATAGCAAATTACCGAGCAATAACGCATCTGAGGAGCTGGCACGTGAGTTGCTTATTGCTATATCTGATTCTTTACCAGATAAAATTCTGGATTTAGATTTTGTACCCGGAAACAAGGACACAGACGGCTTTGCAAGACCAAATGGTGATTGGGATGACAAGCTTAGGTCTGAATTGATTTCAATCTCCTATGTTGAATTTCCTGATATCGAAATCTGATGAATTACAAGGGAGTCTAGACTGTTAGTAACTTATGTTACCCTTCTCTTCTGGTCTGTTATGTACGTGGTTGAATTTCGGCTGTGCCAATTGTTGTGAATTGGTTATACACTTATACTATACTATACTATGTGGGCTATCTTGCTGCAACCCACATGTAGATACTCTCACCAGTCACATGCTTGGTTTTGTATTCTAAAAATGACTCATTTACTTAAATAGTATTCTGTTATATTTTTTGTTAAAGTAACACTAAAATCATGGGTTCATTGTACGGTTGAGAGGTTTCAAGTGCTAATGCGGATAAATGTTTTAATTAAATTATGTAATAACAATTTGTTTCTCGAGTAGTTGATAAATGATTTTTATATTTATTGTAAACATTATTAGAATAAGTTTAAAAACTTGTTATGTAAAAAAAAAAGTATAGAATATTAGAAACTTATCAGAAAAGTATAAGTTATCCATTTTTATAAGTGTATCAAGATACACCCAGACATATACTTAAGTACTTATATAAAATATAAATCTAAATAAGTTTCGTTATATCGTTTTAAATGTTTGTCATTTTCAAAATTTAAAAATCTTTTTAATAATTAATGACTAAATGTTTGACTCCTTGCCTCATGATGATGAAATGTGTGAAAATTAAAAAAAAAAAAAAACATGATATTAAAATATGCAGAAAATTTAGTTGAATTATTTTAAAATATTGAAAAAATAAAAGTTAAAATTTGTTAAATAAATCATCTTTAAAAAGAGTCTCTTTTTGAAAAAAAAAAAATCATTCTAAAAAGAATCTGTTTTTCACAAAAGTCATCTGGCTCAGATAAAAGACAAAGTCAAACAATTTGGATCAGAGGTTACATAAGTTTAATACACCATTTTCTATTAAAAAAAAAGGTTTAATACAGCATTACTTTAAGGAAACTCATTAAATATATGTAACAAATATTTTAACTATATATTACTTTTTGTACTCCTAGCTTTTCGATAAAAACTATACACGTTCGTAATTATATATTGATTTAGGTTTCCTAGATGAAAACATAATTAATCTAGGGTTTTTATTGTGAAATCCTAAATAATTTAGCATTTAAAAATAAAGTCCAATATTTTAGAATTTTTCAATTGAAGTTAAAAATGACTTAGGGTTTCACAAACAAAACTCTATATTATTTAGGGTTTCATAAACGAAATCTTAAATGTTTTAAGAATTCACAAACAAAATCCTAAATGTTTTAGGATTTCACAAATGAAACCCTAATTGATTAATAATTTCCTAAATGAATCCCCAATTGATTTAGGGTTTCATAAAATAAACATGATCTAATTTAGAGCTTAAAAAACAAAGCAATATATTATTTAGGGTTTCACAAAAAAATATTTTTAAATATTTAGGGTTTTACATATAAAATTATAAATGATTTAGGGTTTCTTCAATGAAGCCCAAGTGATTTAGGGTTTCACAAAATAAACAATAAATAAGTTAGGATTTTAAAACAAAGTCTTATGTTATATAAGATTTCCAAATTGAAGCCATAAATGATTGAAGATTTCACAAACGAAATTTTAAATTATTTAGGATTTCACAATCAAAACCCATAATGATTTGGGTTTCTACAAATGAAACTCTATATTATTTAGGGTTTCACAAACGTAACCATAAATGTTTTAAGGTTTCTCATATGAAACCATAAATGTGTTAGGATTTCACAAATGAAATCATAATGGATTTAAGGTTTCCTAAATGAAATCCTAAGTAATTTAGGGTTCCATATAAGAAACATTAAGTAATTTGGGGTTTAAAAATAAAGCCTTATATTTTTTAGGGTTTCCTAATTGAAGCTAGAAAAGATTTAGGATTTCATAAAAAAAATCCTAAAATATTTAGGGTTTCTCATACGAAACCCTAAATGGTTTGGGGTTTCACAAACAAAACCCTAAATGATTTAAGATTTCCTCAACAAAACCCTAAATAATTTAGGATTTCTATTGTGAACTTATATCATTTAAGGTTTTGTTTGTGAAATCCTAAATCATTTATGGTTGCATATGAGAAACCTTAAATATTTTAGAATTTCACAAACAAAAGACATAATTATTTAGGTTTTTGCACATAAACCCCTAAATGAATTAGGGTTTCACAAATGAAATCCTAAATTATTTAGCATTTTACACTTGAAATCCTAAATGATTTAGAGTTTCACAAATGAAACCTTAATTAATATAAGGTTTCACATTAGAAATCCTAAATGATTTTGGGTTTCACAAAGGAAACCTTATATTATTTTAGGTTTCACAAATGAAACCCTAAATGATTTAGGGTTTTACAAGCGAAATCCTAAATAATTTAGGGTTTTACAAACAAAACCCAAAATGATTTAAGGTTTCACAAACAAAACCCTACCTGATTTAAGATTTCATAAATAAAATCTTAAGTGATTTAGGGTTTGATGAAAGAAACATTATGTAATTTAAGGTTGAAAAACAAAGCCCTATAATTTTAGGGTTTCACAAACTAAACCCTAAAATATTCAAGGTATAACATACGAAACTCTAAATGATTTAAGGTTTAACAAGTGAAACCCTAAATGATTTTGGTTTCCTCAATGAAGCCCAAGTAATTTAGAGTTTCACAAAGAAATAATAAATAATTTAGGGTTTAAAAAATAAAGCATTATATTATTTAGGATTTCCAAACTGAAGCCATAAATGATTTAATATTTCACAAACGAAACCCTAAATGATTTAGGGTTTCACAATAAAAAAAACCATAATGATTTGGATTTTCACAAATGAAACCCTATATTATTTAGGGTTTCATAAACGAAACTATAAATATTTTAGGGTTTCACAAATAAAACCATAAATGTTTTAGGGTTTCACAAATGACACTTTTTGTAATTGATTTATGGTTTCCTAAATGAAACCTTAAGTGATTTAGGGTTTCATAAAAGAAATATTAAGTAATTTGAGGTTTAAAAATAAGGGGCTATATTTTTTAGGGTTTCACAATTGAAATTAGAAATGATTTAGGAATTCACACACAAAATCCTAATATATTTCAGGTTTCACATACGAAACCCCAAATATTTTGGGATTTCACAAATGAAACCCTAAAAATTTGTGATTTCCTCATTGAAATCTTAAATCATTTAGGGTTTTATTTATGAATTCGTAAATCATTTAAGGTTTTGTATGAGAAACAAAAAATATTTTAGGGTTCAAAACCAAAATCCATAAGGAGTTAAGGTTTCACAAATGAAATCCTAATTAATTTAGGATTTCCTAAATGAAATCTTAATTGATGTAGGGTTCCCAAAATGAAACCCTAAGTAATTTAACATTTAAAAATATCCCTATATTTTTATGATTTCCCATTTGAAGCTAGAAATGATTTAAAGTTTCTAAAATGAAACCCTAAAATATCTAGGGTTTCATATACGACATATTCAATGACTTGGGGATTCACAAACGAAATCCTAAATGATTAAGGATTTCACAAACGAAACCCTAAATGATTAAAGGTTTCATAAATAAAACCCCAAATGAATTAGGGTTTCACAAATGAAACATCAAACAAGTTAAGGTTTCACACTTAAAACCCTAATCAATTTAGGGTTTCACAAATCAAACCTTACATTATTTAGGATTTCACATATGAAATCATAAATGAGTTAGGGTTTCACAAATGAAAACGTAATTGATTTAAGGTTTTCTAAATGAAATCCTATGTAATTTAGGGTTTAATAAAAGAAACATTAAGTAAATTCGTGTTTAAAAAACAAACCCCTATATATTTTAGGATTTCACAAGAAAAATCCTAAAATATTTACAGTTTCTCATACGAAACCCTAACTAATTTGAGGTTTCACAAACAAAACCCTAAATGATTTAGGATTTTATTAAAAAACCTAAATCATTTTGAATTTCTTTTATGACAACTTATATCATTTAGGTTTTCGTTTGTGTAATCCTAAATCATTTAGTGTTTCGTATGAGAAACCCTACACATTGTAGAATTTCATAAAGAAAATACATAATTATTTAAGTTTTCACAAATGACACACCAAATGAATTAGGGTTTCACAAATGAAACCTTAAAATATTTAGGGTTTTACACTTGAAACCTTAGATGATTTAAAATTTCACACTCGAAACCTTAAATTATTTAGGGTTTCACCACTAAAACCTTAATTGATATAAGGTTTTACATTAGAAATCCTAAATGATTATGGGTTCCACAAAGGAAACCCTATATTATTTAGGGTTTCACAAATGAAATCCTATATTCTTTAAGGTTTTGTAAATGAAAGTATCAATATTTTAAGGTTTTCCAAATGAAACCATAAATCGTTGGGGTTTTTAAAATGACACTGTCATTGATTTATGGTTTCTTAAAAGAAACATTAAGTAATTTAGGGTTTAAAAACAAGGCGCTTCAAATTTTTTGAGTTTCACAAATATATTTAGGATTTCACACATGAAACCTAAAATGGTTTGAAGTTTCACAAATGAAACCCTAAACAATTTAGGATTTCTTCATTGAAACCTTAAATCATTTAGGGTTTTATTTGCAAAATCTTAAATCATTGAAGGTTTCATATGACAAATAAAAAATATTTTAAGGTTTCACAACCAAAAATCATAAGGATTTAGGGTTTAGTAAACAAAACCCCAAATGAATTAGGGTTTCAAAAATGAAACCCTAAACTATTGAGGGTTTTAGACCTTAAACCCTAAATGATTTAGGATTTCACAAATGAAACCTTATATTATTTAGGGTTTTACGAACGAAACCCTAAATGATTTTACGTTTCATAAGTGAAACCTTATATTATTTTGGGTTTTACAAACAAAATCTTAAATGATTTAAGATTTCATAAATGAATTAAATTTTTTAAATGAAACCCTAAATGATTTAATGTTTCACAAAAAAAAACCCTAAATTTTTAAGGTTTTAAAAACGAAACCCTAATTGATTTAGGGTTTCCTAAATGAAATCTTAATTGAAGTAGTGTTTCTAAAATGAATCGCTAAGTAATTTATCATTTAAAAATAAATCCTTATATTTTTAGGATTTTCCAACTAAAGCTAGAAATCATTTAAAGTTTCTTAAATGAAACCCTAAAATATTTAGGGTTTCATATACTAAACATTAAATGACTTAAGGATTCGCATACAAAACCCTAAATAATTTAACGTTTCACAAATGAAACTCCAAATAAATTACGATTTCACAAATGAAACATTAAACTAATTAGGGTTTCACACTAGAAAGCCTAATTGATATAAGGTTTCGCATTAGAAATCCTAAATGATTTATGGTTTCATTAAGGAAACAATATTTTATTTAAAATTTCACAAATTAAAACCTAAATGATTTATGATTTCACAAACGAAACCTTAAATTATTTAGGTTTTCTTAAACAAAATCTTAAATGATTTGGGATTTTACAAACGAAACACTAAATGATTTAAGGTTTCACAAATAAAACCATAACTGATTTAGGGTTTCCTAAATGAAACCCTAATTGACTTAAGGGTTCCAAAATGAAACCCTAAGTGGTTTAGTATTTAAAAACAAAGCCCTATATTTTTAGGATTTCTCAATTGAAACAAGAAAGGATTTAAAGTTTCTCAAATGAAACTTTAAAATATGTAGGGTTTCACTTATGAAACATTATATTATTTAGGGTTTTAGAAATGAAATTGTATATTATGTAAGGTTTCATAAGTGAAAACCTAAATGTTTTAAGGTTTCCAAAATGAAATTAATTGATTTAGGGTTTTGAATATGAAATGTTAAGTAATTTAGGTTTTCATCAAAGAAACACTATATAGTATAAGGTTTAAAAACAAAACTATTGGTTTTAAGGTTTCCCAATTGAAGCTAGAAATGATTTAGGATTTCATAAGTGAAACTTTAAAATGTTTAAGGTTTCACACATGAAACCATAAATGATTTAATGTTGCACAAATGAAATTGTAATTGATATAAGGTTTTCGACTAGAAATAGTAAATAATTTAGTATTTCATAAAGGAAACCTTGTATTATGTAGGGTTTCACAAATGATTTAGAGTTTCACAAATGAAACCATAAATTATTTAGGGTTTCACAAACAAACTCCTAAAATATTTAGGGTTTTTCATACAAATCCCTTAATGGTTTGGGGTTTCATAAACGAAATCCTAAATAGTTTAGGGTTTCCTCAATGAAACACTAATTCACTTAGGATTTCTATTGTGAAACCCTATATCATATATAGTTTTGTTTTTGAAATCCTAAATCAGTAATAGTTTCATATGAGAAAGCCTAAATATTTTAGAGTTTCACACACAAAATATGTAATGAGTAAGATTCTCACAAACAAACCCCTCAATGAATTAGGATTTCACAAACAAAATCTTAAATTATTTATGTTTTGACACTCAAAACCCTAGATGATTTAGGATTTCACCCTCGAAACCCTAAATTATTTAGAGTTTCACACTTAAAATCCTAAATTATTTTGGGTTTCACAACTGAAACCCCAAATTATTTAGGGTTTCACAAAAGAAACCCTATATTATTTAGGATTTCACAAATGAAACCCTGATTAATCTAACATTTCACATTAGAAATCCTAAATGATTTTAAGTTTCATATAAGAATCCTTATATTGTTTAAGGTTTAACAAGTGAAACCTTAAATGATTTAGGGTTTTTTAAATGAAACCCTTAATGATTTAGGGTTTTTAAAATGAAACCCTTAATGATTTATGGTTCACAAAATAAACCCTAAATGATTTAAGGTTTCACAAATGAAACGTTATATTATTTAAGGTTTCAAAAATAAAACCATAATTGATTTGGCTTTCGTAAATAAAACTCTAATTGATTTAAGGTTTCATAATAGAAACATTATGTAATTTACAGGTTAAAAACAACATCCTATATTTTTAGGGTTTCTCAATTGAAGCTAGACATGATTTAGGGTTTTACAAACGAAAGTCTAAAATATTTAGGGTGACACATATGAAACACTAAATTATTTAGGATTTTACAAATAAACCCTAAATGATTTTAGGTTTCCTCAATGAAGCCCAAGTGAGTTAAGGTTTCACAAAAGAAATAATAAATAATTTAAGGTTTCAAAAATAAAGCCTTATATTATTTAAGGTTTCCAAATTGAAGCCATAAATTATTTAGGATTTCAAAAACGAAACACTAAATGATTTAGGGTTTTACTATCAAAATCCATAATTATTTGGGTTTTAACAAATGAAACCCTATAATATTTAAGATTTCACATACGAAACCATAAATGTTTTTGAGTTTGACAAACGAAACCCTAATTGATTTAGGGTTCTAAAATGAAACATTAACTAATTTAGAGTTTGAAAACAAATCCTTATATTTTTTGGGTTTCTCAAACTAAACCGTAAATATTTAGAGTTTCACATACAAAACCTTAAATGATATAGGTTTTGACAAACAAACCCCTAAATTAGGCTTTGTTTCATTGAGAAAATCCTAAGTCATTTAAAGTTTCATTTGGAAACTTCAAATTATTTAGGGTTTCGTATGTGAAACCCTAAAAGTTTTAGGGTTTTGTTTATGGAACCCAAACTAATATAGGACTTCATTTGTGAAACCCTAAAGCATTTAGGGTTTCTATTGTGAAACCTTATATCATTAGAGTTTCATTTGTAAATCCTTAAATCATCAAGGGTTTCGTATGTGAAACCCTAAATAATTTAAGGTTTTCGTTTGGGAAATCATTTATCATTTATGGCTTCAATTAGGAAAACCTAAATAATATATGGCTTTGTTTTTTAAACCCTAATTCATTTAGGATTTTGTTTGTAAAACCTTAAATTACATAGGGTTTTACAATGAAACCTTAAAACATTTAGGTTTTCATTTGTGAAATCGAAAATAAGATAGAGTTTCTTTTGAGAAACCCTAAATAATAGAAGGTTTCGTTTATAAAACCTTAAATCATTTAAGGTTTTGTTTGTGGTACCTTAAATAATTTAGGGTTTCGTTTGTGAAACTTTAAATCATTTAAGATTTTGTTTGTGAAATTCTAAATCATTTATGGCTTCAATTGAGAAAATATAAATTATATAAGAATTTGTTTTTCAAACCCTAAATTATTTTTGATTTATTTTATGAAATGCTAAATCATTTAAGGTTTCGTATGTGAAACCTAAAATATTTTAGAGTTTCATTTGAGAAACCCTAAATCATTTCTTGCTTTAATTGAGAAACTCTAAAAAAATATAGGGCTTTGTTTTTAAACACTAAATTACTTAATGTTTTTATGCAACCTTAAATTACTTAGGGTTTCATTTAGGAAACCTTAAATCAATTAGGGTTTCATTTATGAAACTTTAAATAAATAAAGGTTTCATTTGTGCAACCCTAAAAATATCGAGTTTTGTTTGTGAAACCTTAAATAATATAAGGATGTGTTAGGGTTTCATTTGAGAAACCATAAATCGTTTTGGAAAACCTAAAATATATATGGCTTTGTTTTTAAACCATAAATTACCTAATATTTCTTTTATGAAACCCTAAATGACTTGGGTTTTCATTTAAGGAATCCTAAATCAATTAGGATTTCATTTGTGAAACCCTAAAATGTTTAGGTTTTTGTTTGTAAAACCTTAAATAATATAGAGTTTCGTTTGTGTAACCTTAAATAATATAGAGTTACGCTTGTGAAAACATAAATCATTTAGGGTTTTGTTTGTTGAATCCAAAATTATTTAGGGTTTTGTTTATGAAATTGTAAATCCTTTGAGGCTTTGTTGGTGAAACCCTAAATAATATAGGGCTTCCTATGTGAAACCCTAAATCATTCAAAGTTTCTTTTGTGAAACCCTGTATCATTAACCAAAATGTTAATGAGCTTTGTTCTTTCACATGATACATTTGTGTTAATTACTTCTCTGTTTCGGTTTTCATATTACTTTTTCTTTAAAGTAATACCTATTTCTTTACAGAAGCTATAATGACAAAGTAGTTCTTTAATAAAAAATATTTTTATTAAAGAAAATAGAATGTAGACACAGTGAAGTGTCAGCGACAAAACAAAAGACAATAGCAGGGGAAGGAAGGAAAAATGGAAAGAAACAGTTGCATTGCATATTAAAAAAACTGTTCAGAAGATAATAGGATGATAAACATATGAAGAACAGTGAGTCCCACATATATAACTGCAGGAGCCAATTCAAACTTTAATGACTAGCATCTTCTTCCTCACAAAATTTAGTGTACTCCTTTGGACCCAGCAATGAATCCAATTCAGATGGATCACTTGGCTTTACTTTGATCATCCATCCATCTTCGTATGGGCTTGAATTAACCTTAAAGTAGGAAAAGTAGAAAAATAAATATGAGCATATATAAGCTGCCCTGATTAAAAGAAAAGGCAAATCAACAGTGTAATTCAAATCAATATCAAAATAAACCGCCATGTATATGTGCTCATAGTGTAAGATTTTTACACTGTAAATCAATCGCTAACATAATTTCTTATTAGTTGATAGTGATAGTGTAAAAATTGTTACCTTAACAATGCATAGACTTGAATTGTGTTTAGCTATTGCAACAGAGAGAGAGAGAGAGAGAGAGATTGGGTAAATAAAAGGTTAGAAATGATCACCAGGCCAGGCGTTTCTATGAGCTTTTTGTTGACCTCAACAATCTCACCCGAGATTGGAGAGTTGATATCACTTGTTGCTTTAACACTTTCAACGGCTCCGAAGCCAGACTTCTTGGAAACGGTGCCACCTGGTTCTGGCAGCTCCACATACACAACCTCTCCAAGATGGTCCTGCAATTTAAGTTGTTGTGAAATTTCAATTCAACCCTTGCACAAACATGTATGTGCAATGTTCTCCATTGAATTGT